>ML663567.1:10350048-10957845 GCA_007570785.1 Antilocapra americana | reverse complement strand
TCACCAGCCCAGGATTGATGCTCGGGGCTGGTGCAGCGAGATTTCCCAGGGGGGAGGGAGGAGGGAGGGGGGCTCTGGAGGGGAAGCATATGTAAACCCATGGTGATATCATGACAATGTATGGCAAAAACAATAAAAAAAAAAAAAGAATGAGAATCAGACAGTCCTTGCTGCAGCCATAAATACCCTGGATAGGGATAAATACCCCATCCACCTACTCCTCCACCTACTCCTGACTAAAGGTTTATCAATTTCATCTTTTTTTTAAATCTTTTCAGAGAACCAGGGATAGATCTTTTCAGGGATAGATCCCCTGGAAGGTGCAGTGGCTAGGAGCTAGAGTTTAGGGACTGCGGAGCAATCCCAGGGCGAGGGCTGCTGTTGACTGCGGAGAGACTGACAGAGGGGATGTGAGAGAGGAGACTGTGGTGGGAAATGCCTGTGGAGGAAAGCTGGGCAGCCACAGAAGCAAGGTGCCACAGAAGCAAGGTGCTGAGTGACACGTAGTGGGTAGAGCCATCACCATAGCCTCTCTCCCTCCACATGCCAGCATTGGCAGCTGATCAATAGAGAGGCTGGCCCATCAAACGCCTGATGCAATGAACTACAGAGTAGGACCCCAGCTAGGGGGGCCTTCTATATGCCTGAACAGGTGGAGCTACTGAGAAAGACTGGCCAAAGAGGCCTTCTGATCGCCAGCTACAAGAGGATCAGAAAAAAGACTCTGATAGGGACATAATTCCTGTGGTGGAGGCAGTCCACATCCCTGCACACCAGGGTGCCTGCAAGCCAAGCAGCTGTGCCACCTTCACGCTCAACTCTCACTGGGGCAGAGCTGCCACAGGCAAAAGAAGTCTTGCATCTATACACACAGGGTCGCTATGGTAGTGTCCGACTCTTTGCAACCCTGTTGACTGTGGCCTGCCAGGCTCCTCTGTCAGGGAGAAGGGTTCTCCAGGCAACAATACTAAAGTGTATTAGCCAATACTGGTTGCCACACCCTTCTAAAGCACTATACTTCCTGCTGCCCAAGCTGTCAACTCCCCTGAGTACCTGGTGCTGCCAGAACCCCTGCAACCCAAGCAGCTGCATCACCCTCCACACCTGGCCTCACAGGGGCAAACCCGAGTCCTCCAGGGCAGCCTCAGGAGCAAACCCCAGTGGATGACTCACATGGAGAGGTGGAAATAAAACCACAATTGAAACCCAGGGGCAGTGTGGCTAAGGAAGAAAAGCAAAAACATTCCCACTAGCCGTATAAGTTGCATATTAAATCCACATGATCAACCAGACTGTATCTATGGACTATATAAAAGGTCATTGAGAGCTCTCACAAAAGAAAATGCACTAGTTCTGATAGCAGTGGACACTAGAGACAAGAACACAGGGGAGCAGGACCAGATTAGAATCTGAGCTGCCCCCACAACAGGTCCAGAAATCAGCACAGTGCTGGAGGGCATCCTAGGGAGGTGAGGTGGACTGTGACTCTTAGCAAGGGAAAGGACTCTGACAGCAGTGACTCAAGAAAAACACTTATTATTCTTATGTTTTGACTGCTTCTGTAGGTTCTTTTGGATTTTTTTCTCTTTTCTCCTTTCCCCCGTGCTTTGTTGTAGTTGTTGATTTTACTGGCACTATGAAATCTAATTAAGCTTTTGAGCTTTTTTTTCTTTTTTTCAAATTCACATTTTTTAATTGGAATTAAAAACCCCTGCCTCTACATTGCGTTTTTGCAGTTCTGAAGTTTTCCGTTTTTCTTTTCTCTTTATTTAATTTTAATTTTCAGTTTTTTAAACTTATTATTGTTTTTTCTACATTTATTCTTTTGTTTGCTTTTCCTACTGTTCTTTTCCCCTTGCAGTTAATATTTAATGTATATAAATCTTCTTTATCTACCTCTATTTAACTCTGCATAGCTATTCTTTCTTTTCTTTCTTTCCTTTCCTGAAGAACATATTTGTTAGTTTTCTTTTCATTGCTTTATTCCCCAATTGGCACCTTGTTTTAGTTTTGTTTTCCAGCTTGTGCTTTAGTTAGTTTTGTTCTGGTAGATACAATTTTTGGTTTCCTTTGTTCACTTGGTCAATCTATTGTATTTTTGTTGGACTGTTTAGATTTTGCTTATGGGTGTATATGTGTATATTGGGTCACAATTTTTATTGTTGTTATAAACTTCTGCATCTACGTTGGGCTTTTGCAGTTCTGTGGAGGTTTCTTTTTCCTATTTTCTTTCTTCTTCCATTTTTTTTCTTTTCTCTTTTTTATAATTTTAACTTTTAATTTTTTTAAACCTATTATATTTTTCTATATTTATTCCTTTGTTTGCCTTTCCTAATGTTCTTTTCCCCTTCCAGTTAATCTTTAATGTATTATAAATCTTCTTCATCTACCCCTACTTAACTTTGCATATCTATTCTTTCTTTCCTTTCCTCTCAACATATTTGTTAGTTTTGTTTTCATTGCTTTATTACCCACTTGGCACCTTGCTTTAGTTTTGCTTTCCACTTTATGCTTTAGTTAGTTTTGTTATTAACTGGTAAATATAATTTTTTATTTCCTTTGTTTGCCAGGTAAATCTATTGTACTTTATTTTTGTTGGACTGTTTTGACTTTGCTCATGGGTATATACGTATATGTGTATATTCCATTATTTTAATTATTATTTGCCTGCTTTTGCAGCTGCCATTTGCCTGAGATTCATCTATTGTTTCTTGTTTTTGGATACCTGCTTTATTCTCACTTAATGCCATAACAAACCACTTGTGGAATCTTCATTACTGACCAGAGATCCAAACCTGAGCCTTTGCAGTGGGAACACTGACTCTAAGACCTTAGACTACCAGAGAACTAACCCTCAGCTCAGTTCAGTTCAGTCACTCAGTCATGTCAAACTCTCTGTGCCCATGGACTGTAGCATGCCAGGCCTCCCTGTCTATCACCAACTCTCGGAGTTTACTCAAACTCATGTTCCTTGAGTTGGTGATGTCATCCAACCATCTCATCCTCTGTCGTCCCCTCCTCCTGCCACCTTCAATCTTTCCCAGTGTCAGGGTCTTTTCAAATGACTCAGTTCTTCACATCAGGTGGCCAAAGTATTGGAGCTTCAGCTACAGCATCAGTCTCGAATGAATCTTCAGGACTGATTTCCCTTGGGATGGACTGGTTGGATCTCCTTGTAATCCAAGGGACTCTCAAGAGTCTTCTCCAACACCACAGTTCAAAAGCATCAATTCTCTGGCACTCAGCTTCCCTGGTGGCTCAGAGGTTAAAGTGTCTGCCTGCAATGCGGGAGACCTGGGTTCAATCCCTGGGTCAGGAAGATCCTCTGGAGAAGGAAATGGTAACCCACTCCAGTATTCTTGCCTGGAAAATCCCATGGACAGAGGATCCTGGTGGATTACAGTCCATGGGGTAGCAAAGAGTTGGACACGACTGAGCAACTCACTTTCTTTATAGTCCAACTCTCACATGCATACATAACTACTGGAAAACCATAGCTTTGACTAGATGGACCTTTCTTGGCAAAGTAATGTTTCTGCTTTTTAATATGCTATCTAAGTTAGTCATAGCTTTTCTTCCAAACAGCAAGTGTCTTTTAATTTCATGGCTGCAGTCACCATCTGCAATGATTTTGGAACCCAAAAACATAAAGTCTCTCACTGTTTCCATTGCTTCCCCATCTATTTCCATGAAGTGATGGGACCAGGTGCCATGATCTTAGTTTTCTGAATGCTGAATTGTAAGCCAACTTTTTCACTCTCCTCTTTCACTTACTTTCCTCAAGAGGCTCTTTAGTTCTTCTCTTTCTGCCATAAGGATGGTGTCCTGCATATCTGAGGTTATTGATATTTCTCCTGACAATCTTGATTCTAGCTTGTGCTTCATTCCTAGGGAGTATCAAATAGTAAGAACTCACACAAAGGAAACCACTTGAATACAAGACCCAGCATCACCCAACTACCAGTAGCACCCTGTGCAGGATGCCTCATCGAAACAAACAAAACAAAAATACAAACCAAATTACCAGCAGACAGGATTACCACCTCATCACCCTTGACCATCAGAGGAAAAACAAACAACAAAAACTCAGCACAAATCGCACCCTATATGAAGCTTACACAAGCTGGACCAACCTTAGGAGGGCAGAAACCAAAAGGAAGAAAGAATTCAACCTTAAAGCCTAGGCAAAGGAGACCTCAAACACAATAAGATAAAAAAAAAAGAAAGAAAGAAAGAAAAGGCAGAGAAATACTACACAAATGAAGGAAAAAACACATGTATCCCACTGTTCATGGCAGCACTCTTTACAATAGTTAGAACATGGAAGCAACCTAGATGTCCATCAACAGATGAATGGATAAGGAAGTTGTGGTACCTATACACAATGGAATATTACTGAGCCATAAAAAGGAACACATTTGAGTCAGTTCTGATAGGTGGATGAACCTATCATACAGAGTGAAGTGAGTCAGAAAGAAAAAGATAAATATCATATTCTAACGCATATATACAGAATCTAGAAAAATGGTACTGAAGAATTTACTTACAGGGCAGCAATGGAGAAACAGACATAGAGAATATACTTACGGACATGGGGAGAGGGGAGGAGAGTGTGAGACGTATGGACAGAATAACATGGAAACTTACATTACAATATGTAAAATAGATGTCAATGGGAATTTGCTGTATGGCTCAGGAAACTCAAACAGGGGCTCTGTATCAAACCTAGAGGGGTGGAATGGGAAGGGAGATGGGAGAGAAGTTCAAAAGGGAGGGGATATATGTATACCTATGGCCAATTCATGTTGAGGTTTGACAGAAAACAACAAAATTCTGTAAAGCAATTATCCTTCAATAAAAAAATAAATTAAAAAGGAAAAAAAATACTTTTAGTCAGACCTATCAAAAAAACAAAGGAAAGGGCTCAAATAAATAAAGTCAGAAATGAAAGTTACAATAGATATCACATAAACACAAAAGATCATGAAAGACAACTACAAGCAACTATATGCCAATAAATTGGAACACCTAGAAGAAATGGACAAATGCTTAGAAAGGTAACAACCTTCCAAGACTGAACCAGGAAGAAAAAGAAAATGAACAGATCAATAACAAGTACTCAAATAAAAACTGTGATTTTAAAACTTTCAACAAACAAAAGTCCAGGACCAGATGGCTTCACAGGCAAATTCTATTAAACATTTACAAAAGAGTTAACCCCGTCCTTCTAAAACTTTTCAAAAAAATTGCAGAGGAAGGAACACATCAGACTCATTCTACGAGGTCACCATCACCCTGATACCAAAACCAGACAAAGATATGACAAGAAAATTACAGGCCAATATCAGTGATAAACACTGATGCAAAAATCGTCAACAGAATACTAGCAAACTGAATCCAATAATACATTAAAAGGATTATGAAACACCATAATCGAGTGTCATTTATCCCAGAGATGTAAGGATTCTTCAGTATCTGCAAATCAATCAGTGTGATATACATTAACGAAGTGAAAAACAAAAACCAGAAGATCATCTCAGAAGATGCAGAAAAAGATTTTGTAAAATTCCACACCAACTTATGATTAAAAACTCTTTAGATAATGGGCATAGAGGGAACCTACCTCAGCATAATAAAAGCCATATATGACAAACCCATAGCTAACATCATCCTCAATAGTGAAAAACAAAGTATTTCCTTTAAGATCAGAAATGAAACAAGGATGTCCATTCTCACTACTTTTGTTCAACAAAGTTTTGTAAGTCAAAGCCATGACAATCAGAGAAGACAAAAAAATAAAAAATAAAAGGAATGCAAATTAGAAAAGAAGTCAAACTGTCACTGTTTTCAGGTGACATGATACTTCACATAGAAAATCATAAAGGAGTTACCAGAAAACTACTAGAGGGCATCAAAGAATTCAGTAAAATTTCAGGATAAAAAATTAATACACAGAAACTTCTTATATTCCTATACACTAACAACAAAAGACCAGAAACAGAAACCAAGGAAACAATCCCACTTACCATCACATCAAAAAGAATAAAGTACCTTGGTGGACTTCCCTGGTTGTCCAGGGGTTAAGATTCTGCACTTCCCACAGGGGAACTAAGATCCTGCATGCCATATGGAGTGGCAAAAAAATAAAGAAAGAATGAAATACCAAGGAATAAGCCTACCTGAAGAGGAAAAACATTTGTACTCTGAAAACTATAAGACACTGATGAATGAAACTGAAGATGACACAGACAGACCGAAAGATATACCATGTTCTTGGATTGGAAGCAACATTGTCAAAATTACTATACTACCCAAGGCAATCTAGAGATTCAATGTCATTCCTATCAAATTACCAGTGGCATTTTTCACACACCTAGAGCAAACAAAATTTTAAGTTTGTATGGAAACACAAATGACCCCAAATAGTCAAAGCAATCCTGAGAAAGAAAAATGGAGCTGGAGGACTAGGCTATATAGTCTGAAGACCCTGGCTTCAGACTATACTACAAAGCTACAGCCATGTAAATATGGTACTGGTACAAGAATAGAAATACATATCAATGGAACAGGATATAAAGCCCATAAATAAGCCCATGCGACTGTGATCAATTAATCTACAACAAAAGAAGCAAGAACATACAATGGAGAAAAGACAGTCTCTTCAGGAAGTGGTGGTGGGAAAACTGGACAGCTACATGAAAAAGAATGAAATTAGGGCATTCTCTAATACCATTCACAAAAATAAACTTGAAATGGATTAAATATCTAAATGCAAGGCCAGATACTATAAAACTCCTAGAGGATAACATAGGAAGAACACTCTTTGAGATAAATCACAACAATATCTTTTGAAGTCCACCTCCTAGAGTAATGAAAATAAAAACAAAAATGAACAAATGGGATCTAATCAAAATAAAACCACCTGCACAGCAAAGGAAACCATAAACAAAATTAAAAGACAACCCACAGAATGGAAAAAAATATTTCTAAATAATATGACTGGTAAGGGGCTAATATGTAAAATATATACACAGATCATATAACTCAACATCAAAAAAAAAACCACATCTGATTTTAAAAGAGGCAGAAGATCTGAACAGATATTTTTCAGAAGACATTCAGATGGCCAACAGGTTCATGAAAAGACATCCAGCATCATTAATCATCAGAGAAATGCAATTCAAAACCACAGTGAGAAATCATCTCAAACCTGTCAGAATGGCTATCAACAAGAACACAAATAACAAATGCTGGTGAGGGTGTGGAGAAAAACAAACATTGCTACATTAGTAGTGAGAATGTAAAGTGATGCCATCACTATAGAAAACAGTATGGAAGTTCTTCAAAAAGCTAACACTAGAACTACCATACAGCTCAACAATTACACTCCTGGGTTGTTGATGTTGTTCAGTTACCAAGTTGTGTTCCACTCTTTGAGACCCCATGGACTGTAGTCTGCCAGGCTCCTCTGTCCATGGGATTCTCTAGGCAACAATAGTGGAATGGGATGCTGTGCCCTCCTCCAGGGGATTTTCCTGGCCCAGAGATTGAACCTGTGTCTCCTAAGGCTCCTGCATTAGGGTTCTTTACCACTAGCACCACACGGGAAGCCCACTATACGTATCACTCAGCCATAAGACAGAATGAAATTTTGCTACTCGCAAAAACATGCATGGACTTGGAGGGTATCAGGCTAATTGAAAAAAGGCAGAGGAAAAAAAAACTGTATGATAAGCATTTATATGTGAAATCTAAAATATACCACAAACTAGTGCATATATAATAAAAAAGAAACAGACTCCCAGATACAGAGACCAAACTAATGGTCACCAATAGGGAGAAGAAGGGGAAAAGGGCAAGACAGTAAGGAATTAAAAGGTATAAACTACTATGTATAGAATAAATAAGCTACAAGGATATATATATACAGTACAGCACAGGGAATACAGCCAATATCCTGTAACAACTATAATTGGAATATAACCTTTGAAAATTATGAATTACTGTGTTATACAACTGAAACATATAAAACTGTACATTAATTATGCCTCAATTTAAAAAGCATTTGAAAAATAGATTGCTTTTCAATAATTATAAAAATAATGCATTGTTAGGTCTCCATCTCCTAGACAGTAAAATGAAGAAGGCTGGACTAAATTCTCTCTGACTCTCTTATAGTTCAACTGTCTTTTTAAAAATAACTCATTTATATTTTTCTCTTACTTCTAAATATTTGCAACTTTTCTCAAAAAGAATCATTTATATATTCTTCAAATACACTATACCTGTGTATGCCAATGAATTCTGATACATGTTGACCTCTCACCTCTCTTCCCTTGCTACCTAGAAAATACTCAATCATCCTTCAAAAGATCAGCTTCTGTGAATCCTTCCCTCTCACTCCCCATGTAAGAATGACTGTCTGCCCTTCTCTTTCTCCCACTGCATAAAATTTATTTCTCTGTGGCACAGATTTTAAGATACTGAGTTGTATCCGCTGTCTTCTCCCCTAACCCATCTCTTCTTTAAGGAAAAACCCCAGCCTTTAGCCAGTTCCCAAGCAAGCCACTGTACAAAACTTGAGTGCTGGCAGAATAAGGAAAGTGAAAGCCATCAGAGAGGTTAAGCCAATCAATGTTAATAGAGAGATGAGCCTGAGAGGGGACTGGAGAGCAACTAGACAGACAGCACACACCAAGTTTGTGAGACAGTCTGGGGAAACTTACAGTAAAGAAGGTAGAACTTTCAACAAATGGTACTGGAATCATTAGCTGTCCACATGCAAAACTGGTACTTTCATGCCATGGCAGCTAATTCAGGTGTGAGATACAGGAGAAGGGGAGGAAATAGGCTGTTGTTAAGCTGTACAAACAGGACTGCCTTTGGCATTCTTAGAGAAACTTCCATAGAGTTTAAATTGTTTTTCAGTCATTTCACATTCAAGCTATTGTGTCTTTGAAGATGACTGAGTGGTGAGGCTAAGGTTTTAAGCTAGTGACATCTGTCTTCTAAGTCTTAGCAATTTGTAATTATACTTTCATGTCTATTTTCTCCTCTCACTCAAACCCAACCCTGCCTCCAGGCTCTCCTTGAGACCAAGGACTATGCCTTGCTTACCCATCTGCCTTGCTTCTATGAATGAATGATTCACTTGGAAAAGGAGACTTTCTCTGGAACTCTGTACACAATCCCCAGGCAACTTCTAGAAACATACAAATGAATACACATGGAACATTTAAGAGTGCTGGGATCCAACAGGGGTTCCCAGGTGACACTGGTGGTAAATACCCTACCTGCCAGTGCAGGAGACATAAGAGATGTGAGTTTGACCCCTGAGAAGATCCCCTGGAGGAGGAAATGGAAATTCTCCAGTATTCTTGCCTGGAGAATCCCCATAGACAGGGGAGCCTGGCAGGCTACAGTCCATAGCGTCACAAAGACCCAGACACAAGTGAAGTGACTAAGCACTCACGCACGGGGTCTAATAGGTTTGGGTTCTCATTCCAGCTCTGACACTGACTAGCCATGGGAGTTGTAACTCCCTAACCCTCAGGTCCCTCAGCTGTAAAACGGTGGGCATCCCCAAACTTACTACATAGAGCTGACAAGAGAACTAAATGAGATGACACATTATACTAAGCACAGTGCCCAACACAAACACACGTTGTAAAGACGCACGCACAGCATGTCTAAATATATCCAAACCTATATAGACACATTCAATTTCCATTCTGAACCTTTCCTGAGAAGTATTCTGATCTCTTAGATACGAATATATTTAACCCAGCATTTTCTAAAAAGGAAGAGACAGTAACCTTAACACCTTTATTATAAATATGTTTAACTGACTGAAAGAGAACATTGGGCACATGAAACCTAAAAATATATGCATTACTTTAAACTATTCATCCAACTTGTTTCACATCATATACATATCTATTTGTTAGGCAAAGGTTAATAGAGAGTTTATGAAATTGGGACTGCAATTAAGTCTCCTGGGAATCTCAGTCGGAGGCCATGTCAGTTTCTATAGTAACCAAAGGGCTCAGGCAAAAAGTAGGGGGAGGGGAGTTAACTTACAGGCAAGATAAGTACATAAACACAGTTCTTGTCTACCTTGTCTTTTGCATCCCAATAAGCAATCTGTGCTGCATTTAAATTATTATATTGATACAAAAGAAAGTATAAATAAGATTAGTTTTTCACTTTCTAGAATTAAATACATTTTTGCAAAATGCTTAAAGGTGATATCAATTTTTAAAAAATGTACCACTTCTCAGTTTATGAAGTGCATCTAGTAAGTCTCAAATTCCTCAGGGGAAAAAATAGCAGAGATTAAAAGAACAGAACAAGATGTCCGGGATGATTAGAGCATACTATGAATAATCTTCTCAACACCAGCTGATAAGGTTTTACTTACGATCTCAGAAATTGCAATCATGCTGAAGGGAGAAAATGTGAAGAACTGGTTTTCCTGTGACAAATGTCATAAGTCACTGAACTGAAGAAGACCTTAGTGATCACCTAGTCAAAAACCTTGATTTTATCACCAAAAACACTAACCTTGAGAAATTAAGTCAGTTCCCTAATTTAGGTGAGGGAACCGGTTATCAGCAGAACCATGGTTAGAACTGAAATCCCTGACCACAGCTTGTACTGTAGTCTACATTCCACTTTCTTCTCCTTCACTTTTCACATGCAAAACTTCGGGATGCACCTAATTAAGTAGTTTCCAACTGCTGAGCTCTCTGATCCCTAGATTACTGCAGATGATCTCATGTGTTTTGTAAAACCAAATGGATCTTATTTCAGCACACTCCACCTAAGTTCTTAATTTCATTTACATTTGGCAAGCAACTCCTCCTTTGCTATTTAAAAAAAAAAAAAAAACACTTTATAGAAGTTCTGGGATTATTTATCTGTTTTATCTGACAGGCCAGCAGTGCCATATTCATTGGCAGCCACATGCTCCTGTGTGTATCCCATGAAGTCTGTGTTAACAGAAACCTGAGAGAGGCAACCAAAGAAATTGACAGAAGATCCACACACTATATTAATAAAAAATAGGGAACTTCCCTGGAGGTCCAGAGGTTAAGACGCTGCACTTCAACTATATGGGGTGTGGGTTCAATACCTGGTCAGGGAGCTGAGGTTCCATATACCACTCAGTACAGCCAAAAAATGCAAAAAAAATAAAAAAGACATCATGGCTGTTCCGAATCTAAGTCTCAAAAGGAAAGCTTACAAACAGAAATCCTCCCCATGCTTTTAGGGAATTGGGAGGAAGGAGGGAGGGGGGTTCTGGAGGGGGAGCATATGTAAACCCATGGTGGTTTCATGTCATTGTATGGCAAAACCAACACAATAAAGTACAGAAAATTTTTTTTTTAAATGTGTTTTGGCTACATTTTCTGTGGTATTGTGAGAACCTAGAGACTGCAATATAATAAAGGAGGATGAGTTGCAGAAAGAAAGAACTATCTAAACAGTGGCTGAAGTGAAAATTCCAGGCTCATTGGACTGGATTCCGTCTCAGGGCTCTCTCTCCATAGTCTAGTCGTTGATCTGCTCTGGTGAGGCTGGGTCACCTTGAAAAGCGCCTGCTATCTACAGAAACAGGATTTCTCAGTAGCATCAATATCATAGAATGTTTGAGATTGCTATAAGAGCTTGGTGGGGAAGAACCAAGCCTTGTAGTAGTTAAATTGAGGATTCGGAAAAGAGCAGCTAAAGGCTCTTGAAAAAATCAGGAAAATTCTGCTGCATAGTCTCAAATTTTCATTCTGTAATCTCAAGTGATTTCTTTGTAAAAGGAAGATAAAATGGCATAAAGAAAAATAGAACAGGATTATAATTCAGCCAACATTGTTAAAACTGAACTCCTGCTAGCCTCCCAAGGTTTACATTAAATGAAATCTGAAACTCATTTTGTTTCAAACTCATGATGATTTCTCTGGGTCTCTGCATACATATAAAGAGGGTATTTGGTGCAAGTGAAGGGACAGATGGCTGGACCAGAATCTTATTCTCCATCTCTAATATTCTGAGACTGAAGTGTATAGGTAAGATGCTATACTAATCTCCCCAAACCATTCTCTCTGAACTTCTGTCTTCTCATTCACAAAATGGAGATAATCCCAGCCAAGCATACCTCACGGTGTTTTTATGTGGATGAAATGAGGTTGTCACTGGAAATTTTGATTTATCATGAAACTTACCCCAGGAGATTGAGTCGATGTAATGCCAGTGTGCTTGCCCTCCCTCTATGTCCTTCTAAGGGACACTTTCCCACCCACAGCCTCTACTAAACAGGCGGCCACGTTTTTTCATGTAACCCTACTGACTTTCACATTCTCATTCAGCTAATGCAAAGGACCACCACTCCAAGGTCTGGGCAAAGACCCGTATGGCCTTGCTCACAAAAAGAAATCAGATCAATCAGACTAACTTTCCCAGAAATTTGAACCAAGACACATATTTTTTAAAAAATAATGTGTGAGTAGTGGGAACTGTAGCAAAAAGGTCCAAATGGACTGAACTGGTCAAGAAGCAGGAAGTATGAGGAAGGAGAAGTCAGTTGGTATTGGAACTGAAAAGAGATGTGAGGAGGATAACTGAGTTCCACTGAGAGCAAAACACTGGAGTAGAGACCCAGGAGATGTCACTATGAGATCTCTACAAAGCTTGCAGGAAACATGACTCACCAGTTCTATTTCTCTTACTTCCTAAATAGTTCTCTCAGTCTCCTTCACTGCTATTTTGGTTCTCTGTTATATTAATAAAATTATCTATTCAATTAATTGATTAATAACCCCTAAAGGTTTTTCCAGTAGTCATGTATGGATGTGAGAGTTGGATGATGAAGAAAGCTGAGCACTGAAGAATTGATGCTTTTGAACTGTGGTGTTGGAGAAGACTCTTGAGAGTCCCTTGGACTGCAAGGAGATCCAACCAGTCCATCCTAAGGGAGATCATTGGAAGGACTGATGCTGAAGCTGAAACTCCAATACTTTGGCCACCTCATGCGAAGAGCTGACTCATTGGAAAAGACCCTAATGCAGGGAAGGATTGGGGGCAGGAGGAGAAGGGGAAGACAGAGGATGAGATGGCTGGATGGCATCATCACCAACTCGATGAACATGGGTTTGGGTGGACTCCAGGAGTTGGTGATGGACAGGGAGGCCTGGTGTGCGGCAGTTCACAGGGTTGCAAAGAGTCGGACATGACTGAGCGACTGAACTGAACTGAACTGAATCACTTAAAGTAACTTACCTTCTTAAGAGTTTAAGCAAAAAATCTGACTCAAATTGGGCAGTACCTCCTAAGTGGTTAGGAGGACCCACTAATAGGAACTTGAAGAGAAACTTTCATAGAAGAAAGGCAGAATCAAAGACAATTGTTAATTGTAGCTGAAAATATAGCTTAAAGCATAGCTGGCTGTTTGTGATTTGGCTGTTCTTGGTGTTTTGATTTCAAAACCTCGAAGCGATTCCAGGCTGAGATTTTGGTTTGCTTACGTAGGCTGCCCAGGGATTAGAGCTACCTCAGTTTAATGGCCTCCTTGTTTAATTAATTTAACAATCCCCGCCCCCCACCGCTTTGGATCATCCACTCCTATGTGAGAGACTGGCCCCAAATGAGCTATTAGCATCACTGTAAGTCACTAACAGAGTTAAGTTGCTGTTTCCTCACTGCGAAACTCATATAACTGTGGAAAAACTGTTTTTGCTATTTATCTCATTGTTCATCTTGTTTTGGTTTCACTAAGCACAGTGAGGCCATCTGATTTACTGCTGATGGTTATGAACATGCATTTAAGACCTCTGACAACACAGTGCACCACGGAGACTATGATGAAATTGTTAGGAGGACAACACCAAGAGACTGAAGTACACTCCTCAGCCAGGGACCCCATGAACCAAATCAGCTGGTTATCAAATAAACCAAAGAACCTACCCAAAGGGGCATCAACCTTCTCTAGCCAAATGATTTGTCTGTTATCTTTTTTTGTATTTGCTACAATATCAGAGGTGTTGATCCATCAGGTTATATTCCACAGCACAGACTATTTCTTGTTCAGTCAGTAAATAATAAAACAATTCTATTCTCTAAAATCACCTTAAAAAGAAAACATAAGGACTTCTGTTGTGCAGCTATGGCCTTAGCAGCAATAGCTGCCAGAGTTAAGGTACATTGTCTTCTTGTGTATTAAAAGAAAAAAAAAGCCTACCTTCCCCCAAGGTGACAGTTGCCTGCACATCCTGGGGGAAGACATGATGTTTGTTCACCTCAGATCCATATCCCTTAACAAAGCCACTGGGTACAAACAGACTATTTAGAGATGTTCCCACACAGGACACCCCTTCAAGACTGGGATAGGTAACTGTTTTACCTAATTTCATAGAGACAGATAAGTCAATCGAAGTGAGAAGGAGATGCATTTGTTTCAAATGAAAGTGAAAGTAAAGTTGCTCAGTTGTGCCCAACTCTTTGCGACCCCGTGGACTGTAGCCTACCAGACTCTTCCGTCCATGGGATTTTCCATTCCATGGCTGGAATGGGTTACCATTTCCTTCTCCAGAGAATCTTCCTGACCCAGGGATCAAACCCAGGTCTCCCTCGTTGCAGGTAGACAGACGCTTTACTGTCTGGGCCATCAAGGAAGCCAACAAAATTAATAAACCTTTAGCCAGGCTCATCAAGAAGAAAAGAGAGAGAAATAAAAAATAACAATTGAAAGAAGAGAAATAATAACTGAAACCACAGAGACACACACACAAAAAAATCATTAAAGAATACTAAGAATAGTTGTATGCCAACAAACTGGACAATATAGAAGAAATGGGCAAATTTCTAGAAACATACAACTTGCCAAGACTAAATCTGGAAGAAACAGACTTAACAAACTCATCACTGGTAGTGAAATGAATCTATAATACATGAAACTCCCAGCACACAAGTCCTCCACTGTGACTGCTATAATTCAAGACTATCTTTGGTACAGTTAACCTATTTCTTCAGCCTTATACCAAAATTTTATTCATCTGAGGCCTCACACTGACCCCAGTTCAAGTCAGACACAGTTTGACCTTGCACCCAGTCCAGTTTTTAAATTGGAACCAATTCAAATCCAGACCCAGTTCGACTTTAGCTAGTTTCCAGGATCAGTCCAAAAAGGAAATGCTCAAATAGTCAGAAAGCTCATATTGCAAAAGCTGTGAACCACTAGTCAAGACCCGAGAGGGACTTAACCCGTGACCACCAGAGACAGCAAGCAAGAATCACACAGGTACCCACACCTGTTGCTTATTGCTCCTAGGGACCAACTGGGTCTCCTTTAATTCCTTTTTCTGACACCATAACCGCCAAAAGATAAACTGAGGCATATTAAGAGTTTTAAGAGTTTATCTGAGCAAAATTTGATTCAAATCGGACAGAGGCAAACCAGAAGTGGTGAAGAACACTCCTAAACATAAATTCTTAAACCTACTTTACAGGAGCTAATTCGAATAAGTCTCCATAACCAAAGAGTCATAAATTTACAAAAACTAAAACCTTCACAGTTGCCTCAGAAAAATGACATTACTTAAGTACTGTAGTAACATTTGATTTGACTGCCCAGATTTGTGTAATTTTCCTCTCCCTTATCAGCAACACATACATACATGCAGACACACACACATATGCCCCTATACTATTGCCTGAAGTTTCCAGAATCAATATGCCTTATGCTAGACAATTTTTACCGCATTTAGGAAGGTAATACACTAATTGGCTAATTCATTAAAAGGGATCTGTTATACGACTAGACCTTTTTCTATCTGTCAAAATAATGAATACACAAAATAGCAACCTATCGATGGAGGGGTGGCTTAGTAGGGTTAAGGGAATTTCAAGACCAGTTGAATTCCCAAACAACCAAAGGCCAAGGACAGTGGATGCCTGGTTTTAATTTGTTGGTCAGATATTACCACAGTCCACAGAAAAGACACAGAAGAAAGCATCATAAAACCTGAGGTCATCTCTTCCACCCCATGCCATGATCCAAAAAGAAAACGGACATGACAGGTGTGTCACCAGATTTGTCCTCCAGGACACACCACCATGAGAAGACGACTCATCAGCAGAATTCAGGTCCATCTGCTTCCCTGGCTGAAACCCTCCCCATCGTACTTCACAACTCTTTGTCAAAACCCAGCTCCATATCACCATCTCATTTAGCCATTGACAAACTTTTATCAAGATCCCAAAGACCAACATTTTAGAAATAAGGCTTGCTGAAGTAAACATGAATGTCTTATCTACATGAGTGCATTGGTATTTCAAAAGCAAATGTATGATGCTTCAGAGACTTATCAAGACTAACAGGGCTTCTGTGATGCCATGTTCCACCCTGATATTCACAACTAGGGACACCATCCAGGGTTATCTTCAAGGATTGACTTATGTTTACATTTAGATAAAGGGTAATGAACAAAATCAGTCATTTCTTTTACAGAGTTTTCAATTCTCTAGCTCTAAGCAGAGCTGCTTCTGTCACATCTTATTTTTAGCTGGCAAGAAAAGGAGATAACGACTGTGAACTTTCTGATTTTCTGATTTCAATCTCCCACTCAGTCTCTGCTGATACACTAAGAGTTCTTGGTTTTTTTCTCTACTTTTATTTTTTTTTTTCCTCCTTCATTACTCACAGGATGGTGACACTCTCCCACGGCTGCTTCCATTTTCCTGCTTCTCTATCTCCCTCGCACAACATACAAAGAGACACCCTCTGCAATCACAGGTTTTCCAGCAATCAAGGCCCTAAAAAGTTTTCTGAGTATTTCAGGATACTTTCCAAATGACTCTGTGTGATTCATACTGTTAACTATTTAACATTTGTCATTGTTCCAAGCTTCTCTACCAAAAGAATAATCTTCCAAACTCAGAATAATCTTTCAAACTCAGCTATAGCAGCATCAAAACACTCATGACGGATAAACTGCAAAATGTTCAAGTCCTTAGTGTCACTCAAGAATATTTTCAAATCTCTTGAAAAAGTTTGGTTGAATTTGCAAAGTTGTACAATAACTGTTCAGAAAGCCTGCAAATATTGGCTAACTGCCTTCATTTGGTTAATTTGTGGTGGGTATACCTCACTGTGCTCTATTTCTATGGAAGCTGGCACTTGATAGAACACTTTCAATTAACGCTCAGTATTCCTAAGGAGCACCAAACCAAGAGCCTGGAGACTAGGCTCCCAGGGTTAGATTTGGTAACCAACTAGCTGTGTGATCTGGGACAAGATACTTAACTGCTCTGGGTTTCAATTTTGTCATTTTCCAAATCATGGGGAATTTTTAAAGTCTCTGAAATTCCTTCCAGCTGTATAATTCTATATGATAGATTCAGAAAAGATTTTAGGATCATAAAGGACATATAAATCATCATTATTCACTGCATAAATGTTTACTGATGACTTTCTAAAGAAGATTATTAGAAAAGAAACTATGAGGAAACAAAAAGCAAGGCAGGAAATGGGCTCTGTTCTCCTACTGTCTTCAATCTGTTGGAGAGGAGGATGGCATAGGACTCATCAGCTGCAGTGTCTTGTGTCCCTACTTCAGAGAGGCAGCACTGGTCTGTATCAACATCAGCCTGATGCTTCTGCTACTGTGCCCCAACCTGAGGCCCAGGTCTGGTCTGTGTAGGCTCAAAAGCCAAGGCGTTAAGGCTCCAGCTGGAAACTGTATGACACAGAGTAACAAAGTTACATCTCCCTGAAAGATTCTCAAGGACTGCATAAGACAGAATGATTAACATACTGGAGAAACTGGCAAAATCTGGAGGGGTGGGAAGAAGAAACTACGTTCCTGATCTGAAATTTAGCTGGTCCCTAACTTGTCCCAGAACATAAACAGCGATGTTAGAGCAATGAAGAGGATTCTGAGGATTCTGGCCCAAATTGAGAGGAAGAGGAGGAAGAGGCAGAGGAGGATGAAAGCATCAACCCTGGAGACATAAAAGACTATGATGGAGGGGTAACCAGTGATCTGGAGCTGCAGAAAGCTGGTGCCTTTGATCCTGATGCCTACAAGAAGTCCAGGGTGGTCTCAACAAGCATGTAACAGGCTTAGTCTCTGTGCTAAAGGCTGTAGATGCTCACTGCCATCAGCTCCATCTGTTCTATGGCACTGACAGCTGATTGTTGTGATGGGTCCTAATAAAAGGAGGAGGAAATACACACTGAATAAAGTCAAAGCATAGAGCTGGGCAGCTGGGCATGGAATTGCTGAAAGATAAACCCACAGCCAAATCACTGCTGGAGTTGCCTTACATGAGCTATTGGGAAATCCTGGCACTGTCTCCTTGTATCACAGAAAACTAGTCAGGGACCACACAGGTCAGAAGTTTCATCTTGCCTGAAATAATTTCACAGCTGCAGTGACGGTCCATAGTGATTTTGGAGTCCAAGAAAATAAAGTCTGTCATTGTTTCCACTTTTTCCCCATCTATTAACCATGAAGTGATGGGACCAAATGCCATGATCTTAGTTTTCTGAACGCTGAATTTTAAGCCAGCTTTTTTTCACTCTCCTCTTTCACCTTGATCTAGAGGCTATTTAGTCACTCTTCGCTTTCTGTTATTAGAGTGGTTTCATCTGCATATCTGAGATTATTGATATTTCTCCTGGCAATCTTGATCCCAGTTTATGCTTCATCCAGCTCAGCACTTCACATGATGTACTCTGCATGTAAGTTTATTTTCCTTAGTTTTTTTTGGCTACACTGTGCAACTTGTGGGGTATTAGTTCCCTGGTCAAGGATTAAACCCAGGCCCACGGTAGTAGAAGCACTAAGTCTTAACTACAAGACCACCAGAGAATTCCCTTTCCTTAACTTTAATAGAGAGAAGGATGAAAGTGGAAGGATATGATTTATTGAACAGGCTCTGTGGACTTCCCTCGTAGCTCAGTCAGTAAAGAATCTGCCTGCAAAGTAGAAGACCCAGGTTTGATTTGGGGCTTGGGAAGATTTCCTGGAGAAGGAAATGGCAACCTGCTCCAGTATTCTTGCCTGGAGAATCCCACGGACGGAGGAGCCTGGCAGGCTACAGTCCATCGGGTCCCAAGAGTTGGACATGACTTAGCAACTAAACCACCACTGCCAACATTAAAAAAAAAAAAAAAAATAACTGATTATGTATGCCTAACCATCCACAGTGATTTTGGAGCCCAAGAAAATAAAGTTTCACTGTTTCCAGTGTTTCCCCATCTATTTGCTATGAAGTGATGGAACCAGATGCCATGATCTTCGTTTTTTGAATGTTTAGCTTTAAGCCAGCTTTTCCACTCTTCTCTTCCACCTTCATCAAGAGGCTCTTTAGTTCTTCTTTGCTTTCTGCCATAAGAATGGTGTCATCTGCATATCTGAGGTTATTGATATTTTTCCTGGCAATCTTGATTCCAGCTTGTATTCCATCCAGCCTGGCATTTCACATGATGTACTCAGCATATAAGTTAAATAAGCAGATGACAATATACACCCTTGACTATACCTCACAATGGTTGTTGAATATTGATCACCTCAGAAATATCAGGCTACTGGTGATCACTGCAAGGAGCTAGTTCTCAATGCATGGTCAGAGTTCTCAGAACACTCTAGAAAACGCCCACCATTTCCTCCAGCCACTAAAACAGGTTATGTTAATGAGGAGGGAGAAGGAAGGCTGAGAGAGCAATGTGAAAAACAAAGGCTGCTACTGAAATGTTCCTAAGCATTACTTCTTCTCACAGAAAGAAAAAAAAGGACTCGCAGTAACACCTTCCAAAATGTGTGGTGTGAACAATGCTATGGATCTTTCTTCAATGACCTGTGTCTAGCTGACCTACCCACCTCTTTGCCTCCTGGTCCTTTTCCTTGTGGCCAAACTAACTTGCTCAACCTCACATACCCACCCCACCCTCCTCCTCACGTCCAGCACGTGTCATCACAGTGACCTCCCCAGCACAGCCACCACCCTAGGCCATGGGCTCCTCTTGCCTGTTACTGACGGAAACAGCCTCCTAATTTCTCTTTCCACTGACACACCTTCAACCCTGGCAGTCTATTCTGTGCCACAATCAGAGCAATTTTTTTGTATAATTTTTTTAACAGAGGAGCAAACTAAAAGTTGCAAGAACAGTACAAAAACTTGTACATACCTTTTATCACCTGCACCAATTGCTTGCATGTTGTCCCCTCACTCACACCCATTTTCTCTCTCCTACATGCACATATGTGTGTGCATTTTTTCAAAATCACTGAAAAGTAAACTGCATATATCATGCCCCATTAACTAAACTCTTCAAATTGTGTTTCCTAAAACAGAGACATTATCTCAGGTAACCATAGCACAATTACAGGGTGACCATTTTAAAAAGCAAATCTGCTCCTGATGTTCTCTTTTGACCTTCCACTCTTAAGGTAAAGACCAAAACCCTTCATCTGCCCTGCAAGTTACACATGACCTAGCCCATCTCTTTCTCCAGCTTCTGCCCTTTGTTATTTGCTTTTTACTCTAGCCCGGCTGGTTATCCTCTGGTGAACAAACATCCTCCTTCCCACCTTCAGGATATGCCTATGCAAGTCTTTCCACATAAGCATCGTACCCATCTTCTTTCTCTGAGCTAGCCTCTAAAGGTTTCAGTTTCCTCTTCTGTTCACTGAGGTCTGCAATCATTTTCTAAATTGTCTTCACCATCAAATCATGAGCTCCTTAGGACAGACACTTCCCTGCATCTCCCAGAGCCTAGAACAGTGCTTGGTACATGGTAGGTTCTCAAATATCTGTGCATGAATAAACTAACAAGTCTTTCTGGATTACTGAGTGATGACTACTTATTTAATATAATTTTCCATAGACTGCAAACTCAGGATTCAGAGATGATTTTTAATTAGATATTTATGTATCTACTGCTTAGCACATGTGCTGACACATGAAAGGTGTTCAATACTGAGGGAATGAACTGTGGTTATCTGACATAAAGTTAACTGTGGAAATTCTCAAAGTTCAAGTTCACTGAATCTTCAGTGAGGACAAAATTATTTCTAAATCCCCTTGTCTTATGTGAACATAACATTTAATTTGTGTTGATATTTTTCCTGAATACTTATTAACATCATGTGAAACACTGGGTTCATGGAACACACACTAGGAAATATTATATTAGAGAGGAACCTCTTTATCATTTCTCAACTTCCTACCCAGCTTCAGGTCACTCATGGGTTTAGACTGTCTGAAAACCTCAAAAAGCAAATCCACCAGCCTGGCAGGTGATCTTATCCGAAAGCCTAGAACTAAGAATCAGACCTGGTGAATGTTGAATTTAGCTTCACCTCATTGAGCAGCATATGTCTTGAATCTATTTGTTTATTCCGTTTTGCTGTTTTACATCATGATAAAAGGGCCCCTACTCTGCATGTGAACAATTTACATACTAATGATGAATAAAGAGTGAAGTATATTCAGCATTCACTTTAATTGCATACTGCTATGAAAATGCATATGTTGAAATCCTAACCCCCAATGTGATGGTATATGGAAGTGGAATCTTTGAGAAGTGAGTAGGTCATAAGGTCTTCGTGAATGAGATTAGCGTCTATACAAGAGAGGCTCCGGAGAGACCCTTCTCCCCTCCTGCCATGTGAAGTTACAGATAAAAGGTGCCATCTATGAACCAGGAAGAGGGTTCTCACCATACACTGAATCTGCCAGTGCCTTGATCTTGGACTTCCCAGCCACCAGAACTGTGAGAAATAAATTTCTATTGTTCATAAACAACCTAGTCTACAGTACTTTGTTATAGCAGCCCAAAAGGACTAAGACACATATGCTTGTAACTTTTGAAAAGGATTAGCATTTTGCAGATTTATGACGCAACAAAGATAGCATTTAATCTTCCACTGAAACAACTAAAAAAGGTACGAAAGATAAGAAACAATGGTTCTCAAGACATTTAACACTAGGCAACAAAAGACAGTGATCCCAACAATCCCAATAATAATAATCTGGGGATCATTTTCAGGTCACAGAGCAGGGAGGAGAGACTCAAGGAGAGCCTAGCAGTATTTATGGGATGGGAAGACTGAAGTGAGTCTGAGAAGACCACAGCACTACAGTTTGTTAAGTCCCATGAAAAACAGGAGAAAGATACACAAAGAGCAAATTCTGAATACTTGAAGAGGGTTGCCCCTAAGTATTCACTGAGTACCGATCAGTGCATGAAATGTGGAAAATTATCTGAAGCCAGAGGAAAAAACTACCCAAATAAATGAGAGGAAATAATCTCTTACATTCAACTAGGACCAGGAATAGTGACTGTTCACAGCCACCAGAGCAGAAAAGCTTCATAATCCACAGCAGCACTGGGCAATGCACTCAAAAAGTACAGGTTACTTCAGTCACGAAAAAAATTCACCCTAGAATAAATGCTGCTCTGGTTCCAGTCAAATGTCTCAAAGAGCAATACCTAAAAGGACTGAACTGTTTTCAACTACCTTAACTAAATTCTAGCAACTGTAAAATTCACAATATGTGAATCCAATTAAAAAAAAAAAATCAGGCCTGCAAAGAAGAAAGAAAATACGATACAGAATCAGGAGAAAAATCCATCAATCAAAATGGACCCAGAAGCGACTGATGATAAAATAAGCAGATAGGGACATTAAAATTGTGATTAGAACTACATGCATATATTTAAGAAGCTAGAGGAAAAACTGAACAGATAAAGACATACTAAGACATACAAAATCTAAACTGAACTTCTAGTGGTGAAAACTACAATATCTGAAATGAAAAATACACTGGATAGAACTAAAAACTAGACATCACAGGGGGAGAAAGAAAAATTGAAGACAGCAATATAAACTATCCAAAATGAGGCACATAACCAAAAAAATCACTAAAAGATAAACAGAGGATCAGTGAACTGTGGGAGAGTTTAAAGCCACATAATACATGTGTCATTGAAGTCCCAAAGGAGGAAAGAGAACAGAAAAATAATATTTAAAGAAATACTGGGCTGAAATTTTCCCAAATTTGACAAAAACTATAAACCACAGATTCAAGAAGCTCAATGAAGTCCAAGCAAATAAAACATGAAGGAAACTGTCACAAGGCATATCAGGAGCAAATTACTTAAAACTATAAATACTTGTATCCTAAAAACAACATGATTCAAAATAACCCTTGGGACAAAGAAGAAATAAAAGAAATTAGGAGATATTACAAGCAGAATTAAAATGAAATCAACATGTCAAAATTTGTGAGATGCAAATAAGTCAGTACTTAGAAAACTTATAGTATTAAATGCCTGTATTTGAAAAGATGCTTTCAAATAAAAAATTTCAGCTTCCACCTTTAAAAAACAGCAACAGAAGAGCAAATAAAACTCAGAAGAAATAAAGATGAAAACAGAAATGAATGAAATAGAAATCACAATAGAAAATTTTAATTAAACCAAAACATTGGTATTTGAGAAGACTAATAAAACTGATAAATGTCTAGCCAAAGTGATCAGGAAAAAAGTAGAAAAGACACAAATTACCAATATCAGAGAGAAGAAAGGTGATATCACTTCAGACTCTATAGATATTAAAGGAATAATAAAGAAATAATATGAATAGCTTTAAGTCTATAAAACTAACTTAGATAAAACTGACGAGTTCCTTTAAAGGCAAGTTACCAAAGGTGACCCAAGAAGAATTATATTATGCAGTGTTGTAAGTCAATTATATTTTAATAAAACTAGAAGAAACAATGTGGAAAAAATTAGATTACCTAAAGTGTCCTATATCCACTAAATATATTGAATTTGCAGTTATAAAACATTCTAATAAGAAAACTATAGGCCCAGAGAACTTCACTGGTAAATTCCCCCAAAGGAAGAGATAATACCAATTTTACACAAACTTTTCCAGAAGAATCACAGAGGAGGGAACGCTTCTCAATTCATTCTATAAGGACACTCTGATACCAAAACCAAAGACATTACAAGAAAGAAAAGTACACAAAAGTATCTCTCATGAACACAGATTGCAAAAATTCTTTTTAAAAGTTGTTGTTATTCAGTCACTCAGTTGGGTCTGATTCTCTGTGATCCCGTGGACTGCAGCACGCCAGGCTTCTCTGTCCATCACCAACTCCCGGAGCTTGATCAAACTCCTGTCCATTGCATCGGTGATGCCATCCAACCATATCCTCTTCTGTCGTCCCCTTCTCCTCCTGCCTCAATCTTTCGCAGCATCAGGGTCTTTTCTTTTTTTTTTTTTTTTTTATTTTATTTTATTTTTTTTTTTATTATTGTTTTTGCCATACATTGTCATGATATCACCCTGGGTTTACATATGCTTCCCCTCCGGAACCCCCCTCCCTCCTCCCTCCCCCCCGGGAAATCTCGCTGCACCAGTCCCGAGCATCAATCCTGGGCTGGCGATTGATTAGACACATGACAATTAACATGCTTCAATGCCCTTCTCCCATATCATCCCACCCTTACCCTCATCCACAAAGTCCTCGAGTCTATTCTATACATCTGCGTTCCTTTTGTTGTCTCCCATGTTGGGTTCTCATTACTGTCTTTCTAAATTCCATATATATGTGTTAATATACTGTATTGTTGTTTTTGCTTCTGGCTTACTTCACTCTGGATAATGGGCTCCAGTTTCGTCCATCTGAGTAGAATTGCTTCAAATGAATTTTTTTTTAATGCTGAGTAATATTCCATTGTGTATATGTACCACAGCTTTCTTATCCATTCGTCAGTTGATGGGCATCTAGGTTGCTTCCATGTCCTGGCTATTGTAAACAATGCAGCGATGAACATTGGGGTGCACGTGGCTCTTTCAATTCTGGTTTCCTCGGTGTATATGCCCAGCAGTGGGATTGCCGGGTCATATGGCAGGTCTATTTGCAGCTTTTTAAGGAACCTCCACACTGTTTTCCATAGAGGCTGTACTAGGGTCTTTTCTAATGAGTCGGCTCTTGGGATCAGGTGGGCAAAGTACTGGAGGTTCAGCTTCAGCATCAGTCCTTCCAATGAATATTCAGGACTGACTTCCTTTAGGATTGACTGGTTTGATCTCCTCGCAGTCCAAAGGACTCTCAAGAGTTTTCCCCAACACCACAGTTCAAAAGCATCAATTCTTTGGTGCTCAGCTTTCTTTATGGCCCAACTCTCACATCCATACATGACTACTGAAAAAACCATAGCTTTGACTAGATGGACCTTTGTCAGCAAAGTATTGTCTCTACTTTTTAATATGCTGTCTAGGTTGATCATAGCTTTTCTTCCAAAGAGCAAGCCTCTTTTAATTTCATGGCTGTAGTCACCATCTGCAGTGACTTTGGAGCTCAAGAAAATAAAGTCTGTCACTGTTTCCATTGTTTCCCTATCTATTTGTCATGAAGTGATGGGACCAGATGCCATGATCTTAGTTTCTTGAATGTTGAGGTTTAAGCCAACTCTTTCACCTTCATCAAGGGGCTCTTTAGTTCCTCTTTGCTTTCTGCCACAAGGATGCTGTCATCTACATATCTGAGATTATTTTAAAGGTTAGTAAACTAAACTCAACAACATATTAAAAGAATAATACAACATAATTAAGGGGTGTTAGTCAATGTAAATTTTGAAAAAAAACCGATGAAAATCACAATGCAAAGTCTAAAAAGATGAAAAACCATATGATGACCTCAACATAAGCCCAGAAACCTTTGACAAAACCCAATATCCATTCTTCATTAAAACATTCAACAAACTAGAGACAAAAAAGAACTTCTTCAGCCTGAGAAGGGGAGCATTTTTGAAAATCCCACAACTAACAGTACACTTAACAGTGACAGACTGATCTCCCCAAAAGACCCCAAATCAGGCCAAAGTATCACCTCACTGCATCTGTCCAACACTATACGGGGGTCCCTAACACAATGAGGCGGGGGAAAGCGTGCAAGGCAGCCAGACTGAAAATCAAGAAATGTCACTTCCCTGATTCACTGATGTATGTTCTCTACGTAGGAAAAGCTGGTGGAACCTACAAAAAAATGTAGCGGCGCTAGTGAGGGAATTTAGAAGGATTCCAAGATTCAAGGCAATGCAGAAATACCAACTCTATTTCCATACACTAGCAATAAACTAAAATAAAAAATTTTACATACCAATGTACAATAGCATGAAAAATGTGCAATACTCAAGAATACATCTAAGAAAGGATGTTCAAGATGTTATCCTAAAAACTACAAAATATCGCTAAAATAAATTAAAAGCACCTTAAATAAATTGAGAAATATAATAATCTATAGGGACAGAAAATCAATCAGTGGTAGGTGGAGGAAGCAGGTAGAGGAGTAGAAGAAAGAAATTACCAAGGGGCAAAAGGAAACTTTGGGAGATGATGCTTATGCTTATTATCTTGAGGCTGCGCTAGTTTCACAGGTGTAACATTTTTTAACACTGATCAACTTTTACATATTTAATTATGTCATTCGTTATATGTCAATTATGCTGCAATAAAGCTATTTTTTAAAAGATCAATTCAGAATATACCAGTAATTCAGACTGACTATGTGTAGAAATTAGGAAAGTCCCATATGGCATTTGGAATTAAGTTAGGATGCTCCTAACACTGTACCTGGAAATAAACACTCATACAAGTTACTTTTCTTTTGTGTTCATTTCTCTTATTCCATTTCTATGTTCAGTCTGATTTCTTGATCTTAAAGGAAATCAAATAATGGAACTGAGATAGTTAAATATGGACAAAGAAGAGAGAGGGATTATTTAGTCTGAAGCAGAATCTCAGCATTATTCTGTTAAGAATGTTGTATACAGAGCATTATTTAGTCAGAGGGGAATGATCATCTGTCATCTGTTCTCTATCCTCTCAAAGGAAAACAGATCAGATTTCACAAAGGTGAAGTATAAAGAAAAAATTGCATTAAAATGATGGGTCTTTTGTGCAGAGGTGGATGTCCATCATGAGAGCGATTAATTTACAAGCACGAAACACAGTTTTGATGGAGAGCAGAGGAACAGACAACGGGACTCATCTGTTTGCTCCCAGCTCCTGGATCTTACTTCTTACATGTTTTATAGCCATGGATCAAAGAGTATGGTTTAACACATCTTTTCATATTAACTAAGAAACTCAACCTGAGTATGCTGTCTTTTTACTTAGAATTTGTATTTGCCAAGGCAGACAACTCCACCTCTAGATAATGCTCACTTGGAAAATTACTCAGGGTAAACCCGAATCCATTTGTTGACTGATATCACATTTCATGGCCAAAAACAATTTCCTGGGCCAGGGTGAAATGGACAGGTGCAGTGCTGTGGCGGCACTTTCCCACTGGTTACTGGGGATGGGATGGGAAGATAGGGGACTCTAGAGATTTCAGCCTCCCTTTCTAGGGATTCCTGATACATCCGACAGAGTAAGACATATCCTCAATATCCATGTTTGCTGTCTAGAACATTCCTCAAAACTCTCTACTAAAGAGGTCTTCAATTTTTTTCCTGAAACAATTTATCACTGTGTGACAGTTATGTTTTATTCACATGGCTCATTATCCGAGCCCTCATCTCCTGTGTGATCACATTAACCAACACTGTCCTCATGCTCTAGGTGATAATCTCATCTCCCATTAAGTCTGGATCATGACAGTCCCTAGTTCATTACTCTCTCATCTTTGAAGCTACAGTTGATATTTTTAAAATCCCACCACAAATTTCCTCCAATCTGTTTATTTTCTGAAGAGCCACCTGATGGTGTAAAGGAAAGACACTGAATTGGGAATCCAAAGCTATGGCTGCCACAGACTCAGCAAAGCCTTGTGTCACGAAAGGGGATTACCTTATGCATATGCAGAGAGACTAGGGGGAAAAAACAGACCCATGAGCCTCAACTGCATTGCTTCCTCTTTTTGTTCCTAAATCCTGCCTGCTCCTGTTAGCAGATTCAAAAGAAAATTTAGGCTTTTGCCAAAAACAGCAACTGTAAGAATAAGCAAGATCAGCAATCAACTAGCTGTACTTATCGAGTAGAGGAACGTTATCAGGATGGGACTGAACTGACTCCCAGCTTCCTCTCTGGAAGATTAGCCAGTTATTTAGAGAAGAGCTGATTATTCAGAAAATTTTGGACAACAGAGCCTTAGGAATCACCCTGGCGCTTGACAAGACTAAGAACAATTCTACTTCTGTTTGAGAAACACTTGACAGGAAGCGATGCTCTCACCCCATTCCCAGATGAATCTGATGGCAGGAAATTCAGAAGATTGAGAATATGAGGTGTCTAGGTAACAACTTGTCCAGGCACATCAGCAAACATCAGTGCTTCTCAGTGACCTACCACGTTCCCTTAGAATGGTAGGAAGGAACCTTTTAAGTCACAGGGACTACAGATTTCTGAAAAGACAAGAGAACAGAGGCTCTGGTCCTAACTGGAAAGAGGGAGGATAGGAGGCACTGTGACAGGCTTATTCCTTTCTCCCCAAGCACGGAGTCCTTTCAGGTTTTTCCTCAATTTTATTACCATCAAAGGTGGGAAACTGAAGTGGAACTTACTCCTCTCTTCCTTTTCCTACAGAATCATAAAGAAGGAGGACGCCAGATGACAGGTGTTTTATGAATGAGACCTATGCTTGAGTGGGTTACTAACACTGACCTACATTTCAAAAGAAAGCCCAGCCACAAGCTTTCATGGGCATTTTTACTGTAGGAGTTTGGTACTTTTGCAAAGAGCAGCTGATGGGGCTCTGGGGTGGGTGGAAGACTTCAACAAAAGTGAAGCATGGAAGCTCCTGAGGACTGTTATGAGGGCCCCTGCTAAAGACAGCAGAAGGGGAAAGAGGGGCACCCAAACCCCTCTCCTCCTTCCCCTAATTTTTACTAAATGTCACTGGAACAGCTACCACCAAATCACCCACCAAACTCCCCTAAACTGACCCTGGAGTGAAGCAATTAGCAGAGCACAGATGGGGTATGGGAGCTGCAGCCAACATGAATGAGAAATGAAACAGTGGTCCCACTCTTAATAAGAGACACAGTTTAAATTCGGTAGGAGAAGTCAGAGATGGCATCCCTGAACTCGGCCTACAAAGGGATAGTAATTCTTGGTTCCTTAAATCTTTAGCCATAAAGATCAATGAGGTTGAATATTCTATTTGCTGATATTCAGCCTACCTGGGTTTACATGATACTAACAAGAAATAAGTCAGAAGCATTCAAGATACATTTAGGACTAAGCAGGCTTAGGCTCTCACAGAAATAAATGTTCAGAGTTTAAGAAACAAAGACCTGGTAGGCCAGCTGCCTGCCTCATGTTTTCAAAGAAGCCTAAACTTTCTGAACTGGTGATCTTCAAATAGTAGGTGCACAAAAGTCATCTCAACAGAGTGCTTCCCTTTGTTTCAGGCATGTTCAGAGATTCTAACTGAAGCATTTTTAAGAGATCTGCTTTAAAATACTTATCAAAAATTCCCATGTGTGTCACCTTCATCTTGACATCTATTGATTTTCTTCTCTCATTCACATTAAGATTCTCCTGGTTCTTGGCACAAAGAGTGATTTTTTAAAAAACCGTATTTTGGACATTCTGAGAATTATATGAGTCTTGAGACTTTTAAATGTTTTGCTTTAGCTGACCTACACTGAAACTGGGCTGATGGTGGCAGGAAGGCACTGACTCTCTTCCTCTTTACCACTGTAAGGAGGTAAAAGACCAGACTCCCTCACTCAACACCACCAGCTGCAGGTGGAAATCCAAGTTCCATGGATGGCCTTCACTGAACCATGCAGGGGGTGGAGGGTATACAGAATGCTGCCTCATCACTGCAGGACAGGGTAGGAATCCAGGCTCCCTACCTGGCTTCCACAAACACCATTTCAGCATTGGGGCACGAGGGGCTAGAGTTCACATCCATTATTAGTCCAGCCCAGGGCGGAAGTCTAGGTCCTCTACCCAGAATTCTCAATATTTTCCACAATGTAAGGGCGGGACATGGTTTCTTCCTTGCTGTCTCCCTAGAGGATGGCATCCATTGTCACCAGTTCTTGTCAGGCTGCACACTTTCCAGTCTTGTGACAAGAGAGAGCAGACTATTCCTGTGAAGTTCCTAGCTTTGGGGCTTTTTTAGAAAGAAGTCTGGTATACATAAGAGGGAAAAAGAAAACCCAGAGAACTCACTGTTCATGTCATTCCTTGAATCCTGGGGACTCTAAACAGTCCACCCTCTTCTCTCTTACAGAGAAGGAACTAGAAACCAGATTTTCTGATTTTGGGCTTAATTTTAACCTACTAAAACTCTGCAATTTTTCTGTATATACTAGTAGCTCCAACACACGTGGTTCTCTTATCTGGTTCCACACCGAAGTTGTGTGGAGAGCTTTTTAAAAATGCTGATTCCCAAGCTCCTTTCTCCTCTGAGACATTTCCATCTCTGTCCTACATTATGGCATCAGCATTCTACTTCATCTCTCCAGGTGATCGTATTGTGCAGCTAAGGATGAGAACCACCTTTTTTATGTCTAATTTCTACCTCAAACAAGTAACTGTAATATCTCTCTTTTTTTGGTTTTGCTAAGAGCAACAAGGAGAAACAGATGGAGGTAAAATACTGCCTTCTCAGCCCCCTCATTGCTGAGCCTTTGTCACTATCGTGTGATGATAAGCTGTCACTGCTGGTGGGGTCTCAAGCATTCAAAAGGTTCAGAAGGTATTAATATTAAAATAAGATACTGAGACAAAGGAGTTATAATGAGTTGGTCACAGCGTTTGTTACAATGTGAGTCTGCAGCTGGCAATCAAAGGGGTGGCAGCAGCCAGGGCTCGAGTGCCCTGGCATCTTCCAATTTTGTTACTATATGGCTATTTCCACTGAAATGCCCAAATTAACATTTTTAAGTTAACAAAAACAAGAACACAGCGACTATCGGGAGCACAATACTGACCCCAAGTGGAATGAAACCTAAATGGCACTTACTGTACCAGCAGAGATGAGAGCGACAAGCTGTGATAGAAAAGAAAAGCCATGTTCAAGGCCAACCTGCTCTGCTTTAAAGATGCTTGGGAGAAACAAGTACACTGAGTTCTTTATCTGTAATAGGCATTGATATAAAAGATAGTGGTGATTCATGAGAGAATATTGCCTTCTGATAAATGTCTTATAAAATCATCACATACATAAATTTCCAACTATCAGAGTATATGGTTAAGGTTACTAATCTGAAGTTTCGCTTATTATTTGAATTTTTTCTGAAAAACAAATTCTGAGAAATCTCAATAATGGGCTCAAAATGGAAATAAATTTTTTAATCAAAATACCTCAAAGGGGACTTCCCTAGGGTCCAGTTGTTAAGATTTAAAGCTTCCACTGCAGGGGCATGGGTTCCCTGGTAGGGAAACTAAGATCTCACTTGCTGCACGATGCAGCCAAAACTGGGTAAGATAGGTAGCTCAAGGAAAAGTACCACAACTGGCTACTCAAAAATCTGAAACTCAGTTCTGGGTTCAGTGTTTACGAGTAGAAGCAGAAGGGCAGAAAAATGTAAGTACTCTAAAGGGGAAGGTAGACTCAGTTGTTCAGGCAAATACTGAAGATTTCAAGTCTTGTCTTCTCTATCCTTCACTGGTCACACAAATGTGTTCACTAACCCTTCTGTGTTAAGAGGGAGGTGGAAATGGTAGGGTATTGGAAAGTGATTACTTAAGCTTTTAAAATCACTCCAAAAGCTGTCTCTCCACATCAGATTCAGCCCAGCCTATTGCTTAGTGCCCATTTCTTGGGAAATACTCTATCATCAATAAACTCTCTCCAAGTTCTTTTGACCAAAAGCCCCAATTTCTTACTGAGGGCTCCCTGAGTGCACAATATAGAGGGAACTGGGGGAGATCTCAGCCATAATGGACTCTACAAATGGAGAGGACACCTACCAGCATCTGTGCAGAGACAAGAAGGAACACTGGGCAAAACGGGTGTGATCCAGGCCCTTAATGAGAAGAGGTCGCTGCTCTGAGTCTCTTTCTCATCCAGCAGCTAGATATGCTCATCAGTCTGGATTATAAAAGCAACACATTATGGGAAAAAATGGGGCAACGCTTCCTACAAAACATGAAACTAAAATAGAAATTGGACTTGGAAAATATTATCTCTTCTCACATTCTGCCAAGGCCTGCTCCAGACTGAGTACAAGTCTCTGGGGACCTGCACCGGCCAAGTTTTCTTGATGATAAGAATCACCTGCATCTTTGTTAATGCAGAAATTCCCAGACCCCACAACCTACCCCAGACCCATGGAACCAGAATCTCCAGGGACTTGGAATCTGTATGCTTAAATCACCCTGGCCAGTCTACACTGGGAGATAGACATTTACTAGATGATTATGCAAATATCAACCAAAAGAAAACAAGAAGATATGTGGGCACCTTACTTTGAGAAGTCCAGGAAGGCTCCCCTGAAAAGTGTCTTTTGAACAGTTCCTTGAAGATAAGCAAAAGTTAATTAGAAATGGTGGAGGAGGGAGGACATAGGTATTTCTGGCAGAGAAGGGGGAAAAAAAGTGCAAAAATTCAAGGGAGCATATAGTAAAAGCAGAAACATGTATGTCAAATGTTGGAAAACAAGGTAATATATTTTAAACATCATGGGGGCAGGAAGCTGTACACAATGTGATAAAAATTTAGAGGCAGAATAGGAATTGGTAAAGTATGAGGGTGTAGGTTTGAAGGACTCAAAAGGATTTCCATCAGAGACTTCAGCCTTCTCAGCAGAAGGAGTGAACAAGTAGAGGTAGACAAATAAACCCCAGGACTGTTCCTGAGATCGCTGCTCAGAGCACGTGAAGAAGAAAACTAGGCTTTGAGTGTCATGTTAAAAGACTCGTTTATCTCTCCTGCTGACGCGCCACCTTGCTACTCCGTTTCTGGCCTCGCCTTTGGACTCGTCTTGCCTATGATCCATATTCCTACTTAAAATCTTCTCATTCCCTATTAGTCTGCGGTTCTTCCAATACATTTTATAATCATCTGAAAACATTCAGTTATGACAGAACTCTCACCAACCATCCTCAGTTTCTCAGAAAGTCAGGAATTATATAGACTTTATAGGTACTTGGGCACCCGTATATGAAAGCAGTGGTATAAATGGCACTTGCTGGTTACTTTCCATGGTCCCTTGTCATTAACTCAGCTTAAGTTAACTATGATTTTATTTTCAAATTAGTGTTCTCAAAGGAAAATGTATTAGATTGAGGCTTTTCATTTGGAAAACCCTAATATTCTCATTACCATTTCAATGTCCATTTGGTTATTAAAAGTGATCATTCAAGCTCACGGGCAGCAGCCCTGAATCAAGGCCAATTTGAGAGAGGAGAACATTCTTCAGGCCGCTAGGCTTCAGCTGCTAACCTCATCTAACCTCATCACAGTGAGGCTTTATCTTCTCAGAGGCTTGGCCAGTCACGCGGATGCTATCCGCGGTGTGGTGCTGCTTGCAGTAGCTCTTAGGATTTAAATGGGTCCCTTGCTGTGGTTTAATTTCAATGGAATGAATAACTATTGGCTTGAAACTCTTATTTGTCTGGCTCTTGTATTTCAAGAACAGACTCCTTCAGGAAAAAGGGGCTTGGTTTGGGCACATGTAGGGAGTCTTAGGACCTAGAAAGCGTTCAACGACTAAAATGGGTCTTGGGACGGACTGCTCCCTCTGTCCCTCTCCTGCCCATCTGCTCTGTCTCATGCTGTCGGTCTCTCTCTGGGTTTCCCTCCACCCTCCTCAGCTCCCTCACATCCCAGCCTTGCCTGGAGCCCACCCTGGACACAACCATTTTCACAATCCTCCTGCTGTTCCAACTCCCACTTAAAGGTCCCACTGTCCTGTCTTCTAGGTACAGATTCTGGAGAGAGAGTATATCACTGACTCAGCTCATCCTATTGAACCAAAGAAGCCAATGCCAGGCTCCGGTAACAGTCAAAGGACTGAATTTAGCAATGAGCTCCACACCTGCCCTGCGCAACCCAAGAGGCCTAGAGCAAGGTTCTCTAAACCCATTGGTCTGTCAGGGCTTAACTCTTTAATTGCTAGACTGTGGGAAGCTGAGGGGAGAGAGGGGAAAGATAGGTCAGTTGAAGGGCACTAGGCAGACTCAGGAAAGTCATGATTTCCAATGGATACAGAAAAAGCTCAATGTTTTCATAACCGATAGGGCTAGACTGGTACATACTGCTATAAATTCTGAATCCTTGGGAATGGGGTGAAACAGAGATGTGACAGACACAATACGCCCACCTTAGCAGGTGGTCTGGGTTTAACAGGCATTTAAAGTTAAGGCTGTCCAATACTTACATACTAATACATATCTGAAAGTGTTAGGAACCTTGAGGGCAGTAAGCACTTCAGTGTTTACTTCTTACTCAGCTCTCCAGGGAACAGTCCATGCTTTCCAGCTCAGAGGAGAGCTAGTCCATGGTTCAATGCTGTCAGCTGACTGGTGAGCAAGGGCTCCCCTGGGTACCAACCAGTCTTGGCTTTGCACATATCTGACTATGGGGCTTTGGAAAAAGGCCTTAGTTTCCTCAACTTTAAAACGATGAGTTTTATGGAGTAAACTCTGCAGTCTTTTTCCCATTTCAGAATCCTCTTGCAATTGAGATTTGTGAGGAGAGGTACAAGCAGGACCAACTTTGGGATGGGGAGGGAAAGGTAGGAAACTAACTTTATTGGAAGAAATTCAGCACAGTGATGAAGAACACAGGCTCTGGGATCAAATCCTGACTCAGCCAACTGCAGTCTGTGTCACCTTGGACAGACAACTCAGTCTCCTGGCCTCCAGTTTTCTCAGAAAAATGGAAATAATAATGAGACTTCACAGAATTATAATAAAGAATAAATGAGAAGAGCCATGTAAAGTTTTAAATTTGTGCCTACCACATAGCCATCAATAAATTTTAGCCAATATTATTATTAGAAGCCAGATTAGAAATTTTACATTAATTATATCATTTAATTATTTCAACATCATACAAGATAGGTGCTATTAATCTCATATTATTGATAAGAAAAACTGAGGCTGAGAGAGAGGGGCTTTAATTCACCTAAGCCAAGGATTGCTAAACTTATCTTAAAGGGCCAGTGAGCAAACATTTCAGACTTGGCAGGCCTTATAGTCTCTGTCATAACTACTCAACTCAGCCATTATAGCTGAAAATAGCCATAGACAACAGTTAAAAAATGGGCAAGGCCTTGTTTCAATAAAACTTTCTTGACCAAAATAGGTTGGCAATCAGCAGTCATTTGCCAATCTCCAGCCTAAGATGGCAAAAAATTGGCAGTCAGGATCTGAACCTAACAAAACCCATTCTCTATACACTACAACCAGAGATTTGTGTAATTCTTCTTTTAGTCATGGAAACATTTTCTGCAAATAAAATTTTATGTAGATAAAGAGAGAAATTACAGCTAAAAGCCCCTTAATAGTCTCCTCTTAAACAACTCAGCTACTACCCTTAAAGAAGTCAGTGGTTCTTGTAAATCCACTGTACTCCAATAAAAATTAAAAAAAAAAAAAAGAAGAAGAAGAATATATTAGTGGTTCTCAAACCTTAGGGGTTGAAAAGACAGGTCTCTTGAGGACCCTACTGCCACAACTTCAGATGGCTTGGGGGTGGTGCCAGGTGATACCCATTGTTTATAAATACTACCCAGATGATTCTGACGTAGGGGTTCCTCAGGCCACTCTCTGAGAAACGTGGAGCTAGGATATTAGGAAAAATGTAACAGAATTCAATTCTGAAGGTTGGTTTTACCGAAAATAGGAGCACAAAACACAGAAGCTGGGTTTCACTGACTTTATAATTTTGCCTTGCATTTGGGTCAGGGATTAATCTATTTTTGTCTAATCAGTGCCTTTGCCTAAAAGCTCATCAATTGCCTTGAAAAGCAATGAGTCTCTCCTATTTATGTCACATGTCCTTGGTACCTGATCTTATTAGGTGAAGTACATTCAGACTTTCCTTAATCCTGCTGTGACTCTTAACAGAAAACCAAAACAGCACATTGAGAATTCCATTAAAATACTGGGATAAAAGATGATGGGAAATTATTCCATAAGCTGACCCTTGAAAGGAGCTTCCTAGTGCTCTAACACATCTGTGGAGGGTGAAGGCGGTATGAAATGAGTAAATGCCAGACAGCAAATGAGTGTCTGCCCTAAGCAGTCTGCAGCAGCCTGCTGCAAGAAGGGCCTAAATGGGTACCAGTTAAGCATATGTCTAAGAAGCCTGGGCTGGTTATCTAGTTCCATTTCTAAAAGAACACTGTTCTCTGAGCAAAGCACACACATTAAATTTTTTAAATCACTGTAAGTGTTGGAATGTCCTCATAAAACTAGAAAATTTGTGCTTGCTGGGCCCACAGGTCTGTACTGTACAGTGGGTCTGTACTTTGCTGGGTCATAAACTTCCTGATGTGGAGGTCCAAAAGGGAGGGCCATCCTTTCTTTGGCTGGCCTTCCTCTCCTTTGGCCTCTCAGGCGTCATCTTCAGGAAACCTTCTCCAATAGCACTGACCGCCCAACCTGGCTTATATCCTACCAACTGGAGCTGCTATAGACAGACCCACTAAATAACTCGTCCCCCAGATAACTCAAGGTAGAAACCACCTGGGGACCCTGCCTGGGAGGGTCTCCACCAAGTTCCTTCTACTTTGCAGCACCTTCCTCTCGGCTCTGCTCAGACTTAAAGGCACACAGCTCCTCAAACAAATGCACTGGTGGCCTACCTAAAAAGACTATTTGCTAAGGGCTTTTATCTATACAACACTTAAATCTCACAACACTGGCAGGTTGTGTTCTGTAGGTTGGTGCCATCCAGAATTTGGCCGGGTGGGGCTGACCTGGAAGCATGTTAAGAGTTGCAATCTTAGTCCCCACCCAGGCCTTCTAAGCCAGATTCTTCCATTTTAACCAGCTCTCCAGGCAATTTCTGTGCATTTTCCAGTTGGAAACACACTGATGTAGCTCACAAACTGATAGCTTCCTTTAGTATTGATTTTCTTACCTGGAAAAATGAAGGAGTTACTAATAATCACTTTCACTTCATTAGCACATCGCCAGGTACGGGTTGCCTCTCACACTCGATAGCTCTGAAAGGCTGGTTTTCCCAACTTACAAATCAAAAAGCCAAGGCCAAAACAATAAAACAGCTTCCCATTGGTTTAGTTAAGAAGCCAAGGCAGGACAGACATTCCCTGTTTCACTAAGATAATCCCTTCTCTTCTCACTACTCTGCTTCTCACCTCAGGGATGCTTCAGCTCTTCAATTCAGTTCAATCACTTAGTCGTGTCCAACTGTTTGTCACCCCATGGACTACAGCATGCCAGGCTTCCCTGTCCATCACCAACTCCCAGAGTTTGCTCAATCTCATGTCCATCAAGTCGGTGATGCCATCTCATCCTCTGTCATCCCCTTTTCCTCCTGCCTTCAATCTTTCCCAGCATCAGGGTCTTTTGCAATGAGTCATTTCTTTGCATCAGGTGGCCAAAGTATTGGAGCTTCAGCTTCAGCATCAGTCCTTCCAATGAATACTCAGGACTGATTTCCTTTAGGATTAACTGGTTTGACTCCATGCAGTCCAAGGGACTCTCAAGAATCTTCTCCAACACCATAGTTCAATAGCATCAATTCTTCGGCGCTCAGCTTTCTTTACAGTCCAACTCTCACATCCATACATGACTACTGGAAAAACCATAGTTTTGACTAGATGGACCTTTGTCGGCAAAGTAACGTCTCTGCTTTTTAATATGCTGTCTACATTGGTCATAGCTTTTCTTCCAAGGAATAAGCATCTTTTAATTTCATGGCTGCAGTCACCATCAGTAGTGATTTTGGAGCCCCCCAAAATAAAGTCTGTCACTGTTTCCATTGTTTCCCCATCTATTTGCCATGAACTGATGGGACCAGTTGCATTGATCTTAGTTTTCTGAATGTTGAGCTTTAAGCCAGCTTTTTCACTTTCCCCTTTCACTTTCATCAAGAGGCCCTTTAGTTCCTCTTCGCTTTCTGCCATAAGAGTGGTGTCATCTGCATATCTGAGGTTATTGATATTTTTCCTGGCAATCTTGATTCCAGCTTGCACTTTACCTAGCCCGGCATTTCACATGAAGTACTCTGCATATAAGTTAAATAAGCAGGGTGACAATATACGGCCTTGACGTACACCTTTCCCAATCTGGAACCAGTCTGTTGTTCCATGTTCAGTTACTACCGACTCTGGGAAGATACGAGAGCAGAAGAATGTACACTCATCTCCTCCTGTAAGAACTCCAAAATTACAACTCCCTCCTGAACAACCATCGACAGGAGAATGTTGGATCCCACCAAAAAAAGATACCCTACATCCAGGGACAAAGAAGAAGCCCTAGCATGATGGCAGAAGGGGCGAAGTCGCATTTACAATCAAACCCCATACCAGCCAGACGTGCTCAGACAGCTCAAACAAAGCCTTGTGCGCACCAGAACCCAGAGACCCTTCAGAGACTGAGCCAGACCTGAGTCTGAGTCTCCTACGGAGGTATGGCTTAGCAGTGGTCTGCCGCAGGGAAGGGGGCTCTGGATGCAGCTACCTGGTCACACAGCTTTGGCTTCAGCTCTTAGTCAGCTTCAAGCTTGACCCCACAGTCTCCTCAACAGATACGTTAACCAGCAGCGTTCCATGACCTCCCTGCAGTCAGCTCTGAAGAAGCCCTTGTTCTTGCTTTCAGCTCCTTTCCTGCCTCAGTGCATCCGTTTGTCCACCCCTAAAAGGCACAGAGTCTTCAGACCCTGATTCAGCAGCCCTCTGAGGAGCTGACTGCTCCTTGGTGCCCAGAAGGCTTTACTACAACCGGCTCACTGCTGGTAATTGATTACACCTTTTCCCCTGCAGGTCAAGCCCAGCCTCACCTGAAAATTCAAGGACCTGCCCTTTCCAAGCCTCTTTTGATCCCTGGATGCTCCTAAAGTAGTTTCTTATGAAAAGAGTCAGAGATGACTCAGCACAATTTATCACTACATCTGACCTATTCCTACTGAGGGGAAAATACTGACACATTTGAAGCCCTGTTACAAGTGGTAACTTAAAGAAAAACACACAACACAAGAGTTGTGCGTTTAAGTTTTGTTCAGGGTCTTCCTGAGCACTATAGGCTGAGAAACAGCCACTCAGTTAATGCTGAGGAATTGCTCTGAAGAGGTAGGGAAAGGGCCAATATATGGATGGCTTTTTTTGGCTACTAAATACTATGGTTTTTCCAGTAGTCATGTATGGATGTGAGAGTTGGACTGTGAAGAAAGCTGAGCACCGAAGAATTGATGCTTTTGAACTGTGGTGTTGGAGAAGACTCTTGAGAGTCCCCTGGACTGCAAGGAGATCCAACCAGTTCATCCTAAAGGAGATAATTCCTGGGTGTTCATTGGAAGGACTGATGTTGAAGCTGAAACTCCAATACTTTGGCCACCTCATGCGAAGAGTTGACTCATTGGAAAAGACCCTGACGCTGGGAAGGATTGGGGGCAGGAGGTGAAGGTGAAGACAGAGGATGAGATGGCTGGATGGCATCACCAACTCAATGAACATAGGTCTGGGGGGACTCCGGGAGTTGGTGATGGACAGGGAGGCCTGGTGTGCAGTTCATGGGGTGGCAAAGAGTCGGACATGACTGAGCGATTGAACTGAACTGAACTGAAATACATGTAGTCAAGATTACATCTTGGTAAAAGATTACTGCTAATCACAAAGTACAAATATCCCAAGCTAATGATTTTAGTGCTCTTCTATGTATGGGAAGATGCACAAATCAAAGGTCATTGAAACTCTTCCTTAAATATGCATCTAACCATCTAGAGGCCCATACATCCAAAGCAGACTGCCTCATCCTGCTTTTCATCCTGAATTCTTCTCTGGGGGCATTGTTGTTGGGCAACTGCAGTGGGTTGTGACTTAACCCTCTAGTTCTGGGTGATGCTCTTCGCTGTTCATGCATTACCTAGCTCAGCCTTTCATTTTACAGGTGGCACTGCAAGGTTCAGAAACAGGAAGTCCATTCTCTTTCTTCTCATGGTCGGAAGATCTGTGTAACAGCTGCCCTAAGTCTCTTGAAGTGAAATTTTAGCCCATCCTATTATACCCTGCAACATTATCATCATTTATTATTACATTCAACAAAAAAATAAATAAAACCCAACCCTGCAACATATCCTATTTTTCTAGGAAGCCTAGAAGAATTATTAAGACTTAAAGAGGAGATGAAGTGAAACAGGGAGAAGCAAAATGATAAAAAGGAAGGAGAAAATGCAGAATCTTCATCAATTCAGAAGGAGTGGAGTTGATTAAAATTCTTCAATAGTAACAGTAAAAAGAGCTACCATTTATTGGGAATAAACCATGAATTGGACACTCTTACACATTCTCCAGCTATTGAAACCAAGCCCTTTAAAATGAAGTTCCCTTACTGAGTGTATGATTAACGTCTCTATCCAAAACTCTATTCCCTTTCTTGTCCCCAAACCTGTGCTAAATGAACCGTCATCAGTCAGAGTCAGATGACCAAAACTGCTGTTGCTGATAATATTATCAAAGTACTAAAATCGCTTTTACAGATAACATTATTAATATACAGATTGTCTTTCCAGGGCAAGATGAGTTAAACAGAGCCCTGAGCCACGGACCACCTGGCTTGATAATCCTAAACCAGAGACATCCTGACTCCCCAGACTACAATTAAGAAACATCACAGAAACATCACAAGATGATGATCAGCCCCAGCTTCCCTGTTCTTCCTCTTTTAAAAACCTCTCATTCAAAGACTAAGTTGGAGCGGATCTGAGACTTGTCTCCCACACCCTTGCTTGGCACCTGCAAATAAACTCTTACTTTGCTGCAAATACCTGGTGTCAGAGTTCGGCTTTCCGTGCTGTGGACACAGAACCCTTCCTTGTTACACTACTGACTTTATTTCATCCTGACAACTCCAATGGGGTACTCAGTCCCAAAGGAGTAAAAGTGAGACCTAGCGGGTGAACAGCTTATCAAAGTCAGTAAGTAAGAAGACTGATACTAAAAACTCTCAATCTCCACTCTGACACAACAGGAACCAAGGACCTGCAGCACCAACTTCCATAGGTGCCCAGGAATGTCAGCTGGAACATGACACGCTGGCCCCAAACCCAGAAACAGCAGTAAGACTATAAGAGAAAGAGACTGAATCTGGGATAGCTTGAGGACAAAGGCACCCTTCCCCATCTCTTGGATTCTTGTGCTACTGTGGATGCTTTGCAAACAAACGTTGAACACTGCTTAGCTCCTGCCCTTCCCCACTAAAAAAACAAAAGGTTCTCTAGTTCCACATTAGCTGGTTTCTCATTATGCAAACCATCTCTGTCATCTTCATTCAATTTATTGCTACATTAGTCCCCAGCCTGGCTAGGAAAATACATTAACTTTTAACAACATGCCTTTGACTTGTACAAATCAGTCCCTGCCAGCTCCCCTCTTAAATTTACCCTTGTGAATCAGGTGGCAATGAGGGGAAAGTAGCAAATTAAGACTAGTGTTCTGCTGCAAGTGAGGGAAAGAAAGGAATCTGGAATTCTTGAGAAGACTTCAAAATCATCTAGTGTTTAACCATCGGCTGGCAGCACATGGTAGTAAATAGCAAAAAAGCTTCTTGTGGCAGGTTCCAGGTCCTACCCATGCATTTTCTCAAAATCCTGGTGCAAACTAGCACCAGGGAAAAGGGAAACTAACTTAGAAGTTGTTTGGGGGTTACTCTACAGCCCTGCTATCCCAAGTAGGGAGCGATTTCTGTTTCATTCACTGCTGTAATAAACCTGAAATTAATTCAGAATTCATTCACAAGAGAAGTCCAGACAATCAACGCAAGTTTTAGTCAACACCATTATCGTCACCATCAACAAAAGTTTATTGCGCATCTAGGACACTGGTTGCTGGGAATACAAAACAACCTGAGGCCCTCTTCCTCTTCTGAAGGGGCTTCAAGAGAGAAAAGTAACAACGGATGTTAGAAATCACCCCAGATAACAGGTGCTACAGGAGACAGGCTGGGACAGAGAAGGAAAGCCAGAAAGAGGAGGCAGCACATTCCTGGCACAGGTCAGAATTCAGAGAGGATGCCCCTAAGGTAAGATTCTGAAGTGGAGTGGGCTCTATACTGAGGGTGTTCAGGATGATCACCAGAGAGCCTGTGCAGGAGACAGGTAGAGTTTGGGGAAATGGTCCCTTGTTAAGTAAGGCAGATACAGACTGTAGGACTGGCCTATGGGAATACAAACTAGAGGGCCATTTAGATACCAACAAAAAGAAATAAACCCACAATTCCTTCTGCCTCTAAAATTATCTTCAGTGTGATATTAAAGATTTTTAAAGGTATTAAAATATCTTCAATATCTCTGATATTATCTGTAATTTCTTACTGATGCTTCTACTCATTAAGAAAGTAACAGAAAAACTAGACTGAAAAAGTTTTTCTCTCACTGATCCTATATGCTCAAGTTTTCTTTGATTTGGCTTTCCTTTTTTAGTATACTTTTTGGAGTTTTTACATTTTATCCTATTTGGAAAGAGGCTTTGTTTTAAACGATCTCAATTTTAATAACACATCTTCCTCAAAGAGGCTTTATGAGATTGTTTACTAAGCTGACAGTATCAGTTGAGTTTTTAGTGCTCCTCTAAAGAAAGATGCTGGGTGATATAAAAGCAACCACAGGCAGCTGGGGTTGGTTTGCTGCCTGGGGCTTTATTCTTTTAATTAGCATAAAATAATATGGCTTCTGAATAACTCCTCCAAACAATGACAAAGCCAAAACCATTTAGGTTGGACATCCCCAAGTTATGAATGGGTTTGTGTTCTGGAAACATGTGAATTTCTCCTGTGAAAGTCAGGTCGAGCTTTCCCATAGAGGAAAACAAAAATGGCCCATAGGACAAGCAGTGTGACAGCCAATGGTGCCTGTACCCTGTTCTCTGATGGGCACCGTACCAATGTCTTCACATGGATTATTTCATTTATTCCTCATGGCAAATTCTGTAAAGTTGGTGTGATTATTACTCCTGTTTTCCCAAGGGAAAAACTGGTGTACAGAGTATATAAATAACTTGCCTAAGATAATACAGCTGGGTGGCAGTGCCACCCGTTCCACGCTCTGTAGCAGTGTTTGATCATGCCTTCTCTGGTGCCTTCTCTGGAAGTACAGACTCCAAGCCGGGCCAGGTCTAGAGTGAAGCAAGTGAGGGACTCCCTGGGGGGCACAATACTAAAGGGGCTGCAAAAACAAAACTCATTCAGCCAGCCCAAGAAGTCTACGTAACCACCGTAAAGCTCACCTAACATAATCTTCACACCACAGTGCTTGGCCAGCCTGAGCCGTCCTGTATATTCATCTTGGCAAACTAATTGGCTCTCAAACACTAATTTGCATCAGAGTCCCCTGGAGCTCCTGGTTAAATTCAGATTCCTAAACCCCACTCTCAGAAGTCAGGAATCCCTAGGCAGGAGACACAAGAGATTTGAGTCCAGTCCCTGAGTCAGGAAGATCCCCTGGAGGAGGAAATGGCAACCCACTCCAGTATTCTTGCCTGGAAAACTCCATGGGCAGAGGAGCCTGGCGGGCTACAGTCCATGGGGTCGCAGAGAGTGCATCACGACACACACAGGCTTGGAATGGTCTTTGTTACTCTCTCCCCTGTAGCTGGCTTTGACCCTCTGCCTGGCTCCTCGCCTGAGGTGGAGAACCAAGATTTGGACTGGGAGTGGGAAGAGGGAAGGTAGGCTTGAGAGCACAACTACTCGGCAGTAGAGCAGACAGGGAGAGCCAAGGGGCAAGAAACCAAGGACAGGCTGCTTTGGGGCAGGGGAGGCACAACCAGGTCAGCTCTCCCACAGTGAAGCACAGCACTATCTGAACAGAAAAATATGCTGGAATACATTAAGATTTAGGCAAGCTGGAATGGCATTATGGAGAGTCATTTTTAACAGATGCCGCTTGTCATGACAGCCAAACACATGCTATGCACTGATTACATATGCAATATTCAGATCAAATTTCAAAACATATTTATTTATTTTAAAAACAGCTATTTGAACAATCAAAGGAATGGTTTATTTATCACTGTTTAACTCTTTTCATTCTTCAGAGTTAACATGACTGAGAAAATATCAAGAAAGAAGAAGAGGAGAACATGGACTTAATATTTAGTAATCAATAATACTGTATTGGGCTTCCTCAATGGCTCATGTGGTAAAGAACATGCCTGCAATGCAGGAGACACAGGAGACGTGGGTTCAATCCCTGGGTCGGGAAGATCCCTTTGAGGAGGAAATGGCAACCCATTCCAGTATTCTTGCCTGGAGAATCTCATGGACAGAGGAGCCTGACGGGCTATAGGACACAGGGTTGCTAAGAGTCGGACACAACAGAGCATGTGATCGATGGATGAAATGCTACATCACTACATGCTCTGTGCAGAGAGTATATGCTCTATGTATAGACTATAGATGGACTTAGAAATGGCAGAGGAGCCAGAGATCAAATTGCCAACATCTGCTGGATCATAAAAGAGCAAGACAATTCCAGAAAAACATCTACCTCTGCTTCACTGCCTACGCTAAAGCTTCTGATTGTGTGGATCACAACAAACTATGGATGGTTCTTAAAGAGATGCGAATAGCAAGCTACCTTACCTGTCTCCTGAGAAACCTATGCAAAGATGGGCACAATAAAGGACAGAAACAGCAAGGACCTAACAGAAGCAGAAAAGATTAAGACGAGGTGGCAAGAATACACAGAAGAAATATAGAAAAAATGTCTTAATGACCTGGATAACCAGGACCATGGTTTGGTCACTCACCTAGAACCAGACATCCTTAAGTGTGAAGTCCAGTGGGCCTTAGGAAGCATTACTATGAACAAAGCTAGGGGAGGTGATGGAATTTCAGCTGAACTATTTCAAATCTTAAAAGATGATGTTGTTAAAGTGCTGCACTCAATATGTCAGCACATTTGGAAAACTCAGCAATGGCCACAGGACTGGAAAAGGTCAATTTTCATTCCGATCCCAAAGAAAGGCAATGCCAAAGAGTTCTCAGACTACCGCACAACTGCGCTCAGACTACCGCACAACTGCGCTCACTGCACACGCTAGCAAGGCAACGCTCCAAACCCTTCAAGCCGGCTTCAGCAGCACGTGAACCAAGAGCTTCCAGACGTACAAGCAGCACTGAGAAAAGGAAGAGGAACCAGAGATCCCTGCCAATATCCACTGGATCACAAAAAAAGAGAATTCCAGAAAACTATCTACTTCTGCTTCACTGAGTACACTAAGGCCTCTGACTATGTGGATCAAAACAAACTGTGGAAAATTCTTAAAGAGATGGGAATATCAGACCACCCTGTCTGTCTCCTAAGAAACCTGCATGCAGTTCAAGAAGCAACAATCAGAAATGGACATGGAACAATGGACTGGTTCAAAATTGGGAAAGAAGTACATAAGGGTGTACATTGTCAACCTGCTGATTTAACTTATATGCAGAGTACATCATGGGAAATGCTGGGCTGGATGAATAAAAAGCTGGAATCAAGATTGCAGGGAGAAACATCAACAACTTCAGTTATGCACATGACACCACCCTAAAGGCATCAAGCAAAGAGGACTCTTGATAAAGGTGAAAGAGGAGAGTGTAAAAGCTAGCTTAAAAGTCAATATTCAAAAAACTAAGATCATGGCATCCAGTCCCAACGCTTCATGGCAAATAGATGGGGAAAAAGTGGAAACAGAGACAGACTTCATTTTCTTGGGCTCAAAAATCACTGCAGATGGTGACTGCATTCATGAAATTAAAAGATGCTTGCTCTTTGGAAGAAAAGCTATGACCAACGTAGACAGCATATTAAAAAGCAGAGATTACTTTGCCAACAAAGGCCCATATAGTTAAAGCTATTATTTTTCTGAAATCTTTCTGAGTAGGACCATAAAGAAGGCTGAGTACCGAAGAACTGATGAGATGATTGGATGGCATCACTGACTCAATGGACCTGAGTTTTAGCAAACTCCAGGAGATGGAGCAGGACAGGGAAGCCTGGTGTACTGCAGTACACAGGGTTGCAAAGACTCAGACACAATTTAGTGACGGAACAACTAGAAGGTAGAGTTTCAGGTAATTTAATTATTTTCATTTACTTTCTATTTTCAAATTTCTTTAATAAGCATCAATTAATATTACAACTAGAAAAAATTTTTTAAGTTGTTTTCAGTTCTAAACTACTGAAAGGTAAGTTCCTCTGAAATTCACTATTCTCCGCTTGAAATAGTACTATTAAGTGAATGACATATATATTTCTGAGTAGGCAAAGATGAGAGAAGAGCTGCAAGAGAAAAAAGATTTCAGAATCTCTCCCAGAAATTACTTTTGAGCTCGATGTAAATGACAGTATGAGCCAGCCATAGAAGGGGAGAACTTTCTAAACTGTCCAGGCAGAAGGAATAGGTGAAAAGGCTCCAGGATACAATGAACTTGGAATATTTGATGTGCAGTGAGAATCTGATTTACATTCTCTTTCGGCTGTGCAAAAAATGCAAGGGTTTGGGTAGGGTGGGTTGAGGGGTAGAGCGAAGCAACAGGACTGCCAGGGAAAGCAGTCAAAAAGGCTAATACAGGGCTTTCCTTCAGCTCAGTGGTAAAGAATCTGCTTGCCAATGCAGGAGACACAGTTTCAATCCCTGATCTGGGAAGACTCCACATGCTGTGAAAAGCTAAGCTCGTGCACCACAGCTACTGAGCCTGTGCTCTAGAGCCTGGGAACTGCAACTACTGAGCCCAGGTACTGCAACTATGGAAATCCTGCATGCCCCAGAGTCCATGCTCCATAACAAGAGACGGCACCACAATGAGAAGCCCATTCACCACAACCAGAGAGTAGCTCCTGCTTGCCCAACTAGATAAAAGCCTATTCAGAAATGAAGACCCAGCACAACCATAAATAAATATATATTTTTTAAAGGCTAACATAGGGAATTCCGTGGTTGTCCAGTGGTTAAGATTCCACACATTCACTGCTGAGGGCCTGGATTCAATCTCTGGTCAGGAAACTAAGATCCTGAAAGCCTCTGGGCGTGGCTGCGGGAGGCGGGCGGGGGAGCTAATACATAAACCTAAGAAGATGACTTAGTCTGGGTTAATAACAGTAGAGAAGGAAAGAAGTGCAAAGATTCTAGATCTATGTTAAAGGCAGAGCTAACCAGACTTGCTAATGAACTGGTGGTGGCAACTGAAGAAAAAAAAAAAGAGAAAGGAAATTACTGTCAAGTCATATGGAAGCTTCTGGATTAGTGTCACACTTAGAACATGACACTGGGACTCCCACATTACTTCTCCAAAGACAGCTACATCCCAAAGAGAGAAGTGTCAGTTACTCACTGTTATCAAGTGTCCTTTGGGAGTTAAGGCACTACCAGGGGGAATGCTGTGAAACAGAGTATAAAAGAAATGGATGGCATGAATCTTTTCCTCTTGAAGTTTATGAACTTATAGCTAAGATGGGACAAAAACAAAGATATATATAAATGTGACTTCATATGCTTGATCGCTGACACGAATGCACACTCTGATAAATAAAAGAGGCTGTTGTGCTTGTTGTGGTTTCAGCAAGAATTATACACCTCTAGTAAATTACACTCAAACATCCAACTCAGTGGTTTATAATTACAAGCTCAGGAAATGACCACAGTTAAAAATATTAATGCACAGAGGGAAGTCGATTCACATGCCCATCTTTATCCTTCATAGTTATATAATGGCATGTCACACTGAATGACAGGCTCATCAGTCTGTTTTATTCTAGAGCTGAATTTACCCAGCACCCAAAAGAAAAGGTATCTGAATAATGGGCTACATTCTCACTTGTCCCACCTGTGTTTTGAATTCTGTCATATGGTCACAACAGAGGGAAATAGAAGAAACTTGCCTTCTAGAGAAGATACTCAAGACAAATTTGCCATCAGATTGAACCAAGAATAGAACTGGAAGAATTTCAGACCTGAATCACTTTACATATAACAAAACTGTTACATGTAAACATACACTCTGAAAAGTAGAGAAAATTTCAAAATCTACATAATTATGGCATTGTTTCTAAATTAAGAATCATTTCATACTGGTAATTCATAAGATTCTGGAAGGTTTTACTTCTGCTCATAATAAAATCTGAGAATGAAAATAATCATCAAATTCAGCAGATTTTTTATTCTACATAATTTATACCTATTGAAACTCAGCAAGCTTCAGCAAATGACTAATCAGTTAATAACTTTTCTTTCTCTCCCTCATGGTTAAACTATGATTGCTAATTTGTGTTTTTCACAGTCTCAATCACGACCAGGAAGAATAAGATTTTAACAATCTATTCAACTGCCAAAGAACCTACAGGTCAATATATTAATGGTATTGGGAAAACTTACTTCCTTCTTAAAAAAAAAGGTGACATACAGACTTCAAGGGCTAGAAGACCTAGGAATCCATTCTCTCACCTGGAACTGCCAACAAAGGAATCAAGGTAGAGTAATGGTTAAGAACATAGGAATCGGAGTCAGACACTGACTTTTAAACCCAGCTACTGTGTGCTCTCTGAGTGGAATCACTGACACATTATTTAAGCTCCCTCAAATGTAAAATAAGAATTCTAAAACCAACTCATAGAGATTAAATAATGTATGTTAAGTTTTGGGCCCTGGGCCAGACACACCGTGTTCTAAACTGCTAAAAGGATTATCCAAGAAACCCCCAAACTCTCTATGTAGTTTACCATGACTAACTCTTTCTCAAGGCTACCACAGCTCTCAAATTGTGCTCATTCCCTATTCCTTTGTTTATGCCTTCATTTACCTGACAATTGTTTATGGAACAATTATTCTTTTTTTGTTGTTGTTATTTATTTTTTTTTTTTAACTGAAATTCTCTTTTGAGTCCTACCCACAAATGTTACATGCAGAAATGTATCTCCATGTAGGTAAATATAAAGATTAACAACATTGAAATCACACTGCATAAATATATTATCTTGCAACTTGGGAACAATTATTCTTGCCAGATGTTGGTCCTGGTGCTAAAGACATAGCTGGAAACATGATAAATGGGTTCTCCACCCTTATGATTTTATAGCCTATTTAGCGTTTAAAACCAAAGACCATACAGTATGATATTTGCCTCGCTGTGAGAAATCCAGGTTATAATTGCATCCCCTAGCACAGGTTAGGCTGAAACCTGAACTTGAGGGCCACAGAAAGCTTTCTGTGGTCAGTGGATTTAAATGGCAAATAAAAGGGGAAGTAGGAGTCACTAGGAGAAGGAAAAAAAAAAATAGTACTTCAAGCAGTATTCACAGTGATGAAAGTATAAGGCTAAGAGAGATAGTTGTGGAAAAAAAGCAGAGCTTTTTTCTACCCAGTAACCACCAACCTGCCTCTCACTCTCCCTAAATGATCTTTATAGGACCTGCCGTGTGTTCACCAGATCCTACTCCCTCACTACAGTCGATCAGTCCTGAAGCAGGCACTGACTCAAGCTGTACCAATGACCATGTTCCCTAGGACTATAGGTTTTCAAGGTGATGAGAGCAGTGTAATTCTTTTCTTTGCTGGATGGAGCAGTAAGATATAAATTCAGGAGTTATCAGCTCATGGTTTATGCCACGCAGAGAAAGTGAGTCAATGCAAGAGAAAAGGATGAGACTCAGAGAATCAGGGATTGAAGATAGCAGTTTGCTCTTGACTGTGTTTTGGTCCCTGTTTCCAGCTGCTACTTCCTCAGGCTTAATGGCAACTCTACCATCCATATGGCTTGCTTTTCCCATGAGTACCCCGGTACCCTTTCAATAAATTTCTTTTTACTTAGCCTGGTATGAACTAGATTTTTAATCCGCAATTTTTTTAAAGAACTAAAGTATCAATTCAAATATTTTTTTTCACTTTTTTTTTAATTGGTTTTGCCATACAATGACATGAAATTGCCATGGGTTAACATATGCTCCCCCTCCAGAACCCCCCTCCCTCCTCCCTCCCGATTCACTCCCCCCTGGGACATCTCGGTGCACCAGCCCCCAGCATCAGTCCTGGGCTGGCGATTGATTTCACATATGATAATTAACATGTTTCAATGCCATTCTCCCATATCATCCCACCCTTGCCCTCATCCACAGAGTCCATGAGTCTGTTCTGTACGTCTGCGTTCCTTTTGCTGTCTCACATGCTGGGTTCTCAATGGCATCTTTCTAAATTCCATATATATGCGTTAGTATACTGTATTGTTGTTTTTCCTTCTGGCTTACTTCACTCTGGATAATAGGCTCCAGTTCTGTCCACCTGAGTAGGACTGCTTCAAATGAATTTTTTTTTAATGCTGAGTAATATTCCATTGTGTATATGTACCACAGCTTTCTTATCCATTTGTCAGTTGATGGGCATCTAGGTTGCTTCCATGTCCTGGCTATTGTAAACAATGCGGCAATGAACACTGGGGTACACGTGTCTCTTTCAATTCTGGTTTCCTCGGTGTATATGCTCCGCAGTGGGATTGCTGGGTCATATGGCAGGTCTATTTGCAGTTTTTTAAGGAATCTCCACACTGTTTTCCATAGTGGCTGTACTAGTTTGCATTCCCACCAACAATGTAAGAGGGTTCCCTTTTCTCCACAGCCTCTCCAGCATTTATTGCTTGTAGATTTTTGGATGGCAGCCATTCTGACTGGTGTAAAGTGATACCTAATTGTGGTTTTGATTTGCATTTCTCTGATAATGAGTGATGTTGAGCATCTTTTCATGTGTTTGTTAGCCATTTTTATGTCTTCTTTGGAGAAATGTCTGTTAAGTTCTTTGGCCCACTTTTTGATTGGGTCTTTTATTTTTCTAGAATGGAGCTGCAGGAGTTGCTTGCATATTTTTGAGATTGTTTGTCGGTTGCTTCATTGGCTATTATTTTCTCCCATTCTGAAGGCTGTCTTTTCACCTTGCTTATAGTTTCCTTTGTTGTGCAGAAGCTTTTAATTTTAATTAGGTCCCATTTGTTTATTCCTGCTTTTATTTCCAATATTCTGGGAGGTGGGTCATAGAGGATCCCACTTTGGTTTATGTCAGAGAGTGTTTTGCCTATGTTATCCTCTAGGAGTTTTATAGTTTCTGGTCTTATGATTAGATCTTTGATCCATTTTGAGTTTATTTTTGTGTATGGTGTTAGAAAGTGTTCTAGTTTCATTCTTTTGCAAGTGGCTGTCCAGTTTTCCCAGCACCACTTGTTAAAGAGATTGTCTTTTCTCCATTGTATATTCTTGCCTCCTTTGTCAAAGATAAGGTGTCCACAGATGCGTGGATTTATCTCTGGGCTTTCTATTTTGTTCCATTGATCTATATTTCTGTCTTTGTGCCAGTACCATGCTGTCTTAACGACTGTGGATTTGTAGTATAGCCTAAAGTCAGGTAGGTTGATTCCTCCAGTTCCATTCTTCTTTCTCAAGATTGCTTTGGCTATACGAGGTTTTTTGTATTTCCATACAAATTGTGAAATTATTTGTTCTAATTCTCTGAAAAAGACCTCTGGTAGCTTGATAGGAATTGCACTGAATCTATAGATTGCTTTGGGTAGTATACTCATTTTCACTATATTGATTCTTCCAATTCACAAACATGGCACATTTCTCCATCTATTTGTGTCCTCTTTGATTTCTTTCATCAGTGTTTTATAGTTTTCTATATACAAGTCTTTTGTTTCTTTAGGTAGAAATACTCCTAAGTATTTTATTCTTTTTGTTTCGATGATGAATGGAATTGTTTCCTTAATTTCTCCAATTTAAATATTTTTAAGTTTACTTTTTTCACTCATTCTCTATTCAAAAGAAGTATCATTTTGTGTTAAATTCACAAGATATTTGTGTTAGGATACTTCTTGTTCAGTAATGAAAATAACATAATAGACAAAAGAAGGAATTTTCCCACAAGCCTGATTTATAACAATAACAGGAGATCAGAACCAATCTCCTTCCTACATCCTCTGAGAAAATTTCCTAGGGTGAAGTATGTTGGTTTGGTAGATCTGGCAATTAAAACTATTTTCTTAACTATCCGAGTCTTTGATGTATGAACTGGTTATGAGAAAGAGTGCAGACTGATTAAAAGGCTCTCTGACAAATTATTCAGTATTGATATCAGTCATTATAAATTTTAAACTTGGAAAAATGAGTCTTGTTAGGAAAAAATTGGGTAATACATCTTGAGAGCTTGAAGTCCTGACACTTTTTCAGAATTCAAAATATTCAGAATAATGATCCATGAAGCTGCCTTACTTTTCTTGCCTTTATTTTACAGAGAAAGATCTATTTAAAAAATCAATTCTCCATAATGACCAAAATTGATTGCTTGGTGTGAAAAAAAATGCTCAATGTTGCTAATTATTAGAGAAATGCAAATCAAAACCACAATGAGGTATCACCTCACAGTAGTCAGAACGGTCATCATCAAAAAGTCTACAAACAATAAACTCCGGAAAGGGTGTAAAAAAAAGGGAACCCTCCCACACTTTTGGTGGCAATGTACACTGGTGCAGCCACTGTGGAAAACAATATGGAGGTTTCTTAAAAAGCTAAAAATAGAACTACCATATGATCCAGCAATCCCATTCCTGAGCAGGTATCTGGAAAAAAACACAATTCAAAAAGATACATGCATTCCCATGTTCATTGCAGCACTATTTACAATAGCCAAGACATGGAAGCAACCTAGATGTCCACTGACAGAGGAATGGATAAAGAAGACGTAGTATACACAAATAATGAAATATTGCTCAGTCATGAAAAAGAATGAAATAATACCATTTGCAGCAACATGGATGGACCTACAAATTCTATCAACTGAAGTCAGCAGAGAAAGACAAATACCATATAATATCACCTATACGTGGAGTTTTAAAAAATGAATTTATTTACAGAAACAGACTCACAGACTTATAAAACAAACTATGGCTATCAAAGCGGAAAGGTTGGGAGAAGAATAAATGAGATTGGGATTAACATATATACACTACTATATATAAAATAGATTATCAACAGGGACCTACTGTATAGCACAGGGAATTCTACTCAATACTCTGAAATACCTTATGGGGGAAAATAAATAAATAAATAAATATATGCATAACGAAACCACTTTGCCATACACCTGAAACACAACATTGTAAATCAACTGTGTGTGTGTGTGTGTGTGTGCATGCTGAGTTGCTCAGTCATATCTAACTCTTTGCAACCGCATGGACTGAAGCCCACCAGGCTCCTCTATCAATGGGATTCTCCAGGCAAGAATACTGGACTGCATAACTATCCTCTTCTCCAGGGGATCTTCCTGACCCAGGGATCGAACCCAGTTATCCTACACTGTGGGTTCTTTACCATCTGAGCCACCAAGGAAGCCCCTTGGCAGCAGCAATGATTCAGTGGTTAAGGCATTAGACTTGAAAGCCAATGAAGTCTCCCCATGCATGTTCGAGCCCTGCTTGCTGGGGAAATGGTTGGCTTTGGGCTTTCCTGGTGCCTGCACTCACAAAGAGTGGGACACGACTGAGCAATGCACACTTTCACTTTCAAATCAACTATATTCCCATATAAAATAATAAAAACTGATTGCTTCAATCTCATCACCGTTTATTCAAAGCAGAGGAAAGATGATACTTCACAGAGTTCCTATCCTGTGTCAGGCACACGGAGCGGGACATTCACACATGTTATTTCACTGAATCCTCACAGCTTATTTATACAGGAGGAAACCAAAGTTCAAAGATGTTGCTCTGTCTGCTGCAGGTTATGCAAGTGTTTAACACAGAGAAGATAGTCTTTTAGATATCAAAGCACATGCTTGGAATAATAAAGTCCTAATCATTCAGCAGCTTCAATCACCAATTTATTCAAAATAAACGGATCAAAAAAGAAATAAATGGGTCAGTGGCAGGCATTGAAAATATTTAAAAAGAAAGATGGTATAATATTCTTCAGTAGAATGGGAAAACTAAAAAATGTTTAATTGGGGAATGGTTTACTAAGAACTGTAACTAATAAATAAGAACAGGTAAGAGCCAAAGTGAAATGAATATTTTGATTAGCTAATGATAATTGTTTTCAAATTGGGGTGTGGAAGTAGAAGGGAGAAAATGTTGGTAATAGCATTTTATTTTTCAATTTTCTGTTGCTCACTTTGTTTTAGGTTATTAAATAAGCTGTATTAAATCTGCTTTAGGTGCAAACATTTAATACTAGCAAGTCACAGAAAGAAATGCATTCATTCAGCTTCTGCTTTACTTCCATCTACTCCATCTAAAAGCACTGCTGTCACACCGGGAAAAGTGAAACTAACATTGTTAAGAGGAAATTGAAACCACAGATGGATCAGATGGTTGTAAATGAGGACCTAGGTGTTCTAAATGAGTTTCAAGCAAACAAAAAACAGTGCAGGGATCACAGAGAACTGCTGTTGGTAACCTCTAAGGAATCAGAGAAGAAAAAGTATAATTATAATCCCCTTTCTCACAAAATAAAGAAGTGGATTCTACAAGTTCCAGTATTTGTGTTAAGTTGCTCAGTCGTGTCTGACTCCTTGAGACCACATGGACTGCAGCCCACCAGGCTCCTCTGTCCATAGAATTTTCCAAGCCAGAATACTAGAGTAGGCTACCATTTCCTTCTCCAGGGGATCTTCCTGACCCAGAGATGGAACCTGGGTCTCCCGCATTGCAGGTTGATTCTTTACTGCCTGAGCCACAAGCTTTAAGTGGTTTAAATACCCAAAGAGAAACAAAAGGCTTAATGCAGTCTACCAGTGCTGCCATGGCTGTGTGGCTGGCAGGGAGGTGACAGATGAAACCAAACCCGTTCCTTCCCTAACTTCACATTTGTGCTTCAGGGGGGTAAGGAGGAAGAGAAATGGATGTTCACTCCATGTCTGCACAAAAAGCAAGGATTTGGAGCAAAGATCCATAAAACCATCGCTGTTGAGAGTTGAAACTCTCTGGGCATTGAATGATTATAAGCATTCAGCCCCAAGTCCTCATCTATATAAGTACACAGTAGATGAAGCACTTGAAAAGTTAATTTTTATATACACACCCATATTTGAATGCAGAGTTCCAAAGAATAGCAAGCAGAGAGAAGAAAGCCTTCCTTAGCGATCAATGCAAAGAAACAGAGGAAAACAACAGAATGGGAAAGACTACAGATCTCTTGAAGAAAATTAGAGATATCAAGGGAACATTTCATGCAAAGATGGTCTCCATAAAGGACAGAAATGGTATGAATCTAACAGAAGCAGAAAATATTAAGAAGAGGTGGCAAGAATACACAGAAGAACTATACAAAAAAGATCTTCATGACTCAGATAATCACGATGGTGTGTTCACTCATCTAGAGCCAGACATCTTGGAATGTGAAGTCAAGTGGGCCTTAGAAAGTACCACTATAAACAAAGCTAGTGGAGGTGATGGAATTCCAGATGAGCTATTTCAAATCCTAAAAGATGATGCTGTGAAAGCACTGCACTGAATATGCCAGCAAATTTGGAAAACTCAGCAGTGGCCAAAGGACTGGAAAAGGTCAGTGTTCATTCCTATCCCAAAGAAAGGCAATGCCAAAGAATGCTCAAACTACCACAAAATTGCACTCCTCTCACATGCTATTAAAGTAATGCTCAAAATTCTCCAATCCAGCAATACGTGAACTGTGAACTTCCAGATGTTCAAGCTGGTTTTAGAAAAGGCAGAGGAACCAGATATCAAACTGAGAACATCCGCTGGATTATCGAAACAGTTCCAAAAAACATCTACTTCTGCTTTATTGACTATGCCAAAGCCTTTGACTGTGTGGATCACAATAAATTGTGGAAAATTCTGAAAGAGATGGCAATACCAACCCATCTGACCCGTCTCTTGAGAAACCTGTATGCAGGTCAGGAAGCAACAGTTAGAACTAGACATGGAACAAGACTGGTTCCAAATAGGAAAAGGAGTACATCAAGGCTGTATACTGTCACCCTGCTTATTTAACTTATATGCAGAGTACATCATGAGAAATGCTGGGCTGGAAGAAGCACAGGCTGGAACCAAGATTGCTGGGAGAAATATCAATAACCTCAGATATGCAAATGACACCACCCTTATGGCAGAAAATAAAGAAGAACTAAAGAGCCTCTTGATGAAAGTGAAAGAGGAGAGTGAAAAAGTTGGCTTAAAGCTCAACATTCAGAAAATTAGGATCATGGCATTTGGTCCCATCACTTCATGGCAAATAGATGGGGAAACAGTGACAGACTTTATTTTGGGGGGCTCCAAAATCACTGTAGATGGTGACTGAAGCCATGAAATTAAGAGACGCTTGCTCCTTGGAAGAAAAGCTATGACTAACCTAGACAGCATATTAAAAAGCAGAGACATTACTTTGCCAGCAAAGGTCCATCTAGTCAAGGCTATGGTTTTTCCAGTAGTCAGGCATGGATGTGAGAGTTGGACGGTGAAGAGAGCTAAGCACTGAAGAATTGATGCTTTTGAATTGTGGTGTTGGAGAAGACTCTTGAGAGTTCCTTGGACTGCAAGGAGATCCAACCAGTCCATCCTAAAGGAGATCAGTCCTAGGTATTCACTGGAAGGATTGATGCTGAAGCTGAAACTCCAATAATTTGGCCACCTCATTGGAAGAGACCCTAATGCTGGGAAGGATTGGGGTCAGGAGAAGGGGACGACAGAGGATGAGACGGCTGGATGGCATCACCGACTCAATGGACATAGGTTTGGGTGGACTTCAGGAGTTGGTGATGGACTGGGAAGCCTGGTGTGCTGCAATTCATGGGGTCGCAAAGAGTCGGACATGGCTAAGCAACTGAACTGAACTGATATATACATATATATAAATACACATCAGCTTTTGCTAAAACTACTTTAAACATTGAGAATAAAGGTCTGACACTCCTAATACACAACTCTCCCAGCATTCTACATGGGAATATACTTGAAAGTACATCCGAGGGCCATTTGATGTAAAATACTCCTGAAAGGGGAATTTCAGTAAGAACAAATTGTGTATCAACAAAATTAACAGAAAGATTCTGCTATCAGGCTACACGGCTTTTGGGTTCACTTTTCCAACAAAAGGTCCCGAGTTCCATGTGTCATTTGTGGTGGTAGGTACGAGACACTTACGATGTGTGAGATTAATTCTATGATGTTTCTGCTTAATACTGAAGAACTGTCAACCCCATTTCAAGAGAACATTAGCACATGGAATCTGACTCATGCTAAGAAGTTGAAAATTATAACCTTTCAGTAACACATTTGTCTTCATTTCCCAATTTATTTGTAGCATTTTCAGACTGCAAGGCATTTTTATGGTGTACATATATTACTGCAGTTACATAAAAGTCACATTCCATTCTACAGCAAAGATGGATGATAGACAGGCTGTCATTCTCCATTCCCCCAGAGAAAACAGACTGTGGTGTATGAGCTTACCAGTGTCATTTGAGATTGCAACTGCACTGAGATAAAGAACAGTTTAGCCGGCATCAGGATACTAAACTGGGAATCAAGAGGCATATTTGTATTCTTAAAATTCACGATGTAACTTCAAACATGTTAACTTTTTATCATTCATCTTCCTTTTTGATAAAGTGAGAATGACATTCCATGTCTCCTCTCTCTCCTGGGAATGTTCTGATGCTGGAGGAGATGAGGCCGGAGACCAGAGAATCAGCAGAGATTCTCAAGGTCTCTGCCTATTTCCTTTAACTTGTTCATCATAATAATAAATTATTGCCAGATCACTTATGCCTCTTACTCCATGCCTGCATTACAGTATTTTCTCAATGATCTTATGTGTGGCTTTATGTTTTTCTTTAAATTTTACTGAAGTATATTTCATTTACTTTTGTCTCTTTTTTGTTTGTTTTCTAATTTAGTGTGGCTTTTTAAATGATTTTTTTAATCTGTTTTTTTTCCTTTACAATATTGTGGTTTTGCCATACATTGACATGAATCTGCCATAGATGTACATGTGTTCCCCATCCAGAACCTACTTCCCTCCTCCCTCCCACCTCCCTCCTTATCCCATCCCTCTAGGTCATACCAGTGTACCAGCCCTGAGCACCCTGTATGATGCATCAAACCTGGGCTGGCAATTCATTTCACATATGATAATTTACATGTTTCAATGCCGTTCTCCCATATCATTCCACCCTCGCCCTCTCCCATAGAGTCCAAAAGACTGTTCTATACATCTGCGTCTCTTTTTCTGTCTTGCATACAGGATTATCATTACCATCTTTATAAATTCCATATATATGCGGTAGTATACTATATTACTGTTTTTCCTTCTGGCTTACTTCACTCTGTATAATAGGCTCCAGTTTCATCCACCTCAGTAGAACTGATTCATATGTATCTTTTTTATGGCTGAGTAATATTCCATTGTGTATATGTACCACAGCTTCCTTATCCATTCGTCTGCTGATGGACATCTAGGTTGCTTCCACGGCCTGGCTATTGTAAACAGCGCTGCGATGAACATTGGGGTACACGTGTCTCTTTCAATTCTGGTTTCCTCGGTGTGTATGCCCAGCAGTGGGATTGCTGGGTCATATGGCAGTTCTATTTCCAGTTTTTTAAGGAATATAATGATTATTATCAGTGAGATTTTTTTTTTTTTAATTTAAAGGGGAAAAAATAATTCTAAGCCACAGGTATTTACAAACTGGGACTGTAGGGAAAGATAAATCCTGAAGTTAGCTGAAAGATTAATCCACTGAGTTCTCTGATACTAGTGGGTAGTACTATGCGCAAATTATTCCAAACTGGCAGGAATAAGTTTGTCAACAATGTGGTTGGTGCCCCATACCTGGTGGATCCTTCTTACTAACCATTTCCTTGCCTGTCTGCTCAGATTGCCACCGCCAATACCTCAGCTCTTTGCCTGAGGGTTTTCTCTGACCACAGGCACTCGCTCTGCCCCTGGTGGGCCAACCAGGAATACCAGGGAATTGATGCTCCCCCGGGTGAGCCTTCAACAAATGACTTGATAGGAGCTGATGAACAGACATTCCAACTCTGGCCTCATTTTTAGACCAATCAGCTCGTAGATCCAGAGCCAACCAAATGAAGCCACTAAAGGCATTTGACCTGCAAAACCAGAGCAAGTACACAAGAAGAGTTCCCTTGATCCTATCCCCAAAGGACCTATAGCCACTTACCCACATAACTGTACACCGAGGAGAACAGAGTGACCAGATCATTCAAAGACTGCTTGGTACGGCATCTGGGTGAATCACCAAATGACCCCCTAGTGGGGTAGGGGGCAGTGGAGAGGAAGCTAGGTGACAAATGGAGAACTGGCTCCAGTGCGTCTCTCAGCGGACTGTTGTCTCCATTCCCAAATGTGTAATCAAGACGATATCCTTATCCTAGATAAAACTCCCACATTAGTTTAGGTCTGTGAGTAAGAATGTGGATGGGCCAATGGTGACGGGAAGGCTTCTACCAGAAGAAACAGTAAGGGCTCCACCAAACTCTCTTTTCATAAGCAGGTCAAGAAGAGTGTCTACATCGCCAGAGCTCACTGTCTCTGATAATTGTAAGTAGCTGGGGTTGTTGCTACATAATGGTGCATGAAAGAATAGGTCTGGAACCCAGAGAAATCATCAGAGTCCCTCTTGATGTGTCCATGCTGTCCAGGGATTGTTAACAAGCTGCTTCAACTACTGAATCACTAAGACTAATCTGGGGCCCAGACTCTAGGAAATGAAGGTGTGGGTTTCCCAATTCTGTAAACAACCTCCATGTTCTCAAGTGCTGGCTAAGGGAGATCTAGAGTGCACAATGAAGGAAGGAGATGATAAATAGCAGTTATGTCCTTGAAACCAAGGGCAACAGCAGGGACCATAACTTGTCCACTGACTCCCAGCGACTGGTCTCAAACCTGAAGAAACAATATGAGATAAAGTTGAAATGGGACACAAGGGTGTGCCTGAGAGGCAAAGAACTGACTGTAGCAGAAACTGTCAAGGCCTTGCTGTACTCCCTTGGCACCATTTTTTAAATTTATTTATTTATTATAATTGGAGGCTAATTACTTTACAATATTGTGGTGGGTTCTGCCATACATTAATGAATCTACCATCTCTTTCACTCAACTGTCAGCACCCTGCCTGAGGGCTTTTTCTACTCTGCAGAGATGTGGGACATGCCAGGGAATTAACCAACCCACCCTGGAGCACCCATCCTCCAATACCAAGGGGAACTAGCAGACAAATACCCATATCCCTCCTTCCTCCAGTGAGATAACTCTGAGTCCCAGCTTCTCCACTAGCTCACAGACTTCTCCGAGGAATTAAACTCCTGCCTCGGGTAGGAGTGTTGATAACACATCCTTTTTAGGCTACCCTTCCTTCTCTTTTCATTTGCCTAATCCTCCAAAGTGTTTTCTTTGATCATATTCCAGATAAACTTCAATTCTTATCTCAGATTTGTTTTTGAGGGGTACACACTTACTAGGGATGTATATTCTGCTAAACAATTGCAAAGGAAGAGGTAGTTACTAGATAACATCTTTTCTGTAAATAAGCAAAGTATATTCACTCCTCTCCCATGTGTAAATTCATTTGTTCATCTCCTCCTTTTTTTTAAAAAATTTATTTATTTATTTATTTTACTTGTTTTTGCCATACAATGTCATGATATCACCATGGGTTTACATATGCTTCCCCTCCGGAACCCCCCTCCCTCCTCCCTCCCCCCCTGTTCATCTCCTCCTTAAAGGACCAAATACAGGTGGAGCTTTTTCCTTTAGATCTCCATGTTCTCCTTGATAAAGGACTGGTAGCAGCTATGGAACTTTGAAATTTTTCACTTTAGGTAGAAATAATCTGAACATGAATGCATGCAGAAAGGAAAGGTTATGTTATATCAAGTAATTTATTCAGCACATCTGCATATCAGATCCTCTGTAATATGCCTTGCATACCTTACTACTTCCTTTTCTTCTCACAGCAACTTTATGAAGTAGTGAAGATTCTTATCCCCACTTTCCTGGTGAGAAAATGAAAGCATGGAGAAACCATACAGCTTGGAAGATTCAAGTTTGGGCATGACTGCCTTTGGGCACGTAATTCTATGCATGCACTTTCCCCTATGCTACAGAGACTCCTTACAACAAAATAAAACAGCCTTTGTATATCTCCTAGGTTTGTAGCTTGGAGCACAGACCAACTAGTACAATCCCCAAAACCAGGACTGCTAAAAAGACTGAGAAAGAATATCAATTGTGAGAACAAGGAGGAAAACGTCTTAATAAATGTAGTTTGTACTTTCCAGAATCCAGTCGTTACCTGTATTGCTCAGCTGCTATAAAGCAAATAATCTAAATCCACCCAACATGCATAAATTGCTGAAAGTATGGAACCACAGGTAACTGACAATAATGCCCTACTCAAAGTTTTCCTTTTAGCTGCAAATACACAAGAAAAAAGACAGGGATAAAAATAAAGTATGATACCAAACACATATCCATAAGAGGAAAAATTGATTTAAAAATTGAAAAAAAAAACATCATCAAAAGCAAAGGAAAAAAAAAAACTTCTGCTCTGTGAAATATCCTATGAAGAGGATGAAAAGATAAGCTATAAGCTGGAAGAAAATAGTTGCAAACCACATATTTGACAAAGGACTTGTACCTAGAATACATAAAGAACACTCAAAACTCGGTTTCCAAAAAACAGTTAGAAATAAACATTTAGAAAATGGGCAAAAGACATGAACAGACATTGCACTGAAGAGGATAAACAGATGGCAAATAAGGTCACGAAACAATGTTTGGTCCCATTAGCCACTAGGGAAATGCAAATTAAGACCTCAATGAGCTATAATTATTTACACCTAGCAAAAGAGCTAAAGTAAAAAAATAGTGATAACCCCAAATGCTGACGAGAATGTAGAGAATGTGGATCACTCATACACTGCTGGTGGGAATGATCTGGAGAAGAGGAGGGCAATTTTTTTACAAAAAGTAGCATGCACTTACCATGTGATCCAGCAGTTATTATTAGGCATTTCTCTCAGAGTAATGAAAAGTTATATTCACAGAAAAACATGTACACAAATATCCATAAAAACTTTACTCACAAAACTGGAAGCAATCCAAATGCTTTTCAACCAGAAAAAAAACAAGTTGTGGTATATCCATGTGATGGAATAATACTCAGCCAAAAAAAAAAGGAATGACTATCGATACAGGTAAAAACCTGAAAGGATCTCAAGAGACTTATGATAAGTGCAAAAAAAAATCTCAAAAACCTATATACTGTAGGAGTCCATCTATACAGTCTTCTCAAAATGATAAAATCAGAGATAAAGAACAGATCAGTGGTAGCCTGAGCCATGGAGTAGGGCAGGAAGCAGAGAGGCTATGGGCGTAGAAGAGTAGCACAAGGGCTCCCGGTGATGCCCTGTTCTCTCTCCCAGATGTGGGGGCAGTCCCACCATTACACACATGTGGTGAAATTGCATGGAACTGAATACTCACACACAAGAGTACATGTAAAACTGCTGAAATCTGAATAAGGTCAATAGTGCATGTCAATGTTAATTTCCTGGTTATGACATTGTACTATAAATTATGCATTCTCTCCATGGGGAGAAGCTGAGTGATGGGTATATGGCCTCTCTGTGATATTTCCTACAAGTACATCAGTTCAGCTCAGTTCTGTTCAGTTGCTCAGCTGTGTCCGACTCTTTGCAACTCCATGGACTGCAGCACACCAGGCTTCTCTGTCCATCACCAACTCCCAAAGCTTGCTCAAACTCATGGTCATCAAGTCAGTGATGCCATCCAACCATCTCAGCCTCTGTCATCCCCTTCTCCTCCCACCTTCAATCTTTCCCAGCATCAGGGTCTTCTCCAAGGAATCAGTTCTTCACATCAGGTGGCCAAAGTATTGGAGCTTCAGCTTTAGCATCAGTCCTTCCAATGAATATTCAGAGCTGATTTCCTTCACGATTGACTGGTTTGATCTCCTTGCAGTGAAAGGGACTCTCAAGAGTTTTCTCCAACACCACAGCTCAAAAGCATCAATTCTTTGGCCCTCAGATACCTTTATAGTCGAACTCTCACATACACATCTCACATCTACTGGAAAAATCACAGCTTTGACTAGATGGATCTTTGTCAGCAAAAGTAATGCCTCTGCTTTTTAATATGCTGTCTAGGTTGAGCATACTTTTTCTTCCAAGGAGCAAGTGTCTTTTAATTTCATGGCTGCAGTCACCATCTGCAGTGATTTTGGAGCCCAAGAAAATAAAGTCTGTTTCCACTGTTTCCCCATCTATTTGCCATGAATTGATGGGCCCAGATGCCATGATCTTAGTCTTTTGAATGTTGAGTTTTAAGCCAGCTTCTTCACTTTCTCCTTTCACTTTCATCAAGAGGCTCTTTAGTTCCTCTTCACTTTCTGCCATAAGGGTGGTATCATCTGTGATCTGAGATTATTGATATTTCTCCCTGCAATCTTGATTCCAGCTTGTGCTTCAGCAAGCCCGGCACTGCACATGATGAACTTCGCATATAAGTTAAATAAGTAGGGTGACAATATACAGCCTTGATGTACTCCTTTCCCAATTTGGAACTAGTCTGTTGTTCCATGCCCAGTTCTAACTGTTGCTTCTTGAGGCAGATAAGGTGGTCTGATATTCCCATCTCTTGAAGAATTTTCCACAATTTTTTGTGATCTACATAGTCAAAGGCTCTGGCATAATCAGAAGGCAGAAGTAGATGTTTTTCTGGAATGCTCTTTTTTTTCTGGAATTCTCTCTACAAGTACACATGTATCTACAATTACCTCAAAATAAAAAGTTAAAAAATTTTAATACAGTGGAATTGGATAATGTAATATAGCAAATTTTATGTTTACTCATAGTGTTTAAAATGTAGTTTTACCTTCACAAAATGATGGATGAGAAGCTTAGTTACATTTTGATGCCAAAGTTGATCATTTCTTTCTTTTACGTAAATAAAGCAATGAGACCTGGCAGTGAATTAAAGCATATTTGGATCTCCAACAAGAACTTTTAGTTTTTCCATGTCCACATGAAACTCTCAGTTCAAGAGTCCACAGAGAATAGTGCAAAGGACCTTACATGGCAGTTAGGAGCCCTAAATTCTATGTCTGGTTTCACCTCTTTCTAGTCTAGGCTAGATTTCACCTCTAGTAATAAGACAACACAAACACAACTTCCTTTAAAACATCAGTATTTAGAATGTCCCTCCTTACTGAATATTCTTAAATATCTTATTTAACTTTACAGCAGGCAAGAAAAAAAATTCTCATATTTCTCCTACTGAACTCATATGCCATGATCCAACCTTTCTTTTTAACAAAGGATGGAGGACCTCAATCATACTTATGAAGCTTTAGACATCTGTTTAAATAGCAAAATGTCCCGATGCCAGAGCCTCTCAGATCTCCTAGCAGATTTCATCCCTCAGACACAATGCCGACATCCTAGGAGAGCAGACTTTTCCCAGGAACTCCCTCCCTCTTCAGTCAAAATAAAATTTGAATTCGTTCCAAATGACTGTATCATTAGAGGAACATTTGCTTGCTGGATCCATTGCATTGATTTTATTCTACTTTCAACAAGAGCACAGCATGATTTATAAAGCAGAGGAAGCACATGCTGACATGGTCTCAGTGTTTTTCTTCATCTTTGGTTTTTATCTGGACAAAAAGGTTATGAGCTTTAAAAATGCCAAACTGTGACTTTATCTTGCAATTAATGTTGCTGTGTTCACATTCTGAGCCATGGCTGGCTGATACTAATTTCTTCTCTCTTGAACAGTAAGTCACAATGTTTGGAATCTTGGGGGACACCTTATAACATGGGGACCTCGATTCCCAGTACCTCTTGCTTATACCTTTAAAACAGGTAGATTTTAAAGGAACTTTGGAAAAGGGGAAGGCTATCCCCAGTCAATACAGGCAATGAAAGGAGAATCTGGTAGAAATCCTTTTAGATTATTCTTCCAAGAGGTTTTAATTAAGATAGTTTTTAGCAAGCATTTTAGAGTAAGAAAAGCTTAGATCTTACAAGGCAAGAGATGATGGATATAACATGATCTTTAAAATAAAATTCTAAAGTTTAGAGCAGGACAAAGATTTGCATGACCATATAAACAGGCAACATTTAAAATGACTATCATAAAGGGAATCAAACCTGTAAGTCACCATACGGGGTCTCTAAAGATCTAGATTTTTTTTTTCTTCCTTTTTCCTTTTTTTTTTTTTTTTGATAATGCATCGGCCTGTAATGGGTCTAAAATTTTGAAGCAGATGGTACAAAGGCAAAAAAGAAAAGAATTTCAGATCTCTTTATCAAACAATAAGTAGCAAATACTTATCATCATATTAAAAGGTTATTCATCCCTAAAAATAAATAAGAAAATAAATAAATACACATGTTTCTATGCCACTGACCCCCTCCCAAGTAATAATAAGTCAAGGCCTGTTTCAGATTATTCCTTTCTTGGCACCAGCTTCCTTTGGGTCTCAGTGCTAGGACTTCACGGGGTGAAAAGCAGACACGATGGTGTTAACTGGGGAGATTTGGGTGTACATATACACGTCTGATGATTCTTGCCTAATCTGCTTCATCACTGCAGCCACCACTCCCCTTACCATTACGTCAAAATGACAATTTCAAAACAAATAAAAGCAGAGGAAGAATTGGGTGAAGAAGTAAAAGAAAATCCTTTCCTAGATTTCTTTTTCTGGAGCCCCCAGGTTAGAACTGTGCAGAATGCCCATGGCTAAGCACCAATCAGGCATGCTGTAGGGTCCAGATCTCAAAGTGCTCTCTGTAGTATGTTTCTCTCTTGTTAACCCTCAGCCTCTAGAGAAGTCTTCTGACGGTCCCAGCTACATCTTGTGGGTATTGTGAGAAAATAAACAGAAGGATCCAGAGTGGGCTGGAATTCTAAAAAGAAGATGGAGAGCATGGTGACAGCAGCAAAGTTGGAGGAGATCCCAAGAGGAAAATCAGACTTTGGGAAGAGTTGGAGTCTTGTGCTCCTGACAGCCACCCTGTTACAGAGCAGTCTTGAGGCTCTGGGTTTGTTTTCCCAGTCACCTGGGTGATAATGGCACTCCCCATCTCCATGTCCATACCATATATGAGCCCACTCACCACATCAGGCATCACCCCATGCATTACAGCCACCAAGCCCGGTTTGTCCAGAAGAGCACACAGAGCTGAATACAGATCAGGCCCTAAGTGTGCCCATCAGGAGCAGGCAAACTACGACCCTCTGTCCAAATCCGGCCCATCATCTGTTTTCATCAATAAAGTTTAACTGGAAACCTGCCATGTTCATTTGTATTGTCTATGAGTGACCTCATGCCACAAAATTGAACAGTTATAACAAACACCACATGACTCTCAAAGCCTAAACTATATACTATCTGATTCTTATCACAAGACCCATGACAGAGGTAGTAAAAATAAGAAAACAGAAAAGAATGCATCCTTCACATTGAATTTTTTAAAGCTCCTTTCCCATCCATAACTCTATTTGAATCTCTCAATATACTCTCTGGTTTTCCTACAAGAACTCTTAATGAGAAAGACTACCTTTTTTAAAAAGTATCCAAAGAAGCACAGGGCTCTATCTAGCACAATGTGTGATAATAATTGATTTACTATAATTGTCACACACTCTACTTGCTAGAAAGGGCAAATGCCAATCATGTTGTTAATTCCTGACCTTCTCAGCTCTGGAATGAAATTAACTGCAGACAATTTAATGAGCCATTTCCCCATGATCTGGGGGTGTGACAATGAGAGCAAGGCAAGAGGACAGAGGGCACTGGGACCTTCTCTGCTAGAGGGCCTGTCAGCCTCAACCTTTGAGAAAAGACTCATGGAGCAGCTACTTCAGTGGGCAGTCACCCATGGAAAGAGCTGCAGCTCTTGAAGATATCAAATATCTTTAACGCATTTTGAGCTTTTTTATATTTTTCATATTTTCTAAGATAAATATATATTACCTTTGCAATTAGAAAAAAACTATTTAAAAATAAATTACACATAAGCACATTGTCTTCATATGCACTATTTAGATTATGTGTATTTCAGCCATAAAGCTAATCTAAAGAAAGAACCATTAAAAAGTCACTGTGCTGCCAAACAGTGTTCTGGGGCCACCAAAGTATTTAGTTTCTATCCTAGAACACTTGTTCACCTATAAAGTCTAATACAAGATCTCCCCAAACCTACTTGGTAGAGAATGCATTTTTTTTTCAAGTTTTTTTGTCATTTCAAATTTACCAAAAAACAAAAGATTGAGACGATGTATTATCTGAGTTCTCACAGACCCACCCCAGACCCAGCTTCCTCTATAAACATTAGGGTAGTTATGTTTGTTATAACTGATAGACCAATACTGAGAAATTATTGTTGCTGCTGTTCGGTTGCTATGTCCAACTCTTTGTGACCCGATGGACTGCAGCATTCCAGGCTTCCCTGTCCTTCACTATCTTCCACAGAGCTTGTTCAAATTCATGTTCACTGAGTCAGTGACGCCACCCAACCATCTCATCCTCTGTTGCCCCCTTCTCCTCCTGCTCTCAATCCTTCCCAGCATCAGGGTCTTTTCCAATAAGTTGGCTCTTCACATCAGATGGCCAAAGCATTGGAGCTTCAACTTTACCATCATCCTTTGAATGAATATTCAGGGTTGATTTCCTTTAGGATATAGTATATTCAGACTTCCTTAGGTTTTTATCTAATGTTCTTTTTCTATTCCAGGATCACATCCAAGATACCAAATTACATTGTATCTCCTTAGGCTCCTCTAGGTTGTGACAATTTTTTAGAATTTCCTTAGTTTTGATGACCTTATCAGTTTTGAGGAGTAATGGTCAGGTAATGTTGTAGAATGTTCCACTATCGGAATTTGTATAATGTTTTTCTCCTGATTCAACTAGGGTTATAGGGTTTGGGTGAGGAGGATCTCAGAAGTAAAGTAACATTTTCATTACATTGTATCAAGGGTACAAAGTATTAGCATGACACATAACTACTGATGTTGACTTGATCATCTGGATAAAGTAGTATTTGTTAGATTTCTCCACTGTACAATTACTCTTTTCTTCCTCTCTCTCTTTCCATACTGTTCACTTTGTAAGGAAGTTACCATGCACAGTGTGCAATTAAAGAGTGGAATGCTAGACTTCATCTCATTGAGGGGGGAGTATCTCCATAAATCAGGCTTCCCAGGTGGCTCGACTGTGAAGAACCCACCTACCAATACAGGAGATGTGGGTTTGATCCCTGAGTCAGGAAGAGCCTCTGGAGAAGGAAATGGCTATCCACTCCAGTAACCTTTCCTGGGAAATTCCATGGACAGAGGAGCCTGGAGGGCTACGGTCAATGGGGTCACAAAAAAGTCAGACACTACTTAGCCACTAAACACATCAACAACAATCTCTATAGATTACTTGGAATCCTTCTGCAGAGGAGATTCGCCTCTTTGCCCTTATATCTTAATTTATTCAATCCTTCACTCAGATCAGTATGAACTCATGGATATTTATTATAAATAAATAAGAGAATGCACTTTTACAGAGTGATAAGAAAACTGGAGTGAGAATTCAGGTCCTGCCTCTGATGCTGAAAAAATATACGTTGCTTTTTGGAACAATCTGTTTCCATGACCAGCTTCATCCCTTTGGGGATGGTTCTCTCACTATGAAAAATAGAAAAGATCCAAATTTAAATGCAGAGTCCAACCTTTCTCATTCCAGCCACACCTGACTTGTGGCTTCTGCCTGCAGGAGTCATTTAAGAAATACTTGCAAAATGACCAGTCAATGGAAAAGTGAGTCCCTAAATCTCTTAAGAGCACCATCTGAGTATCAGAGAAGGCAGTAAAGAATATTTTCTGGCAGATACACTGTGGTTCGGACCAGAGGCCCTGATTTTGCAGCGAACTCATTCTCATCTATTCTCTCACCTATAACCATCAGATTGTAGACTTTCCCAGCAAATGGAGGAAGGGGCAAAATTCTTGCCCCTGCCATTAAATTTTGCTGTTGAACTAAGAATCTCTTATTTCTCACGTGAAAATTCATTTATACACATTTGGATTTTCAGTTCATTACCCAAAAGACAAGGATCTTTTGAACCAGAGGAGGGCATTCCCCCAAGAAACAAAGCACCAAGAGGGGGTCAGGACTGTGGGCAGGGGTGGCACCTGCTTCACTGTACCCCTCACACCCACAAAGAAGAGACGATAAATAAATATACAACAAACAAATCACTAGAAGCAAGAAACCGAGGCTCAGGCATCAGGAGGCCTGTGTGCCTGTCTTCTATGCCGTTGTCTGTCCTGGGGGAATCATTTCCTTAATCAGGATCTCAATTTTTCTCAGGCAGGGATACAGAGAGACAATTCTTTTCAGCTGTTAAAAGCAAAAGCATTCAACATACCTTCCCCTGGATGTTCTTAGGCTTTAAAATATGTTCCAAGAACCCTACTGAGAAAACGCCTTTGCTGGGTGGAAGTAGCCAGACTGATTACAACTGCGTGACCGTGACAGAAAACATTCAGGGCGGCCACTTCAGCAGCTTCAGTGATTGCTCCTGAAGGGAAAAGGGGAGTGAGAATGAACAATACAGCTAGTTTTCATAGCTATTTTTCCAGATCAAGCCAGATTTCAGCAAAATCAAGAATTAAACAGGCAAGCCTTTTTCATTCTCTTATTTTAAAGGACTTATTATTAAAAATTTTAAAGAATTCTGGTTTTGCCTTAAAGAATTTTAAAAATTCTTCTTTTAACAATTTGGTTTAATGATTTTTAAAAACAATTTGTTATTTACAGAAATAGGACCTATGCATAGTGGAAAATAATAAAAAGCAAACGAGAAAAACTTAAAAACATCACATTTTTACCATTCAGAGATCACCCCTAATACACCCTAGGGCAAGTCATTTGGGGTCATTTTCTACATACATTTGTATGAATGTTTTAACTGACATGAGACTATACACTATTATCTATTTTTTCAATGAATGATGTTTACTATATCAGCTAATATCCAGATAATATTCAAATTTCCTGAACTGACCCCAAAATTTCATTTAGCCAGTTTATTCAAACCAAGATCTAATCCAGGATGATTCACTGCATCTTTTCCTTTTTCCCTTCAGTCTCGTTTAACTTAGCTGACATGAAATAGTTGGCCCCAAATATCCTGGGAAATGTCCCACCTTCTGGATTTGGATCTGTCCTTGTTGCTGCCTTACAGTGTTGTTTAACTGTCCCTGTACAACAGAAGTTCAGTCTGAAGGGTTGAATGGATTCAAGGTGTTATCAGGAGGCTGGAAATATCATGGCATGACACAAATGGCGCCAAATCTGATCCCTCGATCAGCGTACTGACGGTCTGGCCTCACGCTGTGCTGGACAGTTTGTACCTTCCTCTGAGAATGTCCCCCAAATTCATATGCTGAAATTCTAACCCCCAATGTGATGGTATGAGGAGGTGGGGCCATTGGGAGGTGACTGGGTCGTGAGGGTGGAACCTCCATGTTGGGATTAATGTCCATATAAAGAGGGAGAGCCATCTCTCCCTCCCTGCCATGAAAGGATACAACAAGACACCCACAAACCAGACAGTCCTGGCCAGAACCCAATTGTGCTGGCACCCTGATCTCAGACTTCCAGTCTCCAGAACCACAAAAAATAAATTTTTCTTGTTTACAAACCACCCAGTCTATGGTCCTTAGATACAGCGGCCCAGACTGACTAAGGCAAATGCCATGTCAGTATCAGCTTCCTCATCATCATCAGGCACCCAATTTCAGTCATTTTGTGCCGCATTTATCTCATCTCAGTCCTAGCCCTAATTATCAACATTAGTGAACTCTTAGCAGGTTCAAGTAAAGGCCTTTACATGTTCATAAATTCATTAAATGGGAAGAGGAAACTGAGGCACAGAAATCTCACCAATAAACATTCTGCTCAAGTTACACAGCTAATGAAGAACAGTTTGGATTTGAATGGGTGACAACAGGTAAACATGTTCCCTAAGGCTTTGGTGTTTGGAGACTGGGGCCTCTGCATACCAACTCTATTTATTGCTCTTTAGTATGAGCATATGTCAGCCAAAAAAAAAAAAATCTGATGACTTATTTTTTAACAGAAATCTGTGGGATGAAGCAGTCGATCATTAAGAGTGGTAAGTTACTCAGGAAGAGTCTGACAGAGCCTAATGGTGTGACCACAGGCAATCAACTGTCTCTCTCTGAACCAGTAAGGAAACTGCAAACGCTCATACCTTTCCGCCAGAAGTAAGTGATAAAGGGATAAAGAAGTATGGGTGCCACATAATAGGGAACAAGTGAGGTTATGGAGGTTAGGCTTCTGCCCCATCTATCTGTTTTCTAAGGCCATTTATTTTCAACCAATTCTGGCCAAACCCACAAGTCTTAGTAAAATTCATCTGCAGGTCGAGTGAATGCAGTTTCCAGAGTGTATCACCGACGGCCAGGGGCTAATTTCTGACTTGGAGCAACTGAAAACATGAGCTCAACATTTTACAGTAACAGCAGCTGGAGATGCCAAGTTCCCTGGCTAAGCCAAGTCATCTGTGAAATGTGGACACAATTCAATTTAAATAATAGAACAGTAGCAGCCCGGATTTATGTATCTGCATGCTCTCTGCTTAGTTCAAATTGGACCCACTACACTGCCTGATTTCTCAGCAGGCAGTTAGCCTGTAGGAGATGTTCCATATCCAATAACAAATCTCATTTCCTCTCAGACTCAAGGAGACAACAAAAGCCAGATGGCCCTTCAAGGCTGTTAATTATGCTCAAGGATCCCAAGATGGATGAGGCCTACTTCGGAACTTTTTCCTCTACACCACTAGGTGGCGCTGAAACACAGGAAATGCTTCTGAAGCCTTGGGCGTCACCTTCCAGGAGCAGTGGGAAAAAAGGAAAGCAAACAACTCATCTGAGGTGGCTGAATTAAAAAGAAGGACATCAGCTCAGGAGGCGGAGCAAGGAAGGTCTCAGCATGCAGCAAATTCCCAGTTAGACTTCTAAATCCACAGGTGCCCAAGTTTCAGGCTGCAGGTAAACTACATTTGAAAATGCAAAGCTTAAAGAGCAATTAAGTCATGCTCTGGTTTGTTAATGAAGCCAGCACTAAGCAATGGGGCAGGTAATTAATGTAATTGGGCTCTGCGCTGAAAAAGCCACTGTCTCTTGTCATAAATTCTACACCTGTTAAGAGATGTGTGCGCATATAGGTGAGCTAACAGTGGGGGAAAAAACCCTGGGAAGACCCTGCAGAAAATCATAGACAACTGGGAGGTTATCTTCCCCAAAATCCAGGAAGCAGAGAGAGAGAAAGAAAACAGCCTTCCTAAACCTGTGCTGTCATATAGTACCCAAGTGAGCCCACTGGGTACTTTCTGAACTGAGAAGGGCTGTAATTTCCAAATATACACTAAATTTCAAAAAAATGCAAACTATCTCATTAATCACACTGTGTATTAGTTACATGTTGAAATGACAGCATTTTGGATCCACTGAGTGAAATCAAATATTAAAATTAATTTCCAATTTATTTAGTTCTTAGAAACTGTAAATTACATATGTGCCTCATTGTATTTCTACTGTATATTGCAGCTCTAGAAGCAAGGGCTTCCCTAGTGGCTCAGATGGTAAAGAATCTGCCTGCAAGGCAGGAGACTCAGGTTCAATATCTGGGTCGGGAAAATCCCCTGGAGAAGGAAATGGCAACCCACTCTAGTATTCTTGTCTGGAGAATTCCTGGCAGGCTACAGTCCATGAGGTTGCAAAGGATCAGACGAGATCAAGCAATTAACACACACCAGGAGCAAGGCACTGGTACAACCATATTGTTTGCAAAATACTGAAATATCAGTGGAATGGTAACCCTGCTCTTGTCCCCCAATTCCTCCTTGAGTTCTCACTGCCTTGGTTGCTCAAGCCCCTCAGTCTTGCAGTGCCTGCCACCCAGCCAGCTCATGGTAAGACCCTCATTTCCCTGTGTCCATCCCAGCAATCCCAGATCGACCCTGGATCCACACAAGAGTTTACACGCCTGGTGGTGGTGCTAGCCCCCTGCAGACAAATACACTGTGTGCATCTGGCCTCCACCTAGTCATCCTGCCTTGGTTGTTGGTGAGAAATGCAGACTTCACATTGACTCTGCCTGTCAAATATTCTGCATCTCACCCACACCTATAAAGCTTGCACTTTGCTCCATCATGATTTTTCTCAATTTGTGCTCTGTTTATATGCTGGTTTCCCTAAGTAGAACGTGAGCTCATGGGTGGCAGGGCAAATCTTAACCAGCCTTTTTTTCTCTGTTCGCAGTACCGGGAGTAAATGAATAGAAATATGTTGCACGTATGTTCTTTGTATATATGTTGGTGAAAGTAAGAAATTGGAAGACTCTTGAGCAGTGTCAGGAGGTCACACGGTGGTCCTTAGATCAGTCTCCATATCTAGAAAGGAGGCTGACTTCTCTCTAAGAGATTTCAAGGTCAGTTTCCCCCTTGGGGTTATGCTACTTGGGAAAAATGAGGAATGGGAAATCTCTGAAGAGTTTGCAAGGTGAAGAAAGAATCTACCAGTTTGTTTTGTTGAAAATCCTCATGGAATAAGATGACAGAGTCACTTTTAGTCTGTACTTCAAGGTCTCAATCTGGTTCTTCAAATCCCTGTTCAGTTTCTCACCTAGAGTTGTCTCTCTGAAACCAAGTTCCCCTAAAACTGAGTTCATAATGACTGTCTCTATCCAAAACTTTATTCCCATTCTTATCCTTGATTAGCTGCGTGCTAATCAAGAGTTAGATGATTGAAACTGTTGGTTGCCAATACCATCACTAATGTACTGAAGCTGCCGTTACAGACATCATCATTGACAAACAGGTCCCCTCCACAGGGCAAGACGGGCTAACAGGCCCACGCGTGACAGAGCACCTAGCCAGAGCATCCTAAACCAGGGAAACCCTGACTCCTGAAACCACGATTAAGAAATGTCACAGAAATGTCACAATGGTTAATCCCAGCCTCCATATTCTTCTCCCTTAAAAAAAAAAACAAAACTCCTCACTCCAAGACCAAGTGGAGAAGCCCTGAGGCTCACCTCCCACCCCTCACTTGGCACATGCGAGCAGCGCTGTACCTTCCATCTGCACCTGCTGTCAGGAGACTGCATGTCAGCCAAATGGACCCAAGTTCAGTTCGGTAATATCTCCAAGCGGTCACTGGACTCAAAATTTCCAGGACACAGGACAGTTAAGCTTTCACCTCTCAGACTGTAAATCTGAAATAATCTCTGCAGCAAAAGGTCTTGGAAATGAAGCTATGTTAACCTAGATCTTTGAAAGAAGAACACAGATTTCTGCCCTTGCTCCCCAGTGATGAATCCCTTGTCAGCTTGAAAAAACTGCATTACTGCGGCCCCTGGGGGAGATGGAAACATGTCCGCACCTCTCAGAATCAGACGCCCCACACCTGGCAAGCACAGTGAGGCTTTCAGTACTGTGGAGAGGAAGAACTCCCCCAGGGCTCTCTGTCAGCCCTCCAATCATAGCTGCTGTGGAGCTGACAGAGGGTATGGAGGAAATGGCTTGCCCACCGAAGTGCACAGCACTTGAAGTGATCCCCCAGACTCCCAGGGCTTCCACTGGATGAGGGAGAAGCAGCAGACATGAGCCTACAGTAACAAAAGCAGGGTAGCCATGACTAAAGCCAAACATCGTGCCTTTCAGATAGGACCCCAACTGTGGCCTGCCTCACAGTTACTACCCTTTATCCAGTGTTCATGAGGCCCCAAGATCCCTGCTAAGGTATTCCAAACCTTACCTCAATCATCATTCCAAACAAAGAGATGAGTACTTTTATTTATCCCTACTTTACAAAGGAGGAAACAAGACGCTCGGAGGGGTTAAGCAACTTGCTTAATACCACACAGCAAATCAGTGCTGAGGTGTACCGAAATTCAAACTCCATATTCTTCATCACTACAAAATGCTACTCCTCATACATGGGAGGTATGGATTAGCCAAGAAGGGACTATGCAAAACTACGCCTGGCAGAAAGGTCAGTCTCAGCAGCATCTCTCTACACAAGTGATGTGGAGGGGATGAGACTCTGCACTGAAGGAGGGGAAGGGTACCACCTTGCAGGTGTGGGTGCAAGTTAACACCTGACGACTCGTCTTTGAATTCATGTGGCTGACTGGGGGGCTGTTTGATGAGCATGATACCTGCCAGTCAACTGTGAATGAGAAAGACAGTTGTGTCACCTACCGGTGGAAGGCACAGGAGAAGGGAAGAAAGAGAAAGCTTATCGGGGTACATAGACACACCACTTCAATCTAACCTTCACAACACAGAGGCCCAGAGAGGTTGACTTTGTAACTGTTCACATAGTTAGTAAGAAGCAAAGAAAGGATCCAACCCAGGACACAATATCCCAAGCAGCAGGTGGCTGCTCTAGAGGCCTTTCTCCAACCTTATGATCCTACACCCCTTCCCAATAGTCTTTTGCTTTGTCAGTATGTGTCTCCTCAGACAGCTCATTTTCCAGAGTTAGACAAGAGCCCACTCTTAGGCCCTAGAAGGGGTCCCCCTTTTGGCAACACCATTGCATTACTGTCATCTACACTATTCTAGGCTATAAATTCATGGGGGGCAAAGACCTCTCCTCTTTGAATTCGTGCATGCAATAAATATAAAGCACCTAATAACCATTATAGCCATCCACAAATGAAGGAACAAACTCCAATCCCTTAATTCCCTACAAGAAGTTCAATACTTTAAACTTTTGTCAAATATATTATTAAATACATGTGCACATACATAAAAGATTTTCAAACAGTCAGAAAAGAATGAAGGACAAGTCTCCTTCACACCGTAGTTGCACAGTTGCCTTAACCTTCAGAAATAGTCACTACATCTTATTCTATATCATTCCAGAAATGTATGCATAAGCAAGCATATCTTATGTATATACATTAATTATATGCACATATATTATGAATATATATATTCCTGCATATATGTATATATCTACATATTCCTCTCATTTATATAAATGGAAGAGACTGTGCTACTTGGGATTCCCATGTGTCTCAGAATTTAAGAATCTGCCTGCCAATGCAAGAGACATGAGTTCAATCCCTGGGTTGGGAAGATCCCCTCAAGAAGGAAATGGCAACCCATTTCCTTGCCTGGGAAATCCCATGCACAGAGGAGCCTGGTAGGCTACATAAAGTCCATGGGGTCACAAAAATCAGACATGACTTGGCGACTAAATAACTGTGCTACTTATTCCCCATTTGCCATTCCCATTCTCAATCCATTTTATGTCTTATTTGCCCCCGAGAGGTGGCTCCTACGTACTTCATTACTCAATCTCCCTTGCTGGCTGGTTTCCAGTTGAGTCTCCAATGAATGGCACAGAAGGAAGGAAGCTGAAGGATGGAAAGAGAGAGAGGTTTGGGTACTGCTTCTTTCCCTGTTCTGGCCCCTTGTCCCTGATGGTGGCTGCACACCTCCACACCTCAAGCTCCAACAAGCAACCCACACTCCAGGCTCCAGCATTCAGCCCCTTCAGCTCCAAGGATGTACCTTAATCTAGGTTTCCCGGAAACAGACTGAGATGGAGAGGTACATGTGCATAGCTTAATAAGGAGCATCTCAGGAGACATAACTGTAAGGAAAGGAAGAAAGCAGGACTGGCCAGAAGAAGTTAACATGAAATACAGTTCAATGAGACCTCCAATGATGCTACAGGGAGCTCTGGAACTGTGGCGGTCCTTCAGAAATGTCCCAAATTGAGAAAAGGGGGTTGGGCTTTTGTAGGCCTGCATCAGATGGTCGTTGGCCATGGCCATCCCCAGGAGAGTGTAACCTGAAAGAAGCTGTCCCTTGTGATGGCTGACGGCAACAAGTGAGCGGACAGCTGCGAGCCAACAGCAGGTGATCCGCCCAGCCCCTGGGAACAGGTGCATCGGCCCTAGAAAGGAGACCTGGGTGGACAGCCTCCACTACCACTGTAAGGAGGGGTGGCTTCACACTGCTGCTGGAGTCTAAGTGCCTCTGCCCACACCTCTGTACACAGTCCATTCACTACAGTCTCAACCAGCTGGGGAAAACTGTGCTTCCCGATGGGATCCTGACCAACACACCTACAACACATGAAACCCCTGCCTCGATTCACACACACACACACTCACACTTTCGTTTAACATGCCTTGAAACACGTTCCATCTCAGTCTATAATTATCAAATGCCTTCACTGTGACTCACTGCTTCAACAGAATATAATGCAATTACCAACTTCTTAGATACTGAGGCTAATTCCAGCTTTCCTCTTGCAAACAATTCTGCAATGAGCTTTTGTACACACCAACAAGAAAAGGATAAATACCTCTTGGTAAAACCGCTGGATTGCTGGATCAAAGAGTATGTACCTTTTAATCGTGATAGATATTGCCTCCCTGGGTAGTTTACTTCATTATCTGTTAGTGTGAGTATATGAGAGTGGTTATATCAGTACCACATGTGTTCACTACTTTGAAGGCAGCCAGCTGGATCTGAGATCTCCCAAGTACACCCACCTGTTACCCTTCTCCTTCCTCACCTGCCCCACATGACTTTTTGGATATATCCTGATTACTGGCCTGCAGGGAGAACTCAGTAAGATAAGCACAGATTTGCCAGCCATTTTCCCAGCATCTTTTTGTCTCTCCTTCATGTAGACTGATCCGTTATGCTGACTGCGGCCTCAAGGCCACATGTCGAGTGTGATGAGTGAGGGAATTTCCATCTGTTCTCTCTCCTCTCAGAGTTCAGACCCACTTAGTAATTCCATTGAGTGTCTAGAGATAGAAAACCAGAAGTTCACCTGGAATAACAAAACCTGGCATGCGTAAATGCACCGTACTGCGTAATTAGTAATCAGACCAGCGCCCCACATTCTATACATTCTCACACACTCTATATGGGTTTGCCCCTTGAGGATACTAGCAGTCTCACAACAATGCCTTTTTAAATAACAACATCTTAAAGGAGGCAGGATCCATGGCAGAAAAAATTCAGCTTCATCAATTCCACCACCTCAGCTTCAAATTTCCCCTTTAACACCCTCCTATCCAAGCATAACATATAGCTGCATTTCATTTGTTTTGACTAGGGACACTGATATGTAAATTACACTCTAAAATTAGTTCTGGAACATTCTTGGAAAATGGAAGAAAAGTTATCTAATTTCAGGAACATAAAATCAAGGGCCTCCTGTCATTTTATCTAATGCTTTAATCTCGTGGTTTTAAAAGGAGCTACGCTTGATTTTAACAGAAGTGGAGTCATCCAGCACAATCTGAGAGGCTTGTCAAAGCCCATCAAATGCTAAAACACAACCAATGAAAAACAGACAATCTAACCTAGAAGAGCCCAAAAGAAGAGAGCAGAGCTTAAAGTTGATGACTTTAGGAAACCAAGTCAGGGCAGGGAAGCCTCAGGCTGTTCAAGGACCACAGTAAGAGCTAAGTGCTGCCCTTCTTTCCCTTCCTCTTACCAGGGACACATGACACAGGGAAGTAGATCTAGGCTGTGATCACTCCAACTAAGTACAGTAGTGCTGATCTGGCCAGTGGGATCTGACTGAATAAAACAGTCAGAAGTCCTAGGTGCTACTCCAGCTCTGTGCTCTAAAGCAACAACTCAGTCACTGGAGTGGAGTCCTCAGTTTCCTCCTCTGTAAAATGCTGAAAGCATCATCTGCCTAGGTGACATCACATGGCTTTTATGAGGACCCAATGAGATCCTGGATAGGAAAGCAGTCTGTAAACCAGTTAGTGCTGTACAATCAAAGGGGGCTATTATTTTCTACCCTCATCCAGGGCACCTGCCATTCAGCAGGCCCAGTCTGAATGATTTGCCCCAGTTTACTTCACATTATAGAGAGAACTTTCACAGCAGAGAAGGCCAGTAGCCACTTGTTAGTCAGACAAACACTTCAAGCTGGTTCCCCAGAACTGTGGATGAGTTTGAAATGGTTTGTGTACAGCTCTCTCAGGTTATCCCCAGAGGTGATTAACATGCATGATCAAAGTCAGGAATCTGTTTTTGGCCACAAAACAAAGCAAAACTAATTGGCCCTGTCTTGAAGGCTCACAGAGGGACAGAAACAGTAATTTGGGGCTAATTAACACCAGGCCCAAGTCACTTCAGGCTTCCTTTGTGGCTCAGTTGGGAAAGAATCTGCCTGCAATGCAGAAGACCCAGGGTTGGGAAGATCCCCTGAAGAAGGGCATGGCAACCCACTCTGGTATTCTTGCCTGGAGAATTCCATGGACAGAGGAGCCTGGTGGGCTATAGTCAATGGGGTCACAAAGATTATTCATCGTACATAAGAATAAACCTTCTTAAAAGTCATTTATACTCATCATCTCCCATCACCCATTCTCTTCTGAACCTATTCTAGTAAGATCCTTCTGTACTGATTGCTTTTCCAAATGAGTTATCAAGACCACCGAAGGGTCTGGAAATGTAAATTGGTGCAGCCTCTAAGGAAAACAGTATGGAGGTTCCTCAAAAAACTAAAATTAGAACTGCCATATGGTCCAGCAATCCCACTCCTGGGCATGTATCTGAACAAAATTATAATTTGAAAAGATACATACACCCCTATGTTCACTGCAGCACTACTTGTAACAGCCAGGACATGAAAACGACCTAAACAACCATGAATGGAAAAGGAGATGTGTTACATACATACAATGGAATAGTACTTGGTCATAAATAAGAATGAAATAATGTCATTTGCAGCAACATAGATGGACACAGAGATTATCATACTAAGTGAAATAAGTCAAAAAGAGAAATACAAATACCACATGATATCACTTATATGTGGAATCTAAAATATGACATAAATGAACTTTTCCACAAAACTGAAATATACTCACAGACATACAGAACAGACTTGTGGTTGCCAAGGTAGAGGGAGGGGGAGAGGGGTAGGTTGGGAGTTTGGGATTAGCAGATGCAAACTATCATATATAGGATGGATAAACAACCGAGTCCTACTATACAGCACAGGGAACTATATTCAATATCCTATGATAAACCATAATGGAAAAAATGTAAAAAAGAATATATATGTAAAACTGAGTCACTCTACTGTGTAGCAGAAACTAACACAATGTCTCAAGTCAACTATATTTCAATAAGATTAATTTTTAAAAAAAGACCATCAAAGGATCGCCACACCACTCAAGCAAACAATGCATCAGCATCATTTAACACAGTTGATCAATCTCTTCTCCTTAAATCACATCCTAGTTTAGGGGACATTATTCCCTCTTTCATCTCCTGTTTTACAGAAATTGCTCCTTTTCAGCTCCTTTGTTGGTTCCATCTTATCTTCCAAATTTTTAAATCATGGAATATCCAGACCCACTCCTTGCTCTATCATCCCCTAAAAATCTGCTCGTGACTCATAGCTTTACTCCAAATGCACAAACATGACCTTAAACTTTGTGCTTTCCATCCAACTGCCTGCTCAGCAGCTCCACATGAGTGCAGAGTAGCTTTCTCAAGCCTGAAACGTCCAGAGCAGAATGCTTATTTCACAGCCTACAAAACATCTCTGCAAACAGTAACTCCATCCTTTTGACTACTGAAGCCAAAAGCCTTGACATCATCCTTGCCTCTCTCCTCCTCTCTATCATACCTCATATCAAATCCATAAACAGATTTTCTTAGCTCTACCTTCAAAGTAAAACTAGAATCTGGTTCCTTTGCAACACCTCTCATCTGTTCCATGTCACTTCTCAACTGAATCACTACAACAGCTTCCTACCTCATCTCTTGGCTTCCCGCCCTTGACTCCCCACAGCCCATTCTCAACACAGGAACCAGAATGATCCTCTGAAAACATTATTCAGATTTATCCCTTCCTTTTTCCCTACCTTCCTTCCTCCCTTTCTTTCTTTTCTTTCCTTTCTCCCTCTCTCTCCCTCATCACTAGAGTTGTCTCACCCTCATTGAGAGAAGAAGCCAATATCTTTTTTTAAGAGAGAAAAAAGTGATTTTTATTAAAATTAAATCTTCTGTTCTTGGAACACACTGCTAAGATGAAAAGGCATGTCACAGACTAGAAGAAAATATGAGAAGCCAACATCCTTACAACAGTCTACAAGGCCCTAGAAGAAAGCCTGTAAGCTCCTTCACTTCTCTGATCTCATCTCCTCCTCAATTCACCTATTCCACCATCAGTCCTAAGCAGAGTTCTGCCTAAAGGCCTCGGCACTTTGTGCCTTCACCCAGGCCGATTCCTCCCTAGATGGCCATACAGCTTGTTCTGCCTCGTGCCTCTATTCAAATGTCACCTCCTAGTGGAATCTCCCCTAACAACTGTATTTAAAAACACAGTGAATATAGTAACGTTTCAGGATACAAAATCAACACACAGAAATCCCTGGCATTCCTATACACTAACAATGAGAAATCAGAAAGAGAAATTAAGGAAACAATTCCATTCACCATCAAAACAAAAAGAATAAAATACTTAGGAGTATTTCTACCAAAAGAAACAAAAGACTTGTATATAGAAAACTATAAAACACTGATGAAAGAAATCAAAGAGGACACAAATAGATGGAGAAATGTGCCGTGTTTGTGAATTGGAAGAATCACTATAGTGAAAATGAGTATACTACCCAAAGCAATCTATAGATTCAATGCAATTCCTATCAAGCTACCAGAGGTCTTTTTCAGAGAATTAGAACAAATAATTTCACAATTTGTATGGAAATATAAAAAACCTCGTATAGCCAAAAAATCTTGAGAAAGAAGATTGGAACTGGAGGAATCAACCTACCTGACTTTAGGCTATACTACAAATCCACAGTCATTAAGACAGTTTGGTACTGGCACAAAGACAGAAATTTAGATCAATGGAACAAAATAGAAAGCCCAGAGATAAATCCACGCATCTATGGACACCTTATCTTTGACAAAGGAGGCAAGAATATACAATGGAGAAAAGACAACCTCTTTAACAAGTGGTGCTGGGAAAACTGGACAGCCACTTGTAAAAGAATGAAACTAGAACACTTTCTAACACCATACACAAAAATAAACTCAAAATGGATCAAAGATCTAATCATAAGACCAGAAACTATAAAACTCCTAGAGGAAAACATAGGCAAAACACTCTCTGACATAAACCAAAGCGGGATCCTCTATGACCCACCTCCCAGAATATTGGAAATAAAAGCAGGAATAAACAAATGGGACCTAATTAAAATTAAAAGCTTCTGGACAACAAAGGAAACTGTAAGCAAGGTGAAAAGACAGCCTTCAGAATGGGAGAAAATAATAGCCAATGAAGCAACGGACAAACAATTAATCTCAAAAATATGCAAGCAACTCCTGCAGCTCCATTCTAGAAAAATAAAAGACCCAATCAAAAAGTGGGCCAAAGAACTTAACAGACGTTTCTCCAAAGAAGACATAAAAATGGCTAACAAACACATGAAAAGATGTTCAACATCACTCATTATCAGAGAAATGCAAATCAAAACCACAATCAGGTATCACTCTACACCAGTCAGAATGGCTGTAATCCAAAAGTCTACAAGCAATAAATGCTGGAGAGGCTGTGGAGAAAAGGGAACTCTCCTACACTATTGGTGGGAATGCAAACTAGTACAGCCACTATGGAAAACAGTGTGGAGGTTCCTTAAAAAACTGCAAATAGTCCTGCCATATGACCCAGCAATCCCACTGCTGGGCATATACACCGAGGAAACCAGAATTGAAAGAGCCACGTGTACCCCAATGTTCATCGCTGCATTGTTTACAATAGCCAGGACATGGAAACAACCTAGATGCCCATCAACTGACAAATGGATAAGAAAGCTGTGGTACATATACACAATGGAATATTACTCAGCATTTAAAAAAAAATTCATTTGAAGCAGTTCTACTCAGATGGACGAAACTGGAGCCCATTATCCAGAGTGAAGTAAGCCAGAAGCAAAAACAACAATACAGTATATTAACACATATATATGGAATTTAGAAAGACGGTAACGAAAACCCAACATGCGAGACAGCAAAAGGAACGCAGATATATAGAATAGTCTCGTGGACTCTATGGATGAGGGTAAGGGTGGGATGATATGGGAGAATGGCATTGAAACACGTTAATTATCATATATCTAATCAATCGCCAGCCCAGGAGTGATGCTCGGGGCTGGTGCATCGAGATTTCCTGGGGGAGGGAGGAGGGAGGGAGGAGGGAGGGGGGTTCTGGAGGGGGAGCATGTGTAGACCCACGGTGGTTTCATGTCACTGTATGGCAAAACCAACACAATAAAGTAAAGAAAATTAAAATAAATAAATAAATAAATAAAAACACTCCCCATACCCCTGGCTCTCTCATCCATCTTACTCTTTTTCCCACTGTATGTGTACCATGGACACACACACACACACACAGAGAGAATATATTTGCTCTTGTTTCTCTTCCTTACCTAAAATGCTAAGCTTTGTAACGCCACCATATGGTAGACACATAGTGGCCATTTAGTTTTTTTTTATAATAAATAAGAGAAGCTCTTGGACAGAGGAGCCTGGCAGGCTACAGTCCATAGGGTCGCAAAGAGTGAGACATGACTGAAGCAGCTTAACACACACACACATTTAAGCATTTGATTATTATGAAGCTAGCATATCGTATGACTTCTTAGCAGATGATTTCAGATTTTTAAGTTGTATTCCATACTGTCTATCTAGATTTTAGATGGAGAGAGAATATCATAGATCGGGTTCCTACACCATGGATTTGGTCCATGTGAGAAAGTGATTTGAAAGTGCTGTCTCACAAAGTTTTATATGAGATGGTGAACTGAAAATCCTTGACCCCAAATTCTCATAGTGTCAGCAGATTTTCCTCAATGTTTCCTCTTAGAAACTGTCATAAGATAGTTGATTAAAAAGATAAATTAGTTAACAAGTAGGACACTTAACTAGTTGTTCAAGGAAAAAATAATAAGCTTAATCCCTAGCTCATTTATACCAACAGATATTTTAGATGGATCAAAGATTTATATGTTAACAGTAAATCTGCAAAACCACCTAAGGAGGGATTATTTCAGGGGACTAAAACACAGCAATCTGATTTCAGAGCCCGATTAGGTTACCCTAAGGGAAAAAAGAGCTACAAAGCAATCTTCAAGTGTTTTCCATAATCATGTAATTCACAATGATAGTTACATCATTATTTTTAAAATAATATATAGATGCTAAGATATAACAAATACTATCAATAGAAAGTCAGAATTTTCACTACTCAGCCATAAAAAGGAATAAAATAATGCCATTTGAGCAACATGGATACAACTAGAGACTATCATACTAAGTGAAGTAAGAAAGATAAATATCTTATGATATCACTTATATGTGAAATCTAAAACACAAATAAACCTATCTATGAAGCAGAAGCAGAAACAGAATCACGGACACAGACAACAGACTTGTGGTTAGCAAGGGGTAAGGGATTGGGGGAAGGGTGGATTGGGAGGTTGGAATTAGCAGAGGTAAGCTTTTATACACAGAATAGATAAACAAGATTCTACTGTATAGTACAGAAAACTATATTCAATATCCTATGATAAACCATAATGGAAAAGAATATTTAAAAAAGAATGTAGATATGTATATAACTGAATCACTTTGCTGTACAGCAGAAATTAAATACTGGGAATTACCTATAATTCAATAAAAAATAAAATCAATGAAATTAGGCAAAAACATGTGATCCTCAATTTAAATAAGAATTATTAACTCATTATGCACTTTCTATTGAAAAATAAATATATTATTTTGTAGAAACAATTTTCAACCCACTATTGATGAACATTCCTAGTGCCAAGACTGTGGTGTGAAAACCATCCCACAGGACTCCTTGGAGGGATGACTAATTCCAGGTCTGGGGCAGAAAATGTGAAAGATCAGCCTAAAATATTGTGGCATGTAAAAAAGTAAAGAAACTAATAAAGACTACTGAATTTTTATCATTGAGACTCAGGAGGCAACTTGATAAAAAAACTTGAGCATCAAAAAAGAAAACTCTGCAACTGCTGGAAATCTACTACCCCCAAATTTTAAATCTATGAGTTCATAATGTGGTCTTCTCTCAAGACAGGGCAGGGAACTCACTGGGGACGTTTGGAGGATTCCAGAAAGTCAACCTATTTTTCTGCAACTGAAAAATAAAGACAGAGAATCAAGTACGTATCTTACCTTTCTTGTATCTGTTGCTCCTTGAGGAAGTCAGTAATTTGACAAGGGGAATCTTCTCTTTATAGAGGGATGTCAGCTAACAAATGAAGGAATGAAAGAATATTCACCACTTTGCAACCTCTAATGAAATAATGAGCATAAGCAATGATCATAAAAAAGTACAAAAACCATTATATGAAGAAAATATTATGGGAAAATGTACAATGGATAATCATGCTGAACCCACTGCACAATCAACACCAAAAAATTGAGGCAACCAGACAGATATTTAGACGAAAGTACACACCACCAATGAATTTTTCTTCCCAGAAAAATCAAATCTCGTGATCAAGCCTCTACATATAACTCCGTTTCCAGGCATCAAGCTACAAAATATATTAAATGAAACAAGGAGGGTACAATCAACAAGATCAAGAATATGGGAAACTCTACAGGCCAAATCAATCTAATTTATTTACCAAATAACTGAAGAAAATTCTTAAGGTTCATAGCAACAAAATATATAAATCAAAGAAAAATCTTAAGAGACTGAAGATTTATATCAACCTAATATAACATGATGAAAAAAAGTGAAAGTGTTAGTCAATCAGTTGTGCCCAACTCTTTGTGACCCCATGGAATTCTCCAGTCAAGAATACTGGAGGGGGTTGCTATTCCCTTCTCCAGAGGATCTTCCCAACCTAGGAATCAAACCCAGGTCTCCTGCATTGGAGGCAGATTATTTACCATCTTCTTTAAAATTGTTAAATATGCTTTTGGATGACAGCATCTAGAACAGTACTGCCCAATAAATATATGAGCCATATGTGTAACCTTAAAATTTCTCATAGCCACATTAAAAATGTAAAAAGAAACAGATGCAATTAATTTAATAATGTATTTAACCTAATATCGCCAAAATATTATCTAATTATCAAATAATCATCAAATACATACTCAATATTTTAAATTATTAACTGGTGCCTTACTTTCACACATCTAAGAGCTGACTACCTACGTTCGCCAGTGGCTACTATATTGGACAATAAAAAAGGTTCTTAATAATCATGACATTCTTGCTACACATTAACTGCATGTTTATTTTCAAGGGGAGGGACTGATGTTATGAATTTCTAGGTATAGAGTGAGGGAGGAGAGTTCCGTTCGGGACCCTGTCTCTTCTGGCCCATGGTGTTTTATTCCATGAGGTCAGAGGGGTGGGTCAGATCATTTCTGAATGTACCCTCATCTCCCCACCTTTGTCAATAAACAGGAGCTGGGTCTCTGTCTGAGGCACTGGCCAGGTGACCTGAAGCACATGACTTGACTCCCTTGATTCCTCGATTTCAGCCACCTTGGTGGCTCCCTCAGCAAAAACTGTGTATTGCCCAAGTAGACTGTCCTCTGAGCAACATGAATCAAACATCATGCCTCTGAGCAGACATTTGCACAGAGGCTCTGACCAGCAGCACTTGGCTGTAACCTGACTAAAGGTATTAACAATCAGAGGAGAGAACACTGATTGGTCAGCCATGGTGCTGTTGCCATGGAGGCAAACAGTATCTGTGCCCAACAAGCACTGTCCAGAGGCAGTGCTTAGAGAGGTGAAAGCAGAATCAGGCTGTCCTCTCATGATGCTGTTAAAAACACACCTGTCACTCAATGAGCCAAAATGGCCCTGATCCTAGGAACCTCAAACACCTTCTGATCAGTACTTGGCTTCCCATTTGACTTACCTACTGGGAAAGGGTGACCAGTAAGTGAACTGGAAAGTTCTCATACAAATTAATAAACTGGCATTTTGGCCCCAATATCCATTCTTTTGGGAATCTTAGCGACTCAGAGGTGACTTGACTAAAATGGGACAATGCTAAAGAGCCATACCACCTAGAGCTTCCCATAACACCTGAGGCTTCTGCTGCAACTAGCTCCAGGGCTCTGACAAGCTCACAGAGGTTGGGAACCTTGTCTATCTTGCTCACAGTTACATCCTTGGTCTCTGGGAGAGTATCTGACACATAGCAGGTGCTCAGTTAATGTGGGTTGGGTGAATAAGAAATGAAGAATCTGAATCTGCCACAGGAAAGATGGGCCCTCAATGTACCAAGTTAAAAGGCATCTTTGTGCTGGGACTTCCCTGGTGGTCCAGTGGCTGACTCTGTGCTCCCAACACAGAGGGCCCAGGTTCAATCCCTGGTCAAGGAACTAGACCCCACATGCCCCAACTAAGAGCTCACATGCTGCAAATGAAGATTCCGTGTGCCGCAACTAAGACCTGGTGCAGCCAAATACATAAATTAGGAAAAACAAAAAGCATCTTTGTGGCATCTTGATAGTTAAGCAGCAGGCCTTGCCTGCTAATACCTGATCTTTGCCAAAGTCCTAGGAACTTAAACAGGTCAAGATATGATTGTGAAGTATCTGCAACAATACTAGGCACATATAGGCCCCAAGAAGGGTGTCTCCCTTCCTCCTCTGCTCTGATGACCCTGTGAGCAGGGCATTATATCACTGTACTGGGATCACAGGTGTCTTCAGTCAGGTTTCCTGGTGAAAAGCTGACTATGCAATGGAGTTTGTATGCAGGATGTTGACTGGCAGGTAGAAAAGCACCTTCCAGAGAATAGGGAAAACAGGATCAGGCAGTAGGAAAAGTTGAGCTGTGATGCAACTGCAACAGAGGACTTAGTTCTTACAGAAAACCCTAGAGAGAGGATAGCATTTCAGTTATCCCAACAGAGTCAACAAAGCCATTCATTAGTCTCTGAGGCCAAGGTTACTGGAGTCCAGCTTCCCCTAAAGTGAAAGTGAAGTCGCTCAGTTGTGTCTGACTCTTTTCAACCCCATGAACTGTAGCCTACCAGGCTCCTTCGTCCATGGGATTTTCCAGGCAAGAATACTGGAGTGAGTTGCCATTTCCTTCTCCAAGGGATGTTCCTGACCCAGTGATCAAACCCAGGTCTCCTGCATTGCGGGCAGATGCTTAACTGTCTGAGCCACCAGGGAAGTCAGCTTCCCCTGAGGAAGGTAATTCCTTCAGCTGAAGGCAGTGCTCAGAGCATGACTCAGCTGTGAGCCCTTAGCAACTAATCCTGTCCCCGAAGGCAATGAGTGCCAAGGTCCTGCAGAGATACTGCAGTGACACAGCACAACACAGATACCTTTTTCTTCCCCTAGACACATATCACAGAGAACTGACCTTACAGCACAAGCACTGGTTAGAATATTGATACCATGGAATCTACTTTTCTTACAATATATTTTTAATTGAAGGATAACTGCTTTGAAATATTGTGTTGGCATGGGATCTACTTTGTGTTCTAAGAAATAATTGAGAACACAAGGCTACTTCTGTCTTGTTCCTCACCATTATCTCAATGCCTGCATACTCAGCACGCTGTGCTGGGCTAAGTCGCTTCAGTCATGTCCAACAGTCGTGCGACCCTATGGAGTGTAGCCCACCAGGTTCCTCTGTTCTTGGGATTCTCCAGGGAAGAATACTGGAGTGGATTGCCACTCCGTTCTCCAGGGGATGTTCTCGACTCAGGGATCGAATCACCTTCTTTTACGTCTAACCTGCACTGGTAAGTGTGTTCCTTACCACTAGCGCCACCTGGGAAGCCCTGCATATTCAGCACACAGTGAGTGCTAAATACAAATTTGTTGAATGGATACATAAATTAACAAGTTTTTTAAAGTGGCTTCTGCATTTATACTTAACTGGATATCAGTTGTTCCTATTAAACCACTAACTCCTCAGGGCAAGAGGCTTTCTTAATCATTTCTGTATTTCTACTAGGGCAAAACCTAGTAGTAATACACTGTCCCCTACGACTACGAAAATGATGGCCCCCACCATCACACACAAAACTGCTTTGCAGAACAACCGCTTGATAATATGCCCAGTGAGACAAGAATTCAATCTACTGTATATTGTGTATCTACTACTTTACCATATACTTATTTTTATGATATTGAGGTTTCCTTTAAGAGAAAAGTGGGAGCAGGGATTAAAAATATCTTTTTTAGAAACAATTACACACTGGACATTTTGCGTCTATTATTTCTAAACGTTCCGACGGTACAGTTCACCAGTAACAAAAGCTGAGCACAGAGAGCTTAACAAACCAAAGAGTACCCATCTAGAAAGGTGGTAACTGGGGGAACTGGGAAGTAAAAGTCTGCTCTGCTAGACTCCAGATCCCATGCTTCTTCCCCCATGCCAAGCTATTTTTATTACCACCTATCTCCAATGGTTAGCTTACCAGGACCCTGGGAGTTACCACTGCCATCAGCGTTTCAGCAGATGCCCCGGGAGGATGCGCCTACTCACAGACCAGTCCTAGCTCACTAGGCGCTGAGCCACTGTCTCTGGTGTTACCCAGAGCCCACGCCCTTCCCAAAGATCCCCTGAGGGTGGGGGTTAGGCAACTCCTCCTAAAGCAAAGAGAAAATCTATCAATACCTCGAACTTCCTGAAGAAGCCCAGCTAAAAAGAATCTTCCTCTTGCCTAGAAACAACCCAGAGGTCTTCAATGTTCAGCTCTTCCTGGAAAGACTGGGAGGCTCCAGGCCCTGAAACAAGCTCTTCCTCAGGCATTTCATGGTGGGCTGTGGGCTGAGGTAATGAAGACCCACCCCTCCCCGTCTCTCTCACCCTCTCACGCACGCACGCACGCACCATACGCAGGCACGCATGTGCACAAGCACGTACGCGCACGTGCGCATGCGTGCCTGCGTGGGTACGCAGATACGCTCTCTCTTTTCTTAGGCACATCCGTATCTAGACACCTCGAAGCTGACTGCTCAGGTGTTTTGCTGCTTATGTTTACCTTTCCTTGGTTCACACCGCTTCCCAGGGCTTTGAGAACAAGGCAGAGACAGAACTGTTTTCCTCGTATTCCTCTCAGCTGGTGACTGCTAAAATGCCCCTCGGAAGTTACAGTTGTTTTCAGTCTTGGATAGTGAACGGTCCCATTGCATCGAACAGACCTACCCTCTGCTTACAGTTCTGTCCAGAGTCCTGAGCTCATCCTGGCTCTGTGTGTACCATGGCCCTCTCAGTGGTTTCAAATGATTCCTCTACCTGTTCTTATTCTCACTTAACCTTTTCCCGGACTTTCCAAAATGGCAGCTTCCCAGCAGCCTTGGTGGCTATTTTCAAATGAGTTGCTGACCGTGTTCCATCCTTCCTTGGAGATTGATCTAACCAGTCCCACCTGGTCTCCTTAGGTGTTAAGAGTTATCTGGGCTAGTCTTAGAAACCGTAGATGTTCGGGAGTCCAGATCTATGCTGGACAAATAATAATTCGTCTTATCACATTGGGAATGAGTCCCAGGAAGGAAAAAACAGGCATAGCTCTGTGGCTATGTAGTTTTAAGGTGACATACGGCAATTCAACACCTTAACCACAGTTCATTATTCTTTTTTGAAAACGTGGTTGTTTACCAAAAGTTTTAGACTTAGAGAAAACTGACAAAATTTTTTAAAGTACCTTTTTTTATTTTTGAAGGGAGACAAAAGTAAATAATTCTATGAAACAAGGAATGTATGTAGCAAAAAGCTACTAATGTGACTGAGACCTGCTAGGAATAGAATCCCAGAGGACCTGGCAAGGAATTACACTCCCTCAGGGGTAAATCTCAAAGGCATACTGGGCAGGCAGTGACGTAAAGGCCATGAGCTGAAGCCAATTAGTGCTCAATAAACAAACGGGAGCCTTTTGCTTTCTGCCCCATTTCAGTCCCGCCTTCCAAGCAGCTTGGGGTGATGAGTTCTTAAGGAAAAAAATAGAAGTTCAAATTCCCATAGTAACTCAGTTTACAAAGTGGATTCTATGTGATTTGTGCAAGAACAGCGTGTGTTTTGTTCTGTTTTGTGTCAAAGCTTCTGAATGGCAATTTCAGAAAAATGTGCTGAGTCATGAATCCCTAAGGATGAAAGATTTTGAGAAGAACATGCTTGGGGGAGGGCAGGAACTGTGACAGTTGTACAAGTTGTAGATAACAGAAGGCTTATTCTCCTAAATGAGACCCTTCAATACAAACATTTACCCCACTCCTATGCCAGGGAATATTTGATACTTGCCCCAGTACTTAGAAGGCACACACTCAAGAGTAAGAATTATAACAAAAAAAAATAATAGCTAATATTTATAAACATAGGCCAGTTATACATATAGGTTATTTTATTTAATTTCCACAACAGACCTATGATGTGTATGACAAATGAGGAGATGGGCTTTCAGAGGTTAAATAATTTGCTCACAATCATCCAGCCACAGGAACTGGAATCACAACCTTAATAAGTATGTACACCATCTTTCCAAATATTATTCATGTATTATTCATAGATCTTGGAGCTTTAACAGATTGTGGTTAAACTCCTTACTCAAAGAGGCATCTTACTAACTGACATTCTTCAGACACAGTTGACGGTAGCACAAAAGGTCCCAAGATTGTTACTAACAAAAGAGAAATTGTACACCACTGTTGATGTGAATTGTGTATTTTACGTGTTCAATGTAATACTCTGTCCAAGTCAAAGAAAAAAGGAGCCATTCTTTTATTCAAAACAAAGTTCTTCATTTCCCATAACATCCTGGGTTGAGATAATCCTACGATGATTGCTAGAAGTTGAGGCTATCTCAGGTCACAGGACTTTTCAGCCAGCACAAGACAACTGCCATCCTGCTCGTTCATGACCTCCCAGAGCAGGAACTCCTGATTCTTGGGATTGTTCCTCATGAGGCCTTTAAAAGTTGGTGGCTGAAACTTCTCCTCTGAAGACATAGTCACCCTAGAGAAAATTAGATCACCAACTGGCTCCTAGGAGGCTCATAAGAGAGAGGGAGAGAGGCAGGAAGCCGAAAGGAGAATGAGGAGCTGTTCAAATCAGGGAAGAGGGTCCCTAACAAACTTTCTTATTTCATACATTTCCCAAAATCAACCCTAGGCACTTGGAATGTCAGGAAATACCTTCTGAGTCACAAAAGAAAGACCATATTCTAATCAATAAATTTTTATTAAATGGTGTTTTTAAATACTCAGGAAACAGGCAAGTCATGAATAATTTATCTTCATAAACATGATTCATCTATTCACTACAGGCCTGGCTTTTCAGCAACCTTCCCAGCTAGGCCCTATTTCCTAGCCATGTTAGAAATCAAAGGGCCTGCTAGAAATATTTCTCATTTTGCTTTTGGAAATGACTTCTGTACATCGTTTGTACCATGACAACTATGTTTTATACCATACAAAGAGAGTCAGAATCCCCATCTCACAGGGCTATTATGAGGGATGAATAACATAATGTGCTTGGAACATACCAAGAATTCCATTAAGGATTAGCAAGATCAATATTAAGAATTCCAAAGGGGAGTCCACCCCCCTTTCCTCAAAAGGATTCTGTAGGAATGACATTTTAGCTTTTTCGGAAACTAATGGTCAAAATAATTTTGTTGTTCAGTTGCTAAGTCATGTCCAACTCTTTGCAACCCCATGGACTGCAGCACGCCAGGCTTCCTTGTCCTTTACTACTCCTGGAGTTTGCTCAAATTCATATCCACTGACTCGGTGATGCCATCCAGCCATCTCATCCTCTGTCGTCCCCTTCTCCTCCTGCCCTCAATCTTCCCCAGCATCAGGATCTTTTCCAGTGAGTCAGCTCTTCCCATCAGGTGGCCAAAGTATTGGAGCTTCAGCTTCAGCATCAGTCCTTCCAATGAATATTCAGGGTTGATGTCCTTTAGGATGGACTGGTTGGATCTCCTTGCAGTCCAAGGGACTCTCAAGAGTCTTCTCCAGCACCACAGTTCAAAAGCATCAGTTCTTCAGCACTCAGCTTTCTTTATGATCCAACTCTCACATCCATACATGACTACTGGAAAAATCACTCTTTGACTACACTAACTGTTTTTGGCAAAGTGACATCTCTGCTTTTTAATACACTGTCTAGGTTGGTCATAGCTTTTCTTCCAAGGAGCAAGCATCTTTTAATTTCATGGCTGCAGTCACTGTCCACAGTGATTTTGGAGCTCACAAAAATAAAGTCTGCCACTGTTTCCACTTTTTCCCCATCTATTAGCCATGAAGTGATTTTGAATATGCTAATGTCTAAATCACCAGATTCTGGATCTGAAGTGAAATCAGAGAACTCATATTTTTACATTCAAGTAAAGTGCAACTGTAATTCAGTGCTGGGGATATGGCAGCTAAGAAGAGAAAAAGCAACCACACTGATCAAAAACAAACAAAAAAAATTTTATTGTAACTTAAAATTTATTCCCAAGACAAAGGATAATGTACACATTGGATGATATTAGTAGACACGGTGAAGATGCATTTGGACAGGTATCAACATTGAATGTGGGGATGGCATAAAAGTTTAAAAAAATTAAAAACGGTTAAAGGATTTCCTGAACATGATATTGGCAAAAAATAACTTTTATCACAAAAACATTTCAGTTAATTTTTTTTTTGAATGTTGCTTATTTTACTTACTACCCTGACAGTGACTAAAGAATGAGGTACAGAAAACTTTCCAGAAGTCGGAATATGGAGCAGAAGTCCAAGGCGCTTTGGAGCCCCACAATTGGGTTACTGAGTAGGATTCACTCAGGTATGAAGTTCCCCACAACTCCAGGTTTCCTGCCTAGAAAAGCACTATTTACCGACCTCACTGAGGTTTTGTGGGAATTCAAGCTTATAAAGTGCTTCAGGCGCCTTCGAAGAAAGGCAACATAGACGTATAAAATAACCTTACCTATTTCAAAAGAAATGAAAAGACAATTTTGGCACAATGGGCCGAGTGCCTCCTATTTAAAGAACCAAACGTGGCTGTTTATTAAAAAACCCTCACCTCAATGGTTTACTGGTTTTATTCTGTTAAGAGAAAAAAAATGTTTCTCTATTGCCAGTCTTATCACAGTCATTCTCAATGCAGGCTGTGCTCTCAGAATCACTTGAAGAGTTCATTAAAAATATAGATGCTTAGCCCACAGCCTAGACCTACATAATTAAAATCTCTATCAGTGGTACTCAGACAACTACATTTTAAAAAGGATCTATAGAAGACTGATGCATACCAAAGTTTAAAAAAACGTATCTTTAGAAAACAGTCAATGTATTAACTGTTGATTTTCTTCCTAGAATATTTTTCTTATGACTGAATAAAGTTGGGTGAGAGTATCAATTTCTTATTGGCCCTTTCCCTTTCCATAGAGCCACACAGAGCGCAATGCCCACATGCATGCGTGCACACACCGCCCACAACACTTCTTGGTTCTGCCCTTGAATTAAAATTGGATCGCAGTAAAATCTGATAGTTGCAAATAAATGGTTCACTGAGAAGATATGCAAAGACAGGCAATTCATCCCCACTGTGCCCGAAGAAAATGGATGTTTCCTATTTGCCAGAACGGAATGCTTTAAATATGCACTTCCCATTTGGAAACAGGTAAAGTCAGCACTTCTTGGGAAACATGACTGAGTGGCTGCTGACGAAAGTGAGCGAGGTTCCAGCGACCAACCAGGAAGAAAGGCTACGGTGCCTACCCCTTTGTTTGGAGACTGCCTGGATCTCAGCAAACACCTTAGGAATGGAAAGGATGTGTCCCTGATGGGCAACAAACATGTGGGTGCTTCATCAAGGTAAACAGAATCATGAAAATGGGGGATGGTAATTTAAAAATCATGTTTTTAAAAAATGACCAGTTTGTGCCATGGCAATTCTTAACGCTGTTTTAGGAACCACTTTCATTTCCTGACTGGCTCGAAGTCTTCTATGTACTAGTGAGTCTAACAGAGAGAAGAGAGTGTTTTAGTCCCTGGCGGCCTTCACACATAACTCATCACGCTGCTTGCATCAGTTTTAAAAGAGCCAGTCTCCTCTGGCTGCCCTGCAAAGGAACTAATGGAGTCTGCAGAGAAATGATATTTCTTTACACAGAGAAAGCCTTCTGAGACAGGCCAAAATGTTCAGAATGTCCAGAACTCATGAATAATAGTAAAACAGAGTAGTCCAACTTTTTGGAAAAAGGAGGGGAAAAAAGAAAAAATATAGGAGATCAAGTCTACATATACAGTACATAAAGGATATGTAAAAAAAAATTCATTCAGATCAGCCACAGTGAAATTTCGCTGTGTGAAAACAGTCTTTAGCGCCTTCCAATATTTCTCTAAACGTTAGAGGAATTAGAGGCAACTTTGTATAAAAAGGTTGTCGGAGCTGGCTTGGGGAGTTGCTTTTTGCATGTATCCCAGGAAGGCAAGGCTGCCAGCAGCAGAATAAAACCTCCCAGCAGGACGCAGAGGCCACTAAAATAAAATGCAATGTCATAGGTCTGGGTCCAGTCATAAAACCAACCTGAAAAGAGAGTAAGAAAAAAGTGAGTTTGAAAGACATAGTATGTATTAGGCATACTCTAATCTCATCAGTTTATACACAGTTCATGGGACTGACATATACACACTACTATATATATAGAATAGATAACTAATCAGGACCTACTTAATAGCACAGGGAACTCTATTCAATACTCTGTAATGATTTACATGGGAAAAGAATCTAAAAAAGAAGTAGATCTATGTATAACTGACTCACTTTGCTGTACAGCAGAAACTAACACAACATTGTAAATCAACTATACTCTTAGTAAAACAGTTAATTAAAAAATTTATATACAGTTCAGATTAGGATATAAATCACCCAGTTCTACTCCCAAAGTGGCCTAATGGGAGTTAGAAAAGAATTTCTGAAATAGCTGGACAAGACTAAGCAGGCATTTTGGGTTTCTCCCAAATGAATAAACACAAATTCCTGAGCAAGTATATTGGCTTTTCCAACTATAGCAAAGTGATTCTGAATAAATCATGATCAAGAGGCATTCCAAGCAGATTTATTTTGTATAAATCTATGCTATTATTACTAAAGCAATTCCTGTACTCAAAGACATTACAAAGAAGAACAGTAAAATGGGCTTACTTTAAGATAAATATCTTACCAACAATTGGTGGTCCAAGGCTATTTCCAAGTCCAGCAAAGAACATTAATATCCCATAGGCATGTGCTAATTTTTCAATTCCCACTGTCTTTGTGGTCACATAAGGAAAGATGGACCAATTACCAGTAAGAAACCCTAGGATCCCAGAAAGTAGTGCCAATGTAACGTAACTTTTGGCAAATGGAATTGCACACAAGGCCAGGCTCATGATTATTAAGGTAGCTACATAAAGATATAAGGTATTAACCCACTTGAAGTCAGCCAGTATCCCTAAAATGAGTTTACCAACTGCTGTCATAATGCCAATAATAGAAATAAGAGGCATAATGAACTCCTCTTCTTTCACATTTGAACTTCTTGCCACATCTTCCATAAGTAATGAAGGTGGAAACCCTCCGACATCAAAGAGAAAGATGGCAATGAAGAGCGCTGAAAATACTTTGTTTTTAAAAAGAGCCACAGTTTCTCCACAATAGTTTTTATATAACTGCCATTTCCTCTTGGCAAGCTGTTTGCAAAAATATGTCCGTTCTGCAACTTTCTTCTTGTACGTTTCAGTCTCTTTTGTGTGTGCCATTGTCGTTGGGTTTTTATGAAGCAGACTCTCTGATTTCCAGTCACCATTGGCTAAGGTGCTCTTGCATGTTTCCTCCCCACTATAGCTCTTTTCAAGGATGTTAATGTTTTCTTCTGGGTCCTTTTCTTTTTCATTGTAAATCGAATACCTATCTGGTACATTTTCCAGAGCTGTTTTCTCAGGTAAAGGGAAATCAGAGGACTGGAGGGGTCTCATCAGACTACCACAGGCTAATATATTTAAAGCTAAAGCACCCACAATCAGCAGGCATCCATCCAGTCCATAGAACTCAATCAACAGTCTCTGCAATGCAGCATAAATAAAAAGTCCAACACTTGAACCTAAAAAGGAAATGGGAACTGTTTAATCTTAACCTCTTATCATCAGGACTCTCAGAACAAGCATTATTAGTACTACAGTTCAATTTCTTTTTCACACTGGCATTCATGAGTGTGCCTTCGTATTAAAATCCCAACAAGAAAACTGAAGATGATGATGATGACGACCTCAACAATAGTAACACTGACAGATCTATACCAAATCTATTAGCATTTGCAGTTCAGACACTGTGTTAAACACTTTACATGGCACAATAATGATTCCTTACAATAATCCTATTGGGTGCATGTGAGTGCTTGTGTTTGCTCAGTCATGTCTGACTCTCTGTGACTGTAAATTTTAGCCCACCAGGCTCTTCTGTCCGTGGAAGTTTTCAGACAAGAATACTGGACTGGGTTGTCATTTCCTGCTCCAGGGGATCTTCCCACCCAGGGATCAAACCCACATCTCCTGTGTCTCCTGCACTGTCAGGGGGGTTCTGTACCTCTAGCGCCACCTGGGAAGCCCCTCCTATTGCGTATGTCCTATTATTATTCCCAGTGTACACCTGAAGTGACCTAGGGCTAGAAAGGTTGAGACATTTGCCACAGATCAGAAAGTTACAAGTGGCATAAGTAGGATTCACACTCAGTCTGACCCCAGGAACCTATGTTCTTAACAAATACGGTATACAACTACATTTTTAGTACTCACAGGCTCCATGCTTTATATGTATTCCTTTTGGAAGAGAAAAGTTTTCATATTTTATTTTTTGAGATGAAGAATATATTAATATTTTAGTTGTAGGATATTTATAGTGGTTTGATAACTCAAGTGTGTCGTTGTGTCTGACTCTCTGCGACCTCGTGGACTGTAGCCCGCCAGGCTCCTCTGTCCATGGCATTCTCCAGGCAAGAATACTGGAGTGGGTTGCCATTTCCTTCTCCAGAGGATCTTTCCAACCCAGGGATCGAACCTGGGTCTCCTGCATTGCAGACTAATTCTTTACCATCTGAGACACAAGGGAAGCTCAAATCCATTGCTAATCATCAGAATGAATGATTGATATTAATAAACTATGAGAAACTAAAGTGAACTTTGATAGGATATTAAAATTACAAAGTATGCCTGCTTGCACATTTGTGCAACACTGTAAATACACCATTTTTTTTGTAGATCACACAAACCACACTGGAATGGCAAATTACATCAGCCCGATTAATTTGAAGTGTTCTTATGTGGTTCTGATTTCAAGTTGTTAATTGAGTATTTTAAAATTTAAATATCATTGAGAAATGTCAACTCAAAAAAAAAATAAGAAAGAAAGTGATCTGTAATTTTTTAAAAATAGTCTAAAGAGGTTAATCTTGCTTTTTAAATGATCTATACCAAATTATATCATAATCCCAACAGGATGCCAAGCTTATTGTAAAAATTACAAATAACCAAATGACTCTTAGAATTATAAAAAAGAAAAATTTGGTACCACAGTTGTCTCTTCCTAACATATTTAAAATTAACTCCATTATCCCCAAAGGAAAAAACTTTGCTTACAAACATGAATCAATAGTTCACATTAGTGTAATCGCAGTTAATACAGTATCTTTTTGTGGCTACTTAGGAAGTATCCCTATGCTGACTATTAAGTAATAAAAGTAGACAAGCTGAATCCTTCCTTATCTTTTTAAAAGCGGCACATACTTCAAAGGTTAAAAGCACTTCAGAAAACAAATGGAAAGAACTGAAAAGAGGACTATATTTCATTCACTTCCGTAGTGCGCTAGCACCCATTTACTATTAATTCATATTTCATCTAACACCATTTCTTTGTAAGTTCTAACAAAGTGTCATATAATTACTTTAAAATATTCTTGGTGTTCTGAAAGTTAAATATTTTGATCTTGAGAAAGCAGACAATTCCCCATTGCTCACCAACTAGGTTTATCTATCGACATTATGAAATATTAAGGGAAACATATCAAATCACTTCAATAGGTGGTTTATCAAAAACCTATCATATGCTAAGTGTATGACAGGGCAGAAAAATAAAATTCCACTTTGGACACTTATGTTTTCAGCCCACATCCCATGAGAATGTAGTCATGGCTTAGGAAGATACGGGAAGGAATACTCTGGTGGTCCAGTGGTTAGGACTCCATGCTCTCACTGCCAAGGGCCTAGGTTCAATCCTTGGTCGGGGAACTAAGATCTCACAAGCCACGTGACATGCCAAAAAAATTGCAGAACTTCTTTCAGGGCAATGAAGAGTAATTAGGGCTCTCTTGTGGAACTGTGTAAACTGTAAAACTATAATTTTTAATCTTTAAAAATAAAATCCCAATTTTAAAATCATCAGTGTAAAGGAAAAAGTGAAATAAAGCACTAATTATGCTTCCATGCATGTCTATAGTATACATGATCACAAAGAGGGAAAATATGAATTTGATGTTCAGGGAACCTGAAATGATAAGATATACATGTACATCTTGATGAACTCTTCTTCAAGACCAGGGGTCAATAAAGTTTTTCTATAAAAGGGCTAGAGAGGAAATAATTAACTCACAGTGGGCCATCCAAGCTCTACCACAAATGCTCAACTCTGCCCTTGAAACATGAAACAGCCAGAGAAGAATCATGAAGGAATAAGTATGACTGTGTTTCAATAAAGCTTTATTTACAGACACTGAAATTTTAGTTTCACATAATTTTCATGTGCCATGAAATATTCTTTTGATTTTTTTTCAACCAATCAAAAGTGTAAAAACCATTCTTGATGCTATCCAAAAAACACTTAGTAGATCAGACTGGGGCATGGGCATTAGTTTATTAATGCCTGTTCACCAGGGAATAAGACTATTCCCAAAACTTCCATTTTATGCCCATGTTTCTTTCTTTCAGCTAGGTCACAATATTTAAACTAAGTCACATTAATTCAGTTATTTTGATTTTGGGTTCTTTTTCAATTTTTAAAAATTTCTACTGTGAGTTTTATTTTTCTCCAAAATTTGTAAGTTGAAATCTTTACCCCCAACATGATGGAATTAGTAGGTATGGCCTTTGGGAGGTGGTTAGGTCAAAAGGTGGAGCCCCTATGAATGGAATGAATGCACTTATTAGAGAACCCCAGAAAGCTTCCTCTTCTGTTCTGTAATATGAGGACAAAGGAAGAAGATGACCATCTGCAACCTAGGAGAAGGCTCTCACCAGCACCCAACCCAGCTAACCTTGACACCCTGATCTCAGACTGCCAGAATTAGAACTCTGAGACATACATTTCTGTTGCTTATAAGCCACTCAGTCTAAGATACTTTAGAGCAGCCCAAACAGACTACGACAGTGGAGTCATACTGCTCCCTGACTTCTGCCGCACCTGGCTTCCTATGTGTTGCAACTGAACACTCCCTAATTCTGCCAGTCTGGATTGTCCACAGTCAGTCCATTTTGGTTCAGTGTGCCAAGGTCCAGGCCCTTATGGTTTCCTCTTCAGACTGAGTGGAAAGCAAGAGCAACTTTCTAACAGCTTTATCCCAGATACATCTGGAGGTTGAGGGAAACCTCAGTGATAGTTGTAACAGCTAACACTTTTACAGCCCTTGCCATGTGCCTTATGAATATGTTCCTCTAATATCCCCAATACCCCAGTGGGATGGTGCATGCTCAGGTCACTCAAAGTGGCTGTTCTCTTGCTCTCTATACATCCCCTGCTTGACCAGTGCCTGCTTCACTTATACCTACTCACATGTCACTGGGTTTTTCCTTCAGTCATGAAGCTGGGCAAATACAGGCTGTACAGGGTGGAATCCAATAGATGGGAACTATTATTATCCTCATTTTATAATTCAGAAAACTGAAGCTTAACAGCTAATTTCACAGAACAGTTAGGTAACTTGTCCGACACCAGGCAGCTACTGAGTGACGGAGGATTCAAAACCAGGTGATTTGGCTTCAGGGTCTGGGATTGTCACTACATTACATTGGCGTTACAAAAAAAAATACAGTATAGGTGGGACTTCCCTGGTGGTCCAGTGGTTAAGATTCCAAACTCCCAATGCTGGCGGGCACAGGTTTGATCCCTGGTTAGGGAAGATCCTGCATGCTGCATGGCGAAAAAAAATACAGTATAGGTAAGACCTGTTGTCCTTTAAGGTGCCATGCCTATCTCACAGTCCTTCCCACACTTGTGGAAGATGCTGTCAGTTCTTTAAAGTGCTATTGAACTGCTCTGGATTCTCCATTTTTTTGTTTTTTCTCTTTCTTCTCTCAGTTCTACCTTAACCATGCCCTCAGACCCTGGTCCTCTCTCCTCCTGGGCCATGATTTACATTTCTTACCTGATAATGCTTTCTTAAACCACCTGGGGTAAAGACCCAGCTTAATTTAATCTGATCTGGAGTCACCGTGCTGCACTGGCCTCAGGAACAAAACATTAGTTTAGATCCTGTTGCCAGACACACTACTGAAGTAATTCAGCTTATCGGAAAGTCTGACCTCTCAGGAACAGCCACCCATTAGCAAGAAGCAATGTAAACGTACAAGTTTCAGTAAACCTGGACACTTTATCTCCTAAACACTTTATCTCCTAAACTCATAAAATACTGGCCACGGAAATTTTGATAAGTTCTCTAAATAGCTTAGAAAAAAAAAAATCTGAAAAATAAAACACCACTTAAAAACATCAGAGACTTGAAGTCCAGAAGGTTTTATACTTACACTCTGCCCTCACCCAGTGATGCACTTGATTATTAAAGGAATAATAAGGATAAACAGCCTGTCATTTGGATATGCACATAGACTAGTTGGATGTATTCACAAATCAGGACTTTAGAAAAACTGAGTTCCACAATAAATGGAGTTGGAGAGGTATCAGCATTGGTCTTCTTGACAGTGGCCTGAAGGATCTCCATTTTCCTTTCATTTCCTCCTGTCTTTCTCAGGGTTCAGGTGCTTTACTTAAGCGCTCTCTGCTTCTTTTAGCAAGGTTCTCACCAGGATGTGATTCTCAAAGTATTGGACCCATAAGTTTTCTTTTCCTATGTTATATTGGACATCTAATGCTCCAGCTTTTTTTAATATATGTATCTTTAAGGTGTTTTGAAAGCTACACCTGTATTTACCATGGAAAATAATTTCCTTCTAGGATTAGAGTTAAAAAAAAAAAAAACTTTGCTCCTGAGTGGTAGCTGGGGGGTGGTTGGTTAAACCTATCTGTGCTTGGTAACTTTTAACTTTGATCTCAAGGCTGAAGAGTGGCAGTGCTGTACTTATATTGAAAATGTACCTGTTGAAATCAGGCCAAGGGCAAGGCCACGACGGCTGTCAAAATACTGGCACGTGATGGTCACTGTTGCAGTGTACAATAAACCACATCCGAGACCTACACACAAGAAGACATTGCATAAATTAAGGCAGACTATATTATTTCAATGAAAGAAACAAAGAGGGGTAATTAAATAACGCTGAGAGAAACAAGCATTGTACATTAACACATATATATGGAATCCAGATAGTTGGTACTGATGAACAAATGTGCAGCGAGGGAAAAGAGATGGAGATGTAAAGAACAGACCTGTGGACAAGGAGTGGAGAGGGGAGGGTGGGACAAACTGATAGATTAGTATTGACATATATATACTACCAATAGATAGCTAATGGGAAGCTGTTATATATAGCACAGAAGGTCAGCTCAGTGCTCTGCGATGATCTAGATGGGTGGGATGGGGGTGGGAGGGAGGCTTAAGAGGAGGGGATATGTATGTAATTGTATATATTATAATTATAATTATATTAAGTGAGGGGGGATGTATACATATAGCTGATTCACGCTGTTGTATACCAAAAACTAACGTAACATTGTAAAGCAATTATACTCCAGTAAAAATATGTATTTGTAAAAAGAAATAAATAACTCTAATAGGACATTCTGTTACTGATTGGCTAAAACTCTTCAAAGTATGTGTTCCAAGATCCTTCTGACGTTAGCGGTGCAGCTCCAATGAACACATTTGGCCAGCATGGGTTTTCACTCCCACCCCCCCCTTAAGGTCAGGGTCAAAAAAATGCAATTTCTAAAGCACAAAGGAGTAATGTAAACTTAATTTAAGACATTTTGGAGAGATAGAGAAAATGGTTAAATCACACACCAAATAGTAAAATTTAACCAAAATTCTCCTTTAAATATCTTTCTCTGGCTCTCTTCCACATATTTACTCTCAGCTCAGTGTTCTTCCTCCTCTAAGTCTTCTAAACAATTTTATAAAATTCCCTTCGTCATTCCAAGCTCTTTCGCTAGACTTCACAGCTTGGCACATCCAGTCTACAAAACAAAGGCCTTCTGGGGCTCTCAGATCATCCCTTCACTGTAAAATGTGTATTTGTAAGTTTTAATCTTTTACAAATACAAATTGTTTTATATAGGAATAAAATGTCATGTCTTTAGTTTAAAATCTCTGAAAAAAAGAAGAAAATATAATAATATATTAACAACAGTTACATTTAAGTGGTGATCATATGGTTGCTTGCTATACTATTCTTTATTTCTCTGTGAATTTGAAATTCTTTTATGATTAGGAAAAAAATACCTTACAACCCAATATCCCTTTCTTTATACCCCAGGGCAATATTTAAGGCTCTTGTCTGTTAGCTTAATCTTTTTCTCTCTATTAAGGATCTAATAACCCCAGTTTTGGTTTCCATAAAGTTTTCCTCTGACTTCTAACGTATAACATGTGCCCTTTTTTTTGCAATATCATCTGTTCTTGAGGATCACTCTATAAACAACATAAAAACCATTGTCTAACAACTAATTTTAACCATGACTCAATAGGTGAGTTATTAAAGTCATTTTCATTACTTTCGACTGCCACCTGGACTATGATTAGAAAGAATACATGGGTTTAACAAATATGCTGCATAAATATTTTACAAAATTAGCACTTAAGACAACTCAAGACTCAGATGACCTTCCATGATTGTATTAAAAAGTACTCTTAAAGAAACAAGGTAGATTAAAATAATTACACTTTAAATATTATTAAAATTTTTAAATACAGCACCCTTTTGTATGATTTAAGGGAAGAGATACTATATCTCATAAACTAAAACATGAGTTGGATTGACTTATATACTTATCATTATCACATATAATATACTTCAATAAAATAAGACCTGTTCCTGAACAATCAATTTTGTGAAACCAAAAAAATGCCACCCTTAATTAAAATTGTAATTCAAAAAGCTTTGGAGAGGGAATGAATTTACTTTTGGGTAGTTTGGTTGTCAGGGCTCCATAAGAAGGATATTTCGGTTTGCCAATGCCAAAAAAGTTAAAACAGTAATATTTAAAACATTTTAAAAAATGTTTTCCTTTAGACTAAAAAGAAAGAAATTTTTAAAAATTATTTCAAGGTCATGGGTTTCAGATAAGATCACTTTACTTTTTTTTAATGTAGCAGAAATTTTAAATAATTTTTCTCTAAACTTTTCAAAACACAGAAAGTGACATGACAGTTTCCCCAGATCAGTATTAGGATGACCTTAAACCATCAGTTGTTAAGAAGATAGCCCTCAAGGTCTTTCTTGGAGTGCAGGAAGTCAGAACTATTTTCATAATGGTACTAACATATTTTTGGCTTTTTTTCCACTGTGCTCACATTTATGCTATTGGTACAAAAGAGATGAAGAGTGAAACTGGAAGAGCTTTAGTACAAATCAAGGTATTGGTAACCAACTTCTTATCTTATATGCTTCATCACCACTCATCCACAGTAAAAACAAACAACTAAAATTTTTTAAATGCTTCATCTGAATTGCAACAATTGAGGCAAGAAAAAGCACATACTCAACTGTTCTAGTAGCCAGCTCAAGCAGCCAAATTTTCCACTTAACCCTGCATGTATTTCAAAGAATGTCTGACAAACAAACTATGGTTACTCAGACTTATATGTTGGGCAGACATTTTCTTGAAAACAAGCAAGGAAAATAACTGACAATAATGGTTACCAATGATAAAATTAGAATTTTCCAGTAAAAATTAGAATTTTTGGAAACTTATATCCAACACCATGATTTGACAGTTTCCCAAAACATTAATATTTTATGATGAGCCTATTGGTGATACTACCATAAGTTATTTTTTTTATCTGTTGTTTAATAAAATGTGTCAACATTTTAAAGTTCCTGCCTAACTCAGAGAACCAATATTTTTCACATATCCAATTCACAGTGTTACAAAATCAGACTTGAATGCTGACCTAGTCAAAGTTACAGATTTAAATAAATTGATTTAATATTACAGAGCATGAAAAGTATACTGATGTGGTTTCAATTTCCATACTGCAATTAACCCCTGGAAAACTATCATATTTCAAGTTTTTTAATAGGATCAAAGAAAAGTATCTACAGTGACGTGAGGAGAGTATTATAAACCTCTCCCTTTTCCAATTACACCTTTGTGTGAGATTTTCTTCACACACTTCAATCAAAAAAAAAAAAATTACAACAGATTTGAGTACTGAACAGGTCAGAGAATCCAGATTCCTTCCACAAAACCAGATAGCAAAGAGATTTGCGAAAGTGTAAAACAATGCCATTCTTCTCATTAAACTTTGTTTTGTTTTGGAAAATAGAATTGGTTTTGTAATAAGTATGTTAATTATGGGCTTCCCAGGTAAAGAATCCACCTTTCCCAGGTAAAGAACCTGAATTTTTCCAGGTAAAGAATTCTCAGTGGGTAAAGAAGCCGCTTGCAACGCAGGAGACAAAGGAGATGCGGGTTCAATCCCCGAGTAGGAAAGAACCCCTGGAAGAGGGCATGGCATCCTACTCCAGCATTCTTGCCTGGAGAGTTCCATGGACAAGGGAACCTGGCAAGCTGTAGTCCATAAGGTCACAAAGAGTCAGACACAACTGACGTGACCGAACATAGCATAGCACGTGTTATTTATGCTAACATGTACTGGATTTGTTATTATTCTCTTTAAATGAGTTACTAAACAAATACTTTTAAATTTCTCAACTTTTAATACAGTAACAAAATAAGTTTAAATAAGTATAATCCACATAATTAAAGGTTCCTTGGGTTTGGGTAAACTCTGACAGCTGGTCATGGACAGGGAGGCCCAGAGTGCTGCGGTTCATGGGGTCACAAAGAGTCGTACGCGACTGAGTGACTGAACTGAACTGAACTGAACTCGGGTTCTAAAAAAAAAAGAGTCTGAGGAATAGAAAATTTGGAAACCACTGCCTTAAAGCCTTCCTTGGGGAGTGAGGGATAAATTGGGAAATCAGTATCTACATATAAACACTACTAACTTATAAGGTACACTACTCAGTATTCTGTAATGGCCTATATGGAACAGAATCTAAAAAACAGTGGATATATGTATATGTATAACTGATTCACTTTGCTGTATATCTGAAACTAACTCAACATTATAAATCAACTATACTCTAATGAAAAGAATAAATACATAAAAATAAAGGCTTCCTTGGTCTCCAATACTCCTGATTAGACTCCGACCAGTGAAAAAATTTTGAGCATTGACTTCCAGTATAGCATAATAACTTTTTAAATGAAATACCTATTCTACTAACAATTCAAAGCATAATCATTAGTAAAATATAACTGCTATCTTTTACTTTTATAAGTGAAACTAAACATAAACACAGGTGGCAAGAATACACAGAAGAACTATACAAAAAAGATCTTTCATGACCCAGATAATCACGATGGTGTGTTCACTCACCTAGAGCCAGACATCCTGGAATGTGAAGTCAAGTGGGCCTGAGGAAGCATCACTATGAACAAAGCTAGTGGAGGTGATGGAATTCCAGTTGAACTATTTCAGATCCTAAAAGATGATGCTATTAAATTCCTGCATTCAATATGCCAGCAAATTCGGAAAACTCAGCGGTGGCCACAGGACTGGAAAAGGTCAGTTTTCATTCCAAACCCAAAGAAAGGCAATGCCAAAGAATGTTCAAACTATTACTCAATTGCATTCATCTCACACGCTAGCAAAATAATAGTCAAAATTCTCCAAGCAAGGTTTCAACAGTCCGTGAACCATGAACTTCCAGATGTTCAAGCTGGATTTAAAAAAGGCAGAGGAACCAGAGATCAAAATACCAACATCTGCTGGATCATCAAAAAAGCAAGAGAATTCCAGAAAAACATCTACTTCTGCTTTATTGACTACGCCAAAGCCTTTGACTGTGTGGATCACAAAAAACTGTGGAAACTTCTTCAAGAGATAAGAATACCAGACCATCTTGCCTGCTTCCTGAGAAATCTGTCTGCAGGTCAAGAAACCACAGTTAGAACCAGAAACAGAACAACAGACTGGTTCCAAATTGGGAAAGGAGTATGTCAAGGCTGTATATTGTCACCCTGCTTATTTAACTTCTGTGCAGAGTACATCATGCGAAATGCCGGGCTGGATGAAGCACAAGCTGGAATCAAGACTGCCAGGAGAAATATCAATAACCTCAGATATGCAGATTACACCACCTTAATGGCAGAAAGCAAAGAAGAACTTAAGAGCCTCTTGATCAAAGTGAAAGAGGAGAGTGGAAAAGTATGCTTAAAATTCAACATTCATAAAACTAAGATCATGGCACTATCACTTCATGGCAAATAGATGGGGAAACAATGGAAACAGTGAGAGACTTTATTTTGGGGGACTCCAAAATCACTGCAGATGGTGATTGCAGCCAAGAAGTTAAAAGATGCTTGCTCCTTGAAAGAAAAGCTATGACCAACCTAGATAGCATATTAAAAAGCAGAGACATTACTTTGCCGACAAAGGTCCATCTAGTTAAAGCTACGGTTTTTCCGGTAGTCATGGATGGATGTGAGATTTGGACCATAAAGAAAGCTAAGCACCTTTTTAAGGAACCTCCACACTGTTTTCCATAGTGGCTGTACTAGTTTGCATTCCCACCAACAGTGTAAGAGGGTTCCCTTTTCTCCACATCCTCTCCAGCATTTATTGCTTGTAGATTTTTGGATGGCAGCCATTCTGACTGGTGTAAAGTGGTACCTCATTGTGGTTTTGATTTGCATTTCTCTGATAATGAGTGATGTTGAACATCTTTTCATGTGTTTGTTAGCCATTTTTATATCTTCTTTGGAGAAATGTCTGTTAAGTTCTTTGGCCCACTTTTTAATTGGGTTGTTTATTTTTCTAGATTGGAGCTGCAGGAGTTGCTTGTATATTTTTGAGATTAATTGTTTGTCTGTTGCTTCATTGGCTATTATTTTCTCCCATTCTGAAGGCTGTCTTTTCACCTTGCTTATAGTTTCCTTTGTTGTGCAAAAGCTTTTAATTTTAATTAGGTCCCATTTGTTTATTCGTGTTTTTATTTCCAATATTCTGGGAGGTGGGTCATGGAGTATCCCGCTTTGGGTTATGTCAGAGAGTGTTTTGCCTATGTTATCCTCTAGGAGTTTTATAGTTTCTGGTCTTATGCTTAGATCTTTGATCCATTTTGAGTTTATCATTGTGTATGGTGTTAGAAAGTGATCTAGTTTCATTCTTTTACAAGTGGCTGTCCAGTTTTCCCAGCACCACTTGTTAAAGAGGTTGTCTTTTCTCCATTGTATATTCTTGCCTCCTTTGTCAAAGATAAGGTGTCCATAGATGCGTGGATTTATCTCTGGGCTTTCTATTCTTAAAAAGCTGCAAATAGACCTGCCATATGACCCAGCAATCCCACTGCTGGGCATATACACCGAGGAAACCAGAATTGAAAGAACCACGTGTACCCCAATGTTCATCGCTGCATTGTTTACAATAGCCAGGACATGGAAGCAACCTAGATGCCCATCAACTGACGAATGGATAAGAAAGCTGTGGTACATATACACAATGGAATATTACTCAGCATTAAAAAAAAATTCATTTGAAGCAATTCTACTCAGATGGACGAAACTGGAGCCCATTATCCAGAGTGAAGTAAGCCAGAAGCAAAAACAACAATACAGTATATTAACGCATATATATGGAATTTAGAAAGATGGTAAGAGAACCCAACATGCAAGACGGCAAAAGGAACGCAGATGTATAGAATAGACTCGTGGACTTTGTGGATGAGGGTAGGGGTGGGATGATATGGGAGAAGGGCATTGAAACATGTTAATTATCATATGTCTAATCAATCGCCAGCCCAGGATTGATGCTCGGGGCTGGTGCAGCGAGATTTCCCCGGGGGGAGGGAGGAGGGAGGGGGGCTCTGGAGGGGAAGCATATGTAAACCCATGGTGATATCATGTCATTGTATGGCAAAAACAATAAAAAAAAAAAAGAAAGCTAAGCACCAAAGAATTGATGCTTTTGAACTGTGGTGTTGGAGAAACTCTGTGAGTCCCTTGCACTGCAAGGAGATCCAACCAGTCAATAAAGGAAATCAGCCCTGAATATTCACTGGAAGGACTGATGCTGAAACTGAAGCTCCAATACTTTGGCCACCTAATGTGAAGAACTGATTCCTTGGAGAAAAGCCTGATGCTGGGAAAGATTGAAGGCAGGAGGAGAAGGGGATGAAAGAGGATGAGATGGTTGGATGGCATCACTGACTCGATGGATATGAATGTGAGCAAGCTCTGGGAGTTGGTGATGGACAGGGAAGCCTGGCATGCTACAGTCCATGGGGTTGCAAAGAGTCGGACACAATTGAGCAACTGAACTGAACTGAACTGAAACATACTTACATGTTCTTACATTTCTTTTCCATACCTTATGTTTCATTTCACATCTCTCTGGGTAGACTATAACCTCAGAGGCCTTTTTTTCCTTCATCTCCTCCCCGAGACATCAAGTTCTTTATCACACCCACTGCCTAAATTATCAACCTCCCACACTGTGGACTGCCACTGCCTCAATTCATCTCCTCCAGATCTTTTCTGTCCTGAACAAATGGCCTGCTCATTGCTGTCTCAGCCTCCAGTACTTTGCCCACCAATCTATCTTCTAATTACCATACAGTTCTCATCACATCACTCCCCTGCATTAAGACCCTTCATCATCAGGTCTCTGCTGCAAATCAACCTTTTTTTTTTTATTTTCTAGATTTTATATTTTAGAATTTGAATATTCTCCAGGGGATCTTCCAGACCCAGGGATTGAACCAATGTCTCCTGCACTGCAGGCAGATTCTTTACTGTTTAAGCCACCATGGAAGCCTGTGTACAGCAAAGTGAATCAGCTATACATATACATCTATCCTCTCCTTTTTGGATTTCCTTCCCACTTAGGTCACCACAAAGCAATGAGTAGAGTTTCCCATGCTACAAAGTAGGTTCCCATTTGTTATCTATTTTATACACAGTAATGTATATATGTCAATACCAGTCTTCCAGTTAACCCCACTCCCCCTTTCCGCCTTAGTATCTCTATGCTTGTTCGTTATGTCTGTCTCCTTATTTCAATCATTTGAAGAGATGTGGATAGACCTAGATAGTCATACAGACTAAAGTCAGAAAGAGAAATACAAATACTGTGTATTAATGGATCTATATGGAATCTGAAAAAATTGGTACAGATGATCTTATTTATAAAGCAAACAAAGCTTTGACATATTTGCAAGTCCACTCATGATTTGTGCGTTCCTTAAACAAATATCCTGGAAAAGACCCCTATTATCCACTATATCTCATGCCCCTGAGCATTTGAGCTCCTGGAATATCCTCCCACCATCCTCACTCCTCCAACTTGTGCCCACCTGATCACATCCCACCTGCTCTTGAAGACTTAGCTCAAGTACCAATTCCTGCGTGAAGCCTTCTTCCATGCCCCTACCCCCCGACATACTATACCTGCACTGAACATTCTTCCATTTGATTACTGCACTTATTTTACTGTGTTACAAGTTACATACTTACAAGTCTCTTCCCCCAACTAGACAATGAGCCAAGCCACTACCTGAGGGCAGGCTGTGTCTTATTCATCTGAGCCTCCCGGTTCCAGGTCTGAGCCTGGTGTAGAGTGTTCCAGTTACTCTTCTTTTTCCCATCAACTTCATTTGAATTCCCAATTTGAAGTCACATTAGCTAATGTCACCATTTCTATCTGTTCTTACTTTGGCTGTCACTCTTTCTTGCATTTTTCTCTTCCTCTCTTTGTCTCATTTTCTCTATTCATATAACAAACAGACACAAACTATACACATGCATGCTTGTGTGTGAATATATATATATTTTAAAAAGTATCTTATGTCTGCTTTCCAACTAAATTGTGCTGATTTTTTTAAGTTAGGCCAGAAAATACATCTTAGCTTAAAAAATATTAAAGATTATTTTATTTCACAATCATTCATGTGACAGGATAGAATCATTAGAAATATAGAATTAGAATTACATGGTTTGAAAAAAGGATTTACAACTTGTATGCATTATGGGGTGATGGCTTGGGCAAATCATACTAAACAGCCTCATTTTCTCATTTTTCTTAAATTAAAAAAGAAAAATTGTACTTATTTATTTAGTTGTGCTGGGTCTTAGTTGCAGCACTTGGGATCTAGATCTTTGACCAGGGATCAAACCTCGTCTCCTTGCACTGGGAGCACGGAGTCTTAGCCACTGCACCACCAGGGAAGTCCCCTTCAGTTTTCTTAGTCCTTATCTATAACTAAAAAATATTCCAACCAATTAAACTGATAAGACATATGTATATCAGAAGACTATATACTGAATGGAATTTTAATTTATTTTAGGAGGACAAGCAACAAAATACTGGAAATTGTGCACACATTTTGAAAATTGTCTATGAATTATTTTAAAATAGTCTTTCATTATATACATATATTTGTATATACCTGACTTAATGGATATCTATGAAAATTTCTCCCTGCAGTATTATCTTTACAAAAAGGAAATGGTTTAGTACTAGTTCATTTTAATACAGCAATCTTCAAAAGTGATGAGGGTCAAGTTACAGAATCCAGATTCTACGTGTGAAATAGGGGTCAGGGGTAGCACATAGGACTTTCTCAGTTTGGCCACTAGAAGTCTGATATCCTGGAAAACGCTTCATCCTGGGCAAACTAGAACAGCTGGTCACTGTGTGTAAGGACTTGTCTCGTTGTCATTTGGGACAATGCCCCCTCTCCATGTTCTGAAACAAGCATTTGAGCACCTCTTAAAATAGCTGAGCCAGTAGGATTTATCATCTTGATCAAAGATTAAGGTAGGCAATTGCATATAGTATTCCAGAAATATCTACTTCTAGAAATGAATTTGTGAGAATGGAACTTCAGATGCTAAAAAAGATAAATAAGTTTAGAACCTCCAAATGCAATTACTGGTTATGCTTCTAGCCTAAAACATCTGCATGCAAAAAGTTTAAAAGTTTAAGCAACTGGCTAGCTTTCTGATTGGCATGGTTTTATATAGGCATATGGTTTTGACACTGGCTTGATTAAAGCACAAACTTTATATGCTTAACATGAGGACTCTGAATATAACATTAGCTGGTCAGAGACACAGGTTTGGGATCAAGCAGGTATGGATTTAAATCTCAACTCTAACACTTACTGGCTGTATGACTTTCAGTTTCTTTATCTTTAAAACAATCTCACAGGATAGTTGCAAAGATTAAGAGACATTAAAAAAATGTAAAATATTTTAGTATCTGTGCTTGGACTATAATAAAATATCCTGAAATAGAAATTATACTGATATATTGTTTTCAGTTTTCACCTGAGTATTATGGAATTACGTAGCTATATAGCCTCAGACTAATTAGAAAAATCAGAGTTCCTTATTATAATTGAACATCCATGAGAGATGTTCAAAAGGAGATCTTTAACGGCATAACCATTACAAACAAACCAAAAAACGGCTATAAAACTCTAACTGCTAAAGCAACATCCAGAAAATGACCTTTACCTAATTTGCCATCACTAGAGAAGGAGAATGCAATTGTCTATGAATGTGGGCTATGCCCTCCTCAAGCTCAATGGACTATGAAGATATGGCCAAGAAAATGAAGGAGGAGAAAATCGAATTTTTCCAAATTTGAGAAGCAATTATTAAGAAAACAGTAATCGGGTAGCCAAGTATCAGTATGATATGAAGAAAAGAGACTGCAAGAAATTGATTTTTTGAGTTGTGCTTTTCAGAAAAGCAAAGAAAAGTAATTGGGAAGAAGCTTGAGCAATTCATTAATGGAATATTACCCATGGCCCCTGCTCCCACTCCTCCCCATCTCCTACCACACTTTCTTTTTTTCTAATTTTTTTTATGTGGACCATTTGTGAAGTGTGTAATGGATTTCTTACAGGGCTGCTTCTGTTTCATGTTTTTTGGCTGCACGGCCTGTGGGGTCTTAGCTTCCCAACCACGGACGGAACCTGGAACCTGCATCCTCTACACTGGAAGCATGGAGAGCCTCCAGGGAAGACCCTGGTTCTCCTGATTTTAGGAAAGTTATTGAGAAAACAGGAGCCTGAATTACTGGGTTTGCCAGCAGTGTGACATAGAGCCACCTGGAAACCAAGCAAGCTGTCATTTTATTCCACCTACAAACACCGCTGTCATTTTATTCCACCTACAAACACCAAACAAGATAATCTTCTATTTTCAAAATGGTATTTTTTTTTAATGGTAAAACAGAATTATGCTAACTAATACACGTCAGTATTATTTTTGATGTTTTACATTATAAACATACTACATAACTTTAATTTCTTCCTTCATATTATTTAATCTGTTATACAAATATTCCTGATTCAAAAGAGCTTCTTCAATTGCAAAAAGCTACTGCTGTGGTCTTAAACTAAGAGGTCTTAGAAAGGAATATAAGGAGAAGGGAACAAGTATGCATTTAACACCTTTGTGCCTCTCTACACACCTTATTCCATGAATAGCCACAATAGCTCTGTGAAATCTTATTAGTCTCATTTCTTAAGAAATAACAAATGGAACTGCTCAGAGAGGTTAAATAATTTTCCAAGGTCACAAAACTGATAATGATGGTTATGCTAACCAATACTTATTTCATTAACTCATTGTTAGGGAAATTAAAAAAATAGTCTTGTTTAGGTTCCAGAGACAAAGCAGAGCAGGTCTCTGACCTTGCTCCTAACCTGCCTGGATACTGTCCTACCTGGGAGCGACTGGGAGTGACTGCCTGCAGTGACTGGCAGACTTGCCGCACCACAGATAAGACGGAGGAGGAACCTTGTGGTTGGTGAGCCCCTGGAGGGGGCCTGGCCAACCAAGCCCCAGGCTTACCTCCATTCCATGTTTTACACAACAAAACAAACAGCATTAACAGGAAACCAGAGCTGCCGTTTGGTCACAGATTGATGAGATATCTGTTTGCTACCGTCCTGGGATTATAAGCAGGAACCCCAAACTGCAATCTTTAAAGTCTCACCCAGGGAGCGGATGCGCTGCCTGGGACCCTTTCCCAAGGGGACTCCAGACGTGCGGTGACACGGGACTTCTCAGGGCTGATTTACTGGATGTGGGTCAAAACTTACTTTGGTGACGTATTCTCTGCTCTGTTTCTCTTTTCTTTTAGTGTTAGTATATTGAAAGTAATTGAAATAATTCTAATAAATATTTGCATTATTTATTTGTATATAATGAGTGGTTTATTTGTTAACAAATCCTTTGAGTCTGAGACGAAAGCGAAAACTTTCAGCAAAATACTCATCCATCCACAAAACCCTCTAAGGTAGATACTATTGTTATGTTCCATTCAAAAAATAAGAAAACAGCATGTAACTCTGTAGTGCACACGGCTGGCAAGTTAGTAAGATAAGATTAACCCACATGGTCCAACCCCAGAGCCTGCTTATTACTGCTTGCTCCTTTTTTATGCCATCCATACTGCCTTTCTTAAGAGACCATCTAGTTCATTCCAGATGAAGGAAAAATGCTTAGAATACTGCGCAGAATGGGTGCTCAATATATGTTATCGTTAGACTGAATCTTTCTTGTTTTTTCAAAGGAATTCATAATACACAGTCTCAACTTGTAAGTTTAGACTGTGTTAAAATTTCCTGTCACTTCCTTTTCATCTGGATACTCTGCTTTCAATGGGAACAGATGAAAGTGTCATTGTACATTAAATTCCCATTTCTTTATCCCACGAATATTCTATAAGCCCTATACTCTGAGCTTACTGACAATAGAAAACCACAAAGAAGTCACCCATGATAAGAACTGTTAACAATCTGCTAGCAAAGAGGTCCAATAATCACTTCAGTGAGTGACTTTTTAATTACTGAAATTAAAATTTGAAAAAAATTTATTTAAAATGATTGGAAATTACAAAATAATTATTGAAAGGAAAATTCAACTGATTTTTTGCTATTGAAATCCAACTCAACACTTTTATATATCTTATTTTTATTTTACTTGATTTCACCTAATCCTTACAAGACCTGTGTGATGCAGGTTTCTTAGTTTGCCTTCAGAGATGAGGAGACAGTCACTATTGGAGATTAAGGGCTTTGCACAAACTCACAGAACCTCTATCTCCTGACCCGAAGCTCAGTACTCTCTCCCTGAGCTTATAATTTTCTCCTAGCCACAAAGATTTGGAATCTGTTGCCAAATCAGAGTCATATACAATCTTCAGACATAGCTTGTTTTGCTCTTTTTTTAAGCAGAATTGTGACTATGCTTTTGTTTTTATGTTTTGGGCATGCTACATGTAGGATCTTAGTTCCCCAACCAGGGATTGAACTCTGTCCTTCTGCAATGGAAGTGCAGAGTCTTAACCCCTGGAGTGCCAGAGAAGTCCCCATAGGCCTGTTTTCTGCCCCAGATTCCATGACGGGAAGGAGAGGCCAGGATTCCAGAAGGAAAGACATTGCAAAAAACACTATGACAAAAATATAGATAATAACATCTTGACTCATTCCCCAAAGAGAACTACGATCACTTATTTAAATATCATCCACTAGAGAAAGTGGTATGCCTTTGAGCAGGGTAGGACACAGGAAATGAACTGGCACTGTTAGCTAGGGGCCTGAGGCAATTACATGGCCTCCCCTTAGAATGGGAGCTCCTGGGAGCCAGCGAATATATGGGATCATGGCCCTGGTCTTGCTCACAGTGAGTCCACTGAGTCCATGGGCACATCATACAGTTATTTCCCTAGTTCCTAATATTTAATTGGAGCACTAAGATGCTTACAGGTTCAACAGCAGTGTGGGCACTTGAGGTTGCTCAGTCATGCTCAACTCTTTGCAAGCCTACGAACTGCAGCCTGCCAAGCTCCTCTGTCACTGGAATTCTCCAGGCAAGAATAAGGGAATAGGTTGCGATTTCCTACTCCAGAGGGACTTCTGACCCAGGGATCGAAACTGAGTCTCTCGTGTTTCCCAAATTGGCAGGCGACCCTTTATCACTGGTGCCATGTGAGAAGCCCATGTACATGATATTTGGCACAACCTTCTTTCTACATTGCTCTTTGCCCAGGGGAGTAAAAGTTGCCACAGTGGAGAAAGCCACGTGGAAGATCTGCAAGTCCACCACCAGCAGCAGCCAGCAGAGTAAATCAAAAAGTGAAAGTGAAGTCACTCAGTCGTGTCCAACTCTTTGTGACACATGGACTGTAGTCGGCCAGGCTCCTCCATCTATGGGATTTTCCAGGCAAGAATATTGGACTGGGTTGCCATTTCCTTCTCCAGGGCATCTTCCTGACTCAGGAATCAAACCCTGGTCTCCTGCATAACAGGCAGATTCTTTACCATCTGAGCCACCAAGGAATCCCAGAGTAAATCAAGAAAAGTATCAAATCCTATCTAATGAATAGAAGATCATGGGTTCATGGACGAGTGAAAAGTGAAAGCGAAGTTGCTCAGTCGCGCCCGACTCTTTGCGACCCCATGAATTATAGCCTACCAGGTTCCTCCGTCCATAGGATTTTCCAAGCTAGAGCACTGGAGTGGGTTGCCATTTCCTTCTCCAGGGGATCTTTCTGAGGGAGGGATCAAACCCGGCTCTCCTGTATTGTAGACAGATGCTTTACCGTCTGAGCCACCAGGGAAGTCTCATGGAGGAGAGGGGACAGGATTAGCTAGTGAAAGGTTACAACAGTATTAGCCAAATCAAAATCAGGTGTACTGGTTAATAAAGCTCTTTCCATTGCCACAAAAAATTTGAAATTTAATTATAGGGGTTAGTTAATTTTGTCTTTGTCTTTCTATATACCCTTAGATATGCTTCCAACACAATCAAATGCACATAAAATCTTGGATAACCTACACTCATATTTTTTCTTTTTTAAAATTCATTTATATCTGTGGTAATACAAATACTATGGTATCACCCACTTTAGATCATTTTTTAAGTCAGTGACAACTTTGGATATGTACTTACAAAGGCTATACCTTAACTCTGAAACCATGTGAGACAGTAAAACCCCATGAAATTTTAAATGCTTAGTCCAAAATTTTGGAGAAAATGCCCAAATCATACTAATAACATAATGATTTAATTTTCTATGTTAAAATGAGTTTGTCCTATAAGGAGTAATCTAATGTCCATGCGCAAATAGCAATATTTTTATTTTCATGACTTTAGAAAAGAATTCAAGATGACTATTCTATGAATACTTTCCAGTTTTACACCAGAGATGATCATATTTGCATGTACAGGTTTAAACTGTAATAAACACTATAGTGAATAGGTAATATAAAACATCACACATATAACCTGTTCTCAAAGAACTCACAAGTAACCTACTTATTTAGATTATTATATGAGTAGAATTTGAGTATGAAGTTAAATTCAAAATAAACTTTAAGAGTTATAAAAGCTTTAAAAACAATTACAAACACGTAAAAGAGGTCAGGACCTGATGTCAGACTAAATGGATTTAACCCCAGGTCTCCCAGCTTTGCAGCTTTAGTTAGTAATCTCACTTCACTGAGCTTCACTTCCCCTCTCTGTAAAATGTGTTCATGTCAAGACTGAACGAGATCATACAAAGCACAGAGCTTAGCGTACAGTTGTTGGTGCTGCTGTTTGTCACTGAGTCATGTCTCACTCTCTGTGACCCCATGGAGCCTGCCAGGCTCCTCTGGTCATGGGATTTCCCAAGCAAGAATACTGGAGTGGGTTGCCATTTCCTTCTCCAGGCCATCTTCCTGACCCAGGGATCGAACCCCATCTCCTGCTTGGCAGGCAGATTCTTTACCACCGAGTCACCAGGGAAGCATATAAAGCACAGAACTGAACACACAGTATGAACTCAAACATTAGAGGGTATTATTTCCCTCATTTATTATTAGGGAACTATTCCTGTGTGAAAAAGAAGAATATTGGTTGTCAACAAAATTAGGTTCTTTCAGGTTTGACTCAAACCAGCCATTTTGCTAGAATCTGTCTCTGAAGTCTTTAAACACCAAAATCCTTAACTACAGTCCCTGTCCGGCTCATGTCTGGCCCAGCTGTGCTCTTTCCTTTGCTGCCACATGTAGTGATGAGATCTTCCCCCTGTTCCAGTCTATTCCCTTGCAGCCTCTCCTCCTATTAATTAGCTGTGTCAGCATTGGCAAGCACATCTTCCTCCACCCAAATATGCTGTGTTCTAAGAATTTTGGCACCACTTCTGAACCAATGTCGTATAGAACCAATGGCATACTATGGAACGCCTGTCTAGAAAATAGGCTCTTAACGTGTTGTGACTTTTCTGACAGTAAAGCAAAAACATGTTAATCAGGAATAACCCATTCTTTACATCAAATGTTTAAGGTTGTTTAGCCTTTTATTGGAATTTCATTTGGAAAATATTGATCTTCCTATAGATGTATAACTTATGTTTCTCTGATTATAACTCAAATTATTTCTTAAACCATTTCATTACTTAAACAAATATTCAATTACATTTTACTAGATAATAAGAGTAGGCATAATATTTTTACAATCTAAAATATAATATTTAAGGAATTCCCTGGTGGTCCAGTGGTTGGGAATCTGCACTTTCACTGGTGAGAACCCAGGTTCCATCCCTGGTCAGGAGACTAAGATCCTGCAGGCTGTGTGGTGTGGCCAAAAATAAGAAATATGTGAATAATAAAATATTTCTATGTGACTAATACACATTTCTATTTGTTCAAACTGAATATGAAAAACTAGGACAACTTCTGCCTACAATGTATTTCAACTGTGATTCCCCTCCAATTTATATAACACTGGTGTATTGTTTTTAAAAAATCTAATAGCTGAACATTTGTATTTACAGAGATGATATATTTAAAAGTGACTATCTGATTTACAAAATACATTTTTAATATTTAGAAGGAAAAATAATTAAGTCTTTCAGACATTCAGACGAAACGATGAAAGCTGGTGTTTTTAAAAACTTCCCTGCCAACAGCTCCTAGGAATCATGAATCTGGTGAGGTTTAACATGGAATACAACAAGTACACTACATCACAAAAATACTCCCCCCAAAACTGTCAGTGTTCTCGGGCCCTGAGTCCTGTACCCTTTCCTCTCCTATAACCAAGATCATCATTAACCACTCGGTTTTGTCTTATCCTCATGCCTTATCTTTCACAAAAACAATCATTATTATGATGTGCTTTAAACTCTACCTTTTACTTCTGCTGTGACCTTGTGACTGAGGCCCTGGTGACAGCTACTGTGGAACGGCAGGATGTTTAGAACACAAACGGTTCAACACAGCCCTGTTCAGCCACCTGATATGAAAGGGACCACTTCCTACATCAGCGAGAAGTGGCAGGTGTCAGTAACACCTAAGTTTCACTCTTCCCTCTCTCTTTTCCTTTGTTGTGCTAAAGAGACAAGCGCTAAAAAAAAAAAAAAAAAAAAAAACCCTTCCCATGCCTTGCAAGAAAACATAATTGTGCATTGTTAAAACATACTTATCCCTTGAAATACGGTCATTCACTGGGTGGGCATTTCATTAAAGCAACAATTTTTGGTGAAGTGGTGGTTGAAAGTGAATTATTCCTGAGCATTTTCACTCCTTACATTAACGTCATTCATCAAAACGACATTTAACTCTCAAAGCTTAGAAAAGCATCATAGTGACCAGATTTCTTACCTACAACAATGCCATAGGAAAAAAACAGAAAGTAGATATTGGGGGCAAAACTGCTCAACATCAGGCCTCCTGCCACCAGGAAGCCACTGAAGATTGTCACGGCTCTCGCTCCAAAAGATGAGACACACACGCTGCAGACAGGACCTAAAATCATAAATGAAACCTTCACTTATTTAACAGCAACCTCCTCTCCACAATCCTATTATCCATCCCATGGGAAGTTTAAAACGATTCTTTCCATCATAAAGCAACAAAATAACAATAAGCCACTGCATATTCACTATGCGTTGGACACCCTGCTACTTCACACAAACAATCTCACTTCCTTGTATTCTTGGGAGCTAGGTGTTTTTGTTCTCCTCATTTTTGTTTTTTTTGATAAGGAAGTTAAACCTGCAGAAGAGTAAGGTCACATAGTTAAGAAATTGGGGTTCCGGAGTCAGACTTTACCAAATTCTCAATGAGGGTAACAGCAGCAGCCACAGAGTAGCAATAAAGAAATAAAAACCCAGACTGTCTGACTCTTTGAGTCCACCAGCTTTTTTTTTTCCTTGTAGCATGCCATATGGCATGTGAGATCTTAGTTCCCTGACCAGGGATCCAACCTGCGCCCCCTCATTGGGAGCACAGAGTCTTAACCACTGCACCACCAGGGAAGTCCCTTGAGCCCACCATCTTAACCATCACACTCTTCTGAGGAATCTGGTCTCCTAGACAGGCCATACATCTTTTCTATCCAAACCTCCTATCCAGCACAAGACCAGTCATATAATTGGTGATGAAAATAAACTTGATGATTGACTCAGTGCAAGCAACTCTATAGAGAGATGAAGTGAGGAGTGAGGTTACTCCCTTTCTAGAGAATATTTTGGCAGGGGTTTGGGGGGGGGAGTGCCAATGCTTTGATTCTACTCACCCAGGCATGAGTTTGTCAGTACCATGTCCTACATACCACATGCAACCTGGAATTTGGGGGAGGAAGTGCACTGTTCACTGACAGGCAAGGGGACCATCACTTGGACCAATCCTAAGCAGAGGTGGGCAACTGCTCATGTACTAAGTGCAGTTCCTTCAAAGTATCTGTTAACTACGGAGCTTAGCATTATTAGAAATAAAAGGACATGAAGGGTCATTTATAGCTCAATAGTCTCATTTACACTCAAGGAAACTGAAGCCCAAAAGGGTTGTCCATGGCCATGGTTCAAAGAAAGAGTCCAATGTTGGATAGCAAAGAGAAACACCTTAAGTGAATTCACAACAACCTTTCAAGGTACAATCTATTGTCCCCGATTTTTAAAACACATACTCATCAGGATGGCTAAATATAAACAACAGTAAGTATTAGCAAGAATGTAGAGCAGCTCCCATAGTGCTGACATGATCTTCTGAAGCGGAACATAGCACCATACAACTCAGAAGTTCTACTTCCAGGTATGTGAGGGTGCGTGCTAAGCCATTTCAGTCGTGTCTGACTCTGTGACCCCATGGGCTGTAGCCCACCAGGATCCTCTGTCTATGGAGTTCTCCAGGCAAGAATATTGGAGTGGGTTGCCATGTCTTCCTCCAGGGGATCTTCCCAACCCACGGATGGAACCCATGTGTCTATAGTTTCCTGCATTGGCAGGCAAGCTCTTTACCACTAGCGCCATGTACCTACACCCAAAGTCATAAACATAAATGGTATGGCAAAACTAGTCATAGTAGCCAGTGCCTGCAAATACAGATGTTCTTCAGTAGTAGAAGGTATGAGTAGATTCAAACAATGGACTAGGATAAAGCCATGAGAATGAATGACCCACAGCTACACACAGAAATGTAGGTGTCATCTCACAAATGAATGTGGAGTCGAAGACCCAACACGAGAGAAGTACACGTTGTCTGATATCAATTATTCTCAGTACTTTTTAAGATTTTTTTTAATGTGGATAATTTTTTAAGTCTTTATTGAATTTGTTACAATATTGTTCTGTTTTACATTTTTGGGGGGTTTTTTTTGGCCACAAGGCACGTAGGATCTTAGCTCCCTAACCAGGGATCGAATCCATACTCACTACATTAGAAGGCAAAGTCTTAACCACTAGACCTGCCAGGGGAGTCCCAGTACTTAGTCCTTCTCAGTACAAAAATAGGCAAAACTAATCTAGTCAGAAGTCAGGACAGCAGTTATCTTTGGTAGGGGTTAGGGAGCTGTATCCCAAAGGGAACGCAGCCCAACTTCTAGGTGCTCTAACGTCCTGTTTCTGGATGTGAATGTGCTCATTACGTGAGTGTGTCTTGTTTGTAAAACAAAAAAAAATCACAGAGCTATACTCTCATGACATGTACACTTCTCTGTACATATCTTAAAAGTTCTTAAGAAAATGCAAATGGAGAGACGGTGTCATCCATCCACAGTCATGTAAGTGGTGGAACCAGGATCTGATGATCCCAGGCCCATGCTTACCAATACCAGGCCCATTCTTACTCAACACGTTATTAACTAGAGACATACATACTGTGTATAATGGCCACAGGGATTAGTTTCTGCAAAAACCTCCAGTCAACAATGTGCTAAGCACATATTTAAGACCAGGTTATGATCACTGAGATACTACCAGCTTTTAAAACAGACATCCCACATTCCTCCCTGGTCATTTCAGGCCCTCTTCTGTGAACCACTACAGAGAAGAAAACTGATATATTTACATGACAGAGGAGAATATTATACACCAGTGTTTTAGGAGGAAAAGCCATTTGAAAGACCATACTTTTTATCTGACAGTTTAGCTATTGAGCTATGTATATACTCAAAAAGAAACACTTAGATACTTCAAAAATGATTTTTAAGAGTCAAATTTCATAAAGGATGCCTGACATCATAAAGTCTGACTCTTTTCTGCTGTTTACCAAATTGTACTGATATTAAGAGTCAGTGCTTACAACTTCAGCAGCCACATGGAATTGAAACAGAGATCGTAACTGGCATACTTGAAAAGTTTCAAGTTTCACCCTCAAAGTAGGTCTTTAAATTTATGCTCCTTCATGCATGAGAATTCTACAAGGAAACCCAGAGTTTGGGAAGCTGGGAGTGGGATGAGGGGTAATAAGTTTCATAAGATGTATAGTCAAAATCACTACTTTATAAAATATGTAATATTATTATCAATTTTGTGATAAATACTTTTATCATGCTAATACATGATTCTTTGAAAAAACTTTAGCTTAAGGAAGAAGCAAGCAGAGATTCTTTAACAAATGAAAACAGCAAATTGAAACTATTTTCAAAGAAATTCTCCCCTCACACCTGACTGACTTTATCAAAAAGATAACAAATAAGCACTGGCTACAATGTGTAGAAAAGGGAACCCTCGTGCACTGTTGCTAAGAGTCAGACAGGACTGGAGCAGCTTCACTTTCTCTTTTCACTTTCTTGCCTTGGAGAAGGCAATGGCAACCCACTCCAGTATTCTTGCCTGGAGAATCCCAGGGACGGCGGAGCCTGGTGGGCTGCCGTCTATGGGGTCGCACAGAGTCGGACGCAACATAGCAGCAGCAGCAGCATGCACTGTTAGTGAGAATGTGAATTGGTATAGCCACAATGGAAAACAATATGTATATTCCTCAAAAACTTAAAAATAGAATTACTATAATATCCAGCAATTCCACTCCTGGGTCTTTATTCAAAGAAAACAAAAACACTAATTCGAAAAGATATATGCATCCCCATGTTAAGTGCAGCATTATTTACAATAGCCAAGATATGAAATCAACATAAATGCTCATCAGCAGATAAATGGATGTGGTGTGTGTGTGTGTGTGTGTGTGTATAGATATATAGATATATATATACACACAATGGAACATTACTCAGCCATCAAAAAGAATGAAATCTTGCTATCTGTGACAGTATAGATGGACCTCGAGAGTATCACACTAAGTAAAATAAGTCAGTCAGAGAAAGACAAATACTGTATGATTTCACTTACATGTGTAACCTAGAAAAGAAAAATGAACAAACATACCTAAACAGAAACAGTTATAGATACAGAAAACAAACTGGTGGTTGCCAGAGGGGAGTGGCGTAGAGGGGGAGAAAAATAGATCAGGGAAATTAAGAGGCGCAAACTTCCAGTTACAAAATAAATGAGTCACAGGTATGAAATGCAGAGCGTGGGGAATACAGTCAATAATTGTGGAGTATCTTAGTATGGTACCATAGTGTAATTACACTTATTATGGTGATCATTTAAAAACACGTGTTGTGCTGTGCTGAGTCGCTCAGCTGTGTCCTACTCTTTGTGATGCATTGTAGCCCACCAGGATTCTCTGGCCATGGGGATTCTCCAGGCAAGAATACTGGAGTGGGTTGCCATGCCCTCCTCCAGGGGATGGCCCCAACCCAGGGATCAAACCCAAGTCTCCTGCATTGCAGGCGGACTCTTTACCATCTGAGCCACCAGGGAAGCTCACTTAAAAAAATACATGGAAATATCAAATCATTATGCTGCGTAGCAGAACTAACATGGTTCTGTAAGTCAGTTATACTTCAAAAACAAACAAGCCAATAAAAAAGCTCATAGGAAAAGAAATCAAGTATGCAGTTACCAGAGGTAGAGGGTAGAGGGAGGAAGAACTGGAGGACAGTGGTCAAAGGTCCAAACTTTCAGTTATAAGATAAATAAGCACTAGGGATGAAATGTACAACATGATAAATATAATTAACACTGTTGTATTTACATATGAAAGTTGTTAAGAGAGTAAATCCTCACAGTTCTCATCAAAAGGAAAAAACTTTTTTCTACTTCTTTAAAGCTGTCCATATATAAAATGTTGGATGTTCACTAAACTAAAACATAATGATAGGAAAAAAATGTTTTCTATCTCTTTAATGCTGTGCATATATGAAATGATGGATGTTCACTAAACTTACTGTGTTAATCATCTCATGATAGATGTAAGTTAAATCATTATGCTATACACCTTAAACTTCTACAGCACTTTATGTCAATTATTCCTGAATAAAACTAGAAGAAAAAAAATTCTCTACTTTCACACCATCAACTGCTGCTAACTGAAAGGAAAACAAATCTTGATGTCAGAGGTTAAAGACAAAGAGTTTTAGAGCTGAAACAGGCCTTAGAAAGTGTCCAAAGGTAAAATGATGAAACTGGAGCTTAGAAGGATCATGTGATTTGACCAAGAATCCATAGCTAATCAATGACAGAGCTAAGGCCAAAGTCAGTCCAACATTTTTCCCAACTGAGAAGTGTCTCCATTGGCACCTTAATGTTTTTCGAGAAATATGTTTAAAAAACACCTACATACTTTTCTATTATCTCACAGTTTAAGTAGCTTAATGAATTTATGGAAGATGAAAACATGACCTTTATGCTCATTTTGGTGCTTAAAAGTTCAGAACAAATTATTTTATTGTCATCCTCAGAACCAGGGTATTGCTAGACTTGACTTACACAGCTTTAAACCACAACAGCCCCAGGTTTCATCAATAACAATTAGGGCCAAGTACAACTAGAAGTGACCAGCAAGTCACACCCACAAAACCTGACACGGTTGTGTGTGCGGCTCTTGACAGTAACAGGCAAGTTCTCCAAGATGATAGATTACTCCTCAGCATTGGACTAGTTCCTATTCAAGAGACTAAATACACCAAGTGACCACTCTCAGGAGAGACTGCTGAGGCTTCAGGTGTTTTACTCTGCCGAAGGAACCTTTGGAACAAAAGTTGGTTAACTTGTAATGTGACCCAGGGACTCCACTGTTTGGGATCTGTAAAATTTTAGAAAAAAGGGAGGGAGGAGCATCACCATTGGGTTGCCGATTTTTTTACTTTGACAAATAAAAACACTTTTTAAATGTAATAACCATCTATTTTCATTGCCTCATCATTAAAGCAGAAGGAATATTTTAATAAGGAAATAGAAGGATGTAATTACAGAGTAAAATGGAAGCCTGTACGATAGTGGGAAACACACATACTGTGTATCACTGTCTTCATATTCATTTTGTCTATTGTGAAAAGTTTTCTTTTTTCGGTTTTGTTTTTCTTTTTTGGCCACACCGTGCAGCATATGGGATCTTAGTTCCCCTACCAAGGATCAAACCCATGCCTCTTGCATTGGAAGGTCAGAGTCTTACCACTGGACCACTATGGAAGACCCCGTGAAAAGTTTCCTTGAAGTCATAGTTTTCTGTGTATTGGGGTTTAGGAGCCATCACTACTATTACTACCTTCTGCTTGGGTAATTAATCTTGATTGGTTAGAGGAACTGAAAATGCTCAGCAGCAGGGCTGGCAGTCAGCACAGAAGAATGGTTTGAGGATGGCAGGTGGGGCGGTAAGAGGTGTGAACGTATGCATCCCCAGTTGTTTAGGCGTGTCCGACTCTTTGCAACCCCGTGGACTGTAGCCCACCAGGCTCCTCTGTCCATGGGATTCTCCAAGCAAGAATACTAGAGTGGGTTGCCATGCCCTCATTGCTAAGAGATAGGCAGGGTCCTAAAAGATATCCCACTCTTCTGCATAGTGGCCTGGCAACATCTTTGGCACAATGCTGACACTTTCCCTCTAAAAAAGGTAAGAATTTGCTGTATGACAGAGGGAGCTCAAAACCAGGGCTCCGTGACTACCTAGAGGGGTGGCAGGTGGGAGGAAGGTTCAAAAGGAAGGGGACAGATGTATGCCTATGGTTGCTTCATGCTGATGTATGGCAGAGACCAACACAGTATTGTAAAGAAAGTATCCTCTAACTAAAAACAAACTTTTCAAAAGAGGTGAGAACTTACATATGAGGCAGTAACCCTATAAACCAAAGTGAGCAATGAAGAATGAGAGGAGGATACAGGTGAGTTTGAAGAGAGCTGAGCTGCGCTGCGCTTCGTCGTGTCCAACTCTCTGCAACCCTGTGGATCGCAGCCCGCCAGGCTCCTCTGTCCATGGGATTCTCCAGGCAAGAATCCTGGAGTGGGTTGCCACGCCCTCCTCCAGGGCATCTTCCCAACCCAGGAATCAAACCCAGGCCTCCTGCATTGTGGGCAGATCCTTTACCATCTAAGCCAGGGAAGCCCTACAACCTCTTATACACAAAATGAAACAAAAATAGAAAACCATTTGTTCACAGCCATCTGAAAATCAGAGTGATTGATATTATTCTCAGCCAGTGAGGGAAACGAAAATGAAAACTCCAGTGGAAAAAGTGTTTTGTTATGATCAAGGGTGAATTAGAAAATGCGAAGGATGAGTGGTTCTAAGGAAGTCAGAATGAACTACTTACTAGTAAGGGATGAAATTGTTTCCTTCAGCCCTTCAGGGTGATGTGGGAAGAAACAGTGTTAAATTTTTGCTGGTGGTTGAGATTAGCATGGAGGAAGAATACACTGATTAAAATTTTAAAATTTGCTATGAATAGTAACATAAATTTAAGTCTGCATTAGCAAACAAAAAAGCATCACTATTCCCCTATTATTTATGAAGCATCCATTAGAGAAGCGCCGCTGCAAAACAGAAAAATTAGAAGCCACACATGGAATGTTAAAGTTTCTAGTGGCTCCATGAGAAAAAGACAAAGAGGTAAAACTGATGTCAATAATGTATTTTACCTAATTGACTATATCGAAAACATTATCACTTCAACATTTCAATATCATTAGAGATACCTGACACTCCTTTATTCTGTACTAAGTCTTTGAAATTCAGTATGTATCTGGACACTTAACATCGCAGCTCATCTTGAAATAAACACATTTTAAGTACCCAACAGCCACATATGGCTAGTTACTGTCCTGGACCACACAGCCCTGGTGTGTGGTATCAAGGCACCTGGTCTCATATCATGGTAGAAAAGGACACAGAGAACACACACAGTTTCCAAGCTAGGCCAAAAGGCAAAGCAAACAAAGACCCAAACCTAAGGCCATGGGTGATTAAGTCCCAAAAGAAAGGTTCAGATCATGTGTTTGGGAATTTCAGAAAAGGGAGATCACCATGGGCCAACAAACTGAGCCTTGAACTGGGCTGTGAAGTATGGCTATATTGACAAAGGGAATGAAAGACATTCTCAACAGAGGCAGCAGAACCATAATGCAGTTTTCCAGTTTATAAATTTTGTAAGAAAGCTTTGGGAAAGAAATTATCTTCTTTGAAAAATAAATCAAATTCCATGCACTTCCCTCTAGCAAAAAGAGAGTCCCCAGAGTGCCTGGCCTGCTGCACGGAGTAGATTCATATTAGAATGAGAAATAAATTATAGGGACTTCCCTGGTGGTCCAGTGGTTAAAGCTCTGTGCTTCCAATGCAGGGGGTGTAGGGCTGATCCCTGGATGGAGAGCTAAGATCCTCAGGCCTCCAGGCTAAAAATCCAGAACCTATTTAACAGAAGCAACATTATTCTTGCTTCAACAAACAACAGAAACAAATTCAGTAAAGATTTTTTTAAATGATCCACATCAAAAAACATCTTAAAAAGAAGAATGAAATTACAGCAGGTTGAAATTTGACATATATATATATATATATATATATATATATATATATGCGGGGCTTCCTTGGTGGCTCAGCAATAAAGAATCTGCCTACAACGTAGGAGATGTGGATTCCATTCCTAGGTCGGGAAGATCCCCTGGAGGAGGGCTTGGCAATTCACTCCAGTATTCTTGCCAGGAAAACACCATGAACAAAGGAGCCTGGCGGCCTACAGTCCATGCGGTTGTAAAGAGTGGAACACACTAAAGCAACTGAGACTTACATTTCGTGTGTGTGTGTGTGTGTGTGTGTGTGTATAATGAAATTACAACCAGGCTGTGTGCTCACTATGCTGTGAAGGTTCCCTAACAGAGCAGACTGATTGGGTTCAGGACTCCCATCCCTCCACTTACAATGTAGGGAGCCCAATAATGCAGGTTCCTCATTCCTCACTCTTGCTGAGACCAGAAATTTTAAGTTTATCTTCCTGAGGAAGACAAAGGCACTATGGAGCCACACTCACTCAAATCCTTGCTCTCAAATCTTACTGATCACCTTTGCTTGTGGGTTGGTTTGGCATATTATGCACATTTTTTCAAGTCAGCAAAACCTACATGATTCACACCAATCAACCGTAGACCCGCCTAGCACACTGGGAACGGGCCAATGTAACAGGAGGCACAAATTCAGCCCTACACAAAGGAGTCTACAATACTTGTGGGTAAAACTGTACGGATACACTCAAACTCTGCCAGCACTTGCAACTCAGGCAGCAAATCTGTTGGCTATACTGACTCATTATATTAACCCAGGAAGAGATGTACTGACTCCTTAGTGATTTGAAGACCTTTAAAGGAATTAAGGACAAAAAACGAGAGGGAAGGGACTATTCAATCTATTTGGAGTACAAAACTGCAGAACAAAAGATCTCTCTGCTCCATCAGCATCTCTGTTGTTGGAAAAATGGCCCTACCCTTCACCTTGAATTTGAAGAATTACATCTAACCAAAGAGTGCTTTTTCTCAATTTAATAAAAGACTGAATAATATTTCACTGTATATATGTAGAGCAGAAATTAACACAATATTGTAACACAAATATACTCCAATAAAAATTAATAAAGGGGCTTCCTCCCCAGTGGTTCAGTGGATAAGAATTAGCCTCCAATGTAGCAGACACAGGGTTGATCCCTGGTCCAGGAATATTCCACACACAGTGCAGCAACTAAGTCCATGTTGCCACAACTACTGGAGCCCTTGAGCTCTAGAGCCCACGAACCACATCTACTGAAGCTCACACGCCTAAAGCCTTTGCTCCACGGCAAGAGAAGTCACTGCAATGAGAAGCCCATGCACAGCAACTAGAGAGTAGCCCTCAATGTCCACAACTGGAGAAAGTCTGTGTGCAGCAATGAAGATCCAGAGCAACAACAATGAAATAGGTGTATACAAGGCCATGATTGCCCTTTAGCTCAGTGACCTTCCATTCCTTCTGTATCCTTCAGTTTCTGACCAGAGAAACTGAACCAGAAGTAGATGTACATTAGGAGATTGATTGCAAGGAACTGGCTTATGTGGCTCTGGAGCCTGGTGAGGCAAGCATAGTGTCCACAGGACAGGCACCAGGAAGGGCAGGTTGGAACTCTCTCCCACAGGATGAAGCTACAGCCCGCAGGCAGAATTTCTTCTGAAAAGCTCCCTTCTGCTCATAAAGTCTTTCTCAACAGATTGAATCAGATCCATCTAGTTTATTCAGGATAATCTCTCTGACTTAGAGTCAACTGACTCTGGACTTAGAGCGCATCCATAAAACACCTTCACGGCCACACCTCCATGAGTGTTTCAATAACCACAGAATGTGGCCTAGCCAAGTTGACACCAACTGTCACACCTGTTGGCTATACCTAACACAACGCTATATACCTAACACACTTGTGTCACACCTACACAATCTCTCCTTCTCCAGCCAAATTCATTCTACCAGACCACGTCACCTGCAGTGCAGACATCAGGGCTCTGTATACATGGACTCTGCCTGGACTGCCCTCTCCCTGCCCATCTGCCTTGCCCAGCCCATACAGACTGTCTTGTTCCTGCTATTCTTGGTAAAAGATCACTACCCTTTTCCCCTGTCTCTTTCCTGAGATTGAAGCTACTCATAGCAGAGAAGATGTCTTCTGTCTGGGCATCCCTAACATAGAGTCCAGGCTCTCTGAGTATCTGTAATGACGACGTATAACCTAGGGAGACCAAATCCTTGATATTCAGCTTTATTCATCCCAAAGATCATTTGGAAAAGCAATCCAGATGAGAGGTCTACTTCTTAGTACTTCTCAGTTACTCAAGTTTCAAAGAGAAAGAATTAAGATTATAAAGAGTGTAAAGTTAAGAATTGCATGTCTTTTCACTATTCTGAGCTACTGTCCAAATCTAGGTTTGTTAGAGAAAATTGGTGTGCTTTAAATTCCATATGCTTAGGTACAATTTTCCCAGGTGGTGCTAGTGGTAAAGAACCTGCCTGTTAATGCAGGAGACATAAAAGACACAAGTTTGATCCCTGGGTCAGGAAGATTCCCTGGAGAAGGAAATGGCAACCCACTCCAGTATTCTTGCCTGGAGAATCCCATGGACAGAGGAGCCTGGCGGGCTACAGTCCTCAGGGTCGCAAAGAGTCAGACACGACTGAAGCAACTTAGCACACACGCACGTACAATCTTGATAGCTTTCCCTCCTGCCCATTGCCCTAGAAGTGTCTTCATCTTTCATACTGAATGGTCCATTTCTTTTGCAGATTCTACAGCATGGTTGGAACTGCCTGGGAGAGCTGTTCACTTTCTTGCATTGGAGAAGGAAATGGCACCCCACTCCAGTGTTCTTGCCTGGAGAATCCCAGGGACAGGGGAGCCTCGTGGGCTGCCATCTATGGAGTCACACAGAGTTGGACACGACTGAAGCAATTTAGCAACAGCAGCTGTTCTCTAATTACTAATATTTGTTGAGTACCTACCATATGCCAAGCACCATCTCTGTTTTTCTACAAAGCAATCCTATAAGGTAGGTACTTTCATTATCTCCCATTTAAAGATGAAGAAAAAGACTTAACAGGTCAGAAAAAACCCTTAGACAGTGTACTTCATCTTGGGCAGGTCACTAAACCCTAAGGACAATAATGCCTACTTCAGTGTATTGTACCTGGGTTGGGAAGATCCCCTGGAGAAGGGGAAGGCTACCCACTCCGGTATTCCGGCCTAGAGAATTCCATGGACTGTATAGTCCACAGGGTCGCAAAGAGCTGGACATGACTGAGCAACTTTCACACACACACACACACACACACACACACACACACACACACGGTGTATTGTTATGAGAATCAAGTAAGCGAAGGTGACTGCCAGACACACAAGGGGCACTTTTCAAACTAAAGGGACAAATAGATGAAAAACAGCATTTGTGGCACTTCGCTGGCGGTTCAGTGGCTAGGACTCCATGTTCCCAATGCAGGGGGCCAAGATTCGATTGTTGGTGAGGGAACTAGATCCCACATGCCACAGCTAAGAGTTCACATGCTACAACTAAAGATGCCACAATTAAGACTTGGTGCAGCCAAATAAATATAGGTAAACAAATATTTTTTAAAAAGTTAAATTTCTATCTTGCTTGGAAAAGGTACTTCTGCTATACTTCAGTTCAGTTCAGTCGCTCAGTTGTGTCCGACTCTTTGTGACCCCATGAACTGCAGCACACCAGGCCTCCCTGTCCATCACCAACAATCAGGTCCACCCAAACTCGTGTCCATTGAGTCGGTGATGCCATCCAACTATCCCATCCTCTGTTGTTTCCTTCTCCTCCTGCTCTCGATCTTTCCCAGCTTCAGGGCCTTTTCAAATAAGTCAGCTCTTTGCATCAGGTGGCCAAAGTATTGGAGTTTCAGCTTCAACATCAGTCCTTCCAATGAACACCCAAGACTGATCTCCTTGAGGATGGACTGGATGGATCTCCTTGCAGTCCAAGGGACTCTCAAGAGTCTTCTCCAACACCACACTTCAAAAGCATCAATTCTTCGGCACTCAGCTTTCTTCACCATCCAACTCTCACATCCACACATGACTACTGGAAACACCATAGCCTTGACTAGATGGACCTTTGTTGGCAAAGTAATGTCTCTGCTTTTTAATATACTGTCTAGGTTGGTCATAACTTTCCTTCCAAGGAGTAAGTGTCTTTAAATTTCATGGTTGCAGTCACAATCTGCAGTGATTTTAGAGCCCCCCCAAAATAGTCTCTCACTGTTTCCACTGTTTCCCCATCTATTTCCCATGAAGTGATAGGACCAGATGCCATGATCTTAATTTTCTGAATGTTGAGATTTAAGCCAACTTTTTCACTCTCCTCTTTCATTTTCATGAAGAGGCTCTTTAGTTCTTCTTCACTTTCTGCCATAAGGGTGATGTCATCTGCATATCTGAGGTTATTGATATTTCTCCCGGCAATCTTGATCCCAGCTTGTGCTTCTTCCAGCCCAGCGCTTCTCATGATGTACTCTGCATATAAGTTAAACAAGCAGGGTGACAATACACAGCCTTGATGTTCTCCTTTTCCTATTTGGAACCAGTCTGTTGTTCCATGTTCAGTTCTAACTGTTGCTTCCTGACCTGCATACAGGTTTCTTAAGAAGCAGGTCAGGTGGTCTGCTATTCCCATCTCTTTCAGAATTTTCCACAGTTTATTGTGATCCACACAGTCAAAGGTTTTGGCATAGTCAATAAAGCAGAAATAGATGTTTCTCTGGAACTCTCTTGCTTTTTCAATGATCCAGCGGATGTTGGCAATTTGACCTCTGGTTCCTCTGCCTTTTCTAAAATCAGCTTGAACATCTGGAAGTTCACGGTTCACGTATTGCTGAAGAGAATTTTGCTTGGAGAATTTTGAGCATTACTTTACTAGCATGTGAGATGAGTGCAATTGTGCAGTAGTTTCAGCACTCTTTGGCACTGCTTTTTTGGGGATTGGAATGAAAACTGACCTTTTCCAATCATATGGCCACTGCTGAGTTTTCGAAATTTGCTGACATATTGAGTGCAGCGCTTTCACAGCATCATCTTTTATGATTTGAAATAGCTCAACTGGAATTCCATCACCTCCACTAGCTTTGTGTGCAGTGATGCTTCCTAAGACCCACTTGACTTCACATTCCAGGATGTCTGGCTCTAGGTGAGTGATCACACCACTTTGATTATCTGGGTCATGAAGATCTTTTTTGTATAGTTCTTCTGTGTATTCTTGCCACCTCTTCTTAATATCCTCTGCTTCTGTTAGGTCCATACCATTTCTGTCCTTTATTGTGCCCATCTTTGCATGAAATGTTCCCTTGGTGTCTCTAATTTTCATGAAGAGATCTCTAGCCTTTCCCATTCTGTTGTTTTCCTCTATTTCTTTGCACTGATCACTGAGGAAGGCTTTCTTATCTCTCCTTGCTATCTTTGGAACTCTGCATTCACATGCTTATATCTTTCCTTTTCTCCTTTGCTTTTTGCTTCTCTTCACAGCTGTTTGTAAGGCCTCCTCAGACAGCCATTTTGATTTTTTGCATTTCTTTTTCTTGGGGATAGTCTTGATCCCTGTCTCCTGTACAATGTCATGAATCTCCGTCCATAGTTCATCAGGTACTCTGTCTATCAGATCTAATCCCTGAAATCTATTCCTCACTTCCACTGTATAATCATAAGGGATTTGATCTGGGTCATACCTGAATGGTCCAGTGGTTTTACCCACTTTCTTCAATTTAAGTCTAAATTTGCCAATAAGGAGTTCATGATCTGAGCCACAGTCAGCTCCCGGTCTTGTTTTTGCTGACTGTATAGAGATTCTCCATCTTTGGCTGCAAAGAATATAATCAGTCTGATTTCAGTGTTGGCCATCTGGTGATGTCCATGTGTAGATATACTTGCTCAGTTATAAACCTCTACAGGTTGGATCACAAAATTGGTCAAGGATGACACCTACCAAACCTTCTCTGGACAAAATTGGGTAAAGAAAACAACTTTTGTTTCTCGGCTGTGATATAGCTTGCCACAGAAGAATCATCTGGGGAGCTAGTAAAAATGAAGATTCCTAGGACTTCCCTAGTGGTCTAGTGGCTAAGACTCTGCACTCCCAATGCAGAGAGCCCGGGCTTGATCCCTGGTCAGGGAACTAGATCTCACATGCAACAACAAAGATCAGAGATCCAGCGTGCCACAACTAAGACCTGAGCAGCCAAATAAATAAATATATATATATATATATATATATATATAAATATATATATATATATATTTCTAATGATAAAGAATGAAGATTCTTGGGACCAATCCCACCCTCACAGCACTGATGAGTAAGAAATGGGCTTTTTAGAGCTCAGGTAATTCATATATACTCTTAAACTTAAGAACAGCTATCAAAGATGTACTTACATAAATACATATATGCACACACATACACATACATATACATACAAATTATATTAATTTTTATCACAAAGGATGCAAACACCAGACTGGAGCTACTGGACACTATTTATCATGATTTAGACAGAATGAACATAGTGACACATTCAAGCAGAAACCTACAGTATTTCTCTTTCTAAATAAGTAAACAGCAATCATACATCTGAAAAATATCAAAAAGTGCCAGAATGAAATCTAAGTAGAGAGGGCTTAAGCCGGTGGTAGTTTCAACTTGAAAATCACTTTGGAGGCGTCAAAAAAATTCATGTATGTAGGCCCCATTATAAACTGAATTAGAATACCTAAGGGTCTAACCTAGGGATTTATATGTTGAAGTTTTCTGCAAATGATTCTGATTATCTCCCTATTTTAGTATCACTGATAGGACTTCCCTGGTGGTCCACTGATCCAGAATCCACCTGCCAAGGCAAGGGACATGGATTCTATTCCTGTCCGGGGAAGATCTCACATTCCACGGGACAACTAAGCCTGTACACCATAACCTCTGAGCTAGAGCTTCGCAACAAGAGAAGCTACTGCAGTGAGAAGTCGGCAAGTAGTCTCCACTCTCCACCAGCTAGAGAAAGCTCATGTGCAGCAATGAAGGCACAGCCCAGCCAAGAGTAAGTAAGTTAATAGAGTTAAAAGAAAAAAAATCACTGATAATCATTGTGAGGTGTACTTTTCCTGTTTCCAAGGCAGCACTGATCTGTTTGTTTCTGCGTAGGGCAAAGCGGTCAACAAAGTAGAAGCTGAATGTGGCTCAAACACTGCTCAACACCTCTCGCTAACATTGTATTATCACAGCTCTTAGGATGTGTCCCCTAATTTATGCTGTGAAGAGCCAAGAGAGGCCAACAACATGGATATTCAGTGGCCACTAACTAAAGTGTACACAGGCATGTGCGCACACACACACACACACACATCCATAAGTCTTAGGTCTCCTGCCAGCATTTTCTTCTCACTGCTTCCTCATTCTGGAACCCTCTGGTCTCCAGAGTCTATGCTTATCTTCAAAAGCTTTGATTAGCTAGTCTAAGTGTCTCCTCGCCTAGCTGTAGACACTGAACGGGAGTGACTTGCATACGGTCCCTCAGCTACAGGGTAGTGGGGCCAGGGCTCAGACGACCTCCGACTTCAGCCCAACATTTCCCTCAGTACTTGCTCACTTCCTGGACATTCAGCGGGATGCTCTCTCTCCAGCCCAACCAGCGGGACAGGGCTCGGCTCTGAAAAGGGCCATGCACCTGGTCTGCTGCCCTGCTCTTGCTAACTTTTTTAACAGAAGGTCCTGCACTTTCATTTCACACATGGGCTTGCAAATTACATAGCTGGTCCTGCCTATAAGTGAAGAGGGCTGCTCGTGGCCCCAAGACAAACTAGTCATTCACCTGGGAACCTGCAGAAAGTGGAGAGCCACCATTCAGAGTCTCAGCGTCAGCTCTAACCACCCTACCCATCCCTAAGATGATCTTAGCTTCCCTGAACCCTCAAACCCTGAAGTCCTACCTGGACAAACTTCATGAAAAAGAGTTCTGTTCTCCAGGTATATGCTAACGGAGGTAGTATTTCAATTACCCTTTGACTCTTGCTGGAAGGCAAATAATTGCATTTCTATTTAACTCTGAATTTGCTAATAGACATGATGACTAATTGGACAACATTTAAAAATTCTCTTCTCACCAGACCATTCTCTAATAATTATACTCTCAAACATATCAACCACCATTCACTTGTACTCTGACAACTTTACAAACAGCCCACATTTTGAAAAATTCTTTTAAATAAATCTTGGCAAATGTTTCCTGTTTTTCTTAAGCTTATAATGACAGTGTTATTTTCATTTGTTTAGTTATGCTTAGTTATCTTATCTGACATGGCCAGATGATCCAGCATTGTTTTTCAAGTCTTGTTTTTAATATTACAAGGTAATGCATCAGTTGGAAGCAACTGTTTCTGGTTTTTTTTGTTCTAAGAAGTCCCCTTTTGTGATGAGGAAAGACAACAAATTTAAAAGAAGAAATGGTCATTGCATTTTCTTTGGAAATCATTTTAGAGCTGCAAAAAGATCTTATAAATCACGATATGCATTGTCCTTATTTTCCCATAAGAACAGAGATTGTGATTTGCTCAATGAATCATCATGTTAAGTTCAAAGCTCAGAAAGAGACTCCAGGGCTATGTTTTAGCATGTCTGTTTTTAACTCCAAGTAAGTTAGACTGACAATCACTAAATATACTGCAGAGTTCAAACTACAACTCTAGAAATTGAAGTGCATATAATCCTTAAAAAAAAAAAACGCCCCTCTACTATGCTCTCTAAAGATGTTAAGAATCACTATTGTATCATACTTGATAGGTGCTAATCAAGAATATTACTTCTGGATACACTATATAAAGATCTCACAAAATGCATCACATACATAACACTACATTTAAATCCTTAATGGCATCATCATTGTGAGATGGGACTACCCTTTGTCATGTCGAATTTTTCTTAAGAAGGTGACACAAATGTAGGACATGCAATTTGATCACAGTATATCTGAATCAAAGAGGAGTAACTATGAATCACAGAGGAACAGTTTCCAGGACTGCCTTTTGGTCACCAGCATTCACTGGACATACGTGGATCACTGTCCTCATGCCCTTGTATCTTTCTTACTTGTGGAAGTATTTGTGTCTCCCTAGACTGAACCTCTTAAAGGCAGAAATAAATGATGTGTTAGCCATTCATCCTTTCACATCCAGCATCAATGCCTGGTACACAGCAGCAAATAAATGAATAAAGATATGAACAATTCAATATCTTATGGAACTTCTGTATTTTCACACAATTTATTACAGTGAGGGCTTCCCTGGTAGCTCAAATGGTAAAGAATCTGTCTGCAATGCAAGAGACTTGGGTTTGGTCCCTGGGTCAGGAAGACCTCCCGGAGAAGGAAATGGCAACCCACTGTACTATCCTGGCCTGGAAATTCCCATGGACAGAGGAGCCTGGGGGGCTACAGTCCATAGAGTCGCAAAAAGTCAGACATGACTGAGTGTCAGACACACTATTACAGTGAAGGAGAGGTTTATAATCTCAGTGAAAGCAGAAAAGTAGGTATTATACTTTTAAAAAAATGTAGCCTCCTATGCCTTGTACAGTGTTAATGAGGCAGGAAACAATTATGTAATTAAACAATTAATGAGTGAGAAGCACAAAGTTACCCACTTACTTGCAAGCAAGCCAACTCCACTTGCAAGGGATCCAATCCAGGCTGTTTTTCCTTTTCCTTCACCAAAGGCATCCAGCCATTCTATGTACAAGACGCCAACAGCTAACGGCGATCCATAACACAAAAACTGAGTAAAGAAGGAGACAACCACAATCACCCAGCCCCAGCCACCATCAGGTGACTTTTTAAATTCCATTGTAATGTGAGGTCAAGAAGGCGTCTCTCAGTGGGTCCTAAGCAAAAAGAAAAAAGGAAAAGCATATTTAGAGTGTGGGAAGTCATGGTATTTTAGATTTAAAATAGCTCCTCCTAAATTAAAATATTAAAAAGTTCTCTAAAAATACACAAGGAAAAGGATAAGAGATCACTGACATATCGAGTTAACTTTAAAATTTTTATTTCTGATTTGAATAAGTACTATATCCACGTTTCCAAAAAATGTATTTTATATTATAAAAAGGATACATTAGGAGTTCGGAATTAACATATATGCACTACTATATATAAAACAGATAACCAACAGGGACCTACTGTATAACGTGGAGAACTATAATCAGTATTTTGTAATAACCTATAAAGAAAAGAATCTAAAAAGAATATATATATACATATATGTGTATGTACATACACACATATATATACATACACATATATATACATATATATATGCTGCTGCTGCTGCTGCTAAGTCGCTTCAGTCGTGTCCGACTCTGTGCGACCCTATAGACGGCAGCCCACCAGGCGCCCCATCCCTGGGATTCTCCAGGCAAGAACAATGGAGCAGGTTGCCATTTCCTTCTCCAATGCATGAGAATGAAAAGTGAAAGTGAAGTCGCTCAGTCATGTCCCGACTCTTTGCGACCCCATGGGCTGCAGCCCACCAGGTTCCCCCGTCCATGGGAGTTTCCAGGGAAGAGAAGTGGAGTGGGTGCCACTGCCTTCTCTGATATATATATATATAAACACACATAATATATATACAACTCAATCATGGTGCTGTACACCTATAACATGACACTGTAAATCAACTACACTTCAAATTAAAAAAAAAAACAAAGGCATAGAGTGAAAAGTCTCCTTCCCAAATTTATCCCCATTCACCAGGTTCCCACCCCAAGCCAACCACAGGAAATGACTGTTTTGGACTCTTGTTGCATGTTGAGTTGCCCATGAAGAAGACTCTTAGCAAGAGCAGGTTATTAAGAGTGCTCTCATTGGAAGAGAACAGACAGCAGCAAGAGAAGGCAAGCCACCATACAGAGTTACAGAGTTAAGGGCTAAGGAGATTTCCAAAGCCAGGCTGACGCTGCAGAGTTGCCCTGAATGGAGCAAGAGGAGCTGGCCCTTCACACCGCCAAGCTGATAACTCACCAACTGCAGGTCACCGGGGAAGGGGGCATGACCTCGGGTGAGGTGACTCTATTCAAAAGGGGCAACCACTACCTGGGGGCTGTTACCTGAAGTCATCTGTCAGCAGCCCTTCAGTTTTGGGGGCAAGAAACCTTTCACTCCTAAAGGGGGTCTGGAGGGGAGGGTAGGCAACATGTCACAATGCTCACCAACTCAAGTAGCCCTCCAGAGTTTCTTTTTTCTAAAAAAAATACTTATTTTTTTGCGCTGGGTCTTCCTTGTGCTATGTGCAGACTTCTCGCTGCAGGGGCTTCTCTTGCTGCAGAGTACAGGCTCTAGACTTGGGTTTCAGTAATTGTGGCTCCAGCTCCCGGGCTCTAGGGCACAGGCTTAGTGATTATGGCACACGGGCTTAGTTGCTCCATGGCATGTGGGATCTTCCCAGATCAGGGATGGAATCCATGATGCCTGCATTGGCAGGTGGATTCTTAACTACTGGACTACCAGGGAAGTCCCCTTCAAGAGTTTCTTTATGAATATAACAAGCAAAAACAAGCAAACAGTCTTAGATATCCTTTTATCAACAAAACATTCATTTGGTTCAAAATGGAAAAAAAATGACAGAAGATACACAGTCTCCCTCTACCTGGTTCCTGTCTAATTTCCATACCCTTCAAAGGTAACCAATGCGTCTTGTTTCTCTTGTATCTTTCTAGAACTGAAGCAACTTAGCACTCACACAGAATTAACTTATAAATACACAAGCTAACTCAAATACAGATTCCTTCTAATTTTTTTTTAACACAAAAATAGAGCATGTTATATATACTGGTATGTGTCTTGCTTTTTCTCACTTGAAAAATACCTTGAAGATCTTTCACATCAACGCATAATAACCATCCTCACTCCTTTCTTTCAGCTACATTGTGTTTCAGTAATTCTTAATTCTTTAGCCAGTCCCCACTGCTCCCAATGAAAACCAATGCTGTAATGAATAACCTCACATACACATATATCTTTCTACATATCTGAAAAGAATCGCTGAGTCAACTACAAATATACACTTGTAATTGTAATTAGTATTAATGAATTCAAGGGATTAGGCCAATTTATATGAGCTCCGGCAACTTTGGGTGTATTGTGAAACTGGGATTTTTGCCAATTTGTTGGCTTTAACTTGCATTTCTCAGCATTCTTTGAATGATATGTGTTGTTTCATAGGTGAAAAGTCATTTGCAATTCATATCTAATTCTTGGGTATATATGGGTGTTTCTGGATTTTTCCTGCTGTTCCAATGATCTGTCTAGTCACCCATCATTACCAAATTTATTTAAGTCTATCTTTTTCTTTTGGCCAACCCATGTGGCTTGCAGGGTCTTGGTTTCCTGACCAGGGCTTGAACCCACAGCAGTGACAGTGCAAAGAACTAACCATCTGACCACCAGAGAATTATTCCTTAAGCATTTTTAATATATTTCAAGTTTCAATGCAAATTGTTTCTTTCCTCTCTGTCACTGCACACCTTTTCAATATTTTCTTGGCTCTTCTTGTTTGTTTGGGCTTTCCTGATAGTTCAGTTGGTAAAGAATCCGCCTGCAATGCAGGAGACCCCAATTTGATTCCTGGGTCAGGAAGGTCTGTTGGGGAAGAGACAGGCTACCCATTCCAGTATTCTTGGGCTTCCCTTGTGGCTCAGCTGGTAAAGAATCCACCTGCAATGCGGGAGACCTGGGTTGATCCCTGAGTTGGAAAGATCCCCTGGAGAAGGGAAAGGCTACCCACTCCAGTATTCCGGCCTGGAGAATTCCATAGACTGTATAGTCCATGGGGTTGCAAAGAGTTGGACACAACTGAGCGACTTTCACTTCACTTGTTTCCTTTTTTTATATGAACTTCTGAATCAGTTTGATTCTAAAATTCTAAAATTCTAATAGTGCTTTCATTATGACTGAGTTAAATTATAAATTGACTTAAGTGGAAAAATTCCTTTTATGATGTTGAGTCTATTTTCCATTTCATATCTTTGCATTTGTTCAATCTATTTTGTGTTCTAGTATTTAAAGTCTTCCTCAATGTTTCTTTTTATTTTTATATAAGTTTATTCTTTTTGCTAATATTAAAATTGGGCTTATTTCTTTACCTCTGTTTGTATATATAAAAGCTATTAATATCTGTATGTTTTTTGGACTCTACTACCTTACTATAAAAAATCTCATTTGAATTAGATTCTTCGATGATTTCCTTGGGTATATACAACAGATAATACAATACAGTTATACAGCTATCTACAAACCCCTTACTTTGGATTCTCACGTGTCTAATCTTTTTTTGCCTTTGTGTGAAACAAGGCATACAGAATAATGTTAAATAATCAGAGTATATATCTTTGTCCAGTTTCTAACTTTAATGGAAGAGCCTTCAAGTGCCATGGTATTGCTTCTGAGGCTCAGATAGATACAGTTCACAAACTTAAGGAAAAAAGTTGCTACTTTCAACTGTCATTATAAAGAATGTGTATTGTTTTTCTCAAATGCATTTCCAGTGCATATGGAGATGATTGTGATTGTTTTCTCTTTAATTTTAATATAATAAAATCTCTATTTTCTACTATTGAGTCATCCTTGAATTAGTAGACTAAAACTTCCCTGGTTCATCCTCTATTTGGATTATGTCAGTCTCTTTGGGGGAGGGTTAAAGTCATAAGTGAGATTTGTCTCTTTGGTTTTTAATTTTGGCTGGCTTTTCGTATCAAAATTATATTTTAAAAGAATCTGAAAACATTCATTCTTTATAAATTCTGAAGTAGTTTATACGGTAATGGATTTGGAGGCCCAAGGCCTGAACTTCCTGCCCTCGACAGGGACTCCTAGTCATCTTTACCTTCTGTCTCTCTTCACCACACCACGTTCACAGTCAGGTTCACCAGAGTCTTCGTCATCCACAGATTTTGCCAAACCATTCCCTTGGCTATAGTTTCACCAGAAAATAGGTGAAGAGAGTAGCAATATCATTCTTCCATTCATGCATGTCCCTAATTAGATGGTGAGGAATTTGGCTACCTTAAGAGAGACTTCCCTGGTGGCTCAGATGATAAAGCGTCTGCCTACAGTGCAGGAGAACTGGGTTCGACCCCTGAGTCGGGAAGGTCCCCTGGAGAAGGAAATGGCAACCCACTCCAGTACTCTTCCCTGGAAAATCTTATGGACAGAGAAGCCTGGTAGGCTATAATCCATGGGACCGCAAAGAGTCGGACACGACTGAGCAACTTCACTTTCACTTTTTCAAGAGAGCCATAGCTACACCCATCAATTTACCTGCGACTCGGTGAATTTCTCCACTTGGACATTCAAAATACTGGACAAAAATCACGTCACCACCTGCCACAGCTTTTTGTACAAATTAACTTTCAATATTTCATAACTGAAAACCAAGAAATGTTACAAGTTGTGCACAAAACTGTAGAGCCTAAAATTGAGTCTCTCAGACCACATGACTGTGTCAGCAGACAGAATACTTGCAAATATAAAAATCCTTTGAAGTATTCAGATATGCCCCTTCCTGAGAAGTCTGTTCTCTCCAGTACCTAATCTATTGTAAAAGTAAATAATAAATTCTGTTCCTTCTAGAGACAACATAGTGGTACTCTGCAATTCCTATTTAGAGTACCTTTTAAAGAAAACGTAGTCCTAATTCCCTAAACCAGATAATGTATGACATCAATAACCAAATACTTAATGAGGCCAAAAGGTTGTATAAAAAACCAAATGCAGGGCTTCCCTGGAGGCTCAGTGGTAAATAATCTGCCTGCCAGTGCTGGAGACACAGGTTTGATCCCTGATCCTGGAAGGTTCCACGTGCCAAAGAGCAACTAAACCTGTGGGCCAAAAGTATTGAGCCTGTGCTCTTGAGCAGGGGAGCCACAACTAGTGAAGTCCATGCACCCTAAAGCCCCTGCTCCAAAACAAGAGAAGCCACTGCAATGAGAAGCCTGCATGCTACAACTTGAGAGTAGTCCTCACTTGCTACACCTAGAGGAAAGCCCATGCAACCACGAAGACCCAGCACCGTCATAAATAAATAAATAAAATTACTATTTTTAAAATGTTTAAGAGTTTGTCCTTAAATCTTCAAGTTTCAGCTGTCCAGGAAAAGTACACATTTACAAAGGCAAATCACTACAATCTTAAAAAAAAAAGTCAGAATTTTCTGGAGGGAAAGAGAAGGGGAGTGAAAAGGTGAGGAGTATTTCCCTTGTAAGTTTTCAAACTGAAATAGACAAAAATGCCTTTATACACCAAATACCTTTGACTATGCCTTGCTTTGCCTTGTCTTGAGTGACATTTCAACACATAGGACAGGAGCCAGAGAAATTCTTCTCACAGCAAATGTTTGGAAGAGCAAATCTTTGAAATACAAAGCTCCCATATGTATCAACTGGGACTAGAATGACGAGTTTTTTAAAGAGTTAGTTAAGAGCTTCTGACCTTTCATTGTCTCAGAATTTGAGACACAGGTAGTCTGAACAGAACATGGTGAGAAATACCATTTAGTGATTTCTTCTTTTCTGTCAGGGCAACATCTTTCTCCTGTAATCTGCTATCCTTTAGATGTCTCTCACCTGCTTTTTCTGATTTTCTATATTCCGTAAGGTGACTTCACAACTAGACTAGCCTTTCCTCCTTGTTGTAATGGTAGCCAATTTTTTTTGGAGCACTTGGGTCTTCCTCATGGGTAGATGGTTGGTGGGACTGTTAATCAAGAGGTCTTTGATCTTGACCCATAAAGAAGAATCTGAACCAAGCAAGGCCAGTAGGACCTCTTCCCCAGGATCCTGAATCTTGAGTGCAATGTTCTAATAAAAGAAAAATATTTGGGATTTATTGATCCCAGTGGCACTGCATTAAAGAAACCCTCTGTCAAATCCTACCTTGGCTCCCGAGGGATACCAAGGCCTGGTTCCTCCAGCCTTCCATCTGATTCTCAGAGCTAACCTAGTAAATTACTTTAAGTTAGCTGGTATTCGTTTCTTTTAAGTGCAACAGAATAAACATGTTGTGAGTGTGCAGTAATTTCAAGTTGATTATTTTAACTATCCACACCCAGCTTGATCCTGTTTGGGTCAAAGGTTAACAGTCTATGACCACAAAATAAAGAAATATAGATATGAGTTACCATTATTTTCTGAAAATTTCATCTTACTAATTCTCCTCCTTCATAGCTTATGATCCAATATGATAAAAATGTCTTCCCTGGTATTCTTGTGAATAAAGAGCTTAAATTAATTGAAATATTATATATTAACACATACACATGGAATCTAGAAAAATGGTATAGATGAACTTTATTTGCAAAACAGAAATAGAAACATGGATGTACAGAACAAACATATGGACAGCAAGAGAGGGAAAGGGGAGGTGGGATGAATTGGGAGATTGAGACTGTCATATGTACACTATTTTTACTATGTACAAAATAGATAATCAGAACCCATGGTATAGCTCAGGGAACTCCACTCAGTGCTCTCTGGGAGCAACTAAATGGGAAGGAACTCCAAAAAGGAAGGAATCTACGTATACATATGGTGGATTCACCTTGCTGTACAGTAGAAACTACCATAACATTGTAAAGCAACTATATTTCAATAAAAGGTAATCAAAATTAATTAACTGAAATTTCCACTAAGCCTGTTTATCCTAATATTTACAGGAATACTGGGTTATAAAAATGGGATCCTCAGTCCCGAAATTTTCTGATCACTTTCAATTTAAATTATATTGCACTAGATACCAAGGGACCTCAGAAGAAACATAAGGCATAGCCCTTGCCACCTAGGAGCTTATAACTCCATTAGAAGGTAAGGTGCATGCACAAGAGGATATGGTGAAGTGCCACAGAGGTTGGGTGGACAGTAAATGTTTAGGAGTCACAGGGAAATGCAGGCAATCAAGGTAGGAGCAGGAGCGGAAGGCCTCAGGAAGCAGGTTGGTTCTTTTTTTTAATTTTTGGCCATACCCCATGGCATGGCCTCCCAGGTGATGCTAGTGGTATAGAACCCACCTGCCAACGCAGGAGGTGCAAGAGATGTGGGTCCGATCCCTGGGGCAGGAAGATCCCCTGGAGTAGGAAATGGCAACCCACTTCAGTATTCTTGCCTGGAAAATTCCATGGGCAGAGGAGCCTGGGGGCCTACAGCCCATGGGGTCGCAGAGAGTTGAACACACCTGAGCTGCAGCAGCATAGGTAAAGCATCGCATGTGGGGATTTAGTTTCTGGACCAGCGATCAAACCCACACTTCCTGCACTGGACAGTGGAGTCTTAACCAGGGAAGTCTGAAAGCAGATCAGTTCTAAAAAATGATGTAGAGACTCACTAAAGGGTGGCTCAGCAAGAGGATCAAGACAAATATGGGTCTGGAATCAGGAAAAGGCTTAGCAGGTCTGGCGTACAGAGAAAAAGGTGGATCTTCAAAGGCTTACAGAGGAAAATATTAGAAAGATAGCAGTTTCCACTGAAATTTAAAAGCAAAGTATCCCAAGAAGCTTGTGTTTATAGCCCCAAAAAAGGATTCTTTTCACACTTTTTGTAATAAATCCTGGCATTAATAACCCATTATATAATCTAAGTGGATTTTTGTTCCCCCAAATATAGCAAGATCAAAAGTTACCTGGTGGCCCAGAGGCTAAGACTCCCCACTCCCAATGCAGGGAGTCTGGGGTTCAATCCCTGGTCAGGGAACTAGATCCCACATGCTGCAACTAAGAGCTTGCATGACACAGCTAAGACTGCAGCCAAATTAAAAAAAAAAAAAGAAAAAAAGATCAATAAGTGCCAGGACATTTTGTTTTATTTGGACTAGTGTTCCATGAGTATACTCAAAGTTTGGGACTCTTGTTCATTTAACTGTATGAAAATATGCTTCTATATACTACCTGTATTGTTGTATATTCTAGTACACTCTTTGAGAGTTTGGAGTCTTTTAACCTGTGTTAAATTCAGATTCTGCATGACAAGACAGCTTATAAAACTCAAAATTAGAAGCTACTTTGAAAGACAATTTGAGGAGACTTGATAGGGAAATCAAAGATTTTTACAGACAAGCAAAAGCTAAGAGTGCAGAACCACCAAACCAGCTTTACAACATACGTTCATAGAACTTCTCTAGGTGAAAAAGAAAAGGCCTCAACTAGAAACAAGGAAATTACAAAATGAAAACGCTCACTGAAGGAAAATATACAGTAAAGGTAGGAAATCATCTACATATTACAAGCTAGAAGAGAGGTTAAAAGACAAAAGTAGTAAAAATCATCTATATTCACAATAAACAGTTAAAGGGATACACAAAAAATTAAAAGTAAAATATGATAACAAAAATAGTAATTATAAGGAGAGGAGAATAAAAATGCAGGGTTTTTAAAATAAATTTGAAACTAAGAGATCAGTAACTTAAAACAAGCACATACAAATATAGACTTCTATATTAAAAACTTCATGGTAACCACAAACCAAAAATCTGTAATAGATATACACACACACACACACAAAAAGAATTCAAACATAACACTAAAGATAGTCATCAACCTACTGAATGGGAGAAGATATCTACAAATGATATGACAGATCAGGGGTTAGTATTCAACATATATAAACAGCTCATACAATTAAACATAAAAAAAACATAAAACAACCCAATTAAAAAATGGACAGAAGGAATAAATAAATATTTTTCCAAAGAGGAAATGCAAACGGCCAACAGGCACATGAAGAGGTGCTCAGTATTGCTAATCATCAGGGAAATGCAAATCAAAACCATCATTAAACATCACCTCACATATGTCAGAATAGCTGTCATCAAAAAGAACACAAATAACAATGCTGACAAGGATGTGGAGAAAAGGAAACCTTGTACACTGTTGGTGGGAACATAAATTGGTGCAGTCACTGTGGAAAACAGTACTGAGGTTTCTCAAAAAAAAATAAAAATAAGATTAGCATGTGAGCCAGCATTTCTACTATTGGGTATATATCCCAAAAAGACAAAAACACTAATTTGAAAAAATACATGTTCACAGCAGCATTACTCACAATTGCCAAGGTATGGAAGTAATCTAATTAAGATTCCATCAACAGATAATTGAATAAAGAAGATGTGGAATATGTATACAATGAGATACTATCCAGGCACAAAAAACTGCCAGATTTTACCCTTTGCAGAGACATGAATAGAATTGGAGGGTGCTATGTTTTAGTGAAATAAGTCAGACAGAGAAAGACAAATGCTATATGATACCACTCACATGTGGAATCTAAAAAATACACCTAGTGAACACAACAAAAAGAAGCAGACTTATAGAGAAGTATTAATAGCAGTTACTAGTGGGAAGGAATACAGGGGCAATATAGGGGTGGGGAGAGAAAGTACAAACAACTGAGTATAAGATAGGCTCAAGGATGCATTGTACACCACAGGGAATATAACCAATGTTTTGTAATAACTGTAAATGGAAAGTATCCGTAAAATTATATGAACATTTTTTTAATTTAAATAAAATGCCTGCTGAAGTAGAAAATGTTGGTCTTTAAAAATATATCTATCCCACATATTATTATAAACTTCCCTTGGACAAGAAAGAAGAACAATAAATAAAATGAACCATAATAAAATCTCACTATTCAACAAAGTTAGATTAGTACAAAGGATAGCATATACTCCTAACGTTATAATTTGTTCTGTTAAAGGAAAAGGAGAGCTAGGTAGATTTCAAGGCATTTCCTTCAGAAAATGAAAAAGACTGTTGATGAAGGTCTACATCACACTCATGGAAAACTTTTAAGCTCTAACATCTTAGATGGCATTCAGTTCTGTTCAAGTGATGCCAAGTCTCTGTTATTTCCTCAAATCTACACTGGCTGAAAATTTCTATTTTGTTATTTCCTCAAATCTACACTGGCTGAGAATTTCTATTCTCCCAGATATAGGATGTCAGAATTGCATATGTGACATTTATGAACATTTAATGTTGACACAGAAGCTTCCTGTCCCTGGAATGTTTACAAATGTTCTACACTATTTGTTGTCAAATACAGAGTGATTTACAACTGTTTGGTCTGATTTTCAGTCACAGCTTCCTCAGTAATTTTTCTCTAGTAACTCCTTTTTGAATGTTACCTTTAAATATCTCTCTAAGGATTCCTAGACACATTTTCTATTTGAAATACAGAAGTAGGCAAAAATAGCAAATTTTTATTTGAATCTCAATCACTACCAAATTATCTGGTGCTGAATTATCACTATTTTAATTGAGAGTCTACGATCATGGACTACCTCCTGAGGGAACACAGTTTATTCCAGGTTGATTTTATCTTGATCTAGGCATCCATCCATGAGGAGTGTCAACAGTCTGAATCAGCCTGGGTTTCATGACCTTTCCTCAGTCACATTAATGCCACAGTCATCATACGGGCAGCTCTAAAGTAGGGGCCAGGAGGCAGGACACAGACAGCCCCCCACGTTGCCAGTGGGGGTGCGAAGGCAGCGGCCACTTTGGAAAAGTTTGAGGCATGGGAATGGAGAATGACTGTTAAAGGGACAAGGTTTCTTTGGAGTGATGAAAATGTTTTACAATGATTTGTATTTATTCACTGGCTGAACCTTTTGGCATGTGGAACTTCCTTGACCAGGGATCAAACCCACAACCCCTACAGTGGGGGCTCAGAGTCTTAACCACTGAACCACCAGCGTAGTCCTACAATTATTTTTAAATGTTTTAAAACTAGATTTTGATATAGTATGCACAACTCTTGAATAAGATCCACTCGACAGTACACAGTAGGTGGGTGAACTTTATCACATGTGAATCTTACCTGTCAAAAGAAAACACATTCAAAAGCTCCTAGAGTATAGCTGATTCATTTTGCTACACAGCAAAAACTAACATAACATACTCCAATAAAAATTAAATTTTTAGAAGTTCCTAGAAATGATGTTTTAGTTCTGACTCCAATACAGGTAACAAGTTTCATAAAGAGTAGACCTGCTCTGCCAGAGCCGTTCTAGTGTTAGAATTGCTCTTTCCCCATTGTGCCTTTGCCCCTCCAAACATACATCATTTATTGCCTGCTACCACAGTTTGGGAGAAAGGGATTCTGAGAACTGGGAATTCCAATAAAACTGTAGGTAAACAAATCAGTCTTTGGGTGTTGCAATAAAAACAAAGGTAAGCAAATAATTCTTTGTGAATTATGCTTATTAAAATATAGATAAACTAATACATACTAAAGCTCATTGTTGTTGTTCAGTCAGTAAGTCATGTTCAACTCTTTGAGACCCTATGGACTGTAGTACATCAGGATACCCTGTCCTTCACTCTCAGAGTTTGCTCAAATTCATGTCCATGGAGTCAGTGACACTATCTAAACATCTCATCTTTCTCCTTTTGCCTTCAACCTTTCCCAGCAACAGGGTCTTTTCCAATGCATTGGCTGTTCCCATCAGTTGGGCAAACTATTAGAGCTTCAGCTTCAGCATCAGTCCTTCCAATGAATATGCAGGCTTGATTTCCTTCACAATTGACCGGTTCGATTGCCTTGCTGTCCAAGGGACTCTCAGGAGTCTTCTCCAACACCACAGTTCTAAAGCATCCATTCCTCCATGCTCAGCTTTCTTTATGGCCCAACTTTCACATCCATACATGACTACTGGAAAAATCATAGCTTTGACTAGATGGTCATTTGTCAGCAAAGTGATGTCTCTGCTTTGTCACATGCTATCTAGATATGTCACAGTTTTCCTTCCAAACAGCAAGTGTCTTTTAATTTCATGGCTGTAGTCATCATCCAAAGTGATTCTGGAGCCAAGAACATACAATCTGTCACTGCTTTCACTTTTTCCCCATCAGTTTGCCATGAAGTGATGGGACTGAGTGCCATCATCTTAATTTTTTGAATGTTGACTTTTAAGCCAGCTTTTTCAATCTCCTTTTTCACTTTCATCAAGAGGATCTTTAGTTCCTTTTCACTTTTAGACAGAGTGATATCATCTGCATATCTGATGTTGATAATTCTCCTGGCAATCTTGATTCCAGCTTGGAATTCATTCTGCCTGGCATTTCGCATGATGCACTCTGCATGTAAGTTAAATAAGCAAGGTGACGATATACAGCCTTGACGTATACTCCTTTCCCAGTTTTGAACCAGTCCATTGTTCAATGTGAGGTTCTAACCATTGCTTCTTGACCTGAATATAGGTTTCTCAGGAGACAGGTAAGATGGTCTGGTTTTATTTCAATCTCTTTAAAAATTTTCCACAGTTTGCTGTGATTTATACAGCCAAAGGCTTTCACATAGTCAACGAAGAAGAAGTAAATGTTTCTCTGGAACTCCCTTGCTTTTTCCATGATCCAATGAATGTTGGCAATTTGATCTCTGGCTTCTCTGCCTTTTCTAAAACCAGCTTGTACATCTGGAAATTTTCAGTTCACATACGGCTGAAGCCTAGCTTGAAGGAGTTTGAGCATAACCTTGCTAGCATGTGAAATGAGCGCAATTGTACAATAGTTGGAACATGCTCTGGCATTGCCCTTCTTCGGGACTGGAATGAAAACAGACCTTTTTTTTCTCTTTTTTTGAAAACTGGCCTTTTACAGTCCCGTGGCCACTGCTGTTTTCCAAATTTGCTGGCATACTGAGTGCAGCACTTCAACACATCATTTTTAAGGACTTGAAATAGCTCAGCTGGAATTCCATCAGTAATGTTTCCTAAGCCCCACTTGACTTCACACTCCAGGATATCTGGCTCTAGGTGAGTGACCACACCATCATGGTTATTTGGGTCATTAAGACCTTTTTTGTATAGTTCTTCAGTGTATTCCTGCCATTTCTTAATCTCTTCTGCTTCTGTTAAGTCTTTACCATTTCTGTCCTTTATCATGACCATCCTCACATGAAATGTTTCCTTGATATCACCAATTTTATTGAAGAGATCTCTAGTCTTTATAATCTATTATTTTCCTCTATTTCTTTGCATTGTTCATTTAAGACCTTCTTATCTGTCCTTGCTATTCTCTGGAACTCTGCATTCAGTCCGGTATATCTTTCCCTTTCCCCCTTGCCTTTCACTTCCCTTCTTTCCTGAGCTATTTGTAAAGCCTCCTCATACAACCACTTAGCCTTCTTGCATCTCTTTTTCCTTGGGATGGTTTTTGTCACTGCCTTCTGACTAGTTCTTCAGGCACTCTGTCTACAAGATCTAATCCCTTGAATCTATTTGCCACTTCCACTGTATAATCATAAGGGATCTGATTTAGGTCATACCTGAATGGCCTAGTGGCTTTCTCTCCTTTCTTCAATTTAAGCCTGAATTTTGCTAAGGAGCTCAAGATCAGGGTTACAGTCAGTTCTGGGTCTTCTTTTTTGCTGACTCTATAGAGTTTCTCCATCTTTGGCTGCAAAAAATATAATCAATCTGATGTTGGTATTGACCATCTGGTGATGTCCATGTGCAGAGTTTCTTGTGTTGTTGGGAGGGAACACACTATGACCAGTGTGTTCTCTTGACAAAACTCTGTTAGCCTTTGCCATGCTTCATTTTGTACTCCAAGGCTAAACTTGCCTTTCACTCCAGGTATCTCTTGACTTCCTACTTTCGCATTCTAATCCCCTATGATGAAATGGACATCTGTTTTCTGGTGTTAGTTCTTGAAAGTGTTGTAGGTCTTCACAGAGATGATCAACTTCGGCTTCTTCAGCATTACTGGTTGGGGCATAGACTTGGATTACTATAATGATGAATGGTTTGCCTTGGAAAGAAACCTAGATCATTCTGCTGTTTTTGAGATTATACCCAAGCACTGCATTTCAGACTCTTTTGTTGACCATAAATGCTCCATATATATTATATTTATATGTGTATATATATACATTTTATACATATATATTATATATACAGTATTAAACTGTATCACTTTTCTGTACACCTGAAACTAACACAACATTGTAAATCAACTATTTGTTGTAGTTCAGTTGTTCAGTCATGTCCAATTCTTTGCGACCCCATGGACTGCAGCATGCTAGGCTCCCCTGTCCTTTGTTATCTCTGCCCTGTCTCCATTTTTAAAAGTCTTATTATTTAAAAAAAAAAAAAAAGATGTATAAGCAGTCATGCCTGTACCTAGTTCTTGACTTCTCCTATCATTTCACATCTACTTTCACTTTCCTATTTCTCAAGCACTTTAGTTCTACGATGTGTTTTAGGGGTGAGAAGTGTACCATCTGCAGTTACAAGAATGTCAAAACTATTATGACTGATTTTTGATAATTTATGAGTAGCATAAAGCTTTAAAATAATTTTAGTTCCTTCTGGGTCAAAAACATAAATCTCCTATGTATTGATTTATATATTTTTGAATAGAATAACCCTAAAACCAATGTTAGTCCTTCAAAAGTGATAGTCATTGTCTCAATTTTGACACTTACCAATGACATTTCATAATCAGCACAGTTTATGAATTCTAAAGTAAAACAATTTGTTATATATCAATACTAGTTTTTAAAAGAAAAAGAAACTACATGTTGTCTTTGTAAATTAGATTTAAAACTCCCTGTAAAACCATATGAGTTACCCTTGTTTTATACATATACATGCACATATATATTAGGGCTTCCCTTGGCTCAGCAAGAATCTGCCTGCAGTGCAAAAGATGGAGGAGACGTGGGTTCGATCCCTGGGTAGAAAAATCCCCTAGAGGAGGAAATGGAAACTCACTCCACTATTCTTGCCTGGAGAATCCCATGGACAGAGGAGTCTGGCAGGCTACAGTTCATAGGGTCGCAGAGTCAAACACAGCTGAGAGACTGAGCATGCACATGCATATATATATATATATATATATATATATATATATTTCTATATCTACAATTCTATAAGCATTTTCCATGATATTAAATAGCTATAAAAGAGAATTAACTCCAAACAAGAATTTTAGTACAACTGTAAACCCAGTTGTTGCGACCTTATCAGACTGTCTCAGAAGTCAAGCGAGGACTAAGACACTTCACATGTACATGCTCAGTTGCGTCAGTCGTATCTGACTCTTTGTGACCCTGTGGACTGCAGCCCGCCAGGGCTCCTCTATCCATGAATTCTCCAAGCAGGAATACTGAAGTGAATTGCCATGCCCTCCTCCAAGGGATTTTCCCAACCCAGGGATCGAACCCAGGTCTCTTGTGTCTCCTGCACTGGCAGGCAGGTTCTTCAACACAAGCACCACCTGGGAAGTCCAAGCTACTTTATATTCCTAGCATATTGGTGAAGGGAAAAAAGCCTAAATGAGGATTTAAAAATCAAGGTATCTATTAAAAGTTTACTCTTTAAAAATCAGTGCTAGGGGACTTCCCTGATGGTCTAGTGATTAGGACTTTGTCTTCCAATACAGAGGATCTGGGTTCAATTTCTGGTCAGGAGCTAAGATTCCACAGGCCTTGCAACCAAAAAACATGAAACAGAAGAATACTGTAACAAATTCAACAGACTTTAAAAGCGGTACTTATAAAAAAAAAAATCTTAAAAGAAATCAATGCTATCAGCCAAAAAAGTACAGACAACTCAAATATCCAACAACTGATAAATAAAATATAGTATATCTACACAATGGAATTTTTTCTTTATTATAAATTGTACTTAGCTTTTGGTCTCCAAGTTAACTGAGGAGGTAGGTTGTTTTATTCTTTCATTTAAAAAATCATTTTATTGAAGTATAGTTGATTTACAATGAAGTGTTTCTGATGTACAATGAAGTGTTTTACAATGAAGCATTTCTATATACATGTAATTCTTTTTCATACTCTTTGCCATTATTGTTATTACAGGGTATTCAATATAGTTCCCTATGCTATACAATAGGACCTTGTTGTTTATAATCCTGTGTATAATAGTTTGCATCACATAGTCCCAAACTCCCAATCCATCCCTTCCCCACCCCTACCCTTGGCAACACAAGTTCTCCACTTCTGTGAGTCTGTTTCTGTACACAGTATTATTCAGCAACAGAAGAGAATGAAGTATTACACATGCTACAACACGTATGAACCTTAAAGACACTGTACTAAGTACTAAGGGAAAGCAGCCAATCACCAAAGACTACTTATTACATGGTTCCCATTTCTATGAACTTTCCAGAAGAGGCAAGTCTACAGAAAGTAGATGAGCCATTGCCTAGGGCTAAGAGAGTTGGGAGAAAAAGAAATGCTGCTGACAGCTAAAAGGTTTCTTTTGGGGATTGATGAAAACATTTTCGAATTGATTACAGTGATAGTTGTAGATGTCTGTGAATACACTGAAAACCATCAAATTGTACACTTTAAATAGGTGAATTACAAGGTTTGTGAATTATGTTTTAATAAAGCTGTCAAAAAATTAATGCAAACCCTAACTGAATATATTTATCACAATTCATCATATTGTATACTTAGACCTGTTGGATTTTATTGTATATAAAGTATACCTCAGTAAAGTTGACTTTATAAAGAAAAACTATTAATGCTATAAACACACATATGGTTCCAATGACTGCTCTATGACCTGATTTGGAGATAAAACCAACAATATCTGTTTAAGGTCTTTCATAAATGTGAGGTTCCCTCCCCTCCCACACACCTTCCAACAAACACACCCAGATTTCTTTTTTCTATAATGACCCCTCCAGTTCACGATTCTTTCATGTAATTTAACTAATGCAGACACAGTTACTTCCCAAGTCAGAGCATCAAGTTCACTCCTGACTACACCCAGATTTCTAACCTAGGAACAGGTTTAAACAAGGGCAATAAAATCAGGAGATTATGCTTTGCTTATTCTGTTTGCATTGTAGCTCCTCAAATAAAGCAGTAACAAAGCTCCAGTTCAAGTGCAGGAATGACTACACATCATAAAAGAAGAATCTAAGCAATGAAAATCTAAGTTCAGGGCTTCTAAAGTAAACATCAGTGACCTCTGGCTGGTTTGTGTACATATAGAAGAATGTACAGAAAATGAAAAGGAGCAAGTTAATACTTTCAGCTGTTTGATAGCTTCCTTTTTTCCCTCTTGGTTTCACCATAAAGACAGGGTAGAGAGGAAGAGAGGTTTTGCCAGTATCCAGCAGAAGGAACTGAGTAATGGTTAAGGTCATGAGCTTTATCCAGTTTAGTTCAGTTGTTCAGTCGTGTTCAACTCTTTTGGACCCCATGGACTGCAGCACACCAGGCTTCCCTGTCCATCACCAGCCTGCTCAAACTCAAGTCCTTCAAATCGGTGATGTCATCCATGATGCCATACATGAGCTTTGTTATCACATGTATATCTACTTCTGATCGAGTCTACACTACTTACCACATGTTTTTGAGCTAAGTACTTAATGTCTGTGAGCCTCAGTTTTCCCCATCTGTAAAATGCTTAGAAGCTGAAGCTCCAGTACTTTGCCACCAGATTCAAAGGACTGACTCATTTGAAAAGACCCTGATGGTGGGAAAGACTGAAGGTGGGAGGAGAAGGGGATGACAGAGGATGAGATGGTTGGATGGCATCACCGACTCAATGGACATGAGTTTGAGTAAACTCCGGGAGTTGGTGATGGACAGGGAGGCCTGGTGCGCTGCAGTCCACGGGGTTGCAAAGAGTCAGACACAACTGAGTGACTGAACTGAAAATGGTAAATGAGTTTAAAGCACAAAGTTCACTTATATGTGGAATGTTAAAAAAGATTACAAATGAACTTACCCACAAAACAGAAACAGAGCTACAGATGTAGAAAATAAACTTAAGGTTACCAGAGAGAAGAGGGGGAGGGATGAATTGGGAGATGGGGATTGACATATAGACAATATTACCTACAAAATAGATTAAAAAAATAAGGACCTATCATATAGCACAGGGAACTCTACTTAATACTCTGTAATAGCCTATATGGGAACAGTATCTAAAAAAAGAGTAGCTATATGTATAACTGATTCACTTTGCTGAACACCTGAAACTAACACAACATTGTCAATCAACTATACTCCAATAAAAAAAAATTTAAGTTCAAATCTCAGTGCCTGGCACACAATAAAACATTCTACTAAATATTAGCTATGATTTTATACATATTAAGGATTTCCGGGGACTTGATAGCCACTTTCTCAGAAGTAGTTCCTAGTTACTCACACCAGAATTCGAGATCAACTAGTTACTGAATCATTTCTCACTCTAGGGCTTCTAAGACTTTGATCTTTAGTTATTTCTTAATCTTTAGTTATTGCTTAATACTAAGAACATTTAAACCAAGAGCTGGATACTGGCAGGTTGCATTTGGAATGATTCAAAACACTGTTTACTGTTAAAACTTGATTTGGCTTGAAGTTTAGGAATCCCAGAATTTGCATTTTTAAAAAGTCACCCTATGGGGAATCCCCAGGCAGTCCAGTGCTTAGAGCTCTGAGTTTTCAATGCCATGGCCCCAGATTCAATTCCTGGGCAGGGAATCAAGCTCCTGCAAGCCTTGCGGTGCAGTCAAAAAAAAAAAAAAAAATCACCCAATCATTCTGATATAGGTCATCCACGGATACACTCGGAAAACTGCTGCCCCACCATAGTGATTCTCAACCATGACTGCACTAGAATCATCTGGGAAGCTTTTAAATATCCCCAATGCCAGGTCCCACCACCAGCCTGCTCTGGGGTAGAGCCTAACACTTCCAGCCACTCTAACGTGTAGCTAGGCTGAGCATCACTGTCCTAGAGGGTACAGCACCTTCTGACCAACCATCCCATCTTCCATCCCAGTGGAGGAAGGACACAGGTGAGGAAGCCAGAGTAGAGAAGCAGTTGGCGATAGTGAACTGAGCAAGTGGAAACTCTGCCTGGAGCCCACCACCCCAGTGCAGCAGCCAGCACCTGGCTGTCCTTCGACTCTACTCTGTCATTTACCCTATCAAAGACAAAGCTTACTCGGCCCCACACCTAAATCTCTACTGATCATCACATCTGTGTTGGTTTCAAATAGAAACAAAAGCAAAACACAGCAGTGATGACCATGGCAAAAGGTAATTTCTTGATTTTTCTATAAATGCTTGCAGAAAAAATGCAGAAGAGGATCACTATCTATAATACAAAATTTAAAAGATGATCACCTCCATTTATCTGCTTTCTTAGTGAAAAGAGGAGAAAGTGGCATAAGTATATCAAACAAGACAAAAAATTAATAAACACCTCTACCCTGCTAATGCACCTAAGTGACCTGAAGGTTATAGAAAAGTCAGCATCTCCTTCAAAGAATCAAAAGTTTACCAAACAACAGAGCAGAATAATTGGACCATCTCAGGACAGCATGACTTTTTATTTTTCTAAAGTCCCCCGGAGTGTAGAAGAACAAAAAAGGAATGGATGGTTGCCTGCTCCCTCTTCACTTGTGACATCTGGCGCTGTCCCCACTGGTGGTGGCAACACTATTAACCCTACTCTTTGATGTGACAAGTGCCCAAAATCTTGGCTGATTTCTGGCCAGAGAATGAGCAATTTCACCTTGACGGTTCCAGAGAGGGCAAACACACACTGCCAGATAGAAGAGGGAAAAATCTTTTCCCATCTCTTCCACTCTCCCAGATGGCCAAGTCCCAGAGGATGCACTGCCTCTAGAGCATCACTTCACCACCCATAATGCCATCATGCTGCTGCAGAGCAGTGCAGGTAAAGACCTGGGAGGAGCAGCTTCAAGAATCTCCAGGCAGGGACTTCCCTGGTGGCTCAGTGGTAAAGAATCCACCTGCCAATGCAGGAGACATGGGTTCAATCCCTGATCCAGGAAGATCCTATGTGCCATGGAGCAACTAAGCCCATGCATCACAACTATTGAGCTTGTGCTCTAGAGCCTGGGTGCTGCAACTACCGAACCTTTGTGCCTCAACTGTTGAAGCCCACGTGCCTAGAGCCCATGCTCTGCAACAAGAGAAGCCACAACAATGAGAAGCTCGAGCACCGCGACAAAGATCCAGTGCAGCCAAAAATAAATAAGTGTGTGTGTGTGCATGCTCAGTCAGGTACGACTCTTTGTGACCCCATGGACAAATACATAAATAAAAATTAAAATATATATGTTTAATTGAGTCACTTTGCTATACAACAGAAGGAATACAACATCGTTGTATTTAACAAAATAAACTCTTTTAAAAAAAGGAAGAGAGAAGTCTCAGTGAGGAAAGACCCCAGTGACAATGACGGTCTACTCTTGGGTCCCAAAGAGTCATCAGGTCACCCACAGCCCAAAGAAGACAAGACAAAGAGGCACTGAAGTCCAAGAGAGGCTTACTTTCATTCCTTTCTTTTTTCCTTCCTTCCTTTTCCTCTCAACTTGGGGAGCTATGTAGCTTATGCACACCTCTTTGCCACAGGCTCCTCCACAGTTACCAGGGTAATAGCTGGCAGAAAGGAAGTGAAGATGAATCCTCAAAGCTGACCGGACCAAATCAGTTCCTTTGTCTCCTGAGCACCGCAGGAAGTCAAGTTTGCCTTGACAGTCTTCGTACCCCAGTTTTCTACTCTCCTCCAGTTCAAAGACATCCCTTCCTGACTTCAAATATACCAAAGATCTTGAGGATACCCTGGTTGTTCAGTGGTGAGGATTCCATACTTTCACTGCCAAGGGTGAGGGTTCACTTTCAAGTCAGGCTAACATTCCAAAAGCCATGAGGTGTGACCATAAAGATACCTAAGATCTTGTTTTCTAAATTAGTTCTTAAGAAAAGGTGATGACTATTTGGGCATCAAAAAAGCAAACAAAGGACCCAATTTTAGAAACCCAGTTAGAAACCAAGCATGTTTCTAATCATTAAAGCATACACTTTTCAGAAGATTTCAAACCTGGCTGTGGCTCAGACAGTAAAGAATCTGCTTGTGATGCAGGAGACCAGGGTTTGATCCCTGGGTTGGGAGGATCCCCTGGAGAAGGGAATGGCTACCCACTCCAGTATTCTTGCCTGGAGAATCTCAAGAACAGAGGAGCCTGGTGGGCTATAGTCCATGGGGTCGCAAAGAGTCAGACATGACTGAGCAACTAACACTTTTCATTTCAAACCTGGCTGTAGCTTAGGGGCTTAAAAATGACCAATGTCTGAGACTTCTCCAGACAAGGAAAACAGGCTCTCTGGGCTAGAGGCCAGATTGCTAAAGGGCTCCAGGTGATCTCAATGTGAAGCTTCTAACAGAAAGGAGTGGACCACTGCACTAGCTTACATAACTGCTCCTCTTGCCGGACCAGTCTGAATTGAAAGACTTGACTGATTTTAGTTGTTTAAACTGACCTAACACTTTCTATGTATCAGACACAGTGCCAGGATTTTCAAATGTTATCTTTTTAATCTAAGATAAATTAGAAAAGTATTAATAACCCTCCTTCCACCTCCAATGTCCACAGAATTTTTGCTAGATTCTACTTAAGGCTCTCTCTCTCTCCATTTAACCCTAGGATTTATCACCTAATGGAGGTTCACAAATGGTTCGTAGGTTTGCATTCTTTTACTTTGGGAAGTTATCTTAAAACTTTTTTTTAATGGATACTCTTTACCATAACCGGAAACGCTAGCATCCTTCAAGGGCTCATAGTGGACAAACTAATGTCTCCATAATAATAATGATAGCTTGACCATTTCAAGGACCTTTGAGAAAAATACACAGAATACTGTGGTCTTCAGTTCTCCTTTGGCCCTAAGTCCTGAAAGTCTTTACCAAAGACATTTCTATTTATTTCATAAGTCTTTTAACATTCTTGTAGCACACACACACACACACACACACACACACAACTACTAAACACTACCATTATCCATCATTATTCCTATGTTCCCATTCTACATGGCTTGTGCCTCTCTCTCTCTTTTTTTTTTTTTTTTTGCTGGTCTGCATTATAATTAGCCATTACTTGTCTTTCCCTTCACTACACTGAAAATTCCTTGGGGTCAAGGCATACCATAAGTTCTTTATGTTCCTTCCACATCTCTGCATATAGTAGGCACTGAATAAATGTTTGCTGATGTTAACAGAAAAAGATATTAAGCTATAATTCAGGGAGCAATATGAAGTAGCTAGAGGGCTAGAGGGGTGTGGTCCACACTCTGTAGCGCATTGTGGGTCGTCAAATCAATCACACATTGGAAGCAGCAATGTTTAAAACACTGAAATTTAGACTAGAATCAAATCGATTAAAGTAGCAAATATAAGCCCTCCTACACACTGCTAAGGGTTGAGCACTGCTCTGAGAGACTTGGCTTCAGTGTTTACACGTGTGCCTGTGTTTGCTGGCAGGGTCAGGCTGTAAAATAAATCTCTCTACAGGTCGCCAGTCAAAAACACTGAAAGCCCCTAGTCTAGAAGGGTCCATGTTCAACCTGGGTACATAGCTGAGGTTCAGTTCAGTCACTCAGTCGTGTCCAACTCTTTGTGACCCCATGAACTACAGCACACCAAACCTCCGTGTCCATCACCAAGTCCTGGAGTCCACCCAAACCCATGTCCATTGAGTCAGTGATGCCATCCAACCATCTCATCCCCTGTCGTCCCCCGCTCCTCCTGCCCTCAATCTTTCCCAACATCAGGGTCTTTTCAAATGAGTCAGCTCTTCAAATCAGGTGGCCAAAATATCGGAGTTTCAGCTTTAACATCAGTCCTTCCAATGAACACCCAGGACTGATCTCCTTTAGGATGGACTGGATGGATCTCCTTGCAGTCCAAGGGACTCACAAGAGTCCTCTCCAACACCACAGTTCAAAAGCACCAATTCTTTGGTGCTCAGCTTTCTTTATATTCCAACTCTCACATCCATGCCTGACTACTGGAAAAACCATAGCCTTGACTAGACAGACTTCTGTTGGCAAAGTAATGTCTCTGCTTTTTAATATGCTTTCTAGTTTGGTCCTACCTTTTCTTCCAAGGAGTAAGTGTCTTTTAATTACATGGCTGCAATCACCATCTGCAGTGATTTTGGAGCCCTCCAAAATAAAGTCAGCCACTGTTTCCACTGTTTCCCCATCTATTTGCCATGAAGTGATGGGACCGGATGCCATGATCTTAGTTTTCTGAATGTTGAGCTTTAAGCCAACTTTTTCACTCTCCTCTTTCACTTTCATCAAGAGGCTCTTTAGTTCTTCTTCACTTTCTGCCATAAGGGTGGTGTCATCTGCATATCTGAGGTTATTGTTAATAGCAGAGCATTAGCCATGTGAATTTAAGCAAGTTAAAAAACCTCAGTTTCTTTATATATAAAATGAAAATAGGATAGGAAGAACTCTTTCGTCATAGAATTTTATGAGAAACATATGAAATAATCTCTATGAAATACTAGGTGTTGATACTTGGCATAGAGCAAATGTTTACCAACACTGTTACTGTTGTGGCAGGTTCTAAAGGTTTTCTTAGAAAAATTTGAACGAGTACCTCCCTCCCCTCCACTTTCTCATTTCCTAATCATTCCTCAACTCAATATTTTCTGGCATTCAGACAGGGAAGATGTCCTTACTGTGTTTTTGTTTAACTTCCAAGTGCAAAAGAAAATCAAAGAGTGTGATCCAAAAATTATAAATAGGGTTTCTCTGGTGTCTCAGTGGTAAAGAAGCCACCTTGCCAATGCAGGCGACACAGGTTCAATTCCTGATCTGGAAAGATCCCACATGCCGTGGAGCAACTAATCCTGTGTGCCATAACTATTGAGCCTGTGCTCTAGAGCCTGGGAGCCGGAGCTACTGAAGCCCACATGCCCTACAGCTTGCGCTCTGCAATGAGAGAAGCCACCACAATGAGAAGCCCACACACCACAACTAGAGAGAAGCCCCTGCTCTCTGCAACTAGAGAAAAGCCTGCGCAGCAACAAAGACTCAGCACAACCTAAAATAAACAAATTTTTTCAGTTAATTATAAAAAAATATAAATAAAAAATAAAACCTGGTTTTACAAATCCATATTTTGTTCATATGACATTTGGTACCTAGATCTTTCACTACCCAGCTAGCTACCTGATTCTTTCTATTTTCTCTTAAGATTTGCAACAATTCAGCCCCAACTACCTCTGCAGGATTACCAAAACCTGGGCTCTCCAAACCACTGTCACAATTTATCCCTTAAGCCATGCTCCTCTCCTCCTGCATACCTTAGACTCTTCACTCCCCACCAGCTGCTGGAGAGGCTGTAATCCTTTCTGCAACTCCTGTTTCAATTTGTTGTTCAGTCGCTCAGGCGTGTCCAACTCTTTTCAACCCCATGGACTGCAGAACATCAGGCTTCCCTGCCCTTCACCATCCCCCAGAGTTTGCTCAAACTCATGTCCATTGAGTCAGTGATGCCATCCAACCATCTCGTCCTCTGTCATCCCCTTCTCCTCCCGCCTTCAATCTTTCCCAGCATTAGGGTCTTTTCCAATGAGTCAGCTCTTCACATCAGGTGGCCAAAGTAGTGGAGCTTCAGTTTCAGCATCAGGAATATTCAGAACTGATCTCCTTTATTGACTGGTTGGATCTCCCTGCAATCCAAGGGACTCTCAAGAGTCTTCTCCAATATCACAGTTCAAAAACATGCATTCATGACTTAGCCTAAATGTCCCCTCTTATTTGATGCCATCCAAACCCTTCAACAGTTAGTCATTCCATCTTGAAGGTCTCACAATAATTTGGGCAATCTTGTTCTTACAACATTTATCACAATATGTTATTATTCATTAAGGTATCTAACCAACAAGATTATCCTGCATCCCTAGCACTAAGAAATGCACTTGGCACCTAGTAAAGGCTCAACAGGTCTTTATGAAACAAATAAATAAATGAATGCATAAGAAAGCCTACTGACCTAAAGCTCCCGTATATCAAAATGATTAACCCTATAGCTTTCATTCAACAGAAAGAACTGAGTACATTTGGGAGGTACTTGTGTATTTGGAAGAAAATGAATGTATTTGGAAGGTGTTGTGGACCAAAGGTGGATGTGGTTCCTTCGTCCAAAGGGCTTAGAGCCTGCCTCCATCATTAAACCTGAAAAGCTAGCCAAATACATGGGTAAACATAAAGTTGGCTTTTTTAATTCAAAGTTGTTACCAGTATAAGATCAGATGGTATGTCTTTAATGATCACACAATTACCTGATTCTTTCAGGTTTGTTTTAAATGCTAAACATCCAGGGTTGTCTGACAAACTCCCACAGGTGCAAGGGAGGGTCAACTCACCACAGGAGCAGGGACAAGGACAAAGCTTGGCTCAGAACAGTCACTGTGAGCCTTCCACTGGTCCTCTCTGTCAGTTCAGTCTCAGTAAGATCTGTGATTTCTCTGACAATGCCATGCTTCTTTTATTTACTCAGATGCTTCCTTCCTGTTGTCAGTATCTGCTCTGAGCTTTTCAGGTAGATAGAGGCAGGTCCACTTGTTTGTAAAATAGCTCATTAGCATGAAGGAAAGAACACATCTTAGCTCATCACATTCATGAAACTCTGCTTTAAAAATATTGTATTATAGAATTTAACTGTAATACTCCCCCAGGAACGAGTTAGTCAAAAGAAATGGAGATTGGAATCACGTGCAAGTCCACTACTTTTGTTCTCATTTTTATTTTTTGGGATCCATATAAATATGCTTAAAAAAAAACTCTAAACTTCCTTATTAAGAGCCAAACTCTTAATTATTCACCTTGTAGCAACTGAAGAACATCCCCAGATTAAGAAGAGCGACAGACTACAGGGCTAAATCTTGCTCAGGTAAAGATGATGAAGACTTGTGTAAGCACCATAATGCAAGCCTGTTGGGAATTTCCTGGCGATCCAGTGGTTTGGACTTCAAGCTTCCAAGGCCAGGGGTCTGGGTTCCATCCCTAATCACGGAGCTAAGATCCTGCAAGCTGAGTAGAATGGCAAAAAATAAATAAAGCAAACAAAAAACTAAGCTTACACCTTGTCCAAGTGGAAACCAGGATCTATTTTCCAGCTGTCATTTTCTTCTTACATTTGAGTGAGAAGGAAGAACAGGAAGGAAAATATTTAGAGAAACAGCTCTGGGTCCTGGAATTAAACCGGAGTAACTGTCCCTGAAAGAGATAATTAACACAAGCAATTAACTGCTGGGGCCTCTGAATTATGTCAACAGCATGGCCATCGAAAAAGGGCATTCATTGATCTTAAAGGCCTTATAAATCTATCATGGTCCAGCACTCTCTAAAGAGATCTTCCAAAGCTATCCTGCTTTAGATTCAGTGAGGACTAGAATATGTGTCAGTAAAGAAGAAGTGGGTTAGAGACCAGATGGCCTGAGTGCAGGATCATGGAAGTCTGAAGCCAGAGGAAAGCTTGGAAGTCATCTAGCAAATTAGCGGCGAAAAAGCCAAATCTGATCTCTAGAGGTGTTTTGTTTGGCCTGCCCAATTCTTATTTTCTTTTATTTTTAGCCATGTTGAATGAATTGCCAATGTTTTCCCATCAAAATCTGAATTTCCGGGTTCTCTAGAAGATCTGGCAACACTGGGCTCTTGTTCTTATGTAATAATTGGCTGGAACTGAGTAGCTGTGGCCCTTGTGAATGGGCATGCCCCCAGCTCCTCCCACTCCCTCCGCTCCCTTTCACAGGACTGAGGCTGACTTGCCTAGGGTGTCACCTGTGCTCTCCGCACCTCCCAGGCCGGTCTGCTGCTCTATGAGGCCAGGCAGCCCTCTCGAACCTAGAGAACTTGCTGCCCCCAATCTTAACACTTCTTCAATTTCCTTCTCTGTATGAGGAAACTGGGGCTTCCCTGATAGCTCAGCAGGTAAAGAATCCATCTGCAATGCAGGAGACCTGGGTTGGATCCCTGGGTTGGGGAGATGCTGTGGAGGAGGGCATGGCAACCCACTCCAGTATCCTTGCGTGGAGAATCCCCATGGACAGAGGAGCCTGGCGGACTATGGCGTTGCAAAGAGTTGCACACGACTGAGTGACTAAGTCATGGGGGATTTGCTGGGAAGGGTGAAAAGAATATATGAAACTGATGCTCTTCCAGGGAATCTGGGAGGCCTCGTCTTTGTATTCAAGGCTGTTAGAGTCACTAAAGTTTTTTGCATCTCATATCCCATCTCTTTCTCAAAGAGTTTAAGAGTTTCTTTTGGGTGGATCATAAAAGCACAAGATCATATAATAGTTTGAAGATAAGGCTTCCTTGGTGGCTCAGAGGTAAAGAATCTGCCTGCCAATGCAAGAGACACAGGATCCCTGATCCTGGAAGATCTCACAACTAAGCAACTAAGCCCATGAGCCACAACAATTGAGCCTGTACTCTAGAGCCTGGGAAGCTGCAATTACTGAAGCCCCTGTTGCCCATTTCTCTGCAATAGGGGGGAAAAAAGAAGCCACCACAATGAGAAGCCTGCACACTGCAACGAGGGAGCAGCCCCTGCTTGCTGCAACTAGAGAAAGCCCAGGCAGCGGTGAAGACCCAGCACAGCCAAAAACAGACTGATTAACTTAAGAAACAAGTTTGAAGATGTGTTAAAACACTGAAATACGGGTCATCACTGAACCTATAAAGTAAAAATAATCCGACAATGAACAGTACAGTGACTGTAACATACCTTGGTATATATTTGAAAGTCGCCAAAAGAGTAGATTTTAAAAGTTCTCACTGTGCTGTGTGTGTTAGTATCTGACTCTTTGCAACCCACAGGCTGTAGCCTGCCAGGCTTCTCTGTCCATGGGATTCTCCAGGCAAGAATACTTAGAGTGGATTGCCGTTCCCTTCTCCAGAGGATCTTTCTGACCCAGGGATTGAACCCTGGTCTTCTGCTTTGCAGGCAGATTCTTTACCATTTGAGCTACAGGGTAATCCTAAAGTTTTCATCAGATACATGAAAAAATTAGAACTGTGGTGGTGCATGTTAATTAAACTTACTGTGTCACCATTTTGCAGTATATATATATATATATATATATATATATATATATATATATATATATATTTAGAATCATCATGTTGTACACCTAAAAGTAATATTTTATATGGCAATTATATAAATTAAAAAATAAAATTAAAATGATAGAAATGAGGATGCAAAGGAAAAACAGAGAAAAACTCCTACAGGTAGCAGGCCCAATTTCTAATTACTGTGAATAGCAGCTATCATATATTATGCCCCTGCCCAAAGAATGGGCTATCAAAGACAAACTTCCTGGGTTCAATACCTAGTTCTACCATTTACTTAGTTGAGTGACCTTATTAAAATTCTCAATATCAAGAGATCAAGGTGACTTCCCTGGTGGTCCAGTGGTTAAGACTCTGTACTTCCAATGCCAGGGTCTTCAGACTGATCCCTGGTCAGGGAACTAAGATCCCACATGCTGTGCAATGAGGCCAAAAAGAAATTCTCAGAATAAGTTTAAAACTATGCCTCCCTGGATAAAAGAAGGTAAGTAGCTCACTTAATATGTCATGTTTAATAAAGATTAATAATAATTATTATTGTCAGTAATTGAAACAGTGAACAGAGAGTGGCTTTACTCTGCATATTGACCCAAGAAAGTGGGGGTATTTTCCTAGCCAAAGTTTTAATCAAACTAAAAGTTGCTTTATCACAAGATTTCAAATTCAGGGGAAATAACTGTTGGATTTGAATAAAGCATTGAAGTCTACTTGAAAACACATTACTCTTTCACATTTATAGAAAGTAAATGCTATTAAGATCTTATTCATTTACTTATTAGAGGAAGCTCATGAAATTGAACTTCTAGGAATAAACCACAGTGAAGGATGTTAACACTGCTGGTATAAATATAATAAATTCAATCACACTTTAATTTCTTAGCATGGCTTGTCATCTCCGTAATCTAGCCCCGTCCTACCTCCCAGCCTTATCTATCTTAAATTCCAGACTCCAGCCACTCCAAACTGCTCTGCTACCTTTGAATACACCAGACTTGAACACCTCCATGCAACACCCTTGTTCCAGCAGCCCTCCTTTGCATCAAGGAAATCCTCTTCCTTCTCCAAAGCTCAGCTCAGATGCTACACCCACCACATAACTTTCCTCATTTCTTAACCTTGCATGAACCTCTGCCATTCAATCGTACACTATTGATGTCACTGTCATATGATTACATTGTTACTATCATCTATTATAGATATTTATAAATGCCTATCTTTCCCACCAAACTAAATGCTTTGAAGGCAGGGGTCATGTGTTCTTTCCTTGAACTCAGTTTTAAGTCACATTTCAATCTTATTATCTACAGGGAATACTCCGATGTCTACAAAGAACCTCCCAAAGAAAAGGCCAACTAGCTCAAAATATATGCATTCTTGCCAACTTTAATTAAAATTAAAGTCATTAGGTGATACGCTCTTGTAAAGCAATAATTAAACAAACAAGACATTGTTTCTTTTGTACCCACCCACGAGGCTTTCTATACCCAACTGCATTGTATGAAGTAAGTTCAAGTAATGACTCGCTCAAGAAAAAGACTAAAAAAATTGCAGGCTCAAAAGATCAGGTGAGAAATAAAGCTTGAAAAGCTAACTACATCTAATTGTCATTCTCTAGCTCCAGTTTCATGACCAGAACCACACCCAAAGCACCAAGATCTGCCTTGATACAGATTCAGACACCAATCGATACACATATCACCACCATATTTTCAGAGTCACAGTCAGAAATTAGAGAAGACTTCCCAGTGTCCTGAACTACCTCTACATATCTTTTGTCTTTTCCTATAGGTATCCCACAGAGAAAAAGGGTCCTTGTTACTCCCTCTTGCCTACACACAAGAGAAGAAACAGAGAAGTGTGTTCTTAGGCAGTCAGTGCTGCAAAATTGCAGGTTAAGCTATTTTATTATGTCATTTCCTTCCTAGGGCCCGAAAAGAAATAAATTTATCTCTAGCAATGATATGGATAACACTGTTATCTGGACCCACGATGTATTTAAAAGAAGGTGTAATCCTATAAATGAATAATTGGTGCTTTCACTTCAGAATCTTGTCTAGCTTCCTCAGTCCTCTGCCTGAACCAGCCAGAACAATTTCTCACAGCTGAAACCAACTCAAATCTGAGAAACTGTTAGGACGTACCAAATTAACAAGATTTGCTGAAACAACTGAAAATCCTACTCGGCGGGGATCAGTGTCTTGGGTTTACAGTTAGTTTGGGGTAATTCAAGATTTAAAAAATATATCCAAACTAACTGTGACCCAAGACACTGATCCAAAAACACAAGATGTTAAATAACTTACTGTGTAAGCAGTATGTCTATTTAGTGTAAATCCTACCTAACCTCCAGGATATATTGATTGCTTTGGGCTGGATTAGACATGGCAACCTAAGAAGCACTGATCTACTTCTGATGACGAAGTTTTTAAGCGTTTATCATTTCTTTCCGAACCCTCTAGGAGCTCCTGAAGCTAGCTAGAGGTGGTTACCTAGAGCGACCCACAGATGGAGCGTGAAGCACCGAGTCCTCCCAAGTTCCGGCTCTGTGTCCAAGCGGCCGAGGCGACCGTGCCTCCTGCGCTCGCCCGAACTGACCCCGCGGTGCTGAAGCTGGCGCCGCGCCTGGAACCCTTGGGCGCCCCAGTGCGACCCTCCCGGGGTCACCTGCGTGCACCAGCTCCCAACCCGGGCACCTGGAGGCCTCGGGCCCTCTGGGAAACAGGGGCTCACCTGAGTCGCTCCTCCCCCCCAACCCCCACCTTGCTCTGCCACCGGCAGTCCCGGCGCAGATCTCTAACCCGAGCTCAATCCGAGGGCACGGTCCTCTGTCCAGGACCGCCTTTCTCCCTCTCTCTCGTCCAACTCCGTGCACAATACCGCCCTCAGAGTGCTGGGAAAACTGGCCCGCTGCAGAGCAGCACCCCACCAAAAGGCTGGGAGTTGTCACGCGGTGGGCGCGAACACCCCGAAGACGCTCTCAACACCCCGAAGACGCTCTCAGCTCCCCAGCACACACTCCAAACAAGAAACCGGCTCCGAGCTTCTTGGCCGCAGATGACAGCGTCGCCCCCGCCTCCTCCGGCCGCTCGGAGACCGAGGAGTTTCTCCTAGCCTCCGGGAGGCAGACGGGGGACCGACAACCCCAGGACCCTCCCCGCGAGCTCCAGCTTTTTACCTGGGTACCGGCCGCAGTGAGCGTCTCCGGGGCGCAGCACAGGGCGCACTGCCCGGGCGGGTGGTGCGGGGAGGACCGCGGCCGCCGCTCTCCTCGGCAGCTCCGGGCCTGCCGGGCGGCTATTTAACCGGGGGCTCGGCCCCGGCCCCGGCCCCTGCCGGAGTATTGGGCAATTCGTCCCGCTACAGGCTGCCCCGGGAGCCGCCGCCCTCTGCCCCCGCCGAGCCCCGCGGCAGCGGCGGCGGCCACATGGAGGGAGGGAGCCGGCCCCTCCAGTGGGCTCCACCTTCTCGCCCTCCTTCTCCTTGGGAAGTTATTTCCCGTGTTTTCCCCCCCGGTCTCTTCTTTTGCGGGGCACCCTGGCCAGTCTGAACCGGTTGTGACTGAGCGGGTGGCAGGGGGAAGGAGGAGGAGGCGGAGGAGATGGAGGTGGAAAAGCGGGCGGTAGGGGCGCTGCTCTTGCTCTCGCGGCTCCCCGCGCGGCCAGTGCGGCCGGGCGGAGGGAGGGCACTGTGGGGGCCGCAGCCCCGGCCCGGCTGGAGCCGCCGAGGCCGCGGGAGAGCTGAGCACCGCCGGCCAGGCGCCCTCTCGGTGCGCACACTCGCGCCTCCCTCGGCGCCGCCGCGGCCCCGCCGCCCACCGTGTGCTCGCGGCGGCCGGTCCAGGACCGTGCGCACTCGGAGCGAGCCCGAGTGTGGAGATGAGCAAGAGTGCGCCCGGGTCTCCCAGGCTCCTGGGCCGCCGGGCGCCCTCCTGGCCGGAGCCGGCAGCGATTCCAGAGAAGCGGGCACCAGAACTTTGAGGAGTCGGTGCTCCTGGGCAGTGAGGATGCCAAGTGCTGTCCTTTGTGACAGTTCCAAGGAAAGGGGGGGCGCCCCTGTAGTGCACAAAGTGTGCTGAAGCAGAGAGGCTGCGTCTGAGCACGTTCTGTCTATAAAGCAGGTTCCGTTCAGTTCAGTTCAGTCGCTCAGTCGTGTCCGACTCTTGGCGACCCCATGAACCGCAGCACGCCAGGCCTCCCTGTCCATCACCAACTCCCTGAGTCCACTCAAACCCATGTCCATTGTGTCGGTGATGCCATCCAACCATCTCATCCTCTGTAGTCCCCTTCTCCTTCTGCCCCCAATCCTTCCCAGCATCAGGGTCTTTTCCAGTGAGTCAACACTTTGCATGAGGCTCAGGCCAAAGTATTGGAGTTTCAGCTTCAACATCAGTCCTTCCAATGAACACCCAGGACTGATCTCCTTTAGGATGGACTGGTTTTACCCCCTTGCAGTCCAAGGGACTCTCAAGAGTCTTCTCCAATACCACAGTTCAAAAGCATCAATTCTTCCGCTCAGCTTTCTTGATAATCCAACTCTCACATCCATACATGACCACTGGAAAAACCATAGCCTTGACTAGACAGACCTTTGTTGACAAAGTAATGTCTCTGCTTTTTAATATGCTGTCTAGGTCGGTTATAACTTTCCTTCCAAGGAGTAAGTGTCTTTTAATTTCATTGCTGCAGTCACCATCTGCAGTGATTTTGGAGCCCAGAAGAATAAAGTCAGCCACTGTTTCCCCATCTATTTGCCATGAAGTGATGGGACTGGATGCCACCATCTTAGGTGCACTGTACTAAAGATACACTCCTGTCTTTAGTTAAAAGGTAACAGTCATGGCACTGAAATTTCCACAGTTGCCTTAGCAGACTGGGGCCAGTCCATAGTTAGGTACCTAGTGCTTACCTGGTGTGGCAACCTCCTAAAGTGATGTGAGCTTTTTGTGTTCCTGTATATATGGGTATTTCTGAGAAGGGACACCATACATTCTACTAGCTTCTCAAAGGGGGCTGTGACCATGCATCACTGAGATGCAAATTTCCTTTATACACTGAACCTCCTCTAGTTTTAAACCTAGACAAAGACTCTACACCTTGCCAAGGGTTGGTTTCTGAAGTCCAAATGAAGCTGCATAAGCTTCCTCAGCCTCCCTGTTTCATCTTTTCCGCATCAATGAGTCTACATGAGATCAAAGTTCCAACAAAAAAACCTGTGGACCCTGGCCACATTGGTGAGTGTTCTTACAGATAGGAAAACAGTAGTTCATCTATTTGCCTCACACCATTCGTTTCCCTGCAGTTTACTGACTTTCATTCAGGTCATGGAGCAGAGTGAATGCCTGCACGCTAAGTTGCTTCAGTCCTGTCCTACTCTTTGTGACCCTGTGGACTGTAGCCTGCCAGGTTCTTCTACCCATGGGATTCTCCAGGCAGGAATACTGGAGTGGGTTGCCATGCCCTCCTCCAGGGGATCTTCCCAACCCAGGGATTGAATCCACGTCTTCTGTGTCTCGTGCATTGCAGGCAGATTCTTTGGTCTAAGAACTGAGGAGCTGAGAATATTACACTGAGCTACCAAGGGAAGCCCCAGTGGGGAAGAGAATGATTAGTTATTAGTTAATGGTTAATTATTACTTTGTTTTGTCCTCCCTGGTAGCTCAGCTGGTAAAGAATCTGCTTGCAATGCAGGAAACCCTGGTTTGATTCCTGGATCTGGAAGATCCCCTGGAAAAGGGATAGGCTACCCACTCCAGTATTCTTGGGCTTCCCTGGTGGCTCAGATGGTAAAGAATCCACATGCAATGTGGGAGGCCTGGGTTTGATTTCTTGGTGGGGAAGATCCCTTGGAGAAGGGAATAGCTACCCACACTGGTATTCTTGCCTGGAGAATTGAATGGACAGAGATGCCTGTTGGGCTGCAGTCCAGAGGATCACCATGAGTCAGACACGACTGAGCAACTTTCAATTTCACTTGAAAGATTAAGGGGGGGAGTGGGGGAGTAACAGTAAGAATAATAGGAAGGTGGTCCCAGAAAGTTTCTGGAAGGAAAAATGGAGAGGTGGTGAAGTCAACACCATTAAAAATTTATTTCTGCAGAGAGGGGATCCTATAGGGCCTTCTCATCCTCTTCTATTTTTGACCTGGTTTGCAACCACACTCAAGTGCATTCACTTTGAAATAATGTGTTGACCTGTACACTGATAATTTCTGTACTTTTCTCTATACATTTCAATAAAAGATATTTTTAGAAAGTTTTTTCTTTGATTCAAATACCCCCTAACCACTAGAGCAAATGTCATCTTGACGGTTGAACCAATCAATGTATTTTGTTGTTGTTAGGCTACCAGGGAAGCCTGATCAATGTATATGAAATTATATTTGGGGGACAGGGAGACCCTGCTTGAAAAATATTTCTTTGTTCACCAGCTGGCTTCTGAAGTTGCCCTGTCCCTGTTCTCATCTTCACCAAGTTCCCAAATTTCTTTTAAAGAGAGGATGTAATCAACATTCTGCTATCTGCTCAGCCAGTCCACACCTATCACCTAAGAACCAAAAATTAGCTCATTCTTACACACAGCATGGTTCCAACTTTAGTGTAAAACCAAATCCCAGGAGTCAAAAACTCAAATGGCTGAGGGTCCAGATTCATAATGTTCTGAATGAAGTGAGCAGAATGCAGACTGGGAGCATGGAAGCTGGCTCCCGGGGATAGGGGTGGGGAGGTAGGGGGTGGAGGAGGAGCCACCTGGTTTAGGGGATTATTGCCTGGCTGGAATGTGAAAATTGCCACTGATGAAGGTTTATTATTCAGTCATACCTCAGCAGAGCATTTAGACATACTGGAGAACTCAAAAATCTAGTCCAAACCTGACACTTTACCTATGAATGGAATTTGACCCAGAGAAGGTGAGGATGAGTTCCTGAACAACCCCAGGTCAGAGTGGTGAGGTGGGGACCAGGTCTGGCAGACAGAGACGGTGCTATCGCCTTTGTTCCTCAAAGCAGTGCCCAGTGGTCAAGTATGTTAGCTCCATTTTACAGATGATGTTACTTGCTAAAACTTTCAGTTGGTAAAGACCAAAATGACCTCCTGAACACCCAGAGTTTTTATTCCCAGTGAAGTAAAGATGCAACTTGAGAGGCAAGGGTCAGACAAGTTCCATATCACTGGCTCTACAGTTCTGTGCAGCCCCTGCCCTTTGAGTCTCTCTTGGGCCTAGAACTGGGCGTACTTTCAACATGATGGAGTGAGAGAAAAGAGCGGATCACGAAATAAATTGGATTTAAATGAGCCTCCCCTGGGAAGAAAGAGACCTAAGGGAAAGCATTTAAGGAAAAATTGATACAGAGGTGGTACCCTGAAGGAAAGCACTTGTTGTCTTGTGTTGTCCTTATGGAGCATTTGTTAAGAAGTCTGTGGTTGGTGTATTATTCTAAGCTCCCCAGTTCTTAGACTATCTTTTGCCTTAAGATAGAGAAATTAACCTACAATCAGCCCAGCAAAGAAGCCGGAAATACAAAGGGCAGAGGTAGGCATCAGTGGGTAGGGACAGGTTAGGACAAGTGCAGCCCCTGAGACGCAGGTCCACCACCTGCCTGGCTGACCGGACTTCCCTTCCCAACTTATGTTAATACATCAGGGCAGGTTTCTTCTCTTTTGTAAGTCTTGGTTGTCCCCTGTTTATGAATGACAGCACAGCTACACAGGGCTTCCCAGGTGGTGGCCAGCAGTAAAGAACCTGAATGCAAATGCAAGAGATGTAAGAGACACAAGGGACATGGGTTCAGTACCTGGGCCGGGAAGATCCCCTGGAGAAGGGCATGGCAATCCACTTGAGCACTCTTGCTTGGAGAATCCCATGGACAGAGGAGCCTGGCAGGCTACAGTCCATAGGGTCACAAAGAGTCAGACACGACAGAGCAACTTAGCACAGCTACACAGATACTATACTTTGACATAAAAATAACACACACACGCACACAAAATAGACTAGAGTTTCAATAGCTCAGAGATCTAAAGATCATTCTATTAATTCCCTTTCACTTACTTACCCTCTAACAGGATTTAATCTAATGCTTGATGATCTGGGGTGGAGCTGATATAATAACAATAGAAATAAAGTACACAAGAAACATAATGTACCTGAATCGATCACAAAACCATCCCCACCCCAGGGTCTGTAGACAAAATGTCTTTCACGGAACTGGTCCCTGGTGCCAAAAAGGTTGAGGACTGATGCTCTAACTGATAAAAGATCAGAAAAGAGTAGATAGACGTGGATAAATCCTTCCCCTCATGCTTATAGAGCTTTTACTGAAAAGGACACAATTTCAAATGTCAAAAATTAGCTGAAGAACATACTATATGATTTTTTTTCTTGCAATCCTCTAGTGTACTGTTTCATCTTTTTCTTGCCTTCTCTTTTATCATTTTATCTGGCTTAAACAATTTTTAATCTTAGAGGAAGGAGGGAAGAGAGGTGAATACTGTTCTTTAAGTGCCTGGTAATTGTCAAGAACTATGCTATCTCACTGACTCCTCAAAGCAGTCTATTGTACTCTTGTATCATTATCTTCACTTTGTAGATGAGGAAACTGGAATTCAGAGCTGTTAACTTACTTGCTGAGTCACTCAGTAGGTAAGCCATGGAGTTGGATTCAAACCCTGGTCTGGCTGATGGCTAAGCCTGTGCTCTCCCCAGTCTACCTTAGAAAACTGCATCAAGGCTTGGATGAGCTAATGGAGAACTGCCTTCTCAACGGTAATAACTCATCTGAGGCTCACAATAAACCTAAAAAGGAAGTGCTCTTATTATTACCCACATTCTGCCAATGGTAAACATGAACTAGAGAGCAGTTAAATAACTTGCCCCCAGTCAGTTAGTGATGGGTAGTACATGTGTGCGTCCTCAGTCACTTCAGTTATGTCGGACTCTTTGTGACCCTCTGGACTGTAGCCCACCAGGCTCCTCTGTCCATTAGATTCTCCAGGCAAGAATACTGGAGCAGATTGCGATCCCCTCCTCCAGGGGATCTTCGAGACCAGGGATCAAACCCACGTCTCCTGCAGCTCCTGCATTACAGGTGAATTGTTTACCACTGAGCCACCTGGGGAACCCAATGATGGGTAGCCTGGGGTTCAAATCCAGGCATCCAAGCTCTGAACCACCACCCTGTTTCATGAAAATGGAAATCAGAAATGTAAAATTATATAGAATGTACATGCCGTCTCTGTATGTGTGTGTACATATATATCCACTTTACATCCTTCTGCCCTGTGTTGCATGGTTTCAAGGCCATAACCAAAAGGAATCTACATCTTTATGCATACCATTTCCAAAACCCTCAGTTTATCTCCAGGTGTTGGACTGACAGCATCTGTAATGTCCTCTCTGCCTGTTTACATAGCAAAACTATAAACCCCTGAGAGCAGGTACCAGATGTGTCCTGTTCATCACTGTTCCCTAGAACACAGTGGCAGCAGCAGAACAGAACTTCACTTAATGAGCTTTTGTTGAAGGAAGGAAGGATCAAACCAGCAAAAGGACGAATGCATGCTCAAAGTATCGGCAGTATTTTTGATACAGCAGATAATTGAAATTCTTCAGTTGCCTTACTCTGCCAAGCTCTATTCTAGTTATTACAATCATCTCATTGAATCTCATAGGCCAACTACTACTTTTTATTCCTTTTATAGTTGGGCAACTAAGGCCCCCTGAGGTTAAGTGAGCTGCCCAAGGTAAGGCACCAAAGCAGAGGCAGAGACAGGAGGTAAACACAGGTAGATAAGTCCAGGATACATGCTTATAAGGCTAGGCTGTGGCCCCTCACTCTGCTAGTTCACAGCTCACTCTAGCCCAGAATCAAGTATGGTGCTTGGGACATAGTCACCTCTCCATAAAGGTATTCACCAAGAAAAGGAGGAAATTCCCTGTTTCCAGGACAGTTTAAGACCCTTCCCCACATTTAAATTCACTCATGAAATCATGTATCCTACAAATAAACAAGAGGCACCCAGACTGGACAGTGGGCAGTGATTACTGATTCTGGGCTTTAAGTAATAAAAGGAAGATCTAGTGTTACCAATGTCTGGGAGAGCAGAACCTGCAAAGCAGGGCTCACCCAGCAGGAGCTGGAATTTGGAAGAGATTTTGTTTTATTGCCAGAGACAGAGTCCAGGTGTGTGTGGAGAGAATACTCCCACCTCTCTCTTTGCTTTCAAATTTCTTGGTGGCATCTACCATTGGCCAAAGCCAGGCAGAAGCCATGCACTGAGGGAGTCCAGAAAATGCTGCCCACACAGGGTCAGCCTCCGGGCACAGAGCAAGGCAAAGAAGGTAGACATTGGGTTGGGCTGGGGAGAGTGGCAGAGGGAGAATGACGAGGACCACCACTGAGCTCTGCATCTACCACATGCCTGTGACTTTATCATTGCTACTTTAATAAATTTGCCTTAATCTTGTCAGCAATTTAGATTATGGGGAGTTTCATGCATTTTATGTTGATTCTATGAACTGCCACTTACAAGCCATTTCTTAAATTCTTGAAATGTGCCTCACTCGTTGCTTGTAACATAAATCTCCACACAGGGACTCCAAGCTATACCGTCAATGCTTTGTTTGTTCATCCAAATAATTCTTCATCATTTATGCTGTGCCAGGCAGTATATGAAAACAAGGAGTCTTGCAATCTAGGGGGAAAGAGCGTCAGGTGAACAATCACTAGAATGTGCTAAGTACCTCAGTCAAGGTACATAGGCTATGTTAAGAAAGCAGAGAGGAGGAAACACAGCTTGAGTTGGAAAGGGGACATTCCAGGGCTGAGGGAAGAACATTTACAAAGTCTTAATGGTGTGAAATGCTCCTGGACTATGGAAACACAATGGATAATTACAAGTGAGTCAGGGTCAGAGTACTTATGGAAAGTAGGAGGTAAAAACAGGAAGAGGCCTTCTGATGAGCAGCAACAGCTCCTATCTTTTGGCAGGACAACATAAATGGAAAACTGGGGAGAACTCTGGTGTACTTGGAGATCTAGAGGGCAGGGGCTACATTGCCTCAATAGGAAATGAATGGGCTCTGTCTGTTTTCTCCAGCCTTATAGGATTTTGTTGAAGATTAAGTCCCAGAAGAAAGAGTGTGACTGGCCTGGTGTGGGCAATACAACCATCACTCAGAGGAAAAGGAGGCACTTTGAGAGGATTCTCCAAAAGCAAATTGGAATGCCAACTAGCCTAAACACAGTAAATGTCCTCTTCAGTGGGTCATTATGTGTCTCTATTAAGAAGGGGTTCTCCAGGAAGCAAAGAGGAACCATCGAAGGATTCTAAACACTGGAATAATATGGTTGGCTTTGTGTTTCAAAACCATCACTCTTAGAAACCATGTTAAAAGATGGATTGGGAGAGAAGTAGCCAGAGGCTATTTTAATAGGTGAGGCAAAAATACATATTTGAAAATTTAATACCTAGAAAATTTCAAAATAAGGGGACCAATTTGAGAGATTAAGAATTCAAAGTGAAATTCTTTTTTTTTTTATTGTTTTTGCCATACATTACATTGTCAAAGTGAAATTCTTAATGCACTTAAGTGCCATATAACTGATGGATACAGGGATGAGTAGAAATAAAGGTTCGGAATCGCTTCCAGGTTTCCCATAAGAGCTTGTAAAGAATTGCTGTAAAATTAGGGAAGTATGCCTCACACTGCAGGATCCTCTTCAGTTCATTTCAGTCACTCAGTCATGTCCGACTCTTTGTGACCCCATGGACTGCAGTACGCCAGGCCTCCCTGTCCATCACGAACTAGTGGAGTCTACCCAAACTCATGTCCATCGAGTCGGTGATGCCACCTAGCCGTCTCATCGTCTGTCATCCCCTTCTCCTCCCACCTTCAACCTTTTCCAGCATCAGGGTCTTTTCCAGTGAGTTAGTTCTTCACATCAGGTGGCCAAAGTATTGGAGCTTCAGCTTCAACATCAGTCCTTCCAATGAACACTCAGGACTGATTTCCTTTAGGATGGACTGGTCGAATCTCGTTGCTCTCCAAGGGGCTCTCAAAAGTCCTCTCCAACACCACAGCTGAAAAGCACCAATTCTTCGGCGCTCAGCCTTCTTTATAGTCCACCTCTCACACCCATACATGACTACTGGAAAAACCATAATCCTAGAATAGTCCAAATTTCAAACACTGTATCTCATTGTTCCAATAAAACATTAAAAAATTTTCAAGAAACCCCAAGTTGAAATACATCTCCAACAGTCCTTTTGCAGTTGGGTATGGTTCAAAGTACTTTGGTCTGACTCTCCTAACTTGTGGTATGGGTCATATGATCATAGATGAGTGAATATATGCAACAGAAACAAAAAGCAGGAAACATTCAATATCAGTATAATGAGTAGCGGGCTTCACTAGGCTTCTTTCTTCTTCAGTAAAGAATCTGATTGCACTGTGGGAGACTCGAGTTTGATTCCTGGGTTGGGAAGATCCCCTGGAGAATGGAATGGCTACCTACTCCAGTATTCTTGTCTGGGAAACCCCATAGATAGAGGAGCTTGGTGGGCTATAGTCCACGGGATTAAAAAGAGACGGACACAACTGAGTGACTAACGCACACACACACACACACACACACACACACACACACACACACACACAGTGAGTAGTGGTGCCTGCAAGGTATATGCTAGGGTTTTACAGGAAAAGGCTTATCCTAACTGAGAAGAATCTGGGTTGATTATCAGGTTAAAGCGACCTTAGAAGGAAGGGGCCAGATCCTTTGGCAGCAACAAGCAAACATTGATAAAATACCAGATTACAGCTGGCTCAGATGGAGGCATGCCAACAACACTAATCTCAACAAACAAGATATCCACAACCAAATCCATCAGTCTGTATGTAAAGAAAAATCTTTACATTTCTAAATCTGGTGTGGTATGGCCCACAATACAAATACTTGGATTGATCAAACAGATCCTGGCACTCACCAGGTGAAAGCTGAATTAACTCTCACTATCATGAACAATAATAATTGCAGGCATTTCCTTCCACTGAACCTGGTCCTCCTGACCCTGTTGGAGACGCAAAGAGGCTGCTTCTGGCTATTTCAACAAGATACTTTGTGTCTTGATTGTTTCTCTTAGTTACACACAGTCATGAAGGCTTCTTTAGAGACAGAGTCTAAGAACTGGAAGAGGTCTTGAAGGTTAGCAGGTAGAACATCATACTTGCTGTAGCATTTAATCTACTACTTTTTCCGATGAAGAAACAGAGGCCCCAAAAGGTTGAATGATAAGAGGTGGAACGTGTAGAGGATGTGACTGCATAACTTAAAGCCAGACTACTGACTAGCTCTGTAACCTTGACGAGGTTCCTTCTCCCTCTGCGGAGAATGATACCTATCTCGTGTGGTGGTTGAGAAGAATCAGTGCATTAAACCACATAAAGTGTTCTAACACATAATATGTATCATATAAATGCTTATATTCATGAGCCCCACTTCAACTGGTAAACTGATCCTACCTTTCCTATACATAGTTAGAAGAAGAAAATTTTACCTACTGGCAAATTTACAATGATTACAGATAGTTGTCATATATAATATCCTTTAAGGATGTCTTCAAAACCCACATTTGAGTTCTTAAAATTCACTCAAGAAGAGCTCCTGTAGTCATAGGCAGCTATGATAACCAACCCAGGAAATCAATAAAGTCCAGTGACCAGCAAAGTCTGAAAATGATCCTTTTTAACCAAGTAGATCCTAATTGCTCCTCAAATGTTGCATCATTCCACATCACATGAATATTTCTACAACTTGGGTCCATCTTCTGTCAACTATGATCTGAATGAACCGAAGATGTCTGACTTGGATACGGTTTTTGGTAAGACTCTTAGTTCAACTTTTCTTTGGCTGGTCAAGATTATTTTTCAACAGGTTCTTTAGCAGACAGTGTTATAGTATAGCTCCAAAGAAATCAAAAAATGAATATTGCTGTGGGTGGGAAAAGAAATACAGGATGGAACTTGTCATGCTGATAATTATAATCTACAACATGTTTGATTCACTGAGTATGGCCAAAGAGCATATTATATAAGGAGAAGTTTGCAGTGTAGATATCAAAGGCTAAAAACTCAATTGGCAAAAAGACTATGGAAAATGACATTTAAGAGTCATTTGCACCATAATCATATGGCTAATGAAGTTGATTAGCCATATGCAGTGATGAAGTTGATTTCATCACTGCAGATGGTGACTGCAGACATGCAATTAAAAGTTACTTGCTCCTTGGAAGAAAAGCTATGACCAACCTAGACAGCATATTAAAAAGCAAAGATGTTACTCTGCCAACAAAGGTCTGTCCATCTAGTCAAAGTTATGGTTTTTCCAGTAGTCATGTATGGATGTGAGAGTTGGACTATAAAGAAAGCTGAGCACTGAAGAATTGATGCTTTTGAACTGTGGTGTTGGAGAAGATTCCTGAGAGTCCCTTGGACTGCAAGGAGATCAAACCTGTCCATCCTAAAGGAAATCAGTCCTGAACATTCATCGGAAGGACTTATGCTAAAGCTGAAACTCCAATACTTTGGCCACCTGATGCAAAGAACTGACTCACTGGAAAAGACCCTGATGCTGAGAAAGATTGAAGGTGAGAGGAGAAGGGGATGACAGAGGATGAGATGGTTGGATGGCATCACTGATTTGATGGACATGAGTTTGAATAAGCGCTGGGAGTTGGTGATGGACAGGGAAGCCTGGTGTGCTGCAGTCCATGGAGTTGCAAAAGTTGGGCATGACTAAATGACTGAACAGAACTGAATTTGAACTGAAACAGAACTGAAGTTGAACCTCCTAGAATTGAAAACAGCACAGAAAGTATCCAGCACCTCAAACATACCTGGCTTAGAGTAGATATCCAGTGAAAATTAATTGAATAAATCTAATCTTCATCAATTAAAAACTAACATCAACTTGGATCTTTATTATCTGACCTATGATACTTGAGAGAAATGTGATAAATTCCTTATGTAATGAACTCTTTGATATGGAATGGGTAATTAAGGAGACCAAATAATAAGTTCTGATAGGTAGACAGCATAAAATAGAGATTTAAAGAAAATAGATGTAGATTTTAAAACTGTAATGAAGAGGAAGAGAGTAAATACTTTCATCTTTAGCCTTTATTTCATAACCTACCTGTTTAATATTTGAAATCCTGAGGATTATCAGGATGACAAAAATGTTCTCTTTCCTTTAGATATCAGGAGAAAACCTTTTCAAAGATTAGTTGTGGGGCGTCTGCTTTGTAAAGTAGTCTGGCAGTTTCTGAAAGGGTTAAAGGAAAAGTTACCATCAGTTCTGTCCAGTTCAGTCTGATGCAATAATTTCACAAACTGATGTATACCCAAGAGAAATGAAAACATATGCCCTAGCAAAAATTAGTACATGAATTTTCATAGCAGCTTTATTAATAATTGACAAAAATAAAAACAATGCAAATATCTATTCACTGATCAATAGATATATAAAATGTGGTATATGCATACAATGGAATACTATTTGGCCATAAAGAAGACAGGCATAAAAAGCTATATATTGTATGACTCTTTTTATATGAAATGCCCAGAACTGGTGAATCAATAAAGAAAAGAAGTATATTAGTATTGCCTAGGGCCAACAGCAGAGGTGGTTGGGATGAGGTTAGGTTGAGGGAAAATAGGAAGTAACTGCTTGCTCATGAGGACTAGTAGGTATGAGGTTTCTTTTTAGGGTAATAAAATTGTTCCAAAATTGCTTATGGTAAGAGTTGCACAACTCTATAAATATACTAAAAAATCATTGAATTGTACATTTTAAATAGCTTAATCATATGGTATAGGATGGCTTCCCAATGGCTCAGTGGTAAAGAATCCACCTGCCAATGCAGGAGATGCAGGTTCGATTCCTGTGTTGGGAAGATTTCCTGGAGTAAATGGCAACTTGCTCCAGTATTCTTCCCTGGGAAATCTCATGAACAGAAGAGCCTGGCAGGCTAGAGTTCATGAGGTCAGAAGAGTTGGACATGACTTAGCATCTAAAAACAACGAACAATAATAGGAACTATATGTCAATAAGGCTGCTATTAAAATAAGCTACAAACTGATGCAGTTTTAGCTCTGCTTACATTTTTTTTCAAGCTGTCCTAAAATGACAGCTTTTAAATTCATCTAGTAGAGAGATGGCACTCCCTAACACCAGTGACAAGTTAGAGACCAGACATTATCTGCCTAGAATAATCATGAAAAAAAAATTGCAACCCCCAGAAAGAAGATTCCTTGTTTAATTTAAGCTGTGATGTGCACTGTACAAAGGCCAAAGAACACTAGAGAGTCTCATATTCTCTCTTTAGTCTGCCACAAGAAAATTTCGCTAAACCAGAGAAACTATGTAGAAGCTGATTTTTTTATCAATCCTAAAAAATTAACTGCCTACTTCTTCACTAAGTTGTACTCACACTTGTCTTGCTAATGTTTTGCTGAGCCCTGTCTACCTCAGAGCTTTTGTACCGCCTGTTCTCCCCTTATGAAGTCCTCACTTGTCCCCACATCTCCACCAGCTGATTCCTCATCAATCAAGCCTCTGCTCCAATGTTGCCTTCTCAGGAGAAGTTAGTTCCTTAGCTCCTGTAGTCAAAATTTTCTCCCCCCACCCATAAACCCTCTCTTACAGCTAGCTTTATTTTCTGTATAGCATGGCACTATCTGAAATTCTCATGTGTTTATCAATTATTGTCTGGCTTCCCTGGTGGCTTCAATGGTAAAGAATCTGCCTGCAATGCAGGAAACCAAAATTCCATTCCAGGGTCAGGAAGATCCCCTGGAGAAGGGAATGGCAATCCACTCCAGTATTCTTGCCTGGGGAATCCCATAGACAGAGGAGCCTGGTGGGTTACAGCCCATGGGGTCATGAAGAGTTGGACACCACTGAGCGACTGACCCTTTCCCTTTCCTCCAGCAGAAGGCTAGCACTGAGGCTGACACAAGGGCAGGGCTCTCTGGGTCTCCTGGGCACAAAAGCCTTTCTGTGTCCCCTATTTCTCGATTACAGGAAATAGGCTTCATTCAGTCCCCAAGAGCAGGTTGGAACAGATACTAATCAGTGAAGGGAGGGGACGCAGAAAAAAGGGAGGAATGGTTAAGAAGCAATAGTGCAGTCCTCGGGCTGAGTCCCGGTTCCCCCTCAAGGGATACACAGAACAATGTCTTTGAGCTGATTTGCAGATAATGAAACCTCCGCCAGGTGGGACTAGTTAAGGTATGCTGCCCACGAGCACAGAGACCCCAGACTGGTTGGAACCAGAAGGTTGATGCTGCTGACTCCTAGTCAACTCACTGCCAACCAATCAGAAGAATGTCCACGAGCTGATCCCGCCCTCTTTGAACCATTACCATGGAACTCCTCACCACCCTCTCCAGGCTGAGACACACAGTTATGAGGGCATTAACCTGCTGTGGCTCCGTTTGCCTGGCAATAAAGCTATTCTTTTTCACTTCACCCAAAACCCTGCCTCCAAAATTAACTCGGTGCTGGGGTACAGAGGCCAGGTTTGTCTTCCAGGACAGGGATTGAAATATTTCCCTGTGCCCACAGAGCTACCAGATGGTGAGTGAATGCTTGATAACTATTTATTGAGTACACGATCTCCACGGGGCAAGTCGTAATCAACTTCGTAAGCAACACCCGAAAGGTCAGGCTCTGTACCTTGAGATCACACCTCAGGAGTCCAGGGACACTGGCTCTTCAGAGAACAGTCTGTAGCCACCTCCAAGCTGAAAGGGCATAGGGCTGAGCGTGAACGCCCAGTTAGCCGTCAAGCACTTCCTGTGCTCCTGCACTAGTGATCCCGGGTCAGGTGGTAGTTGGCTCTGGGGCCTTTCCTGTGGGTTTATAAATAAATCTGGGCTCATGGCTGACCCCAGAGTGGCCTACATGGCAGCATGCCTGCAGCTTGCTCCATTAGTAGGACTGCTCACAGGAAGTGCAGCAAAGGAGAGCCATGCAGAAGCCCCCCGGAACAGCAGCCTGCGTCTGCGTGGTCACACACACATCGCACGCTTCCGATTCTCTCTCCAAGGACCTACGATAGAGCCCAGAGAACCCTGCTCAGTATTCTGTAATAACCTAAATGGGAACAGAGTCTGAAAAAGAATAGAGACTTAATACATGGGTAGGTATAACTGAATCACTTCGCTGTATACGGGAACTAACCCAACGTTGTTCACCAACTTTACCCCAATATGAAGTATAATTTGATCTCAGTCTTTACAGAGGCAGTTCATCCACATCACAGCCCAAAGTTAGGAAATACCCATTATAACTCGGAATGGCTCTCTGGCTCAGTTTTCTTGCAAGTCATTTCATTCAAGTGAATCCTTAATCCCTAATGTTTCATCAGTTGCAGAGTGCTTGTCACTCAGTTCCAGGAAATACCCGTTTACCTAACCCAGACTGCATACATACATATATGCCGTGGATATGGTCGCCACTCAGGAAAACAATCCTTTCTCAATCCTACTGAAGGTAGTCACAGGTCCCTTACTTCACAGAGCTACTCCTGTCTTCTTGATGTTTAAACAACATCTTAAATTTCTAGCACTCCTTTCTCTTATATGTCTTCCTGCAAATAGCAGTCCAGTTCATTTAATGACCATGGTGTTTCTATGTGATATGCAAAGCCAATGGTATTAATGCCACTTTTGATTTTTTCTTGGTTCTGTTTTGACACAGGAGGCATAGGAGACCCAGAGAAGTTCAGCGGTGTAATCCGAGGTCACAGAACTGTTCAGTAGCCAGACAGTAGGAACACGTAGTCCGTGAACTTTCCTCCACATCAGCATTTCTCAAATGCATAGTAATCTTTGGGGATCTGGTTACAATGCAGATTCTGAATTTAATCTGGGGGGTTGAGGGGCAAAACTAGGATCCTGTGTGTTTCCTAAGCTCCCAGGACTTGTTGCTACTGGTGGTCCTCAGAAGATCTTTCCCCACACCTTTCATGACACCCCAGACATGTCCATCTACTATTTCCTCCAATAGCAGTTGTTGTATTTAGGTATTCATTAATTTCCACCACTAAGCTATCAAGCTCCATGAGAGCAGGAACTAGGTTTTATTCACTGCTTTGACCTGGCTACCCAGCACCATGCATGCCAAAAAGAAATCAAATGAATATATTTGAAAGGTAAAGTGACCTATTTCCAACTACACTGCCATAATAATTAATATTATATTAATATTAATGATATAAATATTAAGACTCTGATTTCTTATACAAATGAAATTATTTACAAAACAGAAACAGACTCACAGACTTAGAAAACAAACTTATGGTTACCAGAGGGAAGTGGTAAATTGGGAGTTTGGAATTAACATATATACACTACTACGTTAAAAATAGATAGCCAACAAGGACTTACTGTACAGCACAGGAAAATCTGCTTAATATTTTGTAATAACCTAAATGGGAAAAGAATTTGAAAAAGAATAGACATATATATATATATGCATAACTGAATCACTTTGCTATACACCCAAAACACACAACTGTAAATCAACTATAGTCCAATATAAAGTAAAAATTTTAAAAAGAATCAGTCATTTAATCAATCTTTTAAAAGGCTATTCATCAAGCATCCTCTGTTGTCTGCAGTCACGTTATGATATCCAGTTGTCATCACCAGGTACCGAAATAACAACCAAATAAAAGCCACATAGGGTCAACCAGTTTATACAGAACACTGTCAGGGGTCAGTGGGACAGAATCACACCCTTGGGCCTACAGGACTGGTTAACCTAAGGTCATTCCAAGGGCAAGGGGAAGGTGTAGAACAGTCAGGGTGATGGAGGCTCACTGACACTCGGCATCACCTGTGGATGCTGACAACCCCAGTCCTCCATAGATGGTGCCTTTTCCATATGCCAGACACTCAACTAAGCACTTTGCACCTGCCATCTCATGCCATTCTCTGGACAAACCTATGACACAGGCACTTTTTTTATATAGGTAAGGAAGCAGAGACTTAGAGTTATTAAACCATAGGAGATGAAGCCAAGATCTGGATCCAGGCAGTGTGGCTTCAGCATCAGTACTTTTAACCATATCATTGATTGCCTAGAAATACAAAGGGAAAAGAAGCAATTGCCCAGGCCTGGGAGTGACTTGACTCTCCTCTCAGTAACCTGATAATAGGCTTCAATAAGTCCCAAATAGAGGGGCTTGGAGAAAGACATATCACATCCACATTATATCCCAAAGGGTGTCCAATGATATAGCATAGGAAAAAAGATTCTGCTACAGCAAATGCTAACATAGTGTGATTCTATTTGGCTTATGATTAAATAAATATACAACACCACTGAAAGGTTAAGTAAGAGTCAGTGAAGTAATAAGTCTCAAAGTTCTCAGATTCCTTTCACACTTCATTGGGTCTCTAATGAAACCTTGCACTAATGTCTGGACCAAAGCTGAGAAGATGGTCATCACATGGAAGAGATCAGGATTTTGTGAAGCATGTGTGTCCAACGTAAAAAGTCAGTAAGTCTAAAGGACAGAGAGAACTCTGTTTTTCAAAGACTTAAATTCAACAGTTATAGTTTTATACTGTCAGAAAATGAGGGAGTCAAAAAAAAACAAAACAGAAAGAGAACACGCTGTTCAACTGGATATGAGAAAAGGGTAAACTTGATCTGTTTTTGACTGAAGATTCTTAAACATGGAGTAAGAAAATAAATCAGGATAATACTAAAATATACCCACAGGATCTTGAATAAAACATTACTGTGAAAACAGTTGAACTGTGTAGTTTTTTAATTGCACTTGTTTCATTATTAGTACCTTTGGGGGCAACATGGTATGACGGATTGTGAAGGCACAAGGCCTGGTTCTGCCACTCCCTAGGCATAGGCTCCAGCTAGCATAATTCTTCCAGTATTCAGAGTGCTCATCTGTGAAATGGGACAACACACTCTTGCCTCCTAGGATTACTGGGAGTCTTAAGTTAAATGACCTACTGTGAACATTTAGTTCCAAACAGAAAATCAACACAGGTTGCATCCTGAGTTCTCTCCTTTCTTATAAGTTCTGTTTTCCTAAAAGAATCTCTTTTTAAGCATTCCTATTCCTAACTTAAAGTTTTGTTTGTTGGTGGAAACATAAAACTGTGGAGGATTAAGAAAAACAATCTACCTACACACAGATGAAATGTATACATAAGAAAATGAGAATACACTATTAGTATATCATATGGAAAGATTATCTTATGCTAAGTTTGGGGTGTTAAAAAACAGAATCACATAGTAAACAACAAGGTCCTCCTGTATAGGACAGAGAACTATATTCAATATCCTGCTACGACCCATAATGGAGCAGAATATGAAAAAGAATGTATATATATTTACAACTGAAACATTTTGCTGTACAGTAGAAATTAACATAACACTGTAAACCAGCTATACTTCATAAAATGAATTTTAAAAAATTAAAAATAGAACCATATAAAATTTCACATAGGTATGCATCCATAATAAAAAAATCACTCATAATTATACTTACACATGTTAGTCAATCTATTAATTATCAATCATGTTAAAAAATCAAGAAGTTTTATGACAGTAGTATAGATTTTTGAAAAAAAATTCCATTTCAATTTATGTGAATGTTTTATGAACCATAAAGTTCTAAATAACACACAATGTTGTTTTTATTGCAATGTCCTTTTAGCTTCTAGAATAACTGGAAATGTCATCAAATTAAAATCACTCAATGTATTAAATTATAAAATTTTATTCACTGGAATTCAATATGAAATTCACAAGTAAAGTAAAGGAAGTCAGTTTTCTAAGAAGTTAAAACAACACATATAATAAACAGGAAGTCAACAAAGATTACAAACAAAATTTTTAGACGTCTTCCCACAATTTCATCTTCTAGACTTGCGGGGGTAGTAGTAGAAATTAATATCCAATTTTTACACGTCATATCCAAAATGTCTCTGCTTCCTAAGAAGTAAAATAAAGAGAAAATATCCTTAAATAAACACATTTATAATATTGAATTTTTTTAAACTTAATCTAATAATTTGCACTGTAAAGAAATAGTGATCAAGAAATGTCTTTCAGTCAGGACTTTGTACATTTTAGTAACCAACCAGTGAACTAAAATATTTTTCTCCTTAACGAATTAATGAACTTTTACCCGCTAATTTTGACTATCTTATGTCATAATCATTGAATTTTCTATTTATCTATTTTTTGGCTGAGCTGTGAAGCCTGTGGTATCCAAGGGGGGATCAAATCTGGGCTGCAGCAGTGAATGCATAGAGTCCTAACCACAGGGCCACTAAGGAATTCTCTTGTCTTTCTTTCTTTAAAAAAAAAAAATAAAGAAAAAAATTAAAAAAAAACCCTCAAGATCTATCAGAATTACCATTCTCTTTCCAATGTTATAAATTATCAATTTATTTTTGAAATCTTATCTTCAAAGTGACTTATAACCATTTTTATGGCATCAGTGAAATTGCCTTTCTTCTAACCTACAGCCAGTATTACCAGGAAATAAGAATTGGAGGATATGCAAAAAGGCAGGTGATAAAATTTTTTTAAATTAAACAACAAAAGGTTTGTTTCATTTCCTTGATCTTTCCTCAAAATCCTCTTTCTTATATGTTCACTTAATAAGACGTTAAACATTTTCATTTCCTCCACACTCCCATGTTCAGATGGTAAAGAATCCATCTGCAACGCAGGAGAACTGGATTTGATCCCTGAGTCAGGAAAATCCCCTGGAAAAGGGAATGGCTATCCACTCCAGTATTCTTGCCTGGAGAATCCCAAGGACAGAGGAGCCTGGCGGGCTACAGTCTATGGGGTTGCAAAGAGCCATATACTGTTGAGCAACTAACACTTTGTGTTAATCAGTTTTTAAAAAATATCTGGAATTTTTTAAAGTATTATGGAATTGTAAAAGGTATTAATCTGTAGTCTGTTGAGCACATTGTTGGAACGTTTTACTGAATGACTTTCAGGTAGGGAATTTAGAACCATTCTCAACTCCTTTTTCCAGGAATGTAAGGTCAAATGAGTTAAGTAATTTTCAAAGCCTTGTATCAAAGTCCTTTATATACACTCAACTTAAAATGAGCATCAATACTTTTAAAAAGTGGCAAGATTGGGGTGGGAAAATATTTTCTGCTATTTTTTGCTCAGACCCAAAAAGGCAGGTAGAGTTTTAGGAGACAACATTAAAGAGAAACAGGGAGATAGATGAGATGTATACAAATACCTTCTCCCTCTTTTGACTGATACCTTCTCCCTCTTGATTCATCTCTGTGATAACTAACATCTCTAAAGGAAGGGATGATTTGCCCCAAATTCTGCAGCAATCTTTGGCAAAGTGGTGAGGGTGGTGGTGGTGGTTTGCGACCACAGAGAGCCCCTCAGGATCCTCTGTCCATGGGATTTCCCAGGCAAGAATACTGGAGTGGGTTGCCATTTCCTTCTCCAGGGGATCTTCCCAACCCAGGGATGGAACCAGCATCTCCTGCATTGCAGGTGGATTCTTTATTGCTGAGCCACCAGGGAAGCCCACACTGGTGAAGTAAACACCTAGAATTTCCCTTAAGTTCACCAATTCCTTGTGCCATGTTTGGGGAACGGGGTAAGAATAACACGCGAATTTGCAAAGTGATTTTCCTTGCCTCGTATTTCCTCCACCTCCAGCTTGTGTTTCTTCCGTCTGTATTCCAGGGGTACCTTTGATTTTATCCAACAACAGTAAGAGAGAGACAAAACAGGAAGCAAGGGAAAGATCGGGTGAGTGGTGGGGGCTGAAGAGCGCGCAGAAACCCACTTCTCACCTGATCCAATCCGGGCAGTGGTGGATAAGGCTGCTCCTCGGTTTTCTCCCTGGCTGCTCGTCCTAGGACAAAGTACCTTCAGCACAGGTGGTCTCTTAGCAACCTTGGTTCCTGTGTCAAAGCACATTAAAAGCCTTTATCGAATGGTGAGGCGGTCTGTGAGGTGGACGGGCAGGGAGCCTGTGTGGAGAAACTCTCGAAGAAGTTGGGAAAATGTGATGCATTAATTTTAGTGGATTCCAGACCAGTGTAGCTAAAAACTACACCTTTCACAGAAAGGTTACACAGAATTCTAGAACTTTCCTGACAGGGCAAACATTTACCACTCTTTTAAAGCAACAGTCCTCAAGGGGTGGGGGGGATAGAAGAGATGCTGTTTAAGGGTTATATATGTGCAGCTGATAGACACATAAGTTCCAGAGAGGTAATACACAGTACCATGAGCAAGTCGTAAAAGTGTATCATATACATTAAACTAGCTAAAAGACTAGATATTAACTGCTTTCAGCACAGAAGAAATGACAGTCATGTGATGTGATAGAGGTGTTAGCTAACGCTACCATGGCAGTCATATTACAATATAAACATATCAAACCAGTATACTGTACATATTAAACTCACACAATGTTTGTGTCAAATATAACTTAAAATTTGAAAGTTCCTAAAATTAGTTTTTAAATATTTGTTTCACTATCTTCCATGGTACAACAAACAAAATTTCTCTTTCTGCATAAGAGGTAATACCTCATGAGATTTTATATCTGCTATAAATTTGATAAGTTTTAAGATTTTGTGTCACTTTTACAAACAAATTAGAAAGTGGAGGAGCGAATTTACTTGCAAAGACCAGGTTGTAAAATTCAGACACAACTGAAAAATTATTTATCCAACAGAATAATGGTTATTACAACTATGAAATAATAGAAACATTACTTAGAAAATCATGTTGAAATATTTAAGTATGACTAAAACCAATACCTTAGGACCAGTCATTACCCTCTTAGGTATATACCCTAAATACAAGCATGGATATCCACACCAGGACACACATCCAAACTTTATTTGAAATATCCTCAACTTAAAAACAAACCAAATGCCTACTAGTAGATAGAAAATCCGTATAATGGAATATTATACAATCATGAAAATTAAGTTACAGCTACATGAAAAAACAGTGGTGAATTTTACAAACATAATATTGAATTTTTAAAAAGCAAGACACAAAAGAAAACACATGGTAATTATATTTCTGTAAAGTAGGAAAACAGTTAAAGCTGCATGACTTAGGGGTGCATAATTGGGGAGCAATGGTGTAGGTGATTAATTGATCAAATAAAGCAAAGGACTGACTACCATAAAATCAGGATAGTGGTGGTGTTAATGGAAGGGGCGGAGGGCTTCCAGCATTATTTCATTTCTTTCTTTTTTTAAATTTGGCCCTGCCATGTGCCATGCAAAGATCTTAGCTCTCCCTGCAGTGGAAGCACTGAGTCTTAGTCTTCATCACTGGACCTCCAGAAAAATCTCTTTTTTAAAAAAATGTTTCACTTTCTGTCCTTGGTGGTGGTTATGTTGATAATAAGTTTTTAATTACTTGCTAAACTGCACATAGACATTTTATAAGCCTTTCTGTAGGTATGTAGGACTTCACAATTGAAACATTCTTTAAAACATCAGAGAATTCTACAAATGTCAATAATGGCTATTAGTTGTCGAGTTTGAGTGAAGGCTATAAGTGAATTTTTCCCCCTTGTTTCTTTCATTTCTTACATTTTCATTTAAAGGATGTTGCTTATGAAACTTCAGAACACTAAACAAAATAGTCTTCTAACTCCCTGTCCTCTTTCTTGCCCATCTATTTAAAAGTAATGGCTTTATTTTTGTCAAATCAATCATTTTAACAAATATGAACTCAGGAAAATTAAATGTATCAGTGAGATTTGAATGAAAATATGTAACCTACACTTTATCCAATAAATTACACATTTTCATTAAAATGTTTCACTGACCCGTTTCAGTTTTCTTGAGATTATATTAAATCTCTTTGGCTAAAGAACATGTTCCTGCTTCATTCCAAAATGCTCATGAGAAACAGGAATGTGGGTGGTTCCTGTTTGGGTCTTCTCCTTAATGTTAGATCTGTTTCTAGAACTAAATCACTGGGAGCACTCGAATCTTTACCACCGTAAGTTTACTAGCACACTCAGATTTTACTGGGGATTAAATGATGCTTGATTTACATTTTGCCTAATTAGTTCTTGCTATGCTAGAAGCTTGGTAATCATGTGTTTTTTCTCTTAGGAACATTCTTTTGGAGGAATGGCTATTTCACAGCAGCATTTTCAGAAAAAAAGGATGATTTGTAGTGTTTTTTTATTGGATAAAACACGCACCAAATAAACAAATTTCAAAATAAGTTGATTAATTTTAAACAAGTTAGCACACTTCTTAAAGTGTAATAGAACATATTGAGTGGGACTATCATATTTTAATATAACATTTAAAAATCCTAGCTAAAATAACATTAACTCCAATTTTTGATATAAGACATCAAGGTTGTTTGGGGCCTAACATATTTCATTTTGAAATTTCAGATGGCTGCAAATAACTGACCCTACCTTTTGAATGTCTCTATATACCTTTCTTTTCCCTAGCTCCAAAAGGCAATAGAAACAATTTATTTTGTAGAAATTAATTTCTAGAAAGTTATACTGATAGTATGAATAATCTCTTATCTAGTTTTCAAAACTTGTCTTTATTATATCTTCTTTTGACTCCACCAAGAGTCCAAATAATCTAACCCAAACTGATCTGTTTATTGAATGGTTGAACAGTGGTATCCCACAAAGAAAGTTAGACAAATGTCTAGTAGTAGTCACTTTTGGTCTCTGGGGGTTGAATTTCATTGCATTCTCTGTTTTTTACCCTGTCATCAGCTTGTAGGCACTAGCCTTTCAAATCTCTACAATCTTGTAGGTTGTAGAGACTCTTGGGACCCCAAGAAGAGAGCATTTGCTAAATGGTTTGGTCCCCTAGGAGAATGAAAACAATGCAAATGAAACAGTAAAACCCCCTCTGTTACATAAAATTATTACTTGTCCTAAGACCTCACCCATTTCTCAACCTCTCTCAGCCTCTACTATTCCCACTTAGTAGGCGTGGAGCCTTGGTCAAGACAAAAAAGAGAACATACTTTGCAAAGTCTCTTTTTCAATCAGAAGAAAAACACTTTTCATTGGATTCAAGGTTATAATCTTAAAGACATGAGTCACATTTCAAAAATATTTTCTGTTTTGATAAGAATTTGCTAATCCTGCTTGTTTCCCTCAAAATCTAATGGTCAAGATAATATTCACAGAAGTTCCCTAGAGACATATACTGAAAAATGAGACACAACTGATACCTGTCCACTCTTGCTTAACAAGTCACTTAAAGTGACTCAGACAGCAAGGAATCTGCCTGGAATGCAGGAGACCTAGGTTCGATCCCTGGATCAAGGCGATTCCCTGGAGAAGGAAACGGAGAATCCCACGGACAGAGGAGCCTGGCAGGCTACAGTCCATGGGGTCACGAAGAGTTGGATAGGACTGAGCAACTACCTCTTTCACTTTTACTTTTAAGTAAAGTATAATAGTTGCCATTTATCATGGGTCTAGTATGTGCCAGGTTGTGATTAGGCACTACTGGGACATGGAACAACTGCCCAAGAGTCAAAGCTAGAGCCTTGACACTAGTAACCTAGAACTTTAGCCCCCAGATGCCACTCTGTTTCAACTACATGGATTTATTAACGTTTTCAAATGAAAAGGAAACTGACTGAAATGAAAATATCCACATGCAGTTACCAACAGCCATTCTCCCTCTTTGGTCCTGACTCCTTTCCGTATATGTGAACGGTGGGGTGGACAAAGGGATGGATAGTCTTGCAGTTACCCCTCTGGGCCTGATAACCCTGAATTTGCTGGAACAACAACAGTCAGTTTTATTCACATCAAAACCAGCTTCTCTTTGTAAATAGATCTTTCACAGGCTACTACTACAAGCTTACTATCTAGCAACCTGACGAGCTGAAAGTTCAGTTTTTTTAAGTCTGTTTTTTATGAGCTTTTTACTCCCTGCAATTTTATTCTCTCCTATTATTAGTTTTTTGTCCCCTTGATCTTTTTTTTTGGCTGTGTCAGCAGCTTGTGGGATCTCAGTTTCTCAATCAGGGATTGAATCCATGTCCCCTGCAGTGGAAGCATGAAATCTTAACCACTGGCCCACCAGGGAATTTCTCCTCTTGATCTTATTAACATTAGTTGGATGGAGAAGTAGCAAGAATGCTTCCAGGACTTGGTAGTTGAACGATGGGTCAGGAATAAGATTTTGGTATTTGACTTGGATCTGCCACTTACCGCGAGGCCCTGGGTAAGTCATGTTAACTCTCTGTGCTTCTGTTTGTGAGCACTTCTATAAAATGGGGATGATAATAACTTCATGTGTGTGTGTGTGTGCGTGTGTGTGTGTGTGCGCGCGCGCACGCTCAGTTGTGTCTGACTCTTTGTGACCCCATGGACTGTATCCCACAATGATAATTTTTTCCAGGCAAGAATACTGGAGTGGGTTGCCATTTCCTACTCCAAGGGAATCTTCCTGAACCAGGGATCGAAGCCTAGTCTCCTGTGTCTCCTACATTGGGAGGTGATTCTTTACTACTGTGCCACCTGGGAAGCCCAATAATGACAGCCACTTCTTAGGGCAGTGGGAGAATTAAATGAGATAATACTTGTGCCTAGAGAGTAAACACTTCCTAAGCAAGGGTAACTATCATTATCAATTATACTCTACCATATTACCTCCTAGATGGTACCCCTTGAAAGAATCAGTTTTCTCAGTTTCTCTTTAGGTATCCAAACATGCAAAACTGTCACACACCTACTCATCCTTTGAAGCCCAACATATCTCCTCTGTGATCTTCCTGATGTCCTCAGGCAGAATTTAGTGTCCACTTATCTGGGATGTATTGAAACTCACTACAGTGTATTACGGTTATTTGTTTGCATGCAACCCCCAAGGGCAGTTGCTGTCTTCCTAGAAAATGGGGATGGACTTACCCATCCTAAATCCCACTGCATCATAGTATTTGATGTCAATCATTTTTAACAATATTGATTTAATAATTGTACATCAAGCAGAAGCTTTCTTGGAAGACTGAAAGTTCATTTTGTTCAAAAGACAACTACTACAAGAAAAACATACATAGTAAGTCTACTTTTACCACCAAAATTTCAAAACTAAAATCCCAAAGTTGGATAGGTTCAATTTTGTCTCTGGAAATGTCTCTCTCCCACAAAATTAATGTTTAATGAAATCCATCTTGTAGAAACCTGAGAAATCATATAGGAATCATACCTTGTTGATGTTTTCGCTTTTTTTCTTTTGGCCTGTAATTATGAGACCTAGTCAAATGTTGGAAGAGAACAAAGCTTTTGTACCAGCCTACAGGGTTTCATGATGGAAATGTCCTGTTGGAATGGTTACTGTTTCTCCAGCATAATGGTGACTTGTCTCCTTAAGATTCTAGAAATAGATGACAGTCTGGTAGGATAGGAGACATAAATTCCTTAATTTTGAGTCATTCAGAAGTTAACTAAAAAATCGGGCATATTCAATAGTTAAAAGGATTTTGTGTATTCTGTAAGTTTCCAAAATAGAGTTCAAGGTGCATTTTCTGAATTAATTATGTGAGGAGTTACATGAGGAAGACAACTGAACAGATATCTGAGAAATTAACTCATCAGTGATATGAGCATTGTACAGAGAAAGTTTGAATGAGAATAATAATAAATGGCATATGGTTTTACACCGAAGTGATTATGAGCATGATTGTTAAACTTTGTTTCCTTATTAAAGTATGATTCCAAGGAGACCTTTCCCTCTCTCGCTAAGAAAAACAACTGTAGTGAAAAAAATCTCAGCTATGACAGAAATGTTGGCACTGGCAAAGAAATTTGAGATTTCTTCCAGATTCTTATTTGACAAGCCAGGCCCAGAGAAGTACAGTAACTTGTCTGAGGTCACACAGTTACTTTTCTTCTAAGCTACCATATTAATTGCCTCAGCAAGTTTTGGATACATTTATGATACATTGGATTCTGCATTTCACCAGACTTGGCTATTTGAAGGTATTCTACTTTCACCACCTCCCAACTGCTTTGATTCAGGCCAAGGGAAGGCCAATGTCCAGGATAAAATAAGCCACAAGGAGAACTTGGAAACTTGGGAGGTAAGACTTGCCAGAATTCACAAAGTAGACTTTGCTTGGAGACAGAACCATGTGTCTGGTCACAGAGATGGGTCAGGAAGGTTGTGGAGCCAGATGGAACTGCCTTGAGATCCTGGTTCTGCCTGGTATTAGCCCGATAGCCATGGACCAGACATTTAACCTCACCTGCTACCTCATCTGGAGATAGCCATAACCAGTCTTGCATGGGCTTGAAAGGATTTTATTGATAACTATAGCTAAGAAGGGCCCGCACATATTCTGATTTTAATCTCATAAAGCCACATGAGGTGGGCGCTAACGCTTCTATCTCTAGTTGCAGAGACTGATTTTGACCACAGACCTCAGGGAGCCATTTGAGATCACACTCCAGGGGATGACCAGGGATTTGAATGGAAGTGAGTTTGGCTTCAAAGCCTTAGCCACTGCAGCATCTCGGGAGTGGTCAAAAGAAAAAGGTGAGCTAAGCGCCCAGCATGTAGCCTGGCAATGGTTGATATGATGAAGCTTGGGAGTCAAAAAAGTGGACATTTCCTGCAGTCCGACAATGATGGAGGGAGGTGAGGGACTCAGATGGACTTAAGAGATGGCAAGCCCCAGGAAGATACACAGACATGTGGGCCAGAGGGCCACAGGGCCAGAGGGCGCTGTCTGGCCTGGCAGAGAGGGTCCCAGACCTCTGTGGAATCCCTCTGCTCTCCTCCTCTTCGACTGTAGTTCTCATGCTTTCTCTCCATGTCAATATCTGTCCAATCTGGGCCTTCCCAAGCCATATACGACCATGCCTCACATATTTTTAAACATTAATTAATTAATTAATTAAATGATTAATTAATTAATTGTTTCGGCCATGTGCACAGCTTGTGGCAGGGCTTCCCAGGGAGCTCAGTGGTAAATAATCTGCCTCCCAAGGCAGGAGATGCAGGAGACTCAGGTTCAAGCCCTGGGTCAAGAAGATTGCCTGGAGGAGGAAATGGCAACCCACTCCAATATTCTTGCCTGGGAAATCCCATGGACAGAGCAGCCTGGAGGGGTTGCAGAACAGTCCGTGGGGTTGCAAAGAGTCAGACACGACTGAGTCAGCAGACAGGAACACACAGCCTGTGGGATCTCAGTTCCCTGACCAGGGAAGGACCCCGTATTCCCTGCGCTGGAAGTGAGGAGCCTTAACCCCTGGAGCACCAGAGAAGTCCCTTGCCTCACACATCTGAGTAAATATTCCAGCCCTAAAATGAACAGTTTTTCTACCTATGAACAAACATCTCCTCTTAATCATCCACTAGCCAGACTCCTGAAGGCTGAAATTTTCTGAGACCCTGTTCCTAAACCAAATAGGAGATCGCATTGCCCCTAAGAAGACATAAATTACTCAGTTACAGGCACTTAACGTTAAGAAAGATTCTGGAACCAAAACAATCAAAATGTTTTCAACCTTCTCCCTGCCAAGTTCCCCAGCCCTTGCCAGGAATCACAGCTGTAGTGCAGTCTTACGAGGCCAGACGAACTGTCCAGAGTTGTGGGGAGGACCAGCCCTACAAAGCTTCCTTGCGGAACCCCACAGGGCAGTGCCATGTGACACCTTCCGTGGTGCGATGAAGCAGGAGTGGAGCTGAGGCCAGGTGCTTATTTGCTGGGTCTGGGGGTTTTATCTGCAGAGCCTCACATCGAAACAAGTGTCCTCCCAGGTTTGGCAAATGGAAGGGAGGTCTCTGGACCTGTTTGACTTCTTAAAAGCATTCAGGAAAACCTTTTAAACTACTTTCTTGACCTGCAACACAACACACTCCTTTGCCTAAATTCATGCTGGCAGTTTTGTCTTTTTAATCTAATATTTGATTTCTGAAACCAGCTAAGTGTTATTTGGAGTCAAGTTAAGCTGAGAAGGCAGAGGGCCAGGTTGGAAAACAGAATTTCTGGTTCAGGGAAAGACTGTAACCTCTTCTAAGGCCAAATTAAATTTCTAGCATTTAGCACAGGGCTGGGGCTTCCCTGATAGCTGCAATGCAGGAGACACTGGTTCTATTCCTGGGTTGGGAAGATCTGCTGGAGAAGGGATAGGCTACCCACTCCAGTATTCTTGGGCTTCTCTGGTGGCTCAGCTGGTAAAGAATCCGCCTGCAATGAGGGAGACCTGGGTTCCATCTCTGGGTTGCAAAGATACCCTGGAGAAGGAAAAGGCTACCCACATCAGTATTCTGGCCTAGAGAATTCCATGAACTGTATAGTCCATGGAGTTGCAAAGAGTTGGACATGACTGAGCAACTTTCACTTTCACTTTGGAACAAAACAGGTACTCAAAAAAAAAAAAACTGGGATAAGGAGGATGAGATTTGACTTTATAGTGAGTTTTTTCTGTGCCTCCCAAGCTTGTTGTGTAGAAGGTAAACCCAGGGAGGAAAACTGAAAAGCAATGAGTCATTTTCTAAGAATGCACAGCTCTCCAAGATGAGGTCTGATGATAATACCCATCCTCAGTGAATAAGTTTTGGGAATGATGGCCCTGTGAAATGTCTGCCCACTGTTTGTACTTCTCATGTACCATGGATCAAGGCCATTCTGACTTATATCAATTACCCATGAAATGACTTCTCTCTCCTAACTTATTCTGAGTTTACTGACCCTTTGCTAATCTAGCACTGTGTCTTCACACAGTGGGAATTGAATAAACATTTGCAGAATGAAAGCTTGCAGTGGAAAACAAAAATGTCATCCTGTCTGCTGAGTGTACAGGGTAACACTTTGGGAAGTAGGTATTCTCTGAAACAACCCTCCTTTCTGTCTCATCCAGACACAGAATTGGAGCTAGGAAGGTGGGTAACCAGTCTTTCAGAACCACAGAGCATGGAACCAAAAGAAAAATTTCAGAATGCTGATTACAGAAGAGCAGAAAGTTTTATTAAAATAATAGCTTGTGCTTTGAAATTGTTTTGAAAGTTTCCCCAGCATTGTTGATCTTGTAGGTGTTTAGTCACTAAGTCATGTCCAATCTTTGCAACCCCATGGACTGCAGCATGCCAGGCTTCCTTATCCTTCACTATCTCTTGTATTTTAGCCATAGCCTAATGTCCTGAACTGCTTACTATTTAGCATCCTCCAATGGCCCCATCCTGAGCATTCCCATGGCTGACACCATCCTAAGGATGACGTTATTAAAAGCACTAAAAGCCAATTATTATCTCTACAGTTTAAACTTTCCCATCAAAGACCACGTTGGAGGTTCTAGGTTAAGACGATTCAAGAAAAAATTCAAATGAGGGACTTTATCAATAATGTTCCCACACTCGGCCACTTAGAAACATTGTGAGCAAAACCCACCACCTTACCAAACAGGTTATAACTCTTATCCCATAAACAAGGAAACTGAGGCTCAGAGAGGGTGAATACTTGCTTAAGGTCACACAGCTTGTTGAGCCAGGCCTCAGTACCCAGCCAGCATCTGCCTCCTTCCAGTTCCCTGTGATGCCTCTCTTATTTAGAAGTCTGATGCACATGTTCAAGAGGACTGAAATATGTAACCAAAGCAGAAAACTCTCTTAGTCTGTAATCCTGAGGAGGGACTGGAGTGTCAGCTTTCATCTTTTCTGAGGGGGCTGGGCAGGACCCCAGCTTCAGGGTCCGCCTCTTCCAGACAGAAAACACAGTGACCTACTTTGCAGGAATCTCAGAAACAACCATTATTTCAAAAGAAAAAAAAAAAAGAAAAAGGCTGCAAGGACAAAGCCTTTGGCTAAATACTCAAGAAGGCAATAAATTCAAGCAACATGGCAGATGCCCTCTTTCTGCAGCAAACCTCAAACATGGAAAAATGACAGACAAGGCCCAAGTGTCCAGTCCAATATTCCCCTGCAGACACTTTCCATATGTGAAATTTCTCTTTGAAATCACCGAAATCCTCTCTTTGGGGAGGCAACACAGAAATAATATTATTAATAATAATATTATAAAATAATTAATAATAAACATTAATATCTGGCATGACCACAAAGCTGGGTCAAGCTTTGAGATCATATTAATCCCTTGCTTCTCCTTTTGCCTTTATTAAGCCAGAAGGAAATGGAGGGGATAGAATTCTAATTCATATTAGATCATATAACCAGCCTTATAAAAACTGGAGAGACATTGAAAGAGGGAGAGAACAGGCTACCAGAGTCTTTGAGCTTCCTGTATTCCCCTACCAGATGCAAGCAAGACTTCTGCTAAACTTTCCTCTTGTCAGCATTTTCAAAGGCCACCAAAAAAAAAAAACAAAACACAAAACTTACTGTTCAGGGGTTCAGTAAGCGAAGTCCAAAGTCAAGGAGATGATCTCCCTCTTTTGTGAAAAACACCATCTGCTCCTAGGTGGCTCGGGAGACTCGCTGGGCTGTTATTAATAACCAGCTTAGCCCTTTCCTGAGAAACATGAGCCAGGCTGTCACGGGAGGCGGCGAGTGGGGAGGGACCGACAGACACAGGTGGGATAGATGATGACAAAAATACCAGCAGGCCCATAGAGGAGTGCAAATAACCCATGAGTAGGGGTGGGCCCCTCCACAGTCAGTGCTCATGGCAAGGTGCTAAAAGTTCAGCAGCAACTAACCAAACACTCTCTACTGTCTTACTCTCTTGGAAAACATCATGACTCATGCAATGTCAAGCTTTCCTTTGTTCTTCTGAGCAATTCTTTTCCATGGATGTTAATATCTGAATATCTTCTCAAACTACACATTTTTGCTTTGTTTACGTTGAATTTCCTGTTTTTCAAATACATAAACAAGTGGATTTTCAAATGCACGTTATCAATTTTTTTTAAGGTCTGTTTTCTTGTGAGCGTTATCAGTCTCTCTCCCTCAAATGATCCCCAAACCTTTACTGGCAAAATGCATGTATGTGTTGTTGGGGGAGGGGTGCATTGTGACAGCGTCAGAATAAAGGGAAACCTGCAAAATTCAAGTTCAAAGAATGGAAATCGTCATGACCTGGCTACCGGTTTACAGTCGGTCTTCCCTTTTGAAAAACTATCAACTATTTCCAAAAAATCTAAATCTATGCCTCCCTTCCCCTAACGACTGAAACCAAACTGTTCAGACCAAGAACTGCCTGTCTTCTAACTTACGTGATCTAACTTACACTAAACACTGGCTCTGTGCCTGTCTAAAGTGTTAAAAGAAAACTGAGGATCACACAAAAGTTATTAGATTACATAAAGATACAGAATTGAAGGGAACAAACACTCATCAAATTGTCCAATTTTTAAGGATCCAGCTGCCACCCTGGTTTAGGCCTGGTAAATATTCTTTTTTTCAAACTCAACTGGGGCTTCTCCTCTCCAGCCAGGCCCCTGACATTTGACCCACCTTCAACCTGAATCAGCAGAATTCAGAACAGCCTTTTCTTAATCATCCACCCCCTGCCCAAAAGCTGACCATGAACATGGACCTTCCCTGATCAATGGTCCAGCCATTGACTTGTTCACCTCATAGGCAACATCCAGTTCCTTCCGGTCTTGTTTATTCCCCTTTGGGGAAAAAGTGGAAGCCGTGACAGACTTTGTTTTTTCCTGGGCTCCAAAATCACAATGGATGGTGACTGCAACCATGAAATTAACAAACACTTGTTCCTTGGAAGAAAAGCTATGATTAAACCTAGACAATGTATTAAATAGCAGAGACATCACTTTGCCAACAAAGGTCTGTATAGTCAGAGCTATGATTTTTCCAGTAGTCATGTATGGATGTGAGAGTTGAACCATAAAGAAGGCTGAGCGTTGAAGAATTGATGCTTTTGAACTGTGGTGCTGGAGAAGACTCTTGAGAGTTCCTTGGAGAGCAAGGAGATCCAACCAGTCAATCTTAAAAGAAATCAACCCTGAATATTCGACTGACTATGCTAAAGCTGAAGCTTCAATGCTTTGGCCACCTGAGGCGAAGAGCGGACTCATTGGAAAAGACTCTGATGCTGGGAAAGACTGAGGGAAGGCAGGAGGAGAAGAGGGCAGTAGAGGATGAGAGAGTTAGATTGCATGGTCGTGAATTTGAGCAAACTCTGGGAGATAGTGAAGGACAGAGAAGCCTGATGTGCTGCAGTCCATGGGGTTGCATAGTTGGACACGACTTACTGACTGAACAACAAACAACAAAAATTAAAAAAAAAAAGTCATTTTCCACCTGACCTTTGAGATGCTTGTGATCTTGTGGTCAACGTGTTATTTTGTAGTGGGCACCTTCCCCATTTTATAAGTCTTTTCTCTTTTTTGAGTATTTTTTTTTTAAGTTGTGGTAAAAGGGACCTATCATAAACATTAGCACCCTAAACATTTTTAAGTGTGTGGTTTGGTCATGTTAAGTACGCTCACTTTATTATGCTACAGATCTCCAGAACCTTTTCATCTTGCAAAACTGAAACTCTCATCCCCATTAGAGCGCCACTGTCCACTGCCTGCCTTTCCTCCAACCTCTGGCAACCACTTACAACAGTCCTTTCAAATACTCCCCCTTACCTAAATCTGGATTTGTCTTGGACAGTTTTCTGGTGCCATGTCTCAGACTGAATGCCAGCCATCCCGTGGCCCATGCCGTCTTCACCTGGGTTTTCGCGTTGGCTCCTCTGACGCTCTGTGTCCTGGGGGTCTGAGGTCTTCATTCAGGGCTCTGGACGGCTGTCTCCCATGACATGCTGAGGTACAGCAATTCTTCCAGGCGAGGTGACGTTCCTCTGGCTCTTCTGCAAGGCCCCTCCTATTTCTCTTTGGTTCCTCTTGTGAGATTTTTTAGGAAGTTCCTTCAGCTCTTCAACTGAGGATTGAATGAAGGAGGATTCTCTGCACTGGGACAGTGGGAGAAGCATCAGAGCGGTAACATGAGGGGATGATCTTTCCTGTCTTCTTTAAGGTCTTTATATCTGATGTGATGATCTAATCCCACGGGTTACTAACTGCATGCATCTCCTAGGGCTGTCCTAACAAAATGCCATAAACTGGGTGGCTTTGAACAACAGAAATCTGTTGTCTCAGAGTTCCGGAGGCTAGAATCTGAAATTGAGGTGTCGCCAGGGCCATCCTCCTTCTGCAGGTGCTAAGGGACGACTTTCTCTTGTCTGGTCCTGGAGCTTGGTGACTGCCTGCAGTCCTTGGCATGTCCTGGTTTATGCTAGATGATCTACCTACATCATTTCTTTTCTTTCTTTTTTTTTTTAAAATTTCTCTTTATTCCACCTCAAATAAATCTTTTAAAAATAAATTTTATTTATTTATTTTTGGCTGTGCTGGGTCTTCGCTGCTGTGCGGGCTTTTCTCTAGTTGTGGAGAGTGGGCACTACTCTTTAGATGTGGCACAGGCTTCTCACTGTGGTGGCTTCTCCTGTTGCATAGCACAGGCTCTAGGGCACGCGGGCTTCAGGAGTTGTAGCACGTGGGCTCAGCAGTTGAGGCTCCCCGGCTTTACAGCACAGGCTCAACAGCTGTGGCACACGGGTTTAGCTCTTTGTAGCATGTGGGATCTTCCCAGACCAGGGATCAAACTTGTGTCTCCTGCACTGGCAGGCAGATTATTTACCACTGAACCACCAGGGAAACCCTATATCATTTCTAATAAGATAAAATATTAAAATATTAACAACTAAGCATAATTTTAAGACTTTATATATTTTGATGTTAGTAAATATGTTTTTTTTTGCCACATCAAGAAGCTGTAAAGATGTATGTAGCTATAAAAAGTTGTGAGATGTACGTTCATAGCTTTGCTATAAAATGGTGTGTGACAGTTCACAGTTATCCACTTCCCAGTTATTTCTGTGGAACAGAAGTTGCTGGGGTTAAAAGTTATGGCCATTATGTGTGAATGAGTCTCTGGGAGAAATAACTGCATAGGAAAATAAATTTGTATGCAAGGTATTCAGGATGTGCTTTTGTTAAGGGAAAGAAGAGTAGCTTTGTCCTAAAGTAAGATGATTGGTTGTTTCAGAGTGAGGAACAGGGATGCAGAAGACAAAACCTGCATGGATATACAAAGTTGTAGGTTCCCAGAAAGGGAACTGTATTTGTCATGGTCTACATTTGTTAAGGGTTGGTGGTGGTTTAGTCACTGAGTCGTGTCCGACTCTTCCCAGCCCAGGTCTCCTGCATTGCAGGCAGATTCTTTATCAACTGAGCTCTGAGGGAAGCCTCCTTTGTTAAGGATTAATGGGCTTATTATATAAGATTGTCTTTCAAAGATCACTAGTATCAAATATCATACTGGTGTAAAACTGAAATTCTATTTTCTCATTGCTAAACGACAAAATTTTCTTGGATTACTGATCTGCTTCTTAAGAGATTAGAAAAGGGTTCTCAGTCTGCCTAAAAGGCAAAAGATTCTGTGTCTTACCGGAATACTTCCTGTGCCTCACACTGACTTTACCATGTCCTTGATGACTTAAAGGAACAAAGTTTTCTCACTTTGGGAAGAGCTAAAGTTCTTTATAATCATGTCATCTTCTACTTTAAAAAATATTTGCCAATTTGATTTCAAATTCATTTTATTTTGTTTTACATGGCCAGAAACAACCACATTTCCTCATCAATCGCATTGTTTTTGTAATAAACTTTTTAAAATTGATGTATATGGATTCATGTCAATGTATGGCAAAACCAACACAATAAAGAAAATTTAAAAAATAAATAAAATCCAAAAATAATAAATAAAATTGATGTATAGATGATTTATATTCTTTTTTTTTTTAATATTTTCTTCCTAGTCATGTATCTCAGCCCCAAAACACACAACAAACAAAATATTGTTGTATGTTAGGTATAAAGCTGTTAAGAGAGTAAATCCTGAGAGTACTCATCTCAAAAAAACCACTTTTTTCCCCCTATTTCTTTATATATATAGGATATAGATATGATGATGTTCGGTCACTGAACTCATTGTGGCAACCATCTCATGCTATATGTAAGTCGAATCATTATGCTATACACTTTAAACTTAATATAGTGCTGCATGTCAATTATATCTCAATAAAATGGGAAGGAAAAAAACACCCTTCATGTAACTTAGATAAGAGTCATAGATACTCCCTCATTTACCTCGGATGAAGCCAGACACAAACTCCAGTTCCCCTTATTTGTCTATCAGTGACTAGCTAAACTGAGCCCACTGACCATCAGGTGTCCCTGGGGCTCAAATGGTTAAGAATCTGCCTGCAGTGCAGGAGACTCCAACCCCTGAGAAAAGAGAATGGCTATCCACTCCAGTATTCTTGCCTGGAGAATTCCATGGACAGAGAAACCTGGCAGGCTGCAGTCCACAGGGTCATAAAGAATCTGACACAACTGAGCAACTAACACTATTGCCCATTATAGACAAAGCACCTGCCGACATGACTTGACCTAACTTTACTCCAGCTTCTTCCCTCCCCTGAGGAGCCTGAACTTTGACCCACTTTTCAACCTGAGCCAGCATCAGAATACTGCACAGTCCTTCTGAGACCCTTGCAAATCTCCGGCTCCAAGCACTCTATTATAACAGTGCCCCTCCCCCCACTGCCATAGTCTTTTCAAATAACATATCTCCATATCGTCCTCTAGAATTATTATTATTTTTAAAAATTTTACTGTAAGAAAATGCTGAGAGGTGCACCCAGTGTTATAAACATTGAGGACTACGGAAAGCGAAAGTGAAAGTCGCTCAGTCATGTCCAACTCTGCGACTCCATGGACTATCAAGTCCATGGAATTCTCTAGGCCAGAATACTTGTGTGGGTAGCCCTGTCCTTCTCCAAGGGATCTTCCCAACCCAGGGACTGAACCCAGGTCTCCCACATTGCAGGCGGATTCTTTACCAACTAAGCTATCAGGGAAGGCCCGAGGACTATGGGGGTATGGTCCAAATACTTAAGCAGACAATCATGTCTTAGTCCTATCTTACAGGTAAGGAGATGGAGGTAGCAGAAGTCTAAAAGACTTGCTGACTCACAGCACCGAGCACAGATTTGGGAATCCAGGCGTTCTTTCTTATCTCCAGCACGTGCATGCATGCTAAGTTGCTTCATTCCTATCGGACTCTGTGTGACCCTATGGACAGCAGCCCGCCAGGCTCCTCTGTCCATGGGATTCTCCAGGTAAGAATACTGGAGTGGGTTGCCATGTTCACCTCCAGGGGATCTTCCCAACCCAGGGATCAAACCCACGTCTCCTATGTCTCCTACATTGGCGGGTGGGTTCTTTACCACTAGCACCACGCAGCACAAACATGCTCAATTCTGGTCAATGTTTAGAGTAGGTTTGGGGAAATTATTGAAAAGCGTTGGTTAAAAACAATCTCCAGTGTTTAAAGAAAGGGAAACTGGATTCAAGAGTGAAACAAATAAATAGAATATCCTGAGCTTCAGGAAATTTCTCATCTGTGGAAGTGAATGAAGACCACCCAAATGGGAACAAGCAAAGGCTACTGACTTACACCTTGCTCTAGCAAGGGAGTTGACCACCATCACTTCCAAGTGACAGAAACTCAAAAGCAGGCAGAAGGGCTTCCCCGGCGGCTCAGTGGTAAAGAGTCCGCCTGCTAATGCAGCAGACATGAGTGCAGTCCCTGGGCCGGGAAGACCCCACCTGCCATGGAGCAACAGCCTGCGGGCCACAGCCACTGAGCCTGTGCTCTGGAGCCCGGGAACTTAAACTACTGACCCCGTGTGCTGCAACTACCGAAGCCTGTGTGCCCAGGCTCTGCCACGAGAGACGCCACCACAGTGGGAAGCCCACACACCTCAACGAGAACAGCCCCTGCTCACCAAAACTAGAGAAGAGCCTGTGCGGCAACACAGTCACAAATAAGGAAATTAAAAAAAAAAGCAGGAGTTAGAGTGTCAAAGTTTTCTGGTGGAAAAAAATGGGTAGGAAGCCCTGATTGGAGACTGTTAGCATGGAGAAGCAGTAGACAGGCCAGTGGGACATGGAGCTTTCTGGTGTCATTGGTTAGGGGTGCATGCTGGCTTTCTCCTATCTGTCCTATAGTGGACGTAGGTACAAACATTAGGGAGGCTGTGAGTTATTACTCAGGCCCTGGCTGTTTGGCATCAGTTGCCACAGGGATTAAGACTTGGCTTTCTGGACTGGCTACTGTTGTTAGGAGGCTGGCTTCCTGGGCAGACTGCAGCAAGCTGTGGGCCAGGGTTCTACTTTTATTTATAGCCTGGCCAACGTGTGTTCAGTCTCTCAGGACTCTACAGGGACCCTGCCTTTAGGAGAGGCTTTCACGTATCTGACCAGTTCTGCACAGGAGTCTATACACAGGCCAGGGATACTGACAAGTGGTTTTCCACTTCCAGTTTGGAGGATGGAAAGTATTGTCGACTTAAAAAGTAGTTACAATTTCCTCCCTGACAGAAGGGGGCGAAGGTGGTCACTTGCAACCCAGTGATCCCACTTCTGGGCATACACACCGAGGAAACCAGAATTTAAAGAGACACATGTACCCCAGTGTTCATCATAGCACTGTTTACAATAGCCAGGACTTGGAAGCAACCTAGATGTCCATCAGCAGACGAATGGATAAGGAAGTTGTGGTACATACACCCAATGGAATATTACTCAGCCATTAAAAAGAATGCATTTGAATCAGTTATTTATTTATTTATTTATTTATTTTCTTTACATTATCATGTTGGTTTTGCCATACATTGACATGAATCTGCCATGGGTATACATGTGTTCCCCTTCCAGAATCCCCCTCCCACCTCCCTCCCGATTCCATCTCTCTGGGTCATCCCAATGCACCAGCCCTGATATAAGTCAGAAAAACACCTATACAGTATATTAACTCATATATACGGAATTTAGAAAGAGGGTAATGATGACCCTATATGCAAGACAGCAAAAGAGACACAGATATAAAGAACAGACTTTTGGACTCTGTGGGAGAAGGCAAGGGTGAGATGATTTGAGAGAATAGCACTGAAACATGTATATTACCATATGTGAAATAGATCACCAGTCCAGGTCTGATGCATAAAACAGGGCACTCAAAGTCGGTGCACTGGGATAACCCAGAGGGATGGGATACGGAGGGAGGTAGGAGGGGGGTTTGGGATGGGGGACACATGTATACCCTTGGCTGATTCATGTCAATGTATGGCAAAAATCACCACAATGTTGTAAAGTTATTAGCTTCCAATTAAAATAAATAAATTAATTTTTTAAAAAGTAGTTGAGAATTATATTTTATTTGGTGGGAATTTTTAGGACTTAAAGCCCAGGAGACAGCATCTCAAGGGACTCTGAGAGAACTGTTCCAAGGAGGTGGGGAGAGGAGTCAGGTTATATATAAGTTTGCAGCAAGGGGCAGGTCCACTGAGATCTCTCTGAGTCATGCAGAAGGGGCTTGAAGCCCTCAAGGAGCTCAGCCAAGTGGGAGAAACAAGCAAATAGACGAATGCACTAAATGATTTCCCCAGGCCTGCCATGAGCTGTCTTGACTCTGAGCTTGCAAATGGCCATTCCTTCTGTCTAGATGGCCTTTCCTTGCCCTAGTTCCTCACTGTGAATTTCTTCCTAGTTTCCCCAAGCCCCAGGCTAGAGTCCTCTGAGTGACCTGTGCTCCCCTTTCCAGGACTGCTTATGCTATTCTGCTCCAGGGTTTTTGCCTCTTTTCCCTAAATGATTGTGAAATCCTGAAGACCACCTCTCGATCTGGGTTTCCATCATCTGTCTCATTCCTAACACAAGGCAGCCCCTAAGATATCTGAAAGTGTGCACGGAGCACAAGGGCAACCCAGACAGGAAGACTGAATGATGGAGGTGATGCCAGGGTCAAGTCTGAAAGTGACGCCAAAAGCTCAGCTTCTCTGTATACTGGTGCCGAATAAAATCTCGGAGACAGAGTGTTTGGGGGGTGAAGTACAAAAGGATAGCTTTATTGCTTTGCCAGGCAAAGGGGGGCCCAGCAGGCTCATGTCCTCAAAAGCGAATGTCCCCAGTTGGTGAAGACGGTGAGAGGTTTCATAGTAATTGTCCAAAGAGAGAGTGATTGATTCTCATGGACATTCTTCTGATGGGGTGGGGGTCAGGTAAAAAGGAGTCTGCATCATCAACCTTCAGGTCCAACTGGTCTGGGGTCTACATCCTTGTGAGCAGATATCATTGTTAATTGTTAACTTCTCCCACCTGGAAGGGTTTCAATATCTGCAAAATAGCTCAAAGATACTGTGTACATCACTTGATGGGGAAACAGGACTCTGCTCCAAGGCTGCTCTACGCTGTTTGTTTCTCTCTGGTCTCGCCTCCCTTCCCTAATTAACAACTGCTTGAATCTGCCCATTGGTACTCAGGGAAGGTCATGGAGGCTGAATGAAGGCTGTTTCCTATAATCGAAGAAACTTTGAGAGACTCTGTACCCAGGAACCCTACAGGACGCTGCTCGGTATCAAAAGGATAAGTAGGAACTTGCCAAGGAGTCAACAGGAAAGGCATTCCAAGCAGAGCTATTAACAGAAGCAAAAATACGGGAGGAGGAGAATGGATATGAGTGGGCTGAGAACAGCATGGGGCTTGCAGACCTGAAGGCTAAAGAGCAAGGCAGGGACTTCCCCAGGGGTTAAGAATCTGCCTGCCAATGAAGGGGACACAGGTTCAATCCCTGGTCCGGGAAGATACCACAGGCTTTGGAGCAACTATGCCCATACATCTACTATGAGCCTACGCGCCCTAGAGCCTGTGCTCCACAACAAGAAAAGTGGTTGCAATGAGAAGCGCACGCAGCAGAACAAAGAGTAGCCCCTGCTTGCCATAACTAGAAAAACCTGTGCACAGACACAGCGTGGCAAAAAAATATATTAAAAAAGAACTAGGCAGAAGTGGCTAGAGACAAGACAGACTGAGAAGAGACATGTAAAATTTTAATATTCTGCTTCCTCACTTACTAGCAGTTTAACTCCAACCAAGTTATTCAACCTCTTTACACCTCAGTTTCTTCATCTGTCAACTAAAAATCAGAACATAAATCAGTCATCTTCACATAAAAATGTTGCAAGGATTAAGTGAGTTAACGGGCATGAAACCTTTATCAATAGAAGAGCACAGAGTAAGAATGATGAGATTGCTTGCTATTTTTGTTATTTTATAGGCAAGATCTGGCTAATTCTCCTGTTCTTAGCAGGAGTGAGAGATGGTTATCAGAGCAGGACCTGCAGCCATCACAGAGGAACGATTTCCTACAAGAGTCCAGTGAACAATAAGGGCTGAACTGACCTGGGGCAGGGGTGGGGAGGATGAGCAGGATTCAGCAGCAGTTAGCAGGTAAAACTGGTCAGACTTACTGCGTGGGTGAGAAAGACTACAAGAAGCCCAGGAAGCATCAGATGTGTGATTTAGGCAATTTGAGTGGGTAAAATACAGAAAGATAAGGAGTTTGTAAGCACTTCCTATGTGCTAAGCACATAGCTAGATGCTTGATGCCAAGAGATGCTGAAGAATTGATCTAGGGCCAGAGCAAGCAAGTAGCCAAAGAAGACCTGGAACTCTGTCTCCTGAAACCAGGTTTATGCTCTTTCCAACACACCTCACTCTGGTCAGAGAATTGGGTTCTTCCCAGGGATAAGATTTCTGCCTCGCATATCACAGTTCTTAACCCTTAGGAACCAACAAGGAAAATTCAGGCATTGGGGGAGATGAGAAGGGGTTTTTTGAATTGTCAGGGCTTTCCATACCAAAATAAATATATAATTGAAGTGTACCTCAAGCCATTTTCCCTTTGCAAATTCCTTTATTTATTTGTCATATAAACGTATATACCTTTAACACCCATTTCTTATTCCTGGTTCAGTTCTTCGCATTAGGTGGCCAAAGTATTGGAATTTCAGCTTCGTATCAGTCCTTCTAATGAATACTCAGGACTGATTTCCTTTAGGATTGACTGGTTTGATCCCCTTGCAGTCCAAGGGACTCTGAAGAGTCTTCTCCAACACCACAGTTCAAAAGCATCAATTCTTCAGGGCTTAGCTTTCTTTATACTCTAACTCACATCCATGCGTGACTACTGGAAAACTATAGCTTTGACTAGATGGACCTTTGTTGGCAAAGTAGTGTCTCTGCTTTTTAATGTTGTCTAGTTTGGTCATACCTTTTCTTTCAAGGAGCAAGTGTCTTTTAGTTTTATGGCTGTAGTCTCCATCTGCAGTGATTTTGGAGCCCAGAAAAATAAAGTCTGTCACTGTTTCCCCATCTATTTGCCAAGAAGTGACGGGACCAGATGTTATGATCTTAGTTTTCTGAATGTTGAGTTTTAAGCCAGCTTTTTCACTCTCCTCTTTCACTTTCATGAAGAGGCTCTTTAGTTCTTCCTCACTTTCTGCCATAAGGGTAGTGTCATCTGCATATCTGAGGTTATTAATATTTCTCCCAGCAATCTTGATTCCAGCTTGTGCTTCATCCAGTCCAGTATTTTTCATGATGTACTCTGCATATAAGTTAAATAAGCAGGGTGAAAATATACAGCCTTGACGTACTCCTTTCCCGATTTGGAACCAGTCTGTTGTTCCCTGTCCAGTCCTAACTGTCGCGTCCTGACCTGCATACAGATTTCTTAGGAGGCAGGTCAGGTGGTCTGGTATTCCCATCTCTTTCAGAATTTTCCACAGTTTGTTGTGATCCAATAAAGACTTTGGCATAGTCAATAAGGCAGAAGTAGATGTTTTTCTGGAACTCTCTTGCTTTCTCGATGATCCAGCGGATGTTGGCAATTTGATCTGTGGTTCCTCTGCCTTTTCTAAATCCAGCTTGAACACCTGGAAGTTCTCAGTTCACATACTGTTTAAGCCTCACTTGGAGAATTCTGAGCATTACTTTGCTAGCGTGTGAGATGACTGCAATTGTGTGGTAGTTTGAGCATTCTTTGGCATTGCCTGTCTTTGGGATTGGGAATGAAAACTGACCTTTTCCAGTCCTGTGGCCACTGCTGAGTTTTCTAAATTTGCTGGCATATTGAGTGCAGCACTTTAACAGCATCATCATTTAGGACTTGAAAGAGCTCAGCTGGAATTCCATCACCTCCACTAGCTTTGTTCGTAGTGATGCTTCCTAAGGCCCATTGACATCACATTCCAGGATGTCTAGGTCTAGGTGAGTGATCACACCATCATGATTATCTGGGTCGTGAAGTTGTAAAGTTCTTCTGTGTATTCTTGCCACCTCTTCTTAATATCCTCTGCTTCTGTTAGGTCCATACCATTTCTGTCCTTTATTGTGCCTATCTTTGCATGAAATGTTCCCTTGGTATCTCTAATTTTCTTGAAGAGATCTCTAGTCTTTCCCATTCTATTGCTTTCCTCTATGTCTTTGCATTGATCACTGAGGAAGGCTTTCATATGTCTCTTTGCTATTCTTTGGAACTCTGCATTCTGATGGGTATATCTTTTTTTCCTTCTTTTCTCAGCTATTTGTAAGGCCTTCTCAGACAACCATTTTGACTTTTTGCATTGCTTTTTCTTGGGGATGATCTTGACCCCTGCCTCCTGTACAATGTCATGAACCTCCATCCATAGTTCTTCAGGCACTCTATCAGATCTAATCCCTTGAATCTATTTGTCACTTCCACTGTATAATCATAAGGGATTTGATTTAGGTCATATCTGAATGGTCTAATGGTTTTCCCTAGTTTCTTCTATTTAAGTCTGAATTTGGCAATATGATCTGAGCCACCTTCAGCTCCTGGTCTTGATTTTTGCTGATTGTAGAGAGCTTTAAATAGCATTTTCAGAAAGTAAACATTAAAAAAGAAAAACTATGAGAAGTTAAGTTGATGTCTATCATTAGAACTTAATATGATCGACAATCCTAGAGTGGTAAAGTCATGGAATGCAGAAATGTTTAATAGCCATTCTCATATACTGAGGGTTTAACTGGTCAAGTTCCTAACCGAAGAGCTTTATCCATAGTAAGATATTTATTCCACACAGCTCTATGAAGATGAGAAAATGGGCTCTGGCTGGTTATGCAAACTGTCCAAGGATCTAAATATAGGCCAATATCTAATCAGGCACTCAGGTCTGAAGGCCGTCTCTCACCTTTGCTTTCAAAATATACATGGATAGCTACAACAGTGGGCTTCCCTTGTGGCTCAGCTGGTAAAGAATCCACCTGCAATGCGGGAGATCTTGGTTTGATCCCTGGGTTGGGAAGATCCCCTGGAGAAGGGAAAGCATATCCAGTCCAGTAGTCTGGCCTGGAGAATTCCATGAACTGTATATAGTTCACGGAGTTGCAAAGAGTTGGATATGACTGAGCGACTTTTTTGGTTTTTTATTTGGCCATGCCATGCTGATTGTGGTACCTTAGTTCCCCAACCAGAGATTGAAGCCACACCCTCTGTGGTGAAAGTGTGGAGTCCTAATCACTGGACTGCTAGAGAGTTCCCACAAAGCATATGTTCTGATGCAAAGAAAAAAGGAGAGAAGAGCCACACCTCACACCAGCTGATCAGAGAGGTCAGGTGGGCACCGGCACCCTTTGTAAATACCGACTGAACTGTCTGTCAGAGACGTAAATAGGCTGATCCAAGCTTACAGATAATTCCATTTATCACGCAAAAACAAACAAAAATACAACTCAGGCTATGGGTTCACAGGTATTCACTTCAAACCTGGGGCTCAGGTTTGAAGGGCATTCACACCTAACCTTTGGAGAGAGATGCTGAATGCAGTTTTAAAAAGCCAGTTGCATGAATACTGTGCCCTTCATCTAGATGGTAATAAAACTTGTTTAACAACTGAGGATCTTAACGACAATTTAAGGCACTTGTTTTCCTAACACACGGAGAGTCATTAACATTAAAGAGCACTTGGTTTTTAATTGCTTTACAAATAAAATCATTTCTTTCCCCTTTTAAGCTATTACAACTGCCATCTGGTAAGTCAACTCTGGAGATGAGCTAATGTTCAAGTATTTTCTTTAGGATCAAGGAAACCAAGGATCTGAAGCCAAATATTTAAGATGAAGGAATGGAATTGGAAGACAGGGTTCCTCAGAAGAGCAAAGTAAAAATGATAGTCACTCAGTTGTATCCGACTTTTTGTGACCCCGCGCCAGGCTCCTCTGCCCATGGAATTCTCCAGGCAAGAATACCGGAGTGGGTAGCCATTCCCTTCTCCAGGGGATCTTCTCAATCCAGGGATCAAACTCAGGTCTCCTGCATTGCAAGCAGATTGTTTACTGTCTGAGCCACCAGGGAGGAAGGTGGCTAGAAATCTGGGGACGTAGTCTAACCAAACTTTTGCTGATTCCATGGCTCAGTGTCACTGTCCCAATCACGTGAACAAAATGTACCCTTGGGGGAAACTAGGTGCAGAGTAGAGAACTGAAGAGCTTTCTTCCCACTCTAAAATTCTTTACATTTAGTTTTATTAAACCATTTGATTTAACAGCCACCACTAAATAGGTGATGATCCCTTCAGAGAAGGAGCTCCGACTATCAGAAGTGTGCTATCCACACTCATGGGGCCATTCAGATTGTTTAAAATGATTATTCTTAAGTACTGACCTGGGGCTAGTGGGACAAGACAGAAGCTGCTCCCAAGGTATGAAGCTGGTCAGACTTGATATTAGGACACTTCAGAGCTGGACTCTCAGGGAACTAACCCTTTATTCTGAATCTCACCTTAATTTATGCCCAGCTGTGCTACCCAACCTAGGGTCATATGTTATATAACCTGAAAGGCTTATACAGTGAGTCATGAACACCCACCACAGGCAAAGTTCAGCAACTTAAAAAGTTACTGCTAACTTTTAAAGTAGTAGGGCCTACAGGGGCTTCCCTGGAAGTCCAGAGGTTAAGACTCTGTGCTTCCAATGCAGGGGGCCCAGGTTCAATCCCTGGTCTGGGAACTAAGATCCCACATGCCGCATGGCTCAGTCAAAAAATAAGTCAGTTAAATAAAAGCAACCAGAAGTTGACACTCACAGTCAAGAAATTGAAAAGCCAAAGTAAAATGGAGCCCCTTGATTGCCTTCCCCTCATCTAGTCATAAGCTCAGGTGTTCTAATGGGAGTCTCACTCGATACTCAGGTACAGATGGTCTCTTTAGAAACCTCATTACAAATGCACGTTCTTCAGGACTCCCAAACTACATGAATTGATCCCAGCCCTCTTATGGTCCCAGAGTTCCATAAGGTCAACCCCAAATGTAATGACAGCAACCTTACATCTTGACCGAAAAAACGAGAATGCCACAGGACACCTGCCAGCAGTGGGCTTTCTCAAGCAAAAGAGAAGCCCCACCACACCAGCCAGCCCTGCTTTCCGTGGAAATATGGATATGAGAACAAAATGGGAAAAACGAAGGGGACAGCCTTGTGCGATGAATTTCACTAGGTTATTAGCCACTCCAAGCCAGTTGCCCAGAGTCCAGAAGTCCCAAACCCAGAAACTCACACTCAGTTCAGAGCAACGTCCCCCCAGGTCTCTCACATTGGAGGGTTGGGTACAGAATACGCCTGCCTTCCTGCAAAAATTAGAATTTTCTACGGTGGCACCTCTAGCGCTGTCTCTCCTGAGGTGCCCTTCCCTCTTTCCATCCTTAAGATCTCTGGATCCCCTCCCTTGTATTTCTGAAAAATTTACTAAGAAAGTCTCAAACATACAGGAGTACAGTGTAACAAACTCTCAGGTGTCCATCACCTAATTCAGTATCCTCCCCATCCTGTTTTCTCCATACACACATCAACCTGCCTAATCTACATGAACCGTTTTTAAAGAGAACCCCAAATATATCATTGCATCAGTATTTATGAACTTCTAAAAGACACAGAGCTTTTAGAAATATTTACAGATAAGAAATAGGATGAATGCATCTTATATATAAGAAATAAGGGGAAAAAAGGAAAATTATAGAGAGATTTAGGAACTTCCATGAAGTCATGAGTCAGGCAAGAGTTAGTCTATCTCTAAACTGCATCTTCTGTTGCTTAGAATTCTGCCCTTTTGCAGTTATACTTTGTGACCTCTCAGGTAACCCTATCTCTGATGGCTCTGCTGAGTAAGGCTCTGAACTTAATGTTTAAGGGCAAAGCTCCCCCAAGTAAATAACCCACCCAAAGCCCTGAGAAAGGTCTCCTGGTGAATTTGAAATCTTTCCTGGATGGAGTTCTGTTTCTGTGGCCCTCTCTAGCACCTTCATTCCAGAGTCCTGATATTTCTCATGGATCTGGGACCCAGGTTCTATGGGAAATAGTCCTATCGACTAAACTAAAAACCTTTTTTCTTAAAAGGGAAATAGCTATAATACCATTATCACAGATGGAAAAGAAATCAACACTATAGGAAGAAAATCCAAAAAGGAGAGGATATATGTATACATGTGGCTGATTCACTTTGCTGCTCAGCAGAAACGAATACAACATTGTAAAGCAACTGCACTCTAATAAAGGTTATAAAAAGGAAAACGAAATTAACAATAATCCTTTAATATCAACTATCCAGGGGGTGTTCGATCCACTTCCCCTTTAATCTAGGTGGCCTTGGTCTCTTGGGTGCTCTACTGGAAGTGGAGAGAGGAGGCCTCTTGTTTCTGAGAGCCCAGGTCCCTCTCCCCACCCCCCACACCGAAACACACAAATGAATGGTGTGTTCACAGAGCTCATGTGTTCATAGGCTCCCACACCCCCAACCCCAACCCCACTTCTCTGCCCTCATAGTCCCAACATCTCCCCAAGGACTATTAGCAGCTGCAAACAACCACTGCTCTGGAATTTCTTAAGTCATTAGGAATGATACACCCATCCAATTGCCACATTTCTTTTCCATCAAGTGGTGAAGACTGCATGCTCTGGAGCCAGACGGTCTGGCCTTGCCACTTACTGTGTGATTCTGGGCAAGTTATTTATTTTTTAAAAATTTTATTTATTTGTGGCTGTGCTGAGTCTTCACTGCTGTGCGGGCTTGTCTCGAGTTGCAGTGAGCGGGGGCTACTCTTTGTTGCAGTGCGCGGTCTTCTCATGGCAGTGCCTTCTCTTGTTGCAGAGCATGGATCGAACCCATGTCTGCTGCATTGGCAGGAAGATTCTTTACCACGGAGCCATCAGGGAAGCCCTGGGCAAGTTACTTAAATTTTATGTGTGGTGCTCAGTTTATAGTCTGACCCAGACAGAGAGGAACAGGACAAGGGGAGGCCAGTCTCGAGTACAGCCTAGGGACAACCCATAGCCCCGGGCAGAGCTCCTCAGCACCTCTGGTAATGCCCCTGCTTCTGCAGAATGAAGTTCCAACCTCCTGTCCCCGCTGAAGCTTAGGATGGTGGGGAGGGAAGGTAAAGACAGAGTGCAGGGAAAACTGACTGCAGAGACGGTGCCACCTGAGTGTGACTGAGGCCAGTGTGCCCGGGCCTAATATTGGGATCCTTCCCACAAGGGCCACGGCTGCCTTAAGATCCCAAAGGGAGTCTCACCCTCAGCCTTGTGTCTGCCAAGTCCAGATCCAGCCTTGCTCGGTGCTTGCACCTGTGCTGGGGGTTTGCGAGCCCCCAAATAAATCACTTCCTCTCCCATCACCCCTTGCAATAGGACTTATAAACATGAGAAGCCTCTGATACAGGAGCCTCCTTTGACCTTTGGCCCAGAGGTGTCCTAAAACAAGCTCAAAAGTCTCAAGAGAGTTGACTGTTAAACTGCCAGGAATTTTGTGAGCTGGTTGTTAAACACAGACACCATTAGAATAAAATTATTTAAGATAATTTAAAAGATTGTATTAAAAACACAGGTTGAGGGACTTCCCTGTGGTCCAATAGTTCAGACTCCATGCTTCCATTGCAGGGGGCATGGATTCAATCCCTGGTGGGGAAACTAAGATCCCACGTGCCCTATGGCCCCCCGAATCACAAAACTCATAGGTTAAAAAAACACATAGGTGACAAATACTTAAATCACCCCACTTCCTTATTATTTTACTATATTCTAAGATTTGTTGTTGTTCAGTCGCTAAGTCATGTCCAACTCTGTAATCCCATGGACTGCAGCACGCCAGGCTTCTGGGTCCTTCATTCTCTCCCAGAGTTTGCTCAAACTCATGTTCCTTGACCCAGTAATGCCATCCAACCCTCTCATCCTCTGTCACCCCCTTCTCCTTCTCCTGTCCTCAACCTTTCCCAGCATCAGGGTCTTTTCCAAGCAGTTGGCTCTTTGCATCAGGTGGTCAAGGTATTGGAGCTTCAGCTTCAGCATATTTTACTATTATTATGTATTAAAGGTTAGTTACCCCTAACATATCTGTACAGTAGAAATACCATACAATGGTGTTACTATTGTACCTCTCTCTTTGAGTTTAGTGACTTCTTATTGTTGACTTGAAATCAGCCACAGTGGGGAGAATTTACACCATGAACACTGGTAAGCAATACAAACCAAGGCTTAGTCTCCCAGAAGGCAGACAGTTAGACTTATTCACATCCCTTTCTGACTTATCTTTATAGTTCTCCATCCATGGGTACCTCTTCCTCCTCAGCCTGCTGAAACCATGCTGTCTGTTGTATTTGGAGAGAGCAAGGGGCAAATTAGATGGCACCACAGCTAAGAGAATCCAGGAATACTTTCATGTCTTCTCAAATCCTGGCCAACCTTCCCTATGAGGCTCACAAGAAAGACTGATTTCCAGAGACTTCCTTGTGGGCCCAGTGATAGAGAATCTACTTTCCAACGTAGGGGACATGGATTCGATCCCTGGTCAGGGAACTAAGATCCCACCTATTTCAGGGTAACATGTCTGCCTGCTCCAACTACTGAGTCCAAGCACTCCAACTAGAGCGCTCACGCACCACGACGAAGACCAAGTGCAGCCGAAAATACATCAATAAATAAATAGAAGACTAATTTCCCTAAGTCCACTGTGCATCTACAAACCACCATCTTATTAGCTGGACTTCTGCTGGGAGCTTCTGGAGTAAGCCTCTCTCCAAACAGGGCTTCAATTTTCACTTCTCGTTCACTCTTCTCTTCCCCCTTTCTCACGCACACACCCAAGCTCTAGCCTTCATTCCTCGAGGACCTTATGTCAGGGGTTCAGAAGCTCAAAGCCTGCAGGGCCCACTGTGGCTCTGAACGGGCAGATGTTCTCTGCACCCTGGGCATAGCTTCTGCTCAGCCTGGCTGACCGATCAATGGAGGGGCGAGGCACTGCTGACCTCTTATTTTTTTTTGAGTAATCAGAAATCTGGATTTTTTAAAAAAGGAAAATCTCCCTTATTGTAAATCCAAAAGTATTCCAAATTGCATAAACTGTAAGGAACTATGTGAGGTGACAGATGTGTTCACCAACCTTATTGTGGTCATCATTACACAATATATATGAAACTTACACCATGCCAGTGTCAGTTATTTTTCAATGAAGCTGGGAAAAAAGAGAAAAAAGGAAAATAAAACACATTAGAGGGACTTCCCTGTTGGCCCAGGGGCTAAGACTCCACACTCCCAATGCAGGGGTCCTGGGTTTGATCCCTGGTCAGGGAACTAGATCCCACATGCTGCAACTAAAGATCCTGCTTGCCCCAGCTAAAATCTGGGGCAGGGATGACCCAGAGAGATGGAATCGGGAGGGAGGTGGGAGGGGGGTTCTGGAAGGGGAACACATGTATATCCATGGCGGATTCATGTCAATGTATGGCAAAACCAACACAATAATGTAAAGAAAATTAATTAATTAATTAATTTTAAAAAAAACCTGGGGCAACCAAATCAATAGATAAATATTTTTTAAAAAACCACATCTCTCCAATTTTGGGGGAAAAATGTTTTTCATGAATACTTGGGTCCAATCAAATGATCCTTGTTGCTGTTCATTCTCTAAGTCATGTCCAACTAACTCTTTGTGACCCCATGAACTGCAGCACACCAGACTCCTCTGTTCTGTCCTTCATTATCTCCTGGAATTCCCTCAAACTTATGTACACTGAGTCAGTGATGCCATCCAACCATATCATCCTCTGTCATTCTCCTTCTCCTCTTGCCCTCAATCTTTCCCAGTATCAGGGTCTTTTCCAATGAGTCTGCTTTTTGCATCAGGTGGCCAAAGTATTGGAGCTTCACCATCAGTCCTTTCAATGAATATTCAGGACTGATTTCTTTCACAATTGACTGGTTTGATCTCCTTGCAGTCCAAGGGACTCTTAACGAATCTTCTCTAGCACAATTCAAAAGCCTCAATTCTCCAGCGCTCAGCCTTCTTAATGGTCCAACTCTCACCTCCATGCATGACTACTGGAAAAATCAGTCTTGACTAGACAGACTTCTGTCGGCAAAGTTGTGTTTCTGCTTTTTAATACGCTGTCTAGATTTGTCACAGCTTTCCTTCTAAGGAGTAAGCATCTTCTAATTCTGTGGCCACAGCCACTGTCTCCAGTGATTCTTGAGCCCAAGAAAATCACATTGGTCACTGTTTTCACTTTTCCTCCATCTATTTGCCATGAAGTGGTGGGACCAGGTGGTTAGAGGTATTTTGCCCCCAGGCCACCTGTAGCAGACCTGATACAATGCGTCACACTCCCTGGACCACCTCATTTTACTGAGATCCCTCACCCACCTTGCCAGCACCCCTCATTAAACACGGGGTAGCCAACATAGGGACACAAAGCAGATCAGTAGCTGCCCAGTGGTGGTGGAAGGAGGTCACTAGATATAAAAGGGAAGAAAGAAACTTCCAATTTAAAAAAAAAACAAAACTTCCGGGTAGATCATGAAAATGATCTACTGATTAAAGAGAAAACTGCTGTGGGTCTTGGGAGATGGTGTGAAAAGGGACAAAGGACATTCTAGGAAGGTTATTCCAACACAGATTACAGTTCCGTTGTCTGGAGACATAGGGTCACCTGCTAAGGCTTTGGCACATGGCACAAATTTCATTCCTCGGTTCTTTAGCACATCAGTGAGGAGCTGGAAGCACAAGACTCTGTGAAAGACTGAAAATACCCTGTCAGCTGAACCCTAGTTTTATCTTCAAAAGGCCTTAAATGGATTAAATTATGGTTCAACTTTTTTTCCCCCCTTTGACTGCACCATGCTGCACGCAGGATCTTAGTTTCCAGACCAGGGATTGAAACCCAGGCCCCCCTGCAGTGGAAGTGCAGAGCCCTAACCACTGGACCACCAGGGAAGGACAGGGAAGCCTGGAATGCTACAGTCCCTGGGGTCACAAAGAGTGGAACATGACTGAGCGACTGAACAGCTACAAGAATGAATGGAGTACTAGAAACAGTTAAGAAGTGACAACACAAAGACTCATATTCTCCCAAGTTTTAACAATGTTCACTGGATCCCGACAATTCCATTTGTAACAGAGAACAAATCTGACTCTACAGTGAATCTATTCCTTTAGCTCGACCCCTTGGGCTCTGTTGCCCATGCTTACTCATGCCGGCTCTCCATCTTCTGTAAAAATAATGTCATCTACAGCCTGAAATATATAGGAAAGCCCATTCTCAAGGCTCTCACCTTTAAGGGTATAATGCTTTGCTCATCATATAGAGATGAAAAGTTGCAGAATACAGAAGAATATTTGTGTTGTTGGAGGTTTACAGGAACAGAGTGACCTGACCTACGTGGACAGCTGCAAGAACAAAGGATTCTGACACAAAATAGTTTGCAACAACCAACCAGCTCCCCCTCCCCACATCCATCCCTTTCTATCTGGGGTAACATGGTTGTTTGGGACACGAGTCCACCATTTTCTCAGTTTGCTGGCTTTCCAGATAAAGTCACTGTTCCTTGCCCAACACCTTGTCTCTTGATTCACTGGCCTGTCGTTCGGTAAGAAGTACGAGCTTGGACTTGGTAACATATTCTCATTCTTATTTTACAGGTGAGGAAGCCAAAACCCAGAAAACTGAGTTTAGACCAGATCTGAACTCACAGGACACTTTTTACTCCACCTAGCTACTGAGGCTTCATGCCCAGCATTAAAGTGATGAACGGCAGTAGTCGGGTAGTTTCCAAGATTAATAATTTACCAAAAGCATTTCACCTGCATCCAGACAAAGCCATTCCAGGGGAGAGGGGTGGAAGAAAAGTTGGTTAACTGGACTTAACTTGAATTTCAGCAGTTGCCTTTCAAAGGAATATTTAAAGAGCACAAATACAACCCGACAAGAGTTAAGACAAGTTTTTGTCACTTTACATATTTCAGATACTGTATTTTTTTCCTCTAGAAGTTCAATTGGAATCTTTTTTATATGTTCCATTTTCTTCATCATGCTCATGTCATCTGCCTTCCAGAACATGTGAAGAATGTTTATAATGGCTGTTTTCACATCCTTGTCTACTAATTCTGTTTCACTTCTGAGTCTGGTTTTTCTTTCTTGATTTTTAATATGAAAAATCTTCAGATTAATGACTAAGATCTCTTTTTGGGATAATTGAAAGTGAAAGTCACTCAGTCATGTCCAGTCCCTTGCAACCTCATAGACTATATAGTCCATGGCATTCTCCAGACCAGAATACTGGAGAGGATAGCCGTTTCCTTCTCCAGGGGATCTTCCCAATCCAGAGATTGAACCCAGGTCTCCCACATTGTAGGCAGATTCTTTACCAGCTGAGCCACTAGGGAAGCCCAAGAATACTGGAGTAGGTAGCCTATCCCTTCTCCAGTGGATCTTCTGGACCCAGAGATTGAACCCAGGTCTCCCACATTGCAGGCAGATTCTTTACCAGCTGAGCTACCAGGGAATCTCTTAGGACAATTAGTAGTCTTTAAAAGTTGCACTCAATCATTAGTAGGGTATCAGAAAATAAGATCTTTAGAAAAAGAGCTAAATACATTTAGTTCAAAAGAATTCAATGTAATATGGAATTAGGGGAGATATGAAAGACAGAGAAGTTTTAAAGGGCAGAAACTCAATGTCTTGTGTTGACAGAAACATTTGACACAAACTATACCTTCAGAGTCCCTTGGACAGCAAGGAGATCAAACGAGTCAATTGTAAAGGAAATCAGTCCTGAATATTCACTGGAAAGACTGATACTGAAGCTGACGCTCCAATACTTTGGCCACCTGATGTGAAGAGCCAACTCACTGGAAAAGACTCTGATGCTGGGAAACACTGAGGGCAAGAGGAGAAGGAAGTGGCAGAGGATGAGATGGTTTGGCATCACCAGCTCAATGGACATGAGTTTGAGGAAATTCCAGGAGAGAGTGAAGGACAGGGAAGCCTGGTATGCTGCAGTCCACAGGGTCACTAAGAGTCAGATACGACTTAGCCACTGAACAATAAATATTTACCAAGTACTGATTTCTTCCTTTATTTCTAACGAAAATGTTTAAAAGTTTGGGTCTGAATTGTATCAATACATTAGTCACTGAAAACTGTATTTCCCCAAGTATTTTTTAATTCAAATAGCTTATACATTAAAGCAAGGACCCAGATTTACCTATAGTGTTTCCATAAACACCAAAAAAGTTGCTAAACCAACTATTTCGATTTTAGAAGCACCATGTGAAAAAAAGAAGTGTACATACAGCTTAAACTTTATAACTTATATGTTGTTAAAGTACTCTGCTTGAAATCCCATTTTCTTCAAATTCTACCTGAAATAAGAACAGTTATTTCCAACATGCAGATTAGAAAACAGAAGCTGGCAAATGAAGCCAAATCCTGAATTCAGAGGTCCTGAGTAATTTCTTGGTCAATATTTTCAAGTTACAACTAAAACCTCGCTACCACGAGAAGATTTTGGTCAACTCATCAAATGACCAATCAAGTTGAAAATGCTTTAATCATTTTTGCTTAGTCACTCAGTCATGTCCGACTCTTTGCAACCCCATGGACTGTAGGCCCCCAGGCTCCTCTGCCAATGGGATTCCCCAGGCAAGAATACTGGAGTGGGTAGCCATTTCCTTCTTTAGGGGATCTTCCCAACCCAGGGATTGAACTTGGGTCTCCTGTATTGCAGGCAGATTCTATATCATCTGAGCCAGTGAAGGAACTAGCACTCAAACCTAGAACTGGTCCTAAAGCTATGCTTCCTACAACTAGGAAAAGAAAACCCAACCAATGGATTTAATTTAAGAATATATACCAAATTTATTTTCCCAAGCCTGACTATGTATGTGTGTGTACATGTATATGGGATTCCCAGGTGGTGCTGGTGGTAAAGAACCTGCCTGCCAACCTTATATGCAGGAGATGTAAGAGACATGAGTTCAATCCCTGGATTGAGAAAATCCCCTGGAGGAGGGCACGGCAACCCACTCCAGTATTCTTGCCAGGAAAATACTATGGACAGAGGAGCCTGGAGGGTTATATAGTCCATGGGGTTGCAAAGAGTCGGACATGACTGAAGCAACCAAGTACATATATTGTGTTGTGTGTGTGTAATGAAATTACATAACCAGGTTATGTGCTCACAGTGCTGCAAAGGTTCCCTAACAGAGTAGACTGCTTGGACTCAGGACACCCATCTCTCCACTTACAATGCAGGGAGCCCAACAATGCAGACTCCTCATTCCTCTCTCTTGCTGAGATCAGAAATTTTATGTTCCTGAGGCAGAGAAAGGCACTACGGAGACACACCCACTCAAATCCTTGCTCTCAAGTGTACCGATCACCTTTGTAGGCTATAGTCCACAGGGTTGAAAAGAATCGGACACAACTGAAGCTATGTAGCACGTGTGTGTATATACATGTATCTAATTGTTTATAAGTAACATTTTGAGAATGACTGTGGTTTTCCTCTCCTTTTCATAATCTCCCAGGCTTATGGTTTTCAAGTGAAATACAACACATATATGGTACACAGATCAGAAACTCACAGTTCAATGTACTTTGAAAACCTCAGTACATCCAGATAACCAGCATCCTGATTAAGAAACAGAGCAGTACCAGTCTCTTTTGATTCTTCTTCTTAAGCTCACTCTCTAAGGCAGCCTTCAGTATTCAGAATCCATGACGAATGTCTATCAGGAGCCACAGGGAAACAATATTCATTTTCTGACTCAAAGACCAGAAAGAAAGAGATAGCGTTAAAGGCTCAAGAAGTTCATTTTAAAAAATTATCTTTATTTAGGTTTCTGATTCAGCACATGTATCAAAGGCTAATCAACATAAAGAATAAGACATTAATTAGAAGTCTTACATCTCTCTAAATTCTGACCAAGAAATGTCAAGATTGCCACTATTAGCAGAACTCCAACCTAGTCAAGTTGTAGACAAGCTATTATGAACGACAGACAGTGTGCACAGATACGCAGAGGCCAAAGACATGCTAGCACCTGGCTCTCTCCTCTTCCTTGTTGATGTCTTTCCTTGGGACAGTCCACTTTTGCTTTCCATGCCTAGTTCCAAATAAAGTCCAAAGAAGGCTCAGGGTCAACCTGATCCAACACTCTGCTGGAGGAATGCATTCTCAAACTGTTGTGCCTGCAACTTTGTTTTCGCCAGGATGAAGTTCAGATCGAGATGTACAATACAATCTAGATGACAGTGCAGGCTAGGTCAAGAACTAAAGTTGAGCAGTAACCCGAGTTAAGGCATGAATGCACACACACACACTTGCACACACACATCACCCACACCGTCATGAACAGAAGATTCCTTCCATTGCCTAGCAAGAGGCAACCAGGGCTTGGCAGTTAACCACAACTGCTGAGCACTCTGGAACACGCTCCCTATAATTTTATACTAACAGCTGTGTGTGTTTTATCCAAAAAAGAAAAAAGAGAGAAAGAAAAAGGAAACTTAAAAAAAAAAAAACCCTAACAACAACAAAAAAGCAAAACCAAAGCAAAACCCCAAAACCCAAAAACCCCTTATCTCTTACAATGGCTCTTGAGCATGGAACTCACGTAGCAGCGTCAATGGCTGGCTCTTTAGTAATTTGGAAATAAAAGGTTGTTTTACTATGCATTTCTTTGGTAGTCATCGCTACAAAGTTATCAGTGTTGGTTACCTATAATACAAGTACTAGATAGAAGAATCAAGTTATGCAGAAATTATTTCTTCTGTATCGATAAGATAAAAATAGTGAGCTCTCCAAGCACAAGTTACTATGCTTTTTCTTGCCTTATTGTAAGGGCATCCTCTACAAGCAAGGCTTCGTGCAGGAAAAGTTCATGTCTACCTAACAAAGGGTGATAACATAGTCTATCTTTCTACAATTGAACAGTTAACAAAAATTCACATTCTCCATTATTTCTGGTCAGATCAGTGAGAAGCCAATTACAAAGGGGCAGCAGCAGCGCTTGGTGTCAAAGCCACATTCTGGTCTCACATTCATTCCATGGTTGTGGTCAGGCTCTCAGGAGCTCAAAATTTCAAACTCCTTTCAATGAACAAAGGAGCGAGTTAAAATCTCAAATACACCATCCGCCACATCACTAGAAGTCTGTCTAGAATGCCAGCATGCTGGATGACAGAGAGCAGTTCAGAGCCCAGAGAGGCATCAGGTGTTAGGGAAAGTAATTTGGTTTTGTATAAAAGGCATGGTCATCTGGCGACAAGTACTTATTCTATTAGCAGCACAGTGATAGCCAAGGGTCTCTGTCAGTGAGACAGGAAAATGAAGCTAGTGAACCTGCTGTGGCTCCTACCTGCCTTCCAAGGCCTCCGGGAGTGTCAGTCCAGGGTTGAGGGTGGGCAACAGGAATAGCAGAAACTGCATTCAGCCCCCAAAAGACACACCCCAGGTATGTCAGCTTCCTGTGGGCGAGGGGGCTTTTGCCTCTGTGGGCTTGAGGTGGAAATCTTTGGGGTCCTTGGGGGCTAAACAACTGCCAAGGAGCTGCCCTAGCAGGTACTGCCCAAGGGTGACAGGCTCCCCATGGGGTTATAAAACACTCAAACAGGACCCGAAATGGCATCAGTTCAAAAGAGTAGTGTTTGTTTGTTTGTTCTATCAATCCAGAATGTCCACTGGGAGAGGCAACAGATTTACAGTGAAAAAGTGCTATTTGAAGGAGCTGTGTATTATTTTGCAATGAAATGACTAGTCTAGGGAAACTGGCGTCACCTTCCTGTAGAAATCTGAATGTTAAGAACATGTCTCTAGAAGGCATTTGTCAGGACTGTTTGCTCCTCCAAGTGCTTTTTCAGTCACCACAGGACAAGGTTTTAACTTTTGTGCTTTCAGGAGATCACTAAATTGCTAGCAGGCAGAGGGAAGATCATTACATTTTAGGCGCTCTTGTTTGAGTGCAAGACCCTCTACCAACAGCGCTGAAACCTACAGTCTTGCAGAAAATTCTTGTAAACATAGACCCTATTTCTCCTATAAGAAAAACTGAGAACTGTACCATGCAGGCAACACCTGTTTGCCTGCTCTCAGAATTCCTCAAAATGGCCAGGTGCCAGGAGGGACAGTGAGCCATCGGTGAAATCCCCAGGTTAGACAGGACCCCATCTGATTGAATTAAAAACCTCAAGCCTCAACAATCAAATGCCAAACTTCTTCCCCATATTTGAGAACTGTACTATGATTATGTATATTATACATTATAAATAAAATTTATATAGACTTATGATTTCTTTCAAACAATTGAGGAACGATACTCTCAGTTTGGGGGTGGAAACTGAAAGAGCTGAAAAAAGAGAAAATCCTATTGTTGCTTTTACTCTCAAGTTCCTAAGATGCTAGTCAAACACTATTAGCCAACAAGACTTTTTCTCATTCTGTAACTTAAATATGCATTTGAAGGCAAAAATGGAGGTTTCTCTACTGTACAATATTAAGTATCTACAATGCTATGTTCCTTATACTCAGGAGTGTGTTCAGGAAAGAGCTAGCTATGAGAGGTGGCAGTCACAAAACATGGACTCCTAAAAATTACGGATAAATTAATTTTCAGTTTTCTGATTATATCCAACAGATACACATTCTCATCATAAAATATACATTCTCTAGTAAGTTGTTTCCATCCACAGCATATATAAATATGCAAACACAGGTGGTAAAAATCACTTTACTACCAAAGTACAAAACAGTAACTGCTGAAAAGCCAAAATAAAGGTGTTCCAAGTGTTAAGAAAAGAGTGACTCACAGTGTTCCACTTTAAAGTGAAACCAAACAATTTATTTGTGCTGAATGAATGAAAATAACGCATTCAGGATATACTTCTTTGAACACTGCGCTTGCTTTTACTGGGCAAAATAAGCAGTCCTCAAGGCTAATGTGCTACTTGCCTCTACAGCTCTTTCCTGCTAAGAGATAAAGTATTCTGTGCCCATTATGCCAAGGTATTCCTATAATGTTCATTTCAAATAGTATTTTCTTATAGTATTTTTGCGCCTTTAAAATATCTGTTCGAACTCTATCTTAGGGGAACACAAGTAAAGAATGGAAAGGGAAAACAGCTGTTTTTGTTGCAATTACACTGCCTTTGGCAGCAGAAATCACACGGCATGTCCTTATCAGCCATCGCAACCACTGGTGGGTAGTTAAGAGACTCACAGGAGAGGGGGCCAGTGTGGGTAGGTTAACATCAAGGATAAAGACAGAATCACACCTAGATATACAATAATTACCCATCCCATGTATATGGAAAAGATACAGCCATGTGAGCCAATACTTCAGGTGACCTCTTTTACAACAGATGTGGGTGCTGAGATATACTGAACATACCCCATACAAAGTTTATCTGTTAGAAAGCTCTATTAAACATGATCTTGGGCACCGATCCAGCTAACTTGATCTATACTGAGAGCTAGATTTTCAAAGGTCTGAACTGTAGTGCTGAATTATTGGTATGCTTGGTAAACACCATTATAATGGGGGGTGGGGGGGAGTCATAACAGCTCAGTAATTTTCTGCAAATTCATGGAAGAAAAATATAAAAAAGAGATCCCTTTTTATTTTACAAACCTAAAAGCCAGGAAAATGAAGCTCTGGGGGCCAAGCGAAAAATTGCACACTGCTGCTTAACTACCAAAGAGTCGAAAAGCCGAGGTCCCAGCCAGGGAATGGACGCACATGGAGATTCAAGTAGAACACCGATGGAAAAAAGTCGTCTGTTTAGTGTTGTAGACCCACAACACTGGCTGCGTTTCCGACACACATTTACAACACAATGAACAGTGAAGCCTAGATAACCTCAGTGCAAATAAGTCAGATCCGAATATGCCAGGGAAGGAAGCCTTTGGCGTCGAGTCGACAGCTCCACTGTATGAACGAGTCCCCACCTGGGGTCTGGACTAAGCACATGCGTTAAGGCTGGGAGGGGGGGTGCACCGGCTGCTGCGAGGGGGCTGCCGAGGGGACCGCGGGCTGCATGGGCGGCGGAGGTGGAGGCGGCGGTGGCTGGACGGGGGTCTGTGTGTTGGGAGACGGAGGCGGCGTGGGCCGTTTGAATTTGTCAGGACTGTTGCTTCTCCGCGGTGAAGGCCTCTGTAGAGAGGACAGGAACAGCAGGTCAGACCAGGCATACAGGCTCACCCCAACCCAGCCTGACTCGGGGCTAAGGCTGCCCAGAAGCCGACCCACGGAGACAAAACACCGGCCATGTCCTTGTCCGTCCCCGGTGGTTTTCAAACTCGTCATGAAAACTTCAACAAGGTAGAGTGTTCATTGACACCTATGAAAAGGCTACACAAAATCACTATGAAATGTGCACTGACCGAACGACTGGACTTGAGTCCTTCAGTGAGACTGTCCGAAAATGAAAAAACGGCTGTCACATCCTCCCCTTAAATTTTTTCTATCTGTTGTGTCTCTCCAGTTCCTTCCATCTCTCAAACAAGTTTTCGATACCCTGAAAGCTATGGCTCAACCAAAAATGTTCCTGCTTTTATGTAAAGCTCATCAAACCAGCAAAACAGCTTCAGAAATACCTTACACACATTTTTTTTTTTGGTAGAACAGGGTTCCTCTTTCCAAGATTCCCTCACTGGGAACATCCTCTATTCTACCCTGTTCTCAAACCTCTATTAGTGACATTTCCAACAAGCCTCTTATTCAACTACATAGCCAGCTCTAAAGAAAACACTCTGCTGAGTAGCATCCGAACCAGATACACATACGGTTCCTTCTAATTTCAGGAAAGAAAAGTCTGCTTGAAACTAGAAATGAGTCTAATTTCAGGAAGAATATTGAGGGTCAGTGAACTGTGAAGACGCAGACAATAAATACTTTTAGATGTGATGGCAACCAACAATAATTCACTATGGCAAGGAGCTGGCTAGAGTTCAATCACGGCATTGGCCAGAGTTCAAACTACATTTCACGAAGGGCAATTTTTCAAAGAAAGCGAAGGTCAAGTTTTTGTCTCCTAAGAAGGATTTTAGTTTCAATACCACAATGCGGCATTGAATTGTTGGGAGATACCTAGAAGTTTAAGATGAACTGAAGGACTAAGAAAGGTAAAGTTTCAAGGGCATCAATGCCAGCTCCCATGTCGCTATACCAGTTGCTACCACCATCAGGCATAAAGTGCTGCTTCCTGCACGGATACTTACTGTGATACCATGGGATGCTCCCATATGCTGCACATGAAGACCTGGGGAATTGTAATAAGACATTCCGGCTCGAGTCAGTGAAGTTGGTGGTGTGAAACCAACTGTGTGACTTGCATATGAGAGACCTGAAATATAACAACAACTTGTAAGTATTACTCTGGACTCCACTCTTAAAAATAGGAATGTTCCTGGTGGTCGAGTGGTCAAGACTCCATGCTGCTAATGCAGGGGGCACAGGTTCGATCTCTGGTTGGGGAACTAAGATACCATATGACTTGAGGCCAAAAAAAAAAAAGTAGAAAAAAATGTAGAAGTTCTTATTCATCCACAAAAATGCAAACAAATAAGAGGAGCGATGGGCTCATCAAATGGGCTGATGGATGGATAACAAAGGATATAAAAGTCAAGCTCTAGAACAGACCAGACACTCCAGGTATAAGTCCACACATGATTCCAGCGAAGGTGCCAGGAATATGCAACGGTAAAAGGGTAGTCTCTTCAACAAATGGTGCTGGGAAAACTGGACATTCACATGCAAAAAGAATGAAACTGGAGCCCTAACTTACACCACACACAAAAATCAACTCAAAATGAATTAAAGACTTATACATAAAACCCAAAACCATAAAACTCCTATAAGGAAACAGAGGGGAAAGCTTTATGACGTTGGCCTTGGCAATAATTTCTTAGATATGACACCAAAAACACAGCCACAAAAGCAAAAATAGCCAAGTGGGACTACAGCATACTAAAAAGCTTCTGCTCAGCAAAGGAAATAATTGACACAGAGGTAACCTATGGAATGGGGGAAAACATTTATAAATCATATATCAGATAAGGGAATATCCAAAATATGTAAGGAACTCATCCAATGCAAAAGCAAATAAACAAATAACCTGATAAAAAATGGGCAGAGAACCTCAGCAGGCACTCTTCCAAAGAAGGCAAACAGATGGCCAATAGACACATGAAAAGATGCTCAACATCATTAATCACCAGTGAAAAGCAAATCAAAACACAACAGGATATGATCTTACACCTGTTAGGATAGCTATTATAAAAAATAAAAACAAACCTTTCTAAAGGTCGGCAAGGTTGTGGAGAAAAGGGAACCCCGTGCACTGCTGATGGGAATGTAAACTGGTGCAAACGCTAAGGAAAGCACTGTGGCGTTTCCTCAAAAATTAAAAACAGAACTACCATAAATGATCCAGCAATCCCACTTCAGGGCATTTATCCAAAAGAATTGAAAACAGGATCCTGAAAGGAAATTTGCACCCACCGGTTCATTGCAACACTAGTTACAGTAGCCAAGACATAGAAACAACCTAAAAGTTCATCAACAGATGAGTCGATAAAGAAAACATGATATAAACATACAATGGAATATTATTCAGCCTTTAAAAAGAAGAAAGCTGTTTTTTTTTTTTTTAAAAGAACGTGGATGAACCTGGAGGACATTATATTCACGAATACAAGCCAGTCACAGAAGGATGGATACTGCATGATAATACATACATAAAGGATCTAGGTCAAACTCACAGAAGCAGAGAGCAGGATGGTGGTTGGCAGGGGGTGAGGGTAGAGGAAATGGGGGAATTATTATTTGATGGGTATAATGTTTCGACTTTATAAGGAGAATAAGTTACAGAGATACGCTGCACAGCACTGTACCTATTTAACAATACTGTAGAGAACAGTTAAAAAGCTGTTAAGAGGGTAGATCTCAGGTTAAGCGTTCTTCCCTCAACTAAAAAAAAAAAGTCAAGGCTTGAGAGGAGTACCACTGAGACATACAAAAGTAGAAGACAGGAGGAGAAATAAGAGTCAAGTGGAAAAAACAGAGTGAAGGGGTAAAGACCAGATGCAAGAAAAAGGAAAGTGTCAAAAGATACACCAATAATAACAAGACAAAACCACTGTTCATTGTAGCCACAAAGGCAAACAAAAAGCCACCACTGAAAACTTGGCAACTTCAGGATATTAAATGAAAAAAACAAAAAGCCCTATATCTCCCAATGTTCCTCCCCAAAGAAAGAGATATTTAACCACTTCCCGAATTGATGTTTTCAAATTGTGGGTGCTGGAGAAGGCTCTTGAGAATTCCTGGGACAGCAAGGAGATCAAACCAGTCCATCCTAAAGGAAATCAACCCTGAATATCCATTGGAAGGACAGATGCTGAAGCTGAAGCTCCAATACTCTGGCCACCTGCTGTGAAGAGCCGACTCACTGGAAAAAACCCTGATGCTGGGAAAGAGTGACGTCAGGAGAAGGGGATGACAGAGGACAAGAGGGCATCACAGACTCAATGGGCATGAGTCTGGGCAAACTCCGGGACACAGTGAAGGACAGGGAAGTGTGGGCTGCAGTCCATGGGGTCACAGAGAGTTAGACACAACTTAGCAACTGAGCAACCACCACCTCTCCTTCAAGGCTCATCTCAAAAGCTCTCTAAGCTGGTAGCTCTCTCTCTTTTGAAATTCTCTTGAAATTAGTTTTTTTAAAATTATACCTTCTAATTTTATCATAAACTTTTATTTTGAAATAGTTTCTGATTCATAAGAAGTTGCAAAAATACTACAGGATCTCTGTCTACCCTTCCCCCAGCTTCCCCCAGTGATGTCTTACATAGCCGCAGCACATTGTCAAAAACAGAAAATTGACATTGGCCCCAAACAAGTGACTAATTAAAACTCATTGTGTGTACACATACAGGTGTAATTTTATCACTTGTGCTGATCCAAGTAATTATCACCACGATCAGGACACAGAATCCTTACAAAACCACAAGCAAACTTCTTTGTGTTGCTCCTTTCACTGTTATGCCCTTTCTCGAATCCTAACCCCTGGCAAGGACTGATCTGTTTGCCATCACTGTAATCTTCTCACTTTGAGCATGCTATATTAATATATATGAAATTATACAGTATACAATCCTTTGAGATTAGTTTTTCATTCATCACAATGCCCCTGGATCCTTCCAAGTTGTTGTGTACATCAAGTTAATTCCTCTTTAGTGCTGGGTAATATGTCATTGAGTATGGATGCATCACAACTTAACATTTTAGGGGATATAAAATACACAAAACTCATTATATTTGGCCTTGCATTAATAGTATCGTATTTCTTATGTTTCCTTAGGTCCTGTTGTTGATCACAAGCAATTAGAAGCCAGAGGCCATGTCTTACAAATTTTCTTTTTCTCCTAAGTTATAATCATCATACATCTGACCCTCAGTCCCAGGAATATAATAATGGATAAAAATCCCCCCAAAAAAACCTAAATAGAAAATGCCTCCTAAACAGAATACTGTGGCTTTATGAAGTTATTGTTGGAATAAATTGCTCTTGCTCTACTACAGAAATGTATTGCCTAGAGTGAAAATTTTAAGATTTATTTCATTGTCCACTAGCTCAAGACTGTGAATTTAAAAAAGTGATTCATTAAAAGCAACTCATGATAAAATACCACTAAGCAAAATGAAGATACCAATGTATATAACCCATAGAAAATCAACTACCAAAAGGGAAGCTGCAAGACATGGGGAGAGAAGACACTTGTAAACACTAAAATATTAACACTGACTTTGGATATAAGGGTTGTGGATGGTTTTATGAATATTTCTTCTTCTGACTGACCCCAATTTCCCTCTAATACACCTCTGCTAAAGGAAAAAAAAAAAAAACAAAACAAAACCAATCACCATAGAACCAAACAAAAGGCTGAAGTTTGAAGATTCTGCTCCTTTGGAGATTATTTTAATTCTACAAGTCATTCATGAAAACACTGTCTCTGTGACCATTCACCTTCTAGAGACATGATTTCTTCTTCAGCTCTCCCTGATTTGGCTCTGCCCTCATCAAGGCTGCTCTTGCCAAGGCAGGCAGCATTTCTGTGCTGCCAGCTGCATTGCTACTCTCCACTCTTTATTGCAATTGACCTTGGGGCAATGAGGGGCAGAACTGACCCCTCCCTTCTTGCTGAAAGGCTTTGTCTTACCCTCAGTGATATCAGATACTGGTTTTCCTTCCCCTTCCCTGGGAACAATTTCCCAATCTCCTTTGCCAGGTTTCCTCCTGTACATGACCTCTAAATATTACAGTCACTTCTGGATCAGATGGGAGGGCTTTTCTCCTCTCCCTCTACCTTCCGTGACTAGGTGATCTTATCTATTTTAGTAGCTTTAAAATAGAGTTTGTATTTTAGAACAGTTTTTGGTTTACAGAAAAGTGGCAAAAATAAGTATAGAGAAGTCCTGCACTTCACACACTCAGATTCCCTATTATCATCATTTGAACACACATATGATTTATAGGATCTTAGTTCCTCAACCAGGGATTGAACCCATGATCTTGGAAATGAAAGCATGCAGTCCTAACCACTGGAGAATCTGCTGGGGAATCCAACAGATTCCCTATTATTAACTTCTTATGCCAGTGTGGTACTTTCATCACAACTAATAAACCAGCATTGATACATTACTACTAACTCAGGTTCATACATTATCTGGATTTCCTGAGGTTTTCCCTATTGTCCTCTTCCTGTTTCAGGAATCCATTTAGGATACCATGTTCTACGCAGTTGTCATGTCTCATTGGGCACCTTTTGGCTGAGATAGCTCCTCAAATTTCCTTGCTTTTTTATGACCTCGTCAGTTTTAAGGTGTACTGATCAGGTATTTCACAGACAGAGTGTCCCTCTACTGTCTGACATTTTCCACGTGGGGTGATGGGCTTTGGGGAGGAAGACTGCAGAGATGAAGGGCTCTTCTCATCACATCATATCAAGGGTGTGTGTGCGCTCAGTCACTTCAGTCATGTCTGACTCTCTGCGACCCTATGGACTAGAGCCCACCAGGCTCCTCTGTCCATGGGGTTCTCCAGGCAAGAATACTGGAGTGGGTTGCCATGCCCTCCTCCAGGGGGGTCTTCCTGATCCAAGGACCGAACCTGCATCTCTTACGTCTCCTGCATTGGCAGGCGGGTTCTTTACCACTAGTGCCAAATAGGAAGCCCTTATATCAAGGGTACATACTACCACCATGACTGACCACCGTCGATGTCGACCTTGATCTCCTGGCTGCGGCAGTACCTGTGAAGTTTCTCCACTATTAAGGTACTCTTTCCCCTTCCTTCTCACACCATATTCTTTGCAAGGCCTCATCTGCAGCCCACATTGAGATCAGGGAGCTAGTTCCACTTGCATGAAGACAGAGTATCTACATCAATCATTTGGAATTCCTCTATAATGAGAGATTTATCTCTTCTCCCTGTTTATTTACTTAGTCATTTATTTATATCAGTGTGAACTGATGGAGATTCGTTTTCTGTTTGGGTTACAATCTACTATTACACTATTTATCATTCAAATGTTCCAGCTGTGGCCTTTGGGAGCCCTTTTGGCTAGCTCCTGCGTCTCTTGGAACTATCCTCATCTTTGTGTTTTTTGTTCTTCTCCTTACTTTCTTGGCATTACTGGACAGTCCACATTCATCTTATATATTCCCTGCCCCGGCCCCAGAAACATACATTTCTCCAAAGAGCCTCAGTTCTTTTAACTGGAGAATAGAATTAGAAACCAAGATGGGGCAGCAGCTATGCTTGTTGCTAGTGCAGCATAGACCCCTTTAGAAACCTCATTATTCCCCATGCCTGATGTAGGCACATGGAAACGTGCTAATTGGGAATGGCTTTTTCTTAGGCTATATAAAACAGTGAACAACTTCAAAAAAAATCGCTGGAAAAAACAACACTCTATATAATCCACATGCACAAGTCCACATATAAGCAAGAATTTTTCATTAAGTTCTGGGAAAAGTTCCTTTCAATCAAGTTGTGAGATAGCCTTCAAAATATTCCAACAAGTTAGTGAAAATGCAAGACTGCCAATGTTAACCAGAAATGGTAAGGGAAGAAGAGCCAAAATGCTTAAAATGGAAATGAAAACTAGACAAACAGCAGTTTCACGAAAGAAGTGATTAGATATTCATAATATGGAGAACCACAAATTCTTTCAATAAAAAATAAAGTGAAAAGAAAACTTGAAAATTCAGATGTTGCTCATGTATTATGCCATGCAATGGATTAGAGAGAATAGGAGTAATTCCACTGCCAAAAGGAGTTTATAATGTACTTTGATGATATTCTAGAATTTCAAAGATGGTACAAACATTCTCACTAAAGCTGGCTGATATTTAAAAAGAAAAAATCTAGGTGTTACTTACTATGATGTAGTATTAAGGGACAACCAACTAGCTCGTCTATACAAGGAAGCCCCACATTATACCAACAGGGGCAGCAAAAGCCAAAATTCAGTGTGTGCACTACATCTTCCTGCAGAGTATTTGTTACCATAGAAGTTAATATTCCCAACCAAGGTCTCACTTTTGTTTTTGATTTCTTCATTGACCACAATACTACATTTAATGAATTAGAAACCACATGCATTTAGGTTTAAATAAATCAAAGAGAACATTAAGTTACACTTAACATGAATCAGCATCACTATGAGCTATAAAAGCTTTCCTCTTTCTTGCTTCTTCCTAACTCACGACTTTCTTTCCCATCAATAAATCAGAAAGCAAAGAAGACCTTTATCCTCCTGGCAGTGAAACCCAAATGCTCTTTGGGGAAACCTGAGAGGCAGCTCAGGAGAGAAGCTTCTGGAGAGATCTCAAGGCCACTGCAGAGTAGGAGAAACAAGACTCAGGAACATCCTTTGGGCAAGAACAAGTGAAGACTGTGCTAAAGATCCACAACAGAAAGTCCTTTTGATTTGCAAACAAATCACCCTCTTCACCCTGTCAGATGCTGGAGAGCATGCCGGCCCCAAGTGGACAAAAGCTGCCACCCTTTATGTTGGGCTTTTAAAAAATGACCCTTCTGGAGATGTCCTTGGTGGGCCAGCGGTTAAGACTCTGCATTTCCACTGCAGGCGGCATGAGTTCAATCCCTAGTCAGGAAACTAAGATTCTACGTGCCACGTGACTTGGGCAAAAACAGACAAACAAAAACCAAAAAGCGTGACCCCTCTTACAAAAAGTCATAGCAGCATAGTGCCGGGCTGGATCCTAAATTCACAAAACCAAGGCCTTTCTGCCTCCTGCTATCCTCAGCCACCTGCATGGCTGCGGCACTTCCCCCCTGTCAACCTGAAGGGCATCCATGCTCAGTATCCCTTTATTACAACAGACAAAATGAGATGACACCCTGATGTGAAGCTGCTTCACTGTCCTAGACCACAAAACTTTTACTGCTATCACCCTTTTAAGCCATCGCCTCACTTTATTCTGCTGTGAAACCGTCCCTCCAGTTCCCTTCCCCCACCTCCCACACTTTTCCCCCAACTCCGTTGAAAATCTGTTTACCAGCAAGCACAAGAAGAGCAGCCTGGACACTTCAGTCACAAGACACAAGCCCTTGGCCAGCTACCTTTTCTTTCCTCCCTCCACTCACTGCCCTCCCTCCCCTGCCTTCCTCTTTCTTCCCTGCTGGATCATTAATTTGCCCTCCTGGCCCGAGAGTCCCATGCTGTGTGGGTATGGAGCCAGGGACCCCGGGGAGAAAGTTTTTTTGGGGTCAGATGAAGACAAGCATGCCTTTGAGGGGAAGGCTTCTGAAGAGCAAAGCCAGAGACAGAAGTGAAGCCGGTTCCTTCTTGCCCGCTCTGCATACCAGGGCTGAGGCCCACTTACCATCACAGGAAATAGCAGGAGGCAGCCGGTGCTTGGAAGGACACAGGCCTTGGAAATAACACACACTCTGCCTCACCACCTCTGGGCCATCTGACCAGTAGCTACAGAACCTCTGCATCACTGCTCCCTCAATTTTAACACTACACCTGCATTAATTATTCTGAGGATACAAAGGAGATGGTGAACATAGAACATAACGAGAGAACACATAATAAGCTCTGGTACATCTCAGAAAAATCTACCAAGGTTCTTGTCAATTAATTGACACCTACAACCAAAGTCAAAAATAGTCTTTTCAAAAAGATTTTTTAGAGTTAAAGTACATTTTTTGGTTCCAGAAAAACTGAAGAAAACCACCAGCTGGCATTACAATATTTGTGCTTAAAAATTTGAAGCAAAGACTCTGTTGTGATGGTACTGATCATTTTTTTTTTTTTTAAATGTTTCTGGACAACACATGACTGATTCCTCTCTGTTTACAAGACTTTTATATGCTGGGAGGGAACGTATTCGGGGGTGCCTAATAAGTACAGCAGAAATGAGCTGCAGAGGCAACCAAGAACACATACTCACCGGGTGATATAGGCCGGCTTGAACTGGGAGAAGGTGTGTAAGGGATCGGGCTGGACACAGTGCGAGGTCGTAATCCTTGTGCAGACATCTCGTTAAAATACCTAAGAGGCAGGATGACATGGTTAGCGCCGCCTGCATCCAGCAGTCCCTCAGAAAGCTCTCCTGAGAAAATGTCAGACGTTCGCATTGTGAGGTAGAACTCTGAATGTTCAGGAAGCGCCGCTGTAGCGAGGACGCGGGTACAGTACAGTCGCCAGGGCCATGCTGCTGCACTGCCTGGCACAGCTCTCTCTGCAGGGGTGACGGCATCCAGGGTGTCCTTCCTCAGGATGGAGGCCTGGTGACGGAGCAGCATCACAGAGAGGACCAGACTTTTCTCCATCACAGAACAGTTAGGCAGGAATTCACTGCCCCCGTCCCAAGAATGAGACAGAACCATGTTGTAAGTGTGTGTTGTGTGTGTGTTAGTTGCTCAGCCGTGTCGGACTCTCTGTGACTCCTGCCAGGCTCCTCTGTCCATGGGATTCTCCAGGCAAAAATACTAGAGTGAGCTGCCATTTCCTTCTCCAGGGGCAACCTTCCTAACCTAGGGCTCAAATCCAGGTCTCCCACATTGTAGGCAGATTCTTTACGGTCTGAGCTGCCAGTGGGGCTCAGTGGCTACATGTAAATGCTATAATGGCTACATGTAAACTGTTCCTTGAAAGGCCAACCCAAACAAGCCGTCTGAGATGTATGTCATCAGATTAAAGGTACATGGTTCCCTGAAGTGGATGTCAATTGTTTACAAGGCAGGCCTTGTAAAGTTTGGCTACCCACCACCCATTCTCCCTGCTCTCTTTAGTGTAGCCCACCATAGTGATGCTAGACCAGACGCCTTGCAATTCTGCAGCCAGCAAGGCTACTAAGACCACTTCTTGGGTCTTTAAGGAATTAAACATATCTAAGTCTCAAGTGTCTATTTTCTTTCTCCCAAATGTGATATTATTCCCAGTAGGGACAGCAGACGTCTTTATTGGGCAGCTGTACTTGACTCCTGATAATCCGACCTAAGGCAACAAGGACCTACTGCATAGCACAGAAACTACATTCAATATTCTATATTAACCTATATGGGAAAAGAATATGGAAAAGAATAGACAGATGAATATGTGTTAGCCGCTCAGTCATGTTTGACTCTCTGCAATCCCACGGACGGTAGCCCACCAGGCTCTGCTGGTCCATGAAATTCTCCAGGCAAGAATACTGGAGTGAGTAGCCATTCCCTTCTCCAGGGAAATCTTCCTAATCCAGGGACTGAACCCAGGTCTCCTGCATTGCAGGCAGATTCTTTACCATCTGAGTCACCAGGGAAGCCCAGATATCTGGATTTGTGCAACTAAATCACTTTGCTGTATGCATGAAACAAACACAGTGTTGTAAATCAACTATACTCCAACATTAAAAAAAGAGAGAGAGAGTGGGAGACTGGGGCTAGCAGTCAAACTTTGTTCCTGATGCTACCATGTACTCTGGACAAGTCAAAAAAAAAAAAAAAAGGGCAAACCTTCTGCAGTGAATACCAGTTCTGGAGAAAAAATGATTTTTGTCCAGAAGCCTGAAGTAGCCTTGGTGTTGCCACCGTAGTCAGAGAACTTGTCCCTCAGAGTGCATCATATTCAAGATTCAAAAAAGAGGGGATATATGTATACAAACAGCTGGTTCACTTAGCTGTAGCATAGAAACTAACAGCAAGATAAAGCAACTATATCTCAATTTAAAAAAATCAAGCACAGGGTGCTGTGTGTATGAGCACACACTTGGCTCCATGTCTTCAGGTAGTTGAAAAAGTAGTAAGTTAACTAATATTCTAGCTGATGTTTTTAGTCAAAATGGTTTTCAGAGGATAAGAATTTCAGGAAGAATGAGGCAGTGTCAGAAGCAGATCAGTGAGATTCAGAGTTAAGGATGATAGTTTTAAATAAATTAATTTAAAAAAAATAAAGAAAAAAATAAAAAAATAAATTTAAAAAAAGAAAAGAAAAGAATATAAACTTCTGAGAAAAAGACTCACTTTTCAAACGAGGAAGACAGTTTTAAAAACAGATTTAAGTCTGTTTTTATGAAAATATTTTAAATGATAAAAGTAGATCTTCATTATAAAAAAAATCATACATTTTTCATGAAATGATAATACTATTACTACCCACAGCGAATTAATCAGAGCGTCTGGTAGCCCTCTGCATCTGTTCAATAAGAGAAACGGACTGCTGATCTGCTAGACCTGCCCACATGTGTTCAAACAACGTGCTCTGGTGTCAACAGCAAGTATGAGTCATCACAGCCATTGGCAGACCCTGGTCTGAGACGGGCTGCCCAGTCCGATCAGATGGTGGTTGTCTTAACAATCACCTCTCTTCAAAGTACAGAGCAGGAGAGCAGGTAGGGAAGGAGAAGAAAATCTGTCTGGTTAACCAAAGGATGACTCTCTTATTCCAACTCATTTCTCAGTGGGACAGTGAGGGGTCTTGATATTGAAGCCTGGGCAGATAAATGTATTTGCTTTGTGTTTGAAAAGTAGCTGCAAAAAGGCTGAAAAGTCACCACGTGTGTTAAAGCAAAACCTCTGGCTTTCAACAACTTTCGCCCATCTCTGGCAGATTCTTTCACCCCCTGGACACATTTGCTTTCTCAGGCTGTACCATGCATGGCCTGCTCATCTTTTCTGTGAACTAAGATGCTCCCACCCATACTTTAAGGGCTTCCTTGGTGGCTCAGTAGTAGCAAAAGAACGAGACGTGGGTTCAATCCCTGGGTCAGGAAGGTTCCCTGGAGAAGGAAACGGCAACCCACTCTAGGATCCTTGCCTGGGAGATCCCATGAACAGAGAATCCTGGCAGGCTACAGTCCATGGGGTCGCTAAAGAGTCGGACATGACTTAGCGACGAAATAACAATCACCCGTGCCCTAGAGACGTGACATAGGGTCAGACGAACCCAACAATACATGCTGATGCTGCCTCTCTACACACGACCTGCCCCCCTTCTCTCCTATCAGTAGTGTGGGAAAGGCCATTTTCTTCATCTTTCTGTGTTTCAGGGGGACGGTCAATCTTCTTCATTCTCGGCAATCATTGTGAGGTGACAGTATTCATCGCGACAATAAATAAACGCTCCAGCCATCTCCTGCCACATCTCACAGCAGGTGAAGAGGGGCTGGAGGCTGGTTTGGTTGCTGCTGCTCTCGGGAGCTCTGTGGGACACACACGCACCTCTCGTCATCCATCTCTAAGCTGGACTCGCTCTCGGAGAGCTGTCGACAGAGGGCCTCTCTCCTCTCCATCTCCCTTTGCAGCTTCCTCTGCAGCCTCAGGTTCTCCTCTCTCATGTGACGCTCCTCCTCCAGATACTGCGCCATTTTCTCGGAATCTGAAAAGCCAGAGCTCTCGATTAAACCATGGTCAGTGCGGTCACGGTTGGCTCTTAAAAAGACAGGGCTGGTGCAGCCTCTGTGCTACAGACCAAGAACAAGACAGCCGTGCTCACTCCCCACACACAGAGGAGACCTGGATTTCAAGTTTATCCCGAGTACCAAGGTTGACAATGATCTGCACTTAGGAAAAAAAATGTGAAAAAGCACTGCTGAAGAGTTAGGCAGCATCAATTCCACTTCCTCGCCTTCTAAAGGGCTCTGTGTAGAGGAAGACATGCTGGAGCTATGTCTGGCCTGAGTGCTTACCAGAGCTCTCAGTACCTTGCTGGAGTGGAGAGGGGAAGGGGTCCAGATAGGGAAATAAATTCAGCCCATGGGCTCCCCTCAGGGTACCAACTCTGCTGCCTGTCAACACCAGACCCAGGGAGGCAGGCCATCTATGGGAGCACACCCAGAGATCACACTTGTTAGCACACCCCCAGTATAAGTGGTGGTGGTGGGGAGGGGGCTGCACATGGAGAACCAGTGTACTCAACACGCTAGATAACAGTTATAAATCTTTTTATAAAACCAGAATCTGACATAGTAAGCCCTATGTGATCAACACTTCCAATCAGCCTCATTTTTGGTGTATGTGTTACTGTCTCCTAACTGATGTGCAGTGTTTTGGAGGCAGACAGTAAACCAAGGCCTACACTCAGCCATGGGATGGGTTCTTGGGATGGCTCTTGCTTATGACAAGTACCCCTTCCTTGGGAGCTGCTCCATAGGTGGTGCAGTCAGAACTAATCGACCCCACGGCCAGACACTATAGACTCAGGCTGAACCAGCCAGATTACCTCTTGGAGGAATCTGAAATGTGGAACCAACATCTTCCTGGGGCTTTGGAATCCCCTTCTGCTGAGCTGTCTGCCCTCCAGAGTGACTCTGCAGGATTCTATGGCATCCTTGTAACCAAAGGTAAAACATGACCCTCTGCCCTTTCCTGGGTTACCCTAGACAGACCTCCCCCCTTTGCAGGTTTACCCCAGACAGAATGTGTTGTCACCAAGTAACGAAAATAACCTTCATACAAAACTCAGTGTCTACCCATCTTCTTGGCTCCTTCATTTTCCCGTCTCAGCCAAGGAACTTGGGAGAAGAACAACCTCCATCTACTTCTCTTTTCTGAAAAGTACTTACAAGTTTAGAGTGGCCGTGACCACGTGTATGAGATTAGCCCTACGGGATACTACCCCATATCATCAGTCTGGTCCGAAGTCAAGAAGGAAGGAAGGCGGTGACTGCCACACTGACAATTTCTCCCCCATAAACTGACCCTATTTCGACTCCCAAGTCCACCAAATTAGTTCCAGTTTTATGTAACTCAATGAAGGTCAGACATTTTTAGCAAATAATGACTTTTGATAAGTACTCAATCATTTCCAAGAGACCATCATGAGAGAACGCATACAAATTTTTGAAAATCCTTATTTTAGAAATTCAAATGAAAACACCCAAATTATTAAACACTATTATGTGCGCTAAACGCTGAATCTCTCGGCTGTTTTCAATCTAACCAGAAACCCTGCTGTCTAATCCAGATGCAAAAATCTCCTTAATTGAAGGCATGCTGGGAAAATATTTACAAAGCACACTTTTCATATAAATGATTAAAGGTATTTCATCCCAAATATGTGCAGGGGCAGAGTTTTTCACTTGCTCTACAGGAAGTGCTCTATCAGCCTCTTGGAATATTTATTGTCTCTACAATGAGAAGGGCAGCTGTCAGAGCAAGTTGCCTTTCTTTTCCATAAATAGGAGAGAACTTGAGGATTCGTGAGGCTTTGAGAATAATTATTTAAGAGGAAACCTTGTCTTTCAAAGAAAAATGGCAATCCTTTAGCATCTGGGGAAACCAGCAGGGGGATCCTTAAACAATAAGCTATAGACAAGCACATCATTTCAAAAGGAGCGATGGCTGAAAAGACTGCCTGGTCGTCTGGCAATTAACCCAGAAGCCAGAGGCAGAGAAGGCACGGGGCCCACAGCCTGTGGATGCGAGAGGCCCAGGCACACACAGGTGGCTGAGCCAGTGGCATTCCTTGGCTGCCCTCTACCGGCAGGTCGCCACACCTGATTTCATGGGGCTGGATTTACTCTCAGGGCTTCCCTGGTGGCTCAGATGGTAAAGAATCTGCCTGCAATGTAGGAGACCTGGGTTCAGTCCCTGGGTCAGGAAGGTCCCTTGGAGAAGGAAATGGCAACCCACTGCAGTATTCTTGCCTGGAAAACCCCATGGACGGAGGAGCCTGACGGACTACAGTCCGTGGGGCTGGCAAACAGTCGGAAACGACTGAGCAACTAACACTTCATTTTCTCTCAGGAGTCGCCCTCTTTCCCCCACACTGAGCTCCCTAAGGCTTTGAGGTCACAGCTTATACTTCTGCCATTTTCAGCCACCTCACAAATTCAATCAAAATTAGTGTCAACTGAAGGTGATTTCTGGTCTCCCAAAAGATAGTTCCTATATGATCCTAAGGTGGCCTCTACCTGGCTTTTTTTTCTTTTTGGCCGGTGTGGGATCTTAATTCCTGGATGAGGGATTGAGCCCATACTCCCAGCAGTGGCAGCATCCTAAACATTGGACCACCAGGGAAGTCCCCAAGCTTGAATCTTCTGCATTCCCTTTCAAGTTTACAGTAAGAAAATACTTCTGCCCAGATCCCATCCAAACCAATGAAATTAAAATCCACGAGGATGAAGCCTCTCCACTGGTCTACAAAACCTCCCTGGAGGCTTCTAACATTCATCCAAAGTTGAGAGCCATTTGGAAAGAGGTTCAAGCTCCGACTCAGTGACTTATGGGAAAAGGCTCAAGAGCCCTAGGAGCTTTCAAAGGGGACTAGACTATACGACCCAAGGAGGCAGGTGGATGAGGAAGGTCTCATGAACTCATCCTCTAAACTCAACCTAAACCAACTGTGAGCAGCCAGGAAGCCACATGCAGCTGCTTCAGGTCTGCTTTCCCTGTCCTCACAAAATCCAAACAGCATTTACAGATGCTTCTGTTGATAACCACAGTCTCTTCGGGGACCAAACACTGCAGTTGGAAGGAAGTAGAGGAAATAAGATACCCTTCCCAAATTTCTTCCAAAAATGTTGTCTGGGGAACAACAAGGCAAGTATACACAGGAAAGAAAAATAGCACTGGAAAGATTTCAGAAAGGGGATAAAACATCTCTATGCTGTCCAACACAGCAAAACTCAGAAAACACCCAAACCTAAAATAACTACTACTTGACAACGCTTCGAATTGTTTTCACGGACTACACACCCATGGTGATGCTCAAACTGGGGTACACGATCAGAACTGCCTTTATTTAAAAAAAATACAGAGGACAAGGCTCCACCCCTAAAGTAAGCCCAGAAGCCCGGATGGGGTTAGACAGGATGGTGGCCTCCTACAGATGTCCACATCCTAATCTCTGACGCCTGTGGCCACGCTGCCCGACGTGGCAAAGGAGACCTGTCGCCGTGGTGAGGTTAAGGACCCTGAAAAGGGAACTCATCCTGGATTATCTGGGTGGGCCCGATGCAGCCCCAGGGTCCTTAAGGGAAGGCAGGAGGATCAGAGTGAAAAGCTGGGACATGGGTGGCAGACGCAGGAGTGGTACCCATGCAAAGGAGGAGTCATGAGCCAAAGAATGCAGATGCCTTCAGAAACTGAAGAAAGCAAGTGAGCAGGTTCCCCTTTCGAGCCTCTTATAAAGAAATAAGCCCTGCTGACACCCTGATTTTTAGCCCAGTGGACCTATTTTGAACCCAGACCTCCAAAAACTGCAACATAATAACTTGGGGTTGTTTCACACCAGTGAGTCTTTTTTTTCTCCTTCACCATCCTAAGTGTGGCTGAATTTGCTCCTCGCCATGTCTTTCTTCTCACAAGACTTTCGGGGTCAAGCGATTCCTGGCCAAGAAACAGAAGCAGAATTGTCCTACTCCCCAGCGGCTTTGAATGAAAACTGGTAATAAAATCAGGTACAATTCCAAGAGAAGACATGGGAGAAGAACCAAGCTGGGTCTAAGGAGCCTCACACATGCATGGCACACATTTATGCTGTGTCAAGGTCACTTCCATCCTACCGTATCGCTTGCATCTTAACCACACAACTAGTGTCTGAACAGCCGGCATGTGTTCTATAGAAGAGATGGAATAGATGGTTCTCCTGTTGTTTCTCAGCTAGTACTTTACCTTACTAATAAATATGTGAGATTTTTTGTTGGAAATAAAACAAAATAAATGACTTAAGTCTGTGCTCATTTGCTAACAGCAGGCAACAGGACACGTATCACACTGTATTTCTTAAAGGTTCCCAAGATGACCGTGACGTCCCAGCCCAGACACAGTACTAAACTAGAACTTGCAATACACTTCAGAGAAGAAAACACGAAGACAAGAATCACTGAAATTTTAAATGTGCATTTCATCTGACTCGGAAAATCCATGCTCTGGAGTTTACCCTGAAGGTGTTCTTACAGAGGTATCAAAATATGTGCACAGAGATGTTCTCTGTGGTTGCGCATGGCAGTGCAAAGGGGTCTGCTGATAACGGATGGGCTAAATAAGCTACAGCATACCCATACAAACAAATACTGCACAGCCTTTAAAAGGGACAGTAAGGCAGTTCTGTATGTATCGGCAGGGGAAAAACTGCAAGAGATAGTAAGTGAAAAGAGAAAAATGCAAAAAAAATATATGTTCAGGGTGCTATTTATATAAAAGAAGTCTACACACACACATACGAGGACTACATTAAAAATGTGTTAATTGTGAAAACTGGGGGGCTGGGAGTCAGGGGTGAAAGAGACTTATATTTTCCCTGCATACTTTGTACTGTATTACTATTCAAATAAATTTGAACAGTCTAAAAGCTGAAATAGGAGAAATGCAAGCAAATACACAGTGACCAATCATGTATTCAGAAATTAGCTCCTTTGCTTTCCAAAAATAAAAAGAACATACTTCAAAAGCATAAATTCGTCAAGTACCATGAACAACTATTAGCTGAGGCCCAATTTTGGTAGTAAAGAAGATAAATACTCTTCTCTGCATTAATGCTCTCAAAGTACACTGAGGTCTCCAGCATCGCTTCTGTTAGCACCATCTAAGAGATGAACACCAGGGAGCTGGTGAGAGTGCTACCTCTAATAAAAGATAGATAACTAATGGGGACCTACTGGATAGCACAGGAAACTCTATTCAATATTCTGTAATGACCCATATGGAAAAAGAATCCAAAGAAAGAGTGGATGTATGTAAATGGATAAATGATTCACTCTGCTTGCTGTATAACAGAAACTAACACACTGTTAATCAACTATATTCCAATTAAAATTAAAAGAAAAGAAATAGTGCCTCTGATCCTGGACCCTCCTGAAATTAGGTGATTTTCTACTATTCTTAACTATTTGTCCTGTCCTATTATAATTTTTTTTTTAAATAAACTATTCCAGGATGACAGACATGGCAATGAAACACAATATGATTTCACTTATACAAATTCAATGGGAAATACATGTTATTTAATAAAACTCTCTCCTTGGTAAGTGGATTACTTCTATGGACACATGACCAGTGACAACAAGGCTACATACGCTGTAACTGGGCAGCTCTCAGTTGCTTCTTCAGCCTCTCTACTTCATTCTTTAGAAACCTGATGTGTCGCATCATGTTTTCTGGAGAGTCGATCTCCATGGAGATGTCTCTAGGCGACGGGGGAGCAGATACCGGCTGGTCTAACTTCTCCTGCAGGATTCTTCATTGAAAAGAAAAATCCAACAATGAAAATCAGTTTGGCTTTAAAAGATAAAGCTGATTTGATGCTCACCATAATCTATTATAAAAGTACACAAATTCTTAGTACTAAAAGTACTAAATTCTTAGTAATTGAAAAATAAATAAAACAACACATTCAAGCTGGGAGGTTTGTTTTAATAGCATGCTTATATTAATCACCAAAATTCATTACATTGTTTAACTCCTCTGCCCATTTTCCAGCAACTTTCAATCGCCCTTACTCGACAGTCAAGTCAAAGGACAGAGCTGAAGAATCCACCTCCCCTTTCTTCCTGTTAAATGGCCACTGGTAATTAAGCCTTACATAAAAAAAATCTCTAACACTGGCTTCTGATTATCATGCTGGGCATACCCTGGGCAGTCAGGATGATTTGCTGACTAAATGGTCCACATGTTGAGCTTGAGGGAATGGAGACCCTAGAGGAATTTCCTCTCAGTGCTTTTAGTTGAAACTCAAGAACTATAGACCATGAATCTGGAGGGTTGTGTTAAGTAGACGGATACACTTCTCAACTCCCCTTCTGAAAAACCAATCCTGAGATTTCCCTGGAGCAGTGGCTAAGATTCTGCACTCCCAATGCAGGGGGCCCAGGTTCGATCCCTGGTCAGGGAACTAGACCCCCACATGCAACTAAAGATCCTGCTTGCTGCAACTAAGACTTGGCACAGTCAAATAAATTTAAAAAAAAAACATTTTCAAAAAGAAATAACAATTCTGAGGGCAAGGCTAACTGGATGGAAGGCCCTTTGCTTCTGGCCACAGCAAAAGTAAAAAGAGTTAAAGACAAAACAAAAAAAAATGTACTGGGTTAATAAGTTGTAGTGCCACCTTCTCTACCAATTATTTTTAGTCTGAAGTATGTAAAGCTCTAATATTTGACAAAATGACAATTTCATAAAGTTTCATGCAATAATCTGGTGTTTATATATATAACCTTCCACTGCTTTCTTCAAGGAAAGATCGACTGGCAACAGACCTCTCTGCCTCCTTTTTATAAACTGCTAGGAAGTTTTTGGTTTAGTTTGGTTTTTACTTTTGAGTTTATCCCTTCCTGAGAAAACTAGATGGTTAAATATTGTAATGGTCTCTCCGTCTACTAGATGAAATAACTTTTCATGATTCAATTTATTAGTACTACTATAATAAGGCAAAACAAAACTGATTCAACTACTGCTTGAATAATTCCATATAGGTACACCTTGGATCTTCACTTTTTTTAAAGCCTCTGGAAGATTCCCTGGAGAAGGACATGGCAACTCACTCCAGTGTTCTTGCCTAGAGAACTGGATGAAGAGAGGAGCCTGGCGTGCTACAGTCCACGGGCCACAAAGAGTCAGACACAACTGAGCAACTGCCACACAACCCACATGAGGATCTGTTTTGCAGATCTTGAGATGAACTCAATCTGTGGTTACTCATCCGAACCAAATATCTATGGCAAATATTTCTGGTCAGTAAACAAAAGATCCTGGTGAAGTAGGTGAATGAGTATTTTCAAGAAGTTTCCTTTCTACACCCAAACACACATCCCATCCACAGAACTTCCCTGCCATTAGCTCTGTTCCATCTGCCCCAAACCACACAGTGCTTAAATCTAAGGGCCCCACCTGGTCTGTTTTTGGTGGGGGACTGTGTGGCACGACATGTAGGATCTTAGTCCCCCAACCAGGGATGGAACCCATGCCCCTTGCATTGAGAGTTCAGAGTCTTAACCATTGGACCACCGGGGACGCGCTCCCACCCCAGTTCTTGCACAAAGGGATTCAAGATTACATGCATTGCTGAGTTTTTTATATCCACGTACATACATTTAGCAGTAAAAACACTAACCTTAAATATGTACAAGTACCTAAATGTCTCTGCTTTTATTATCTATAGTAAGTCTTAAAACACAAAGATGATCGTTTTGCTATTAAAATCTCAGCCTTCCTAAGGAAGTACACTCTAGAGATTTGTGATCAAGTCATGGTACACAGCACACATCCTAAGCACATCAGAAAATAACTGGGGAAGCCAGTTCAATAAGGTAAAAAGTTCCAGCTGCAGTTATCCTTCAGAACAATTTAGGGGTGGACAATAGCTCCATAACTAATTTATTCATAGCCTCCAACATCAAATGAACAGAAATTTTACCAGGACAGTAAGAGGGGAGTATAAAGATGGACCAACAGGAGTATAGTTCAGTTCAGTTGTTCAGTCATGTTTGCCTCTTTGTGACCCCATGGACTGCAGCACGCCAGGCCTCCCTGTCCATCACCAACTCCTGGAGCTTGCTCAAACTCACAACCATCGAGTTGGTGATGCCATACAACCATATCATCCTTTGTCGCCCCCTTCTCCTTCTGCCTTCAATCTTTCCCAGCATCAAGGTCTTTTCCAATTAGTCATTTCTTCGCATCAGGTGGCCAAAGTATTGGAGTTTCAGCTTCATCAGTCCTTTCAATGAATATTCAGGACCAACTTCCTTTACGATTGACTGGTTTGATCTCCTTGCAGTCCAAGGGACTCTCAAGGATCTTCTCCAACAGCACAGTTCAAAAGCATCAATTCTTTGGCCCTCAGATTTCTTTACAGTCCAACTCTCACATACATACATGACTACTGGAAAAACCATAGCCTTGACTAGATGGACCTTTGTTGGCAGAGTAATGTCTCTGCTTTTTAATATGCTGTCTAGGTTGGTCATAACTTTCCTTCTAAGGAGTAAGTGTCTTTTAATTTCATGGCTTCAGTCACCATCTGCAGTGACTTTGAGGCCCCCCAAAATAAAGCTTCTCACTGTTTCCATTGTTTCCCCATCTGCTTGCCATGAAGTGATGGGACCAGATGCCATGATCTTAGTTTTTTGAATGTTGAGTTTTAAGTCAACTTTTTCACTTTCCTCTTTCACTTTCAAAAAGAGGCTCTTTAGTTCTTCTTCACTTTCTGCCCTAAGAGTGGTGTCATCTGCATATCTGAGTTTATTCATATGTCTCCCAGCAATCTTGAGTTCAGCTTGTGCTTCATCCAGCCTGGCATTTTGCATGATGTACTCTGCATATAAGCTAAATAAGCAAGGCGACAATATATACCCTTGACATACTCCTTTCCTGATTTGGAACCAGTCTGTTGTTCCATGTCCAGTTCTAACTGCTGCCTCTTGATCTGCATACACATTTCTCAGGAGGCAGATCAGGTGGACTGATATTCCCATCTCTTTAAGAATTTTCCAGTTTGCTGTGATCCACACAGTCAAAGGCTTTGGCATAGCCAAGGCAGAAGTAGACGTTTCTCTGGAACTCTCTTGCTTTCTAAATTGATCTCTGGTTCCTCTGCCTTTTCCAAATCCAGCTTGAACATCTGGAGTTTCATGATTCACACTGTTGAAGCCTGGCTTGGAGAATTTTGAGCATTACTTTGCTAGTGTGAGATGAGGGCAATTGTGCAGTAGTTTGAACATTCTTTGGCACTGCTTTCTTTAGGACTGGAATGAAAACTGACCTTTTCCAGTCCTGTGGCCACTGCTAAGTTTTCCAAATATGCTGACATATTAAGTGCAGCACTTTCACAGCATCATCTTTTAGAATTTGAAATAGTTCAACTGGAATTCCATCACCTCCAGTAGCTTTTTTCATAGTGATGCTTCCTAAGGCCCACTTGACTTCACATTCCAGGATGTCTGGCTCTAGGTGAGTGATCACACCATTGTGGTTATCTGGGTCATGAAGATCTTTTTTGGATAGTTCTTCTGTGTATACTTGCCACCTCTTCTTAATACCTTCTGCTTCTGTTAGGTCCATACCATTTCTGTCCTTTATTGAGCCCATCTTTGCATGAAATGTTCCCTTGGTATCTCTAATTTTCTTGAAGAGATCTCTAGTCTTTCCCATTCTGTTGTTTTCCTCTATTCTTTGCACTGATTACTGAAGAAGGCTTTCTTATCTCTCTCTGCTATTCTTTGGAACTCTGCATTCACATGCTTATATCTTTCCTTTTCCTCTTTGCCTCTAGCTTCTCTTGTTTTTTCAGCTATTTGTAAGGCCCCCTCAGACAATCAGTTTGCCTTTTTTGCATTCCTTTTTCTTGGGGATGGTCTTGATCACTGCCTCCTATACAATGTCACAAACCTCTGTCCATATTTCTTCAGACACTCTGTCTATCAGATCTAATCCCTTGAATCTCTCTGTCACTTCTACTGTATAATCGTAAAGGATTTGATTTAGGTCATACTTGAAAGGTCTAGTGGTTTCCCCTACTTTCAGGAGGATAGGCTCTCATTGTTATCCCCATTTGTCATACTAAAACAGTGTGCATCCACCAAGGCATTAAAACGTCCCACTGTTACCCCCTAGTCACATCCAGTGCGGTCCCCCAACCCCACCTCCGACATACACACGTTTACATACACTCCACTGAACAACAAGACTCAACAAACCGCTTTTCAGCTTCAAGTTTGTCCATCCTCTTCCAGAGACGGTTCACTAGTGCTTCTTGTTCTTGTTCCAAAGTATTTTCAAGGTCAATCTTCTCCCGTCTCAACTGAAGGAAAAGAAAGAAGTTTTACTGAGAATTATAGGCCACTTATACTTTGTTAATTAGATTTTTTGATTGGAACACTAGGATCCCTTTCCATGGAGAAAACTGCAAAGAAATGGTCAATTTTCTGGCACAGACACATTTAAGTACATTTAGTTCTTAAACTTTAATGGAGAAAACTGAGCTATGTTCATTCTTTGATGTTAAAGCTTAATTCCTCTCTGATAGGTAGATCACAGTGGTTGCTTCAGCAGTTACTCAAGGCACATGCAAAGTCTTCCTTAAAGAGAATGTGAGGAGCTTTGCTTGCCAGTTGTCTCAGGACATAAGTGGGTTTGTCTCCCTAGTCCCACATGCATTTCAAAATTAAACCAGAAAGGTTATCCTTCCATTTACAGAAATAACTCTATCACTGAAGACAATTCTACCAAGTGGTTAATGGGTACACAGAAATATGTCCTAGGATATAAAAAACATGTGCGAAAGGATAAACACCACATTCACAACACTGGTTACATCTGGGGAGGTGGGGAAGAAGGAAAATGTGACTCAGGGGAAGGCAAACGGTCACAGAGGGAACCCCACACTGCATTCTACGTCATAAAAATAGGCGATTTGGGGAAGCAATTAATTTAATCTATTAACAAAGGAAGTGAAAGTGTTAAGTCGCTCAGTTCTGTCTGATTCTTTGTGACCCCATGGACTGTAGCCCGCCAGGCTCCTCTGTTCATGGCAAAAATATTGGAATGGGTTGCCATTCCCTTCTCCAGGGGGTCTTCCTGACCCAGGAATCAAACCCGGGTCTCCGGCATTGCAGGCAGATTCTTTACTGTCTGAGCCAACAAAGAGCAACATGCAAATACTGAGACCAACACCAGACACAGGTTACCAGGGATGTAGCAGAGAACTGAGGAATCAGAAAAGTCTGCCCTCTGGGGACTTTTTTGGTTGGCCAAAAAGTTCATTCAGGTTTTTCCATTACAGCTTGTGGGAAACCCAAATGAACTTATTGGCCAGCCCAATACATTCTAGTAGTGGTGAAGACATTAAAAGAAAACGTTTATATGTTTTAGTAGAGAGTGAGAGAGCTATGAAGAAAAAGAGGGCTGATGATGGGGACAGAAAGTGCCATGATAAACAGAGTTCACAGCACCAGGGAGAAGGAAATGTGTGGTAACATTTTTTGTACACTTGTCTATCTGCTTGGGATATTAAATAATTTTAACAGAAATAATTTTTTAAAAAGGAGGTAATGTTATGTTACTGCCCCCATGCTGTCTCTTCAACCAACTGGAATTTATCTTCTCAACCACTGTCTTAACAGATTATTTTTGATTGCACAGCTACACAGCTGTCCAGGTATTAATAGCAGAGTTCACACTTCTTTAGCAGGTGAGAGGCAAGTGCCTTACTGAGCAAAGACCCCTACGTAGACATCAAGTGAGACCAATTCCATGGACAAAACACAGCCTTTTACAGCAACCAAAGCAGACATACCTTACTCCACCAGTCAATGAGTCAAGATCACACAGTCAACGGAAAACATAGCTTCACTGTATTTTCTTTGCAGGGGCAAAGGGAGAGGAATGAGACTAAGCCGGAAGCATCCGGTGCAGTGAAGCTGGGAGCTGGCTCATGCACAAAAGCTCCTCAAGATATTAAACAGCTCCTTTTCCTCTCAAGGAGAAGAAACCCAGGAACACCTCACAGAACTCCTATGAATCTTTGTGACCCTCTGACCACATTTTGGGCCAAGGTTTGAAGTACTGATACAGTTCACAGTCGTTTATTTAAAGAAACAAAATGCCAAGTAATTTACCCTTTAAGGACCCTATTGCATGTCTAACTAAAACATGACAAGGGGTACTTGGAGGCGAGAAAAAATTCAAGCAAGGCATCATTTTGTAGTAGAGATGCCTAGTAGAGAAACTAATGCCCAATGGCTTATTTTTAGAGTAATTATGCACCATGCAAACCTATAACTCCAAAAAACAAAATCAAGACAAAAAGCTGTCTTTACCCACATATGACTGACTGGGCATGTGGTTTTGAGGAGGTATTAACCTGCCCTCAGGCTTTCCAGGTGGCGCTAGTGGTAAAGAACCCAGCTGCCAATGCAGGAGACATAAGAGACACAGGTTTGATCCCTGGGTGGGGAAGATCCCCTGGAGAAGAGCATGGCAACCCACTCCAAGCCTTCTTGCCTGGAGAATCCCATGGACAGAGGAGCCTGGAGGGCTACGGTCTATAGGATCACAGAGTTGGACACAACTGAAGCAACCTAGGATGCATGCACGCAATACCACTTTACCACTTTACAATATCACTTTACCACCACCCATATCTATGAAATGAGAAGGCTGGCCTCGATGACATCTGAGGTCTCTTCCAGAGCCACCCATTCTATCATTCTCTGTCAATCTCAAGATGGCACTTGTCTCAGTCTGCGCTAGTTCAGTTGAGATTTTTAGAAACAGAAGCAGCAAAAGAAATCATCTAAATCCACTCTTTCATCTGAGAGCTGAGGAACCATTGATTCAGGAAAAGTGATGCTGCCAGCATAGGAATGGGGATCAGTCACCATGATGACTCAAGAAGCTGGGTCCCATCTAACCAGCAAGTTCAGAGCATCTGGAGGGGCAAATAGGATTTGGGGTAAATTATCCAGTAATTCTTGGAAGTAGTGGAGCAGGGGGTATCTTAGTGAGTCCGAGAGTATGCAGGAGCAAATAAGAAAGCAGGAAAAACAGAAGTTGAACATGAACCTCAGTTTCTTTTTGATACCAGTTAGTAGAGCTGTGTGAGTCTCTCTCTGTGTGTGTGTGTGTGTCTATTAAGTCACTTCAGTTGTATCCAACTCTTTGTGACCCTATGGACTATAGCCTTGCCAGGCTCCTCTGTCCATGGGATTCTCCAGGCAAGAATACTGGAGTGGGTTGCTATGTCCTCCTCCAAGGGATCTTCCCGACCCGGAGACTGAATCCATGTCTCATATCTCCTGCATTGGCAGGCAGGTTCCTTACCACTAGTGCCACCTAGGAAGCCTGTTATAGTAGAAACCCAAGTTTCACCCTCTGGAGGCCTTGGTTCACTGAAGTGGGCAGTAAATTGATAGCTGGTAGCCACCTGAAGAACTTTAGAACCTCCCGAAGCTCTTTATCAGCGCTGCCCTTCCATCTGCTGTCCATCTAATCTCACAGCCTATTTATTTATAGCCAAAGAGTATAAACCAGTACTGCTGTTTCAGACCTAAGTAGATCTTCTGTGCTTGCATTGCCCTGATATCAAACAACCCTCAAATCTGACAGTGTGTGTTAAGCTGACAGGGTACTGAGTCAGAAATGCTTGCTGGGATGGAAACATCAGCTTAGTGCCGCATTCATTACTTTTGCAATGCTGATCTCCATCTGTAATAGTCTTCCCTATCTCCTTGCTAATAACTGGTACGGCTTTTTAAATTCAGTGTTCATGCCACAGGTACCCACTCTTCCATTACCAAACATCAGATTCTCAGGCAAACCCCAGCCCCCGCTGACTACACTGTCTATGAGCACACAGCACCAGTGGATACAGCCGATCTGTAGAATACTCATTTGAAGGGTTGCTCTGTAACTAAGTCAGGTCAATGGACCGTCAAACTCCTCAGTGGCTCTTCCTCCCATTGTAGGTTAATTAACATTGCACCAAGAGTTCTTATTATGTTTCCCAAATAAATAACTTCTTTAATGGATAAACTTAGTGCACAAAAATAGAGCTGGCTCCTTTGAATTCACAGCCCATCCTGGCTGTGTCTTTTCAGTGGGCAAGCACTCACCACCAAAAAGCAGAGAAACCAGGGGGCAGCCAAAGGACAACTCCAACATTACCACACTTCTCTCTCAGTGGAGCATTTTCCCACTTACAGAGAACCAGGATGCTCACAGAGGTCAGGGAAAGGAATACTTGGCAAAAAAAGCCTGATAAGAACTTTAGCATGACCATGCGCTCTACAGAATTTTGAAAGGTTTTAGTGGATCATATCAATCTACTTTGAAAAGTTTTAGTCTGACCACCAAACTACCATCATTCCTATGTGAAAACATATTTTGAACTCCAAACATTTGACTTAAAAACCCAGTTTTGGAAGGTAGCCCATGATAGCTCTTTCCATAACAGGCAGCCCATGACAACTGCCTGTTCTATGTGCACCAGAAATATACAGAGAAGGGAATTCCCTTGCGGTCCAGTGGTTAGGACTCCACTATGTTGCTGAGGGCCCAGGTATGGTCCCAGGTCAGGGAACTATGATCCTACTTGCTGTGCAGTGTGGCCAAAAAGACAAAGAACAGAAAAATATACATATACTGATAAAAAGACACAAAAAAATCACAAAGAATAGCAAGATAAATAGGGTTGGCCCTTGGGTGAAAGTATTAATAATCTTGGTGGTAATTTATCTTCGTATCTTTTCCTGCTCAAATACAATTTTTAAAAATATTTATGTATTTTGGCTGTCTTGGGCTTCCTAGTTGCAGCTCACAGGCTTGGCTGCCTTATGGCACATTCCTTAGTGGGGAATCGAATCCAGGGATCGAATCCACATCCCCTGTATTGGCAGGCAGATTCTTAACCACTGGACCACCAGGCAAGTCTGCCCCACACAATTTGTTAATGAACATTTACTATGCTTATAACAAAAGACGGGAAGATAGTCAATCTTAAGAGTTAACAATTTCCTAATTTAGGATATTAATCCACATACTTAAAACACAGAATGAATTCATACACTATAAGAGGAGAAATTATACTGAAGGCTCAGCTAGTTATCTGGAAGACTGAGAATCTTCCAGAGAGCCTTGAGTTAATAACCTTCTTTACCACAGCTTGTAAGTTTTTTCTTCTCAAAAACTGCATCTGTATAAAAATTAGATTTGTTCTTTGAAATGGGTAGAACTTCAGGACAATAGTAATACCTTATTAATATTTAATATATGAAAAGTGACACTTTCATAGTTAACCAGCTCAATAAATTTTTTGTTCAATGATATTGAAAAATGAAGGTCTTTTATGAAACAGATACACATATAAGTAGTCATATTTATATGGTTTCCAGGCTTAAGTTTCCATCACTTTGACATCAGTGCAATATTGTACAAATTTGCATAATGGGTTCATAATTCTAGGGGACTCTTTGACCCAATAATTACCATCAGTGGAAAGCAAGCAGGTTTCAAAGTCTTGGGTACAGAAGGTTTTTTTGCTACATTAAGAGCACAGTGAAGTCGTCAGGATTTGCAGCACGGTGCACACTGCAAATACACTGTCACATCAGGGGCTATCTTCAGCTCATCATCTAAAATAAGCCTCTGGGAGACAAATATTATGTATCATGTGGAATTCAAAAAGGATACAAATCAACTTATTTATAAAAACAGACTCACAGACATAGAAAACTTATCATTACTAAAGAAGGAAGGTGGGAGGGGGGATAAACTAGGAACTGGTGGGTAATATATAGATGCAGGATTTAGCCATTCACTAATTTGCCACATATGTTTAGCTGAGGAGAACACCTTTTCTAAGCTACTCACCAAATTCTTGTTCTGTGTTTTGCTTTGTTTTTTAATGGACTTTGTGAAATGAACTTATGGTTGCCGGAGGGAAGGAATAGGTAGGGGCTTGGGGAAGGTCATGCACACACTGCTATATTTAAGATGGATAACCAACAAAGACCCACTGTATTGCACATGGAACTCTGCTCAATGTCACATGCCTTCCTGGATGGGAGGAGGGTTTGGGGGAGAATGGATATATGTATATATATGGTTGAATCCCTTCACTGTTTACCTGAAAGTACCACAACATTATTAACCGGCTATACCCCAATCAAAATAAAAAGTTTAAAGTTAACAAGAACTGACTTCATACATTCTAATTACAGGCAACTAGAAAGTCTCAGTACAGCCCCTCTGGATTCTATTGCCCTTACTGTACGTAGCACACCCATGCCCTACAATCTCACAGGCAAAGTCTTTACCACCGGTGCATGACCAGGAACATACATGGTTGGATCATGGTGAGGTACCTCTTTCTTTATAAAGAAAACTCATTTTTAATTTTTCTCCTGCCATCATCTGTTCAAACTGATGCACAGGGCAAATGTTATCTTGGTGCTTCAAAATAATACCAGACAAGATGGAATGCAGTCTTGGTACTTAATTGAAACAAGGCCTAAGGAAGGAATTCTTTCATTTCATCTGCTGCAGAGGGACTTAACCTGTGTCCCTGTTTGCTCTCACAGGTGTGGAGGGGAAGCCCCTCAGCTGGCTTCACACATTCTGACAGCTCCTCAGTTACACATCAACTGAAAAGAGAGCCTGCTGAAGCTCTGAGTCCCACCCACTACTGCCCCGGGTTTGTTTACTACCGAGGCACAAACTCTCACTTATATTCCAGTATGCTCTGGGGCTTCTCTCCACCTCTCCCTGATGAGCAGCAGGAAGGGCTTCCCTGGTGGCTCAGACAGTGCAGAATCTGCCTGCAATGTGGGGGACCTGGGGTTGACCCCTGGGTTGGGAAGATCCCCTGGAGGAGGGCATGGTAATCCACTCCAGTATACTCACCTGGAGGATTCCCATGGACAGAAGAGTCTGGCAGGCTACAGTTCATGGGGTCACAAGAGTCGGACACGACTGAATGACTAAGCAAAACACAGCACAGGATGTCAGTACTTGAGCTTCAGGTGACCCACACATCTTCAAGGATTTGCTACAAATCCCCATCAAGCTGACTTCAGGGTTTACTGTGATTATGTATGGCTGTGTACCTTGTCTAAAACGTGCAGACACATTTTATTTTACAAAATTAAAAGCAGGGCAGCAAATTACAATACACTATTATTCAGTTCAGTTGCTTAGTCATGTCGGACTCTTTGTGACCCCATGGACTACAGCACACCAGGCCTCCCTTCCATCACCAACTGCCGGAGCTTGCTCAGACTCATGTCCATCGAGTCGGTGATGTCATCCAACCATCTCATTCTCTGTCGTCCCCTTCTCCTCTTGCCTTCAATCTTTCCCAGCATCAGGGTCTTTTCCAATCAGTCAGTTCTTCCCATCAGGTGGCCAAAGTATTGGAGTTTCAGTTTAGCATCAGTCCTTCCAATGAATATTCAGGACTGACTTCCTTTACGATTGACTGGATTGATCTCCTTACACTCCAAGGGACTCGCAAGGAACTTCTCCAATACCACAGTTCAAAAGCATCAATTCTTCAGTGCTCAGCTTTCTTTATAGTTCAACTCTCACATCCCTACATGACTACTGGAAAAATCATAGCTTTGACTATATGGACCTTTGTTGGCAAAGTAATGTCTCTGCTTTTTAATATGCTTTCTAGGTTGGTCACAGCTTTTCTTCCAAGGAGCAAGCATCTTTTTAATTTCATGGCTGCAGTCACCATCTGCAGTAATTTTGGAGCTCCATAAATAAAGTCGCTCACTGTTTCCATTGTTACCCCGTCTATTTGCCATGAAGTGATGGGAACGGATGCCATGATCTTAGTGTTTTGAATGTTGAGTTTTAAGCCAGCTTCTTCACTTTCATCAAGAGGTTCTTCAGTTCCTCTTTGCTTTCTGCCTGCCATAAGGATGGACTCATTTGTGTATCTGAAGTTGTTGATATTTCTCTCGGCAATCTTGATTCCTGCTTGTGCTTCATCCAGTAAGGCATTTTGCATGATGTACTCTGTACAGAAGTTAAATAAGTAGGGTGACAATATACAGCCCTGACATTCTCCTTTCCCAATTTGGAACCAGTCCCTTGTTCCACGTCCAGTTCTAACTGTTGCTTCTTGACCTGCATACAGATTTCTCAGGAGGCAGATCTGGTGGTCTGGTATTCTCATCTCTTTCAGAACTTTCCACAGTTTGTTGTGATCCACACAGTAAAAGCCTTTGGTGTAGTCAATAAAGCAGAAGCAGATGTTTTTTCTGGGAATCTCTTGCTTTTTTGATGATCCAACAGATGTTGACAATTTGATTTCCAGTTCCTCTGCCTTTTCTAAATCCAGCTTGAACATCTGGAAGTTCACGGGTCACATACTGTCAAAGCCTGACTTGTAGAATTTTGAGCATTACTTTGCTATTGTGTGAAGTGAGGGCAACTGTGCAATAGTTTGAACACTGTTTGGCATTGCCTTTCTTTGGAATTGAAATGAAAACTGGCCTTTTCTAGTCCTGTGGCCAATGCTGAGTTTTCCAAATTTGCTGGCATGTTGAATGCAGTTCTTTAACAGCATCATCATTTAGGATTTCAAAGACCTCAGTGGAATTCTATCACCACCAGTAGCTTTGTTCACAGCGATGCTTCCTAAGGCCCACTTACTTCACATTCCAGGATGCCTGGCTCTGGGTGAGTGATCACACCATGTGGTTATCTGGGTTGTGAAGATCTTTTTTGTATAGTTCTTCTGTGTATTCTTGCCACCTCTTCTTAATATCTTCTGCTTCTGTTAGGTCCGTACCATTTGTGTTCTGTATTGTGCCCTTCTGTGCATGAAATGTTCCCTTAAAAATACCTCTAACTTTCTTTACTATTGTTAGACGACACTTATCAGCGTTATTCCTAGTGTTAGACAACGCTATATGTTGGTAACAACACTCTCCCTTGGTATCTCTAATTTTCTCTACTAATGTTAGACACATTATTGTTAATGTTATTACTAGTATTAGGTCACAGTATGTATTGTTCACAACACCATGGTTGGAGGAAAAAGAAGACAAAGGTAAGAATCGATGACAAAATATGAAGAGCAGTTGTTGGAGGGGGGGACTGTAGTCTACGTGATGTTTTTTCACGTTTGTACTTCCATGTTTATGTTTTCCACATTTTCTCGGAAGTGCAATGGATTAGTCTTATAATTAAGAAGTTTAAGACTTCCATAATTTGAGATGAGTCTGTGAAATCAAACTTCAAAAGATGCATAGGGGTCACTAAGTTTCCTCTGTGCATGCGTGTGTGCTAAGTCGCTTCAGTCGTGTCTGACTCTGCGACCCTATGGACCGTAGCCCACCAGGTTTCTGTGTCCACGGGGTTCTCCAGGCAAGGATACTGGAGAGGGCTGCCATTCCCTTCTCCAGGGGATCTTTCCACCCCGATATTGAACCTGCGTCTCCTGTATTGGCAGGTGGGTTCTTTACCCAGAAAGCCCCAGGTTTCCTCGCCTTAATGTGAATGAAGGTTCATGGAACATGGTTGTTCTCTGAAGCCAGCAGGTGCTCCTCAGAGCTACTGCAACGGAGCCTGCCAGGGCAGCCGCCAGCATGAATGGAACTCTGACAAAACCCAGTATGCCCACACTACCCATGAACTGAGGAAATATCTTATTCCAACTTAAAAAAAAAAATCAACCAATCAAAGACGCAAACCTGAACACAAGCCACTAGCCACTCAATGAGCGGCTAAGTCACAAGGACAACAAACGATCTGGGTAACTCACTAGAATTAGTCCTTGCAGCTACTAAAAATAAGAAGCATCAGAATTGTATGTGGACTGACTGTGACGTCAGTTGGCTTGTATTACCTGCTAGACAAGTAAGGCAGAAAGGCCGTCTTATATTCTTAGCTCAGAACCACTGTACTAAGACCTAGAAAGCGACAATGTTCCTTTCTTCTTTGTAGAACTTAAAATACGCTAAATGTTTCCTTATTATCTTTTACAAAACTGAACAAAAAGAACTGGACTTCCTTGATAGTCCAGTAGTTAAGAATCCACTTGCCAATGAGGGGACAGAGATTCAACCCATGGTTCGAGAAGATACTACATGCCGTGGAGCAACTTATCCTGTGCACCACACTACTGAACCCAAATGCCGCAACACGAAAAGCCACTTCAATGAGAAGCCTGCACAGTGCGACTGAGCAGCACCTGCTCCCCTCGACTAGAGAAAGCCCACGCAGCAAGATGGCCCAGTGCAGCCATCAACAGGGAAATAAACAGAACAACAACAACAACAAAAACTTCGTGCTGAGGATTGAAATTCATTCTAAAGCCTTGCTTCTAGGAAAAAGTTATATATGGTGATGGACACTGGGAGAAGTAGGTGTTGCCCCTGGAAGCCGGGGTCTTCTCAAACCTCTGCAGTCACCTGATGTTGGCTAGTGGCTGAAGGTAACCGCTGGGCACCTTCCAACACAGGCCTGCAAGAGTCGTAGTGCGCCTACGTGGCTGCCTCCGCAAGACACACAATGTAGAGACAAGGGTGCCCTCAAAGACACCACATGTGCAGACCGCCGAAACCCTGTCTCTTCCCGACCAGGAACAAAGAAGAGGGATTCAGCTCTACATCTTCACCATCTTTTCAGTGTTCTCGGCACCTCGACTCCACGCAGAACCTCTAGCCACTCTTTACTGCATAGCTTGCCCATTTCTGTCTCCCCACACATCCTTGCTCCTGCAGCAAGGCTGGTCTTAGGTCTATCCAAGTCCCCTACCCATGCCCTGAACCTACCCGACCCTCCACTGCCTTCTGAAGTACAATGAATGACAGCTCTCCAGTAACCTGTCCAAATCCACACTGGATTCAAACTCCTCCAACAAAGCAGTGCTAAGGCACCGGACGCAAAGGAGAAATGCCTTCAAATAGCTTTTAGTTCTAAAAATGTGTTGTCAGAGAGAAAGGCACAGGCATGTACCACATGTATGTCCTCATAATGAGTAACATAACACCTGTCTTGGCTCTTCTTATAGTAACTTTAATATAGGATATATTATATTATACAGACTATGACATATATAGTAAATATTATAATACAGATGACAATCCCAAAAGATGGCCACAACAGAGGGTCAGAGCATATTCCTGGAAACAGAGAAGAGATTTGTTTCTACTGTAGAACACAAACGTTCTCTTGAAACACAGACTAAAATTACTTGTAGCTAAACAAAATATAATGAAATCCCCAACATTTAATCATCCTAGACATACCCAAAAGAAAGGGGGCAATGTTTTATGATGATGTTACATTTCTCCATCTTAATTAAAACAAGGACTTGATGTAATGATCTCTATGGGAAAACAATCTAAAAGAAGAGTGGATATATGTGTATGTATAACTGATTTACTTTGCTGTATACCTGAAACACAACATTGTAAATGAACTGTATTCCAATAAAAAAATTTTTAATTAAAAAAATAAAATACAGACTTGACACCCCACAAACTTTTTCACTTCATCCTACATCTAAAGTTAAGTGTGCAGTTCAGGACTTTACAATGTACAAGTTCCATTGTGGAAATCCACTTCTTTAGTGTTGAGGTCTGACATAAGCCTTGCTGTGGACTAAACCATTAAACGGCGAGAAGGTATACCTTGTGCCTAGTTTTAAAAGCATTTAGTTACTCAAGCTTCCAGTGAGCCTTAACAGGGGAAAGCCATCCATCCTCTCTCCCTTCTTTTTCTGACTCTAGGCCACCACCTCCACCTTCTGGCCACAGCTAAACTTTGGGGGTCATGGTTCCAAAGTCTCCTCTGGAATCTATGAGCAAATACAAGGTAGAAGCTGCTTCCATTACTGACAGCCATCACAGAGAAGGTGTTGACCAAGTAAAGTTCTCACAATACCAACCAGGTGAGAAATTCCACTCGGTCACTTGCTTATACCTTGATTAACAATTACCAATAATAAGTTTGTGGGATGTCAGGGGCTTACACCAAGAATTTTCAAAACTAATGTGAATGGAACTGGCTACCATCTATCCTGGAAATTAAACAAGAGAACTTTGGAACAAGATGTTTTTAAGCTGTGAGAGGTGGAGGAGTCTTCTAAATTTGGAAACTGCATCTGAATTCCAAAGAGGGATAGTAGGACTAGATTACTTTGGATTTTTGTAAAGTAGCCAGCCCGTGGAAATGGAACTTTTTTGTTCTTTAATCTAGAAGGAATGGAGAAAAATTTTCAAGGCCATTATTCAAAGTCTTGGAAAACACCGTAACCCACCCTTTGATATAGGTAGATAGAAAAATAATACAAAAGAATAAAAGTCAGCTCAATTAGTTTAAAATAAACCCTCACTTTCTCTTACACCTGACAATCACACAACGATTCAGTCTCAAGTACAGTGATGAAATGAGAATGGTTCTGAGGGTGATTCAAAAACCAGTTAACATGGACTAAGATCCACATGTGAGAGATGCTAAGGTTGGGATAAATCAGACAAGTCTGCACAGAAGCCTTGGCCAAATCATCAAAATGATAATTGGGATCCAAATAATGAAGAGCTAGAAAATGTTAATATATTGAATTTTATATGGAAACCAGGTAGCAGTACGCTATGACTGGTCTCTTCCAACTTCAGGAAAATAAATTAACATGGGAACAGCATTAGGAGCACTTAGGCCAGAGACAACAGGAACTTCTGTCTGACACACCAATCCGGCAGGACGGATAACGGTGGGCCCTGACTCTGGGTTGGCAGATAAGGACCAGCCTGGCCTCCTAAGGCAAATACTAATGTCTATAAGGGTGATGGACAAACGGATTGTGCACTGTTACCTTCCACTTTTTGAACCTTTCTAAGCTCCCCACTCCTGATTGAAGCTTGTGCTTCTCTTGTTTACAAATGGAAAACTTGGACCCCAACAAAGTTAATGCAAGGTCACAAAAACTAACGAGGGGCTGAACCAGGATGAGTGACTGAGTCTAGGACTCCATACCTGTATCAACACATCTAGGTGGGAAAAGACAAGGTTCATACAAGGTTGCTAATTGTTCTGAAGAACCCTTGAAAGAGAACTTTTTGCTCCACAGTCCCACTGTCTCAGGAACTTTCACAGAAGCGATCCTGTGGTTCAAAACATATTTTTCCCTCTTTTGCAAAAGGAACCTAACATTTCCTGCCTATAATTCGGTACATCACAACGTATCTCTTGAAACCTTATTAGCTGTTGTTAAAAATAACAAGAGAGCACAAGAGAGTAAGGAGGTGCTATGCAGAACTGTCAATGCATACTTCAGATAGGAAGTCCCCACTGTGTGAAGAAAAAGTTGAAAAATGTTTTTCACTGATATTTCACAGGACCTCTTAAAGTTTGAAAGAAGAGTTGATGATGTGAGAAAAAAAAAAAACAGAACTATTCTAATTAAGGATACAGAGACAGAACCATACATTTTTACCTGTTCTAAGGTAAGCTGTTTAGAAATGGTATCATTCTCCAGTTTTTTAATTTTCTTCATCAGTTTGTTGACCTGGAATTCCTGCTCCTGCTCAAGATGCTGTTCTAGTTCAGCTTTCTCATGCTGCAACTGGAAAATGAAAAAAAAAACACAGATGTGGAAATCAAGACATTCAAAAGCCATGAGAATGCTGGCTCTAAAAGCTGGTTAAAACAAGTAAAAGAGGTCATCATAAAAGTTACCTTACTCATTTCTGCTCGTATATCCAAATGTACACCTAGTAACCTGCTCCTGATTCCTCTAACTTATAACCAAAAATTATAGTGCATAATCAGAGGCACTTGTATGTATGTATACATATATATGTGTGTGTATATACGTATATATATGCATATGTATATATGTATATCAGAACATCAAACCATGATTAGACACCAATTTCAATTTTGAAGAATATGTACGTGGTTGTCTCTGTAGGGAACAACTGGAGATGAAGAGAGGAAGGAAATATACTTTTCAGCATATATATAACCCTTGGAGACTTGAAAATTTTTATACCTTGGCCAAAAAATTATTTAAAAAATAGAAAATTTGCAACAGTCAGTTTTTATTCAATGAATTACAGTTACTTGCATTCATACAACGTCTGTAAAGAGGGAAGAGAAGTTACAATCACAAAAAACACCTGGTAAAGGATTCTGAATGCTATTTACGAGTGTACTAGTAAGTATACTTGGCAAAAATCAGTACAAATAATTAACTTCTTGTAATGAGACCAAGCTCACACCTTCTACATCTTTTCTGAAAACCAAGAGGGAAAGCCTCTTATTTATGCAATTAAAAAATAAGGTTATGGTGCCATTGCAAAAGAAATCTTAAAAAAATATACTCCAAACTTCAAAACCAAAAGAGAATAAAAGAAATTCAGTGGACACACAACAACTGGGGTGCTGATGAATCACTGTGTCTTATTTCCAATGTTCTCAGCTGGGAGGGGCTACTGATTCACAGCAGGGGTTGACAGAAATGAGCCACAGGGCCTGATATTTTCAGAACCATAGGCAAATTAAGCAAAAGCTATTAAAAACAATGAAGCACACGGTTTGATTTTGAGGTCTAAGATGACTAATGCCCCTAATTCTACCTCCAAAACCATCTCTTCAGGCAGGCACTGAGTACCAGGCTCGTGTTAGGCAAGCATGACAACCCCCATATCTAATGTGATAAAACAGGTCACCAGACCAAGGTAATTCAGCTGGAACCTGGCAGAGCCTGCGGCCCAAACCATGCTCTGGACTCTAAACCAGAGTTCTCCTACCAGATCCTGAGCAGACCTCAGAGGGACTGGCTAAACTCTTCCACCCACAAGTGCCTAGTGCGCCCCTGGCGTTCGGAAGCTTAAATGACTAAATACAGAGAACAATGAGTCGTGGATGCTTGCCTGGGGAAAGCTATGTCTCTGCGTGAACCTGCAGAGGGTGCACTGCACAAGAGAGACAGCTCAGTGGGCCTAAAAACCTCAAAAGGTTCTACTCAATCATCTCCTCGTTTGAAACAAACAATTCCACTGCTCTGAAAGTACTCTACTTGGTGTTTAAAAAGAAAACAAAAATGTTCAAAATCTGACATCGTCTTTCAACATGGGAAATGTTGACTAAACAGATGCTGGTTTTCCTCCAACTGTTTTTTATATGCAACTCCAAAAGAGCTGGTCAACCTTGCAGGGACTCAGGAAGCAAGCAGATGTGAAGTGCCGCTTACAGTGACAAGTCTATTTTTAGCTAGCCCATTAAAATTTAGGTGCTGGAAGATCAAGCAGTAACTAAAAGAACTAAGAGGAATGGTCAAAGACTGAGTAGAGTTCTCAGCATTTCAGACACAAAGACCCCCAATGGGACAAGCATCAGTTATGAGGGAAAAAACAGCAGAACAAGTACATCTTCATCTGACTCTTGGCATTCTATAAATATTACCTGTGTGGTGTTCTTCCACTTGCACAGTAGAGGCAAAAGGGAGTGAAATCTATAGTTAAGACAGTATCTTTGCCCTAAAATAGTTTATGAATGCTAAGCTTAAACGATATCTACTGATCTTAGAAAAATGAACTTTTACTTTAAAACTTTTAAACCTTTTGCATAGTGTTCTTTAAATATTAGATGTGTTTTCCTCCGATGTTTTTTAAAATATTTTATTTACTTGGCTGCGTCATTCTTGGTTGTGACACGCAAGATCTTTGCTGCATCTTGCGTGATTTTTCACTGCACAAGGATTCTCTAGTTGTGGTACACAGGCTCAGTAGCTGTACCACAAGGGCTTAGCTGCTCCACAGCTTGTGGGATCTTAGTTCCCCGACAGTGGATTGAACCTGCGTTCTCTGCATTGCAGGGTGGATTTTTAACCACTGGACTACCAGGGAAGTCTCTCCAATATGTTTTCAACTGCTGCCACTTTTATTTCAAAGAGCCTCCTTCTTCCCTTTTTTTAGTGTTATACTTGTGCTCTTAAGTAAATTAAAACAATAAAGAGAAAGTGTTCGTTGTTCAGTGTCTGCCACTTTGCAACGCCATGTACCGTAGCCCGCCAGTCTCCTCTGTCCGTGGAATTCTCCAGGCAAGAACACTGGATGGAGTGGGTAGCCATTCCCTTCTCCAGGGGATCTTTCCAATCCAGGGATCAAACCTGGGTCTCCTGCATTGCAGGTGGATTCTTTACCGTCTGAGCTGCCAGGGAAGTTCAAAATAATAAAGGATGCAATTTAATGTCGAAAAATCTCTCCCTCGACCCAGGCAGCAATTTGTCACAGAATATCAATCTGAGCAAAGGTAAGATTCTCACTGTCCTAGAGGAAAAGACTCATATACAGACAGATGGTCTAACACCGTCAATAACTGATAAGGTATTTCCTTTCAGAATACAGATTCAGCTAGTAATGAAATCTATGAAAGCCCTCAATTTTAAATAGCTTTTTGCCTTCAAGAGCTATACCCAAAGGAAAATGTGATGGTGAAGCTGTCGTTACCAGAACTCAAGCGAGGTTCGCTGGGTTGCACTAACCGTTTGGAAACTATCAAGCCATCCTGAGATATAACTCAGCCAAAGACTCACGGTTTTCAACATCCCCCAAAGACAGACAGACCTGGAACAAACAGCTTTGCTGCCTGTTTTGTTCTGCCATCTCTCGGGTGACAAGCAATTTAGGGGCACAGCACAGAGTTAGTGCTCCAAACAGAACACTAGAAAGAAAATCTGGTTCTTCCTTGGAACCAAGAAACCACCAATAAAAAGAGAAATACAAAAACAACCCCCCAGAACAATCACGAGAAGAGAGTTAAGATAGGCAAGGAGAGAGGGTAAAGAAAGAGATATTGAGGAATTAAGAGCCACAGAGTTTACCTCATAACAGTGTGCCTGAGAAAATTTCAGAAATTATTTGTTTCAAACAGATACCATGCAAATTCAAGCTATTTGGCCCCAACAGGGCTTGAACCAACACCCTGAATCCATCTTTGTTTTTTTTTATTCGGCTGCGCCTCACAGCATACAGGATTTGAGTTTCCCAACCAAGGATAGCACCCATGCCCCACGCAGTGGAGGCATGAAGCCCTAAGTACTGGACTGCCAGGGAATCCCCTCCACCTGCCTGTTTTAAAGCTGTGGTCCATGACAGCATAAACAAAAACTGTGAAAGGAAGACTGGTGTAGGCTGACCCAGGACATATCACAGATGATTTCCCGGTGGCTCAGTGGTAAAGAATCTGCCTTCAGTGGAGGAGACCCAGGTTGATTCCTTTGGTTGGGAAGATCCCCTGGAGAAGGGAATGGCACCCCACTCCAGTATTCTTGCCTGAAGAATCCCATGGACAGAGGAGCCTGGCAGGCTACAGTCCATGGGGTCACAAAGCGTCAGACACGACTGAGCGACTAACACTTTCACTTTTACTTTTCAGGACCAATCAGAAGAACTAAACTCCAGTTTCATTTCTGAGTAGCATCTTCAACATGGGCATAAAATTTAAGACATGATTTTAAATTTCTAATCAAAGGTCTTAACATCTTAAGCAATTCTTAATCTTACTAATCAGATCAGAGATTCTGAACTGGAACAAAAATCATTCAAACTGAGAAGTAAATGGGCAAGTAAATTCTATTAATGTCTTTGAAAAAAAACTCAATTGCTTGCCTTTAATATATCTAAAATAAAATGCTTAGGAGATTAAAATTTGCTGTCAGAATCAGCATTTCCTGTAAATATACTTCTTACAAAGTCAGTCTCACAGATTTTGGAAGAGCTTTAGAATTCTTAACCGTGCAACAGATTGTAACATTAACAAGAAACCTTGTAGAATGGAAATTACATAACTGATGATCCACAAGCAGCACATGTACAATGGAATCAGGGTTATATAAATAAAGATTTGTTCCTTAGGATTCAGCATGAAAAAATATATTAACATAAATGAAAAAGCCAGAAGCAAAAACAACTACAAACCTGGAAAATTCTAAGCACTCAATGTGAGCATTTTCTCATTGTATCCACTCACATATGAAGTCCCAAAGCCAATTTCCAGCCCATTAAAAAACATGAGCATAGCATTAAGTCGATCTAACACAGACCAGCCTTGAGCATCATTGAATTACCAATAATTGTTGTCTTTCTCATAATTTACAAAAGTTTTCTGCAGCCACTTCAGTGAACCAGGCTTCTTATACCAGACATTCAAAAACTCTTCACTGAATGGCTTTTATTCTGGGCAAAACCTTCTCTAGCAGATACAGGCACCAAGCAGGTGCACATGGGGCTTGGCTGCTAAGCCAGCCCACCCACCCAGCATGCAGCAGGTTTGCCAAATCCCAGGCCTGGCGAAGCGTGTTTGCAAGTCTGGGCCTGTTGTTAGTCCACCCAGAGCCAAGGGAGGCACACCTTCTTGCCACCAGCCCCGGGACTCAGCTTTTTTGATTCAACTTGAGGATGAACCCAAGATGCTTGCTCCCAGTTCTGTTTACACTAGTCAGTGCTAACTGTTCTCTGTACGACCTGCAGTTTTACAACCAATATCCCTCATTTATTGACAACTACCAAGAACTAGAGCCATCTGCAGTGAACCAAGTAAAGGCCACCATAGGACAGTGACTACACTAAGTCATTGGACTGCCAAAAATAATTGTCATGTAGTTAACACAGTAAGCCCCCTACATATGAACAAGTTTCATTCCAAGAGCGTGTTCTTAAGTCCAATTTGACTAAGCAAGCCTAGGTACCTGACTAACACAATCAGCTATGTAGTGCTGCTTTTATCCTTGCTTCCAGACATCTTTGGCTGGAAATAAAGATATTGTACTCTATACAGAACTGTACAGCAAGTACACAAAAGCACAACCATTTGTAGAGGAAGCACACGTGTGACAACGTATGCTACACATGTGAACCAACTGACGTGAACGGACAAGTGAACAAACATTCGCATCTTTTAAAGTTTGCAGCTTAAAGGTTCATGTGTAAGGGACTTACTGTTTTAAGTAGTTAACAAGGGCTTTGAAAAAAAGAACTCTCTCTCACAACACCGAGTCTCTAAACCAATCTGAACAGCTCTGCTGAGCAGAAAGTCAACCTCCCACCGTCAATTCAGTGCATCACCACATCACCACTAAACACCTCCTGGGCTCACACTTAGGCCCACCTCCTTCCCCCTTCTGTTACTGGTACTGTTATTCTCAGTCAATATCTCACATCTCATCAGTTACCAAATGGCATTAAGTCAGCCCCCAGAACAGCCGTCCAACATACCCTGCGCTTTCTGTGCTCTGGTTTAAGTCTTTTACTCCTCTTCGCTGGGCCACTGCCAAAGCTCCTAATCAATACCCTGGGTCCAGTGTGGATCACGCTAAACTAAACTAGCACAGTTTTCTATGCATTCAACACCCTGCTCAAAACCTTATAATGGCTCCCTCATTCCTGCAGAGTGAGCCCAAACTCATCAGTATGATGTTCAAGTCCACCTTCAATCCAGTCCCCATGCAAGTTCCCCATACTTTCACACTGAGCCCAAGTGACAGTCTACGGTTTGCACACAAAAATGCCTTCAGGGTTCAGGCACCTGACAAACAATGATGAGCCTCAGCACAGAGAGTGGTGGCAACTATGATTCAAGGCACAGCTCCTGTCTTTTTCTAAAGACTCTTTTCCTGCAGGGAAAAACAAAAAGAACAACCCACATTTTAAAAACTGAAGGGACTGCCCTGGCAGTCCAGTGGTTAAGGCTGCACCTTTCAACACAGGGGGTGTAGTTTTGGTCCCTGGTCAGGGAGCTAAAGACCACATGCCGCATGACCAAAAAACCAAAACATAAACCAGAAGCAATATCGTAACAAATTCAACAAAGACTTTAAAAAAATCGTCCACATCAAAAAAAAAAAAAAGAAAGAAAAATGAAAGCCATCATCCTGGGCAAACATGTCTGGAGACCACTCTGGTCCAGGGGCTTCCAGACCCCAAGTCCTGCTGGTCAACACGCTAACAAGAGCCACTGCATCCCAAGCCCACAGTCCCGATCATGCTGTATCCTCTGCCTAGAGTACCTGAAGCCGTTTCCTCCAAATTTCTGGAACTTTGGGATGGCTCCCAAGACGCCTCCCACAGTTCCTTCCTACACACACTCAGCATTGTGTACAGTCCCCCTCCTTCAGGCTGGGATGAGCACAGTCTGCCTTAATCCAAAACCAAAGTTTTGTGTTCTCTGATTCATCCAGATGAAGCGAAAAAAAAAAAAAAAGTTCACTCTTTTCTGACGGTATAGCTTTTCATGATTCCAGATTAAAGTGGGGGTGATTTATCTTTGTCCCCACCTTTGGCCAGCCCTGAGCTCTGACTTCTGAAACCCCAGCTCTATACAACCGCCAAAAGCACAATTCAGCTTCTTAGCTGTTCTGTAACAAATAAATAGCAAATGTGCTCAGGAAAAAGGGAGCCTTGGGTGCTGGGTCTCCTCTCAATTTCCACCTTCACCAGATCTCCCCCAACAGCTCTGCATGATCTTGTTAATTCTTTCACTTATCTTCAGTGAAGCTTGCCTGAATTATCTAATTGTCATTTTCAAAAAGGGAAAAAGTATACATAACTTTTGCAAGAAAAAAAAATTGGTAGACACTCCCAGAAAACAAATTATTTTTTGGATGCTATTTTCTCATCAGCATCCTCAACACTGAGGACAAGCTCTCACCTGAGTGGAGGGCTCCAGTACATGAGGCTTCCTGCCCACTTAGAATACCTCAGGGGCTAAGTCTGACATTCCTAGATTTGATTCCTAATAGCATCATGCTACTTAAAGTGTTAACATCTTTGAAAAAAATCTAGTTAGGAGGAAGGTTTAAAAAAGATGCTTCATGAATAAGATAAAGGAATTCTTGAGGCTCTGGAGTCAACCTGCAAAAAAAAAAAATCTATTTTGTAAAAATTAACCCTTTCTTCTTTGAGGAGTAGAGCATATTCAACCCAAAGAAAGAATTTATTCTAAGCTGAGACCCTATCATAAATTAAAAGAAAAAAAAAAAAGGAAAGTAAAGATAATTAATAGTAGGATATAACCCTGTATTTTAAGGTAATTACTAACTGGGCTGACTGTAAACTTTTAAAAATGAAAAAAAAAATTACCCAGGAAATTCAAAACACTGCAACATTTATAACTGCAAAGTTTTAAAATCACTTGCACAGCATTTCCAGTGATAGTTCAAGTCCATCTACAGTGCAGCCAAGTATCTTTCAATCTCTAAGATTCACCTTTTCAACTAGAAATAACAATGCTTACTTATCCCTACCCTAATGAGTAAAGCAACTTCTTACTCCAGCTTCATCTCATTATTTTTCACTTCCTTCTCCTACTTTTACTTTCTACCTGCATTTCTCCATATTTTGTCAAAGAAGTCAGCCTGAAAAGCTTCTAAGCCCTGACTCTTGCTCTCACATTTTGAGGAATCCAGGCTGGCACATTAACTCCAGCCATAATGATAACATACTTTGGGGGGGGTGGAAACTCAGTGATCTGTGAAGACTAAAAGTTTACTGTATTTTCGAATCATAATGCAAATTACGTTGGACTGAGAGGTTTCTGGCATGCTGCTAACAGGAAAATTCTGCCTTATAATTTGGCCTCTGGTGGTTGTGGCATTTAAAATGCAATAAACACATCCCAGAAGCCCTCTGCAGCTGTATCGTGAACACAATGTATAAGCCCCCTGTTCCATGAAAAGAAACAAAGAACACACACAGCTGAGTCAGATAATGTGGAATAAAAATCAACAGCGAGAATCACACACACACACACACACACACACACACACACACAAACTCAACTTTGCCCCAAAGAAACAAAGAACACACACAGCTGAGTCAGATAATGTGGAATAAAAATCAACAGCGAGAATGACACACACACACACACACACACACACACACACACACACACACACCCCTCAACTTTGCCCCAAATGTTCTGTTAGCTATTAGGTGATAGACAATTTTTCTGCTCGGCATTAATAGCCCTGAAAAACTAAAAGTCAAGAGGGCCACTGGTCGAGCCAGCTTAATGAAGAACATATTTCAAGGTCTCTTCTCCCCTGCTACGGGAGAACAAGTCTTCACCTGAATGGATGGGACAGCAGCGTTCGCCTCAGTGCCTTTAAAATGAACTAAACAGGGTTTCATACATATTTATCACCCTGGCATGTGATTCTGCTGCCTGAACAAACAAGATCACTACACTGCCATCTTAGTGACTTGGAGAACTTGGAGTAAAAGAAGGCAGCCTCAGATTCTGGTGCCCAGGCTTGAGAAGAGAATCGGGGGCATCTACGCTCACTTCTAGTGCCTGCGGACAAGCCTGCCCGCCACAGACACAGCCTTGAAGGGACTAAAGAAGGGCACACGGCAGAAGAAAACCTGCCTCCGTTCAGATGGGAATGGAAGGAGAAACTACTACTCCAGATCGAGGGGAGTGGAGAGAGGAGGTACCTGCCTGTGAGCCTTTGTCTAGGTCAAGAGGCGGATTCAGGGACTTCTGGCAAGCCTTACTCTAAGTTTCATTCCTTTGCGCACACAGATGAAAGAATAATGCTATTATAGGACAGCTTTCTGAACGTCTCAGCTCTTTTATCACTTGGCAATGGTGGTCTCAGCAGTGGTTTTTACCCACAACTTCCTTCCTTCCCTCCATATATCATCTTCCCACAGATGCTAGGAAACTGCAACTGCTTTAATTCTCGGAGGCGTTCTCACCTCAGGGACCAAGTCAATAATAGGAACAATAAGTCGTGCCACTTAACAAGAGATCCAGAAAACTTTTGTTCTTAAGGGCTTTCCGCCATCAATCAGAAAAATGTGTCTCCTCAGTAAGGGAATGAATACAATCATTTCTCTTATATTAATAGCTACAGTGGCATTATTTTCTGAGGACCAGATCCAATTTCAAATGTGACTCTACAGTACAAGACTGCAAACTTATGTTATTTGAAGGTCTAAAATTTGAAAATTGGATTACAGTGAAAACATTCAGAGAGATATAGAATACTCGGTACTCCTATTAGTCCTGTTCCTGGCTTTTAAATAAATAAAAAAAAATTCATTAACTTTTGGCAGCAGTATTGGTGGAGAAAAGTGTAGGCAACAACTGAACAGGGCTTCTGAAGACCAGGAAGCGAACCTGATGCCTTGGGCTTACATAAAAGCAAGTGAGAAAATCCACAGGGGCTAAAATCGCTATCTGTCTCAACAACAGGTCTTCCAGTTGGTACTGGTGACTGCTGCTTAACTGTTAGCCAGAGGAATTAGGATTTTTTGTTTCTTTTTTTTTTTAAAGAGCGGCCAGTGGAATGAATAGTATCACAGCTGACAAGACAGTTAAGCCAATCATAAGAGTATTTTGTTTATGCTAGCTCTAAAAGAACAATCTGGGTAGTCCAGAATCTTCCTGACTTTGCAAGGGGCTCCAGTGCAGTGCAGCCTATGTGGTCCATGACAAACAGATGCAATTATGATAGTGAAATCGAGTAAGACCCTGCAGGACCGCCCCAGGGACAGATCTCCATCTTATACGCACCCCCCAACCCCACCCCGCCCCGGGCCCCTGCCTCTGGTTTGTAGAAAATCTTTAAATTTGCTCTTTGGTTACAGAGCAGATTTAATTAGAGAAGTGAGAAAATAGTCAAGCAAGACAAAACAATAATAGTTAAGCCATACAACAAAGACAAGAGACCTTCATTTCCTCCTCAAGGCTATAAACAATATCTCAAGCCCTGTCCTTGAGTCGCGCAGACACTAAAACCCCCACTAGGTGGAAGAAGTTAGCTGCATGCTGACCACCAGCACACAGAAACCCCAGACTGGTTGGAACAAGACTGACGGCTGCGATTCCTCAAACATCACTAGTTCCTCACCATCAACCCATCAGACGATTGTGCACAAACTGATCATGCACCTCTGTCTCTCTCCCCTCAATGTCTTGGCAAAACCCTTCCCGAAAAGCCATCGAGGAGCTCATGTCTTCTGAGCACAAGCTGCCCTTTCTCCTTGTTTGGTGCCCAGCAGTAAACACTACTTTTTTCCACCACAGCCCCATCAGTGGACCAGCTTTGCTGAGCATCAGGTAAGCAGACCCCAGTCTGGTATGGTAACAACTGCAAGACTGTGAGCTCTCAGGTTCAGTGATACAGCTGGAGGTTTCAAACAATACGGATGAAATAGGTATTTTTTTAATTTTCTTCTTAGGAAGTAAGATATTTTCGAATTACAAAAGAAATGCATGTTGCTTCTACAAACTGAGAAGAAAAGGAGCACAAGAAAATTAACATCCCTGAGCTCAGCACCCAAGTATAATTACAGCCAACATTTCAGAGAATAGCCTTTTAGACTATTTTTTTCCTGGCATAGATATTAAGAACCAAATTCTGATGAAGAATTTGATCACAAAACATTCCTTATACATTTTAATTACAAATTATGATTAAGCAACAGCTCTTCAAGGCATTCCAGAGCTGAATTTAGTTCTAGCGTAGGCTTGGCATTAGACTAAGAAGGCTCCTTTTTAGGGCAGTTCTTACCAGTCAAGTCACTGATCCCATGGTCCAGGCTCAGAAAGAAGCAGATTTTTCAGACAAGAGTTTTTGCAAAACCAAGGTATCTATCTAGCAGATAAATACAAAAATAAAGGAGAAAAATTGCATGCTGTTTTGTGCATGTGTCTTTGTTTGCTTCAGACAGGATTAACATATTGCAACCTATCTTCCAAACATGATCTTTTAACAGGGCAAAGGGATTTCTATTCACCTACTTAAATACATTTGATTCAGTTTTTAAAGGTACTCGATACCATCTGTATCATAGCAGATGGGAAAGGAGGTATCTCCTTTATAGTAATAATCTCATTTTGTTCTCAAGACCAAAGAATTCCTTTGAAATGCACATAAAAGCAACACTCACTATCAAAGACAACAGCCATACTACAAGCAACAAAACCAAAATTGCTCCATAAATAGCCTCTAAGTGGCCTCTGGGTGAAAAATGTTAAACACTTCCCTGGTGAACAGGTCAATTTACTCCTCTGTCCATCAGTGTCACCGGCAGCACGGTGTTTCTCTTACTAGGCTATCATAACAAGGTCTTCCCCAGAAGCAAGCATCCTAGAGAGTCATATTAAAGTAATTACACAGTTGGAAAAGTCTATTGGTACCAATTACTCTAAAAATCTTCCAGATGGAGATTAGGTCTACCACACTGGGTGGCAGAAAATGTGAGACTGCAACAAAGGACTGGCTGAGATCCTTCGGGAAAGCCTGGGGGATGGGTACAGTAGGCCTACAAGCCCTTCTTCCCCATGGTTATACAAGAGCCTTCGAGCCGGCCAAAGGTATGGGGATTTACCACAAAATGGTACTGGTGACTGCTGCTTAACTGTTAGCCAGAGGAATTAGGATTTTTTGTTTCTTTTTTTTTTTTTTAAAGAGCGGCCAGTGGAATGAATAGTATCACAGCTGACAAGACAGTTAAGCCAATCATAAGAGTATTTTGTTTATGCTAGCTCTAAAAGAACAATCTGGGTAGTCCAGAATCTTCCTGACTTTCCAAGGGGCGTGCAGTTGATTCCTGGTGTCTAAAGTGAGGGATCGCTTATCAGGTCACAGTAGACACAGCTCTGGAACTTGCCAGAGACCTCAACCTCACACTCCCTGCCATCCATGTCTTTTCAAAAGTCCTAGAAAGAACCAGGAGCATGAAATAAGGGGTTATTTCTTAGGGATTCAGTTTCAGTTTGAAAAAGTTCTTGGGGATGGGTGGTGGGAATGGCTGTACAACAAGATGAGTGTACTTAATGACACTGAATTATACACTCAAAATTGGCTGCAATGGCAAATTTTATGTCTATGTTATATATACTTATGTGAAAGTTGCTCAGTCGTGTCCCACTCTTTGCGACCCCATGGACTGTACAGTCCACGGAATTCTCCAGGCTAGAATACTGGAATGGGGAGCCATTCGGTTCTCCAGGGGATCTTCCCAACCCAGGGATTGAACCCAGGTCTCCCACATTACAGGTGGATTCTTTACCAGCTGAGTTACGAGGAAAGCCCAAGCATACTGGAGTGGGTAGCCTATCCCTTCTCCAGCAGATCTTCCAGACCCAGAAACCAAACTGGAGGCTTCTGCATTTTATTACTATATATACATATGGAATTCCCATATATAGGGCTTCCCTGATGACTCTGCAGATAAAGAATCTGCCTGCAATGCAGGAGACATGGGTTCAATCCCTGGGTTGGGAAGATCCCCTGGAGGAGGAAATGGCCACCCACTCCAGTATTCTTGCCTGAAAAATCCCACGGACAGAAAAGAGCCTAGCGGGCTTCAGTTCAAAGGGTAACAAAGAGTCGGACATGACTGAGAAACTAAGCACAGACACACACACACACACACTCTCTCTCTCTCTAAATATATATATATATATATACATATATATATATATATATATATATACACACACACACACACACATATATATATATATGAAAATAAAACCTAGGAACCAAGCTAGGATTTATGTCTCAGAGACATGTGGACCATCCATTTGCCCAGGTTCTACAAGTGGGATCACTAATGAGCTACAGACCCACCTAGAACTCCCCAAACAACAGACTTACACCCTCATACTGAACACTTTGTTTTGACTGAAGGTGAATGTAAGACTCAGCCACGTGAAGACCAGGGCTCCACATTACAAACTACTCTGGGTAACATTTTCTTGCATTGTCCAGTTTGTATTAATGCATTACCCAGTCTCTTTAGAAAGATTCATGCCCCTCAAAAAATGTAAGTTTTTAATTTATGAAAATTTTACTCTTGACCAAGTAAAACTATTTCTTTTAATGTAAGAATTCTGAAAAAAAATAATCTGGAAAAAATAATAATCTGAAAAAAATAATTCTGAAAAAAAAAAAACAACAACAACTACATTTCTCCAAGTTACAGCTTTATTTATAGGATGTTCAGAACTTAAATTTTAAGTTCAAACCTTCTTATGCCAAGTATATTACCATAATTAACCTCTTTTTCTGTTGCACATGGCTCTTAGGCATTCACTCCATCCAGTAGCTTGCTTTAAGGGACATCAATGTCCTTGGAAAGTAGGTCCTTGATAATAAGCTAATGAGAGGCTAGTTTAAACTACACATTACAGAACAACTCACAATGAAAATGAATCTTTCTAGAGAAAGAAAAGCATGATCTGGCTAGGATATTGACTGCTTTAAAATGTACTTTAATCAAAGACTCCAAATACCAATGACTATGCAAGTTGAAAACAAAAAAATGTTTCTCAAAGTGTTAAAAATTAGGGCATCTGATTACACACTAAACTCAGAAAAGGAAGCCATAATCATATCCTTACAGTTCTGAAAGCAACATGCAGAATAGTCTAATGCTGCCAAGGTGTGATAGAGGCAAAAGTCAAACTAATCTTCTACCTCATTTTTTCTCTAAATCAGGAATAAAGAAAACTTTTCAACACAGAAATTCCACCATAAATCTCTGCTAGATAATACTGACTGAGGATCTCTATCCTTCACATTCCAACAGCTACCATATAAATCAAATTTTGTACAAGATTATAGTGGTATCTTTATTCAGTAATTAGGTAGGAAAATAAGAATAAAAAGATGGAGTAAAAGGTGCCTGGACCATTGCATGGTCTTAACACTCAAGTTTCTGGTCTCTTCTTCCAACGTTTGATATGTTAGAAGGTAAGAGAAGAATTTAGGAAGGTTTTTTAGTCTCCAAATATCCTTTTGCTACAATATCATTAGAATACACATTTCGATCAAATTAATGAGTGAAACTCTTAGTAATGCCAGTGAACAGAAAATACAAGAAAAGATTTCTACCTTTGACAGCTATCTGAAAAAAAAATACCAATAATGGTTCTCTTTGGATAATTTTATACCTATTCACTATTTTGGATACGTTGCGTTAAATAATGAAAACTCAATGTCCCACTTGTTCTCAAGTTCATACTAAATAACCTGCATGACATTTGCCCTAAACAAATCTTACTTTTGTAATTTACTAGTAAGCTTCAAGGAGAGGAAAACAAACAGGAGGGGAAGGTAGAAAAATCTAATTAGAAAAATCAAAATTTCTGTATGTTTTGTGTGTTGTCTTCTGTACACTATTAGTGATTAATGTTAGGTTTCAACATTTGTTATTTGTTCAGTAACATATTACTCACCCGTCTGAACACAATTGATTGTGCATAATTTTAACTATCACAGATACATATATTTTTCTCCCCTTAAAGTGGCATTTTCCTTTGTATCTTAAAATATTAATATAAAAGACCCACTTCTGGTTGCCAAAAACGTCTATATATTCATTACAGATTCAACACAAAAAGAGAAAGAAATCTCACGTTTGGCATTAACTCTCATAATCCCAAAATACTTCATATATCATTGACTCCTATGCTAAGGCCTCAGGCTCATCAGCAATTTCTTGAAATGGTCAGGGTATAAAATATCTTACCTCACCTAAGCAGATGAGCTGGGGACCACAGTCTTGAGTATTACACTGCTGCCACCTTCACGTAGGTATTTTAATCTCTAAAGAATTTTAGCTACAACCTCATCAGCAAATGTTTCAAGCAAAATGCTAGATCAAAGTCATTTTTTTTTCTCCTAGAGAAGAAAACAGGCAGGGACGATAAGAGGGGAGAAAAGGTAATTTACCTGCATCAATTTTCTGGAGAGCTCATTAGTGAGGAACTCTTCTTCCTTCTCGTAATTTACAGCAAGGGTTTCTTTCTCCTTCTGCAAAGCTTGAATTTTCTTGAATAAAGTGTTGCTTATGAATTCTTCTTCCTGCTCAGCCCGGGCTTGCTGTTAAAATTTTCAAAAAAGATAAAAACAAAACAAAAATACGTTAAGCAAATAGGAATTTACTAATTGAAATATAGTTCTTGTTTTCAGAGAGGGTGCCCATTTTAATTAGAGCTCTGTTTTTAACTGTGACCCAATACCCCAAGATGACAAAACAGAGGAATTGAGTAGCAACCATAAAAGTAAATCTGTTACCCCAAAGGGACTCCCTGTACTGTTGTCTGAAACGGATAGTGTGTCAGTCGCTCAGTCGTGTCTGATCGTTTGCGACCCCTTGGACTGTAGCCCACTAGGCTCCTCTGTCCATGGGATTCTCCAGGCAAGAATACTGGAGTGGGGCGCCATTCCTTTTTCTAGGGGATCTTCCCAACCCACAGGTTGAACCTGGGTCTCCTGCATTACGGGCAGAATTCTTTACTATCTGAGCCACAGGGCAAGCCCTATTAAAGGCATATTTCAAAGAAATTAACAAAGCTGGTTTGCAGTTTTTAGACGCTATTCCAAATCAATCACCAGAATACAGAAAGCTCCTTCTCATATGGCAGACGGGTCCAGTGCTGGGGTATGCGTACCGATTCACGGCAACTCTCCACAAGTCTCCTCATTCGAAGGGTTCAGGTAACATCTTTTACTGAAGCAAAGAAGTACCATTTACCAAAAGTAAATCATGTTACCTCTTCAAGATGTTACTGAAAGGGTTTGGATACGCAATTTGAAAAGCAATACAGATAGAAACAGATTAATTTACATGTTCATTAAATATTTATTGAAAGGAAATAGAGCAGCAAACAGCTAAAAAGTAGTTGTTGCAGAGTCCAGGGGATGAAAGATAAGGATGGATGAGAGGAATGTCATTTTTCCCTTATTTATTTCCCTACTGGGAATTTTTTGGAGGTGAGGGCAAGGACAGGCATTACTAAATGTTAAAAACAGAAGAAAAGGGAGTCAGGCATCATACAATGGAGATGAAAATATTCTCCCATAGATTACTCCCTCCACTTGTGTTTTAACAGAATAAACAGAAAAACCTAGTCATCCTTGCAGGAAACTAACTTTTTCAGAAAACGGGGGCTTGTTCCAAATGGACTCAACTCTCTTCAAAGTACCTTTTAAGCTGCAACATTTTGATGCATGCGTCCCCAGTAACGCAGTCCTATTTCACTGCCAAGTCCAGGGAGGAAAGAACTGCAGCAATTCCAAGCCTCCAACACCTGTCACTTATACAAGACAGCCAGAGGGCAAGAGAAGAAAGGGCACGTACCTGAAATAATCGCCACCTTTTATTGTAAAAGGTCCAACAGCTACTCCCAACTCGGCTGGCTGGCATTACCACCCCCACCTGGAGAGCCCTAGTTTCTGGGGAGTTCATCCTCCCTGCTCCCCATCACAGGGACGAAGGACATCAGTGCCTGGAACTGCCTGCCAAGCAAATCTACCAAAGAAAATCACGTGTATGCGGTACTAAGACTGAAAAAAGAGCTACATAGAAAATGGAAGCTTGGGGAGGAGGTCTGGCTCTCCAGTTCTTTAAGACACCATCTGGCATAGGCTGGGAGAGGTAAGCAACAAAGAACACATCACTCAGCTAATAAGGTTTTATGATCAGCCAAGTGCACCCGGGGAGCAGGCCGGAGGTTCCCGGGGTTCCCTTACACACTCTGTCACTCATTAGAACTTCTAAAGGTCGTGCTCTTTACCCAATGGTCAAGGGAGCACAGCCCAGGACTAGCACTTCCTCTTTTCCCCTTTAAACTGACCCCAAACTCGGCTTCAAAACTCTCAGACTTCCAGATCTCATACTAGTGCACTGGGCAGGAATCCAAAGCATTTCTTTCGGGATATGACACACACACCCAAGCCCGCAATCTGTTCGAGTTACCTGTTTTTCTGGTTTTGACTGACAAAGTTCTATATGATTTGAATTTTGATTATTCTAAAAGGAACAGGACACAAAGGTAGCGAGGGGAACTGTAATGCCTTTGCAGGTGATTCTGCACTTAGATTTCAAAAGGATGTTTACCATAAACTCACTTCGTTATCAGATCAGACTCAACTTCTTGTGTGTTACTTGGCATTCTTTATTTAGATAACTGGTAAATTTACCCACAGTCCAGTAACAGAGAACCAGGCTCCAAGGCCCAGCAGTCTACCACTCCCTTTGCACAGGGACCTAGAAGTGAGAAGCTGAAAATAAGAGGCAAGGCCCTAAAAGTTTAAAATTAAAAAGGACTGGGGGCAAGCTAGGTCTGTTCTGTAAGTGCCTTCCAAAGTAAGTGATGGTTGTGAGAGACCCAGGCTTTAGCCAACAAAACTTGTCACCATTTCAGAATAGCCACTTATTTCTAGGCAATAGAAACAGAATAATAGAAATAGAAAAAGCCACTCCAAGGACCTACCAACATGAGGAACTATTCTATACAGGCTGGTTAAAGTCTATCTAATTTAACAAGAGATTAGCCAGGCCTGACACAGACTTCCTTTCTGTCAGTTTTTGCATTGGGGACTGTTACTCTGCTTCCCATAGCATCTAAACACACAGAGAAAAAACATCTATCTGGGGGATAAGACTCCAGGTCCCCCAAACATAAAAGTAGTTCATCCTTTCTCCAACTGGTCACAGAGCATTTTTAGGAATTAACTCACAAATGAGGGGAAAAGACAGGGTGCTATATCCAATACGGCTCCAGAGAAAATTGTTTCAAAACTCAGCTCTAATGTACTTACGACCATGGGTAAACATGAGCATCACAGGAGGTGCCATGCATCACAGACAAGCAAGAAGCATCCAGCTGGATTTTCCCTGCAGTTTTCCCCCTACTCTTTAGGCATTATCTTCTCAATCTTCATCTCAAATCCTGGCTTTTTCTTTCCCTCAAATCCAAAACAGGCTTCCCAGGTGGCCTGAGTGGTAAAGAACCTGCTTGCCAATGCAGGAGATATAAGAGAGAGATAGAGGTTTAATCTCTGGGTGGGGAAGATCCCCTGGAGTAGGAAATGGAAACCCACTCCAGTATTCTTGCCTGGAGAATCCCATGGAAAGAACAGCCTAACAGGTTACAGTCCACAGGGTCACAAAGAGTCGAACATGCCTGAAGTGACTTAGCACGTATGCACACACACACACATTCCAAAACAGGCCTTTTCATTTAGGCTGTAAAAGCAATCACTTTTCCAATTTATCTCCCCCAAAGAAGGCAAGAGCTAGGTAGACCACACCATAGGAGCAAAACAGGCCATGTGCTATTTGCAAGGAACTTGGGGTTGGATAGGTGGACAGACCAGAGATAAAACAGGCTGACATGAAATCTCAGTTTTATCAATCTATTTCCCTTTTATCTGAAATGCTTGAAAATCTCAGCATACCTAAACACATCCAAATTCAAAAATCAAACTCTATTCTCAAAACTGAAAAAAAAAAAAATCAAGGTTGGCTTATAACTCTCTAAACTCTCAAAAGAAAATATGAGCCAAACAATTACAAACTCTTTGTTTTGCATATGTTTATAGAGTTGAAGACTGCAAAAATCTGGGGGAAATCAAAAAATCTGTGATTACAGATATGAAGAACAAACTAGTGGTTACCAGTGGGGAGAGTGACTACAGAGGGAAGGAAGTAAGAGGTACAAACAATCAGGCATAAAATAAGCTACAAGGAAATATTGTACAACATGGAGAATATAGCCAATACTTTGTAATAATGATAAATAAACTTTTAAAAATTGTTAACCACAATATTGTACACTTTGTAATTTATATAATATTGTGCAGCAACTATACTTCTATTTTAAAAATGTGATTATATTTTCATGTTCGATAAGGTTCTAACTGCTATGTTCAGAAGTTGAGTGAATGCTAGCATTACCTTATTCATTTTTTGGTGTCTGCTACCTTGCCCCCAACCCAGCAAGGTTCACTTGACTTCTGCTGATGTGAGGAGTACAAAGAGCACAAAGCAAGTCTCAGTCTCCATCACTCTTTACTCGTTCTACAAAAATCTGATTGAAAAAAAAAAAGAAAGAAAAGGATGGGTGCGGGAGACACAGGGGCAATTTACCAAGGTCTTTGTTAAAAATGGCAACCTACTCCAGTATTCTTGCCTGGAGAATCCCATGGACAGAGGAGCCTGGTGAGCTACACAGTCCATGGGCTTGCAAAGAGTCAGACACGACTTAGTGAGTAAACAACTAACTGGGAAAAATAAACATCCATCATAAAATTCCTAGAAAACAATTATTTTCTCCTGAGTTACCACATACTTATTTAGGCAACCATATTCTAGATGAGCACAATTTTCTGCTGATCAGGAAATCATTCTGACCCACTGCTATTATGAGCAGGGCACAGATTTAATAGGAGATTCCCTGGTCATTGTTTAGCGCTTCTGTTCTCTATCAGTGATATTCTGGAGATCAAGGGTTAGTACAGAAAGGAGAATTTGAAAACTCTCAACAAGAGCACTCACTGCTGGCAAGGAAATCCAAGTACCAAGACCAAAATTATGTAAGATGATACAACTCATCATCTGTCAAGAGTAAAAAAACAATGGTTTCCAAAGCAAAAAAAAAATACAGGCATTTGTCTATCTGACAGAAGGCACAGGTAAAGGATATAATGAAGAGAAAGCTCAAGTGCCTACCAAGATTTTGCAACTGCTTTGCAAAATTACCTTTAATTTGAATGCAGTTTAATAACAAAAAAATCATAATACTAAGATACCTCGGGGGTTGGGAGGGAGGCTCAAGAGGGAGGGGGAATACACTTATGGCTGCTTCATGTTGTTGTACTGCAGAAATCAATACACCATGGTAAAGTAGTTATCCTCCAATTAAAAAAAAAACACTTTGAAGCTCTAATTTGTAAGAATTCAGGCAGGCTGGTATTTATTATTTTAATTATTTAAATCCCTTACATTTAGGAGCCTATTTACATATATTATTCTAATTATTTAAATTTGTTATTCTGTTGCTTAGTAACTGACCATTTAAATTTTAACAATCTTAACACCTCAGTTTGAAAAAGCATCTGATACCAAATTGTCAGGATGGCAGAAACTAACACCAGGCCAGGAAACTGAGTAACACTATGTTCTCTCTCTGCTCTCATTTATGAGGTACCCCACTGCCTGTATAGATTGTTCTGGGAGATGCTCGGCATTCAGTGGAGCTCATGACAGAGGGCTGGCACCTCTTACAAGATTAACCTGGCATCAGTCATACCCATGGGTTTATCAGAACCACCTACTATCCTCCATGGTCCTGCACTGGCTAACATTTTAAGTGCCAGTAGATCCCCTGGAGAAGGGAATGGCAACCCATTACAGTATTCTTGCCTAGAGAATTCATGGGCAGAGGGCCTGGTGGGCTACAGTCCATGGGTCACAAAGAGTCGGACAAGACTGAGCAACTAACACACCCGCACTGCAGTGGGGGGTGACAGTAGGACATGCGGCAAGCCCGAGGCCCACACCTGTGATTCTTCTATTAGAAGAACTAAGGAAGCGATGTCAATCACACGCCTGAGAATTACAATCCTCTATTTAGGCCATGGAAGCACCAGGTTATCTCATGCTTCCTCCACACGCTCTGTACCAGCCCACAGCAAAAGCAATTAATAACCGATAGATGAAAGCATTTACGTTCTTTATTTCCTCCCAGTATTGTCAGCAGATCACTAAGTACACAAGGGCCAGAACAGAGTCATTATTAGCCCTCACAAGTGTGCTACGCTGCCCCAGACACTGTGCCCAGGCCGTTGTTCCAGGACTGCAGGGCAAGGGAGGAAACAGCAACAAAGGGAGACTTTCAACAAGAACTCAGAGAATCTTGATGTTAAAAAGGACCTTAATGGTTAACCAGTTTCATCAAGCTGTTAACGCCTCTCAAACCAGCTTGGTGAAAGACCAGCCCTCACCACCAGTCTCTGCAGGGGACAGCACATCCCTCCATGCGTGTCCTATGGGACCCGAGCAGAAACAGCTCTACAGACATGAATTCAACAACACCCACGCTGGTCCATGCCCAGTTCAGGAAGGTAAGTGCTCTGGTCTTTTGCTTGGATACAGAGCAATGAGAAATTGCTAGGGAAGTTACTAAATGTTCACAGTGGATTATGGGCTAAGAATTTATCTCCCCTTGGGCCAGTGACTAACAGAACCAGTCCACAGGCCACACTCTGAACAGCATGGCTTGGGGTGGAAGACGGGGACAGAGCATATGTGCCATCAGACTCTGGAGTCAGGCTGCCTGGTTTATAAGGTGCCTATGCCCACCTCCTGCTGTGTAACCCCAGCTGAGTCATGGCACCTCTCTGGGCCATTCCATTCTCCTCTAGAAAGTGAAAATAATGGTACCTCCTCCAGGTTGGCTATGAAGATAAATTCACACAGTTCACATCAAGAGCTTATCATACTCATACCCTGCCTGAGTAAGCACTCAGAGACATTTAGCAGAAGAGCTTGAAGAGGGGGTATGTACAGGATGATTCATGAGAGAACAGTGAAGTCTTAGGGGATCTCACTTCATTTAGCTAAAAGACGCGATGAACCTATTTACAAAAGCACAAATAAAGACACAGGTGTGGAGAACAAACACGCGGACACCAAGGGGGAATGAAGGAGCGGGATGAATTGGGCTGGGATTGACATATATACACACTACAGAAAGAGTAACTAATGAGAACTAATGTACAGCACAGGGAACTCAACTCAGTGATCTGTAAGGACCTAAATGGGAAGGCAATTCAAAAAAAGAGGGAATGTACGTATACATACAGCTGATTCACTCTGGTGTACAGCAGAAATTGGCAAAATATTGTAAAGCAACTATATTCCAATCAAAATCTTAAAAAGAAAAAAGGAGAAATGGACACTATTGTGGCACAGAAAAAAATATATAGAGGAAGAATTAAAAATAAAACAACATGGTTTGTATGTACTGTCATAAAAAGATGTTGAGGGACTTCCCTGGTGGTCCACCAGTTAAGATTCTGTGTTCCTGATGCAGGGGGCCTGGATTTCATCCCTGGTCAGGGAACTAGATCCCATGTACCACAACTATAGATTCCAAGGGCTATAACTAAGACCCAGTGCAGCCCAATAAAGAAATAAAATATTAAAAAAAGATGTTTAGCAAAAAATGTTTACGTAAAATAGAGAAAGTAAAGGTGGAAGGGCCCTACACTGAGCTCCCAAACAAAAACCACATACCAAGGACACAAGACACTGTAGGTCAGTTAACAGAAACTGTTGACAATTCCACACAGACAGTAACTGCCCCACTCTCACGATAAGTAGCGGTTCCAGACCTCCAAATTCTCATAAACTATAAAATGCTGCTGCTGCTGCTGCTGCTAAGTCGCTTCAGTCATGTCCGACTCTGTGTGACCCCACAGACGGCAGCCCACCAGGCTCCACCATCCCTGGGGTTCTCCAGGCAAGAACACTGGAGTGGGTTGCTGTTTCCTTCTCCATTGCATGAAAGGGAAAAGTGAAAGTGAAGTCGCTCAGTTGTGCCCAACTCGTAGTGACCCCATGGACTGCAGCCTACCAGGCTCCTCTGTCCATGGGATTTTCCAGAAAAGAGTACTGGAGTGGGGTGCCGCTGTCTTCTCTGAAACCATAAAATAATTTTACCTAAAACATGTACAAACAAGAAGACCAAAACTGTGGAAGATATCAATAGATACAGGAAGGAAAATGAAAAGATTTCACGCACAACTAACTATAAGACTAGGAAGAAAAACAGGAAAGAGAAAAAAAGAGTGAGAATATCTAAAAAGATGATGGCGTCTATACAATCTGAGAATACCCCATAACTAATGCAATGAAAGACGTAAGGGAACTCCTTGACTGCCCAACGGACTTGGCACTTTCACTCCAGGGGCCTGGGTTCAATCCCGGATCTGGGAGCTAAGATCCTGCAAGCTGAGAGGTGTGACCAAAAATAAAAAAATAAATACACACAGCTCCTCATCCTGTGTTTGTTTTTGCTGAATCTGGCCAACCTATCTGGTTTCCAAGTGGCTCTCTCTTAAAGTTCAGATTTGAGGGTACAGCACCATACTCACATCCTTGCCCCTTCTTTGGCAAAAGACTGCTGTTAAGATAGTTCTCAAAAAGCTCCTTTGGTATTATTTTCTCATTTTTTCCTCTCAAAATTTTTTATCTCCTACTGCAACATTTCCCAGATCTTGCAATATACAGGAACCCTGAGTTTCGATCCATGTCCCCCCTAGTATGACACAAGCAGTGGTCAGCCTCAATGCTACTTCTAGAAGCTCCTATTCCCCCAATAATAAACTCCCAACCAGAACCGTTGACAAGTAAAAGCAAACTACAGACATTAGATTTTTAAAATTTAATCCAATACTCATGACACAGCATCTCCTACACAGTAAGCTCTATGTTGACATGGCAGCTAATACCACAGACATTGCCCCTGCCCTGAAGGGATATATAATCCTTCCAGCAATTAAATAGTAAATCCATACATTTAGCAGTTGGCTTTGGAATACTCTTATCTCTATAAAAGAGCCTGAAGAACCAAGGTATTTAAAATGAGATTGAGTGGTTCAGACGGTAAAGAGTTTGCGTACAATATATGAGACCTGGGTTCAATTCCTGGGTTGGCAAGTTCCCCTAGAGAAGGAAATGGCGACCCACTCCAGTACTCTTGCCTGAAGAATTTAACAGACAGAGGAGCCTGGTGTGCTACAGTGCATGGGGTCTTGAACACAGCAGAGTGACTAATACACACAGACAACATAATTAACCCATACATTAAGCAACTGGCCTCAGAATAATCTTGGCTATCTAAAACAGCCTGCAAGAACCAAGGGATTTAAAGTGAGATTGAGATGCACAGAAGAAAAAGCTAAGTATTTTATCCACTATGGTAATGGAAGAAACGGCCTGGTACATGAGCACCCATACACCTGCTGAATAATGAGGAGCATAATCATATACGATGATACAAATTTTATATACATAGACAGGTTTGTTTGTATATATATTTATAAATGAATCCTTAACTCTCTGGACTCTCAATAGTAAATGATAACAGCACTCAATGGTGAAGCACTGACTGTACTTCTGGCACTGCAGCAGGCTCCTTCACACAGTCTCTCATTTCATCCACACCTTGGCTCCACCATTTCCGCCCTACATCGTACTAGGGGAGACAGGAGCTGAGAATGGTCAAGCAACTTGCCCAATGATCCAAACTACTAAGTATCGGGGCTACAATTCAATCCTCAATCCTGGACTAGCTCCAAAGCACCTAGTCCTGCTACGGACCCCACTGTCCAAGAACAATGTCTTTCACTGGTTCAAGAGACGCAGAACCAACCGAGCTCCAGAAGCCAAGCCCACTGACTACTCAAACCAACAGCACTATCACACAGTGCCTGAGCATCACAAAGCAGCTCACCTTTGGGAGGGGATACCCTGTAATTTCCTTGCCTGAACAAAGTAACGAAATGTTAGGCGAGTCACAGGTGATCTTTAAGGCCTGCAAAAGAGCCACTTTTTGCCGCTGCTGCCACAAGGAGGAGACCACATATGTTCTGGTGGGACGTGTACGTATCGCTTCTGGGTGTTGACAGGAAGCTCTTCTCCCCTCCTCCTTCAGAGAGTGAATAAAGGGGGAGTTTTCAGGGCTACGGAAAGACGTGTCAAGGAGACTTGGGGGACAGGTCTGCCTCAAGCAGGTCAACGAGGATACGGATTCAAGTCTACAAGGAAGAACTGTAGGATAAGAAAAGTCACCACGCTGCGTAGAACAGAGTTAATGTAGCAGGCTGAACTTCTATCTTCTGGAAGACTGCACAGGTAGCTGTGGGCTGGTGACTAAGAGCTTGGATTTGGGGTGGGTTCCCATCAAGCTGATGAGAGTGGCTCTACTGTGTCCAAACTTTTCAAACAAAATGGTCTGTGGGATTTTCCTGGTGATCCAGTGGTTAAGAATCTGCCTGCTAAGGCACAGGACATAGATGCCATCCCTGGTCCAGGAAGATGCCACGCGCCGGGGAGCAACTAAGCCCGCGCATCACAGCTCCTGAGACCACACGCTCTAGAGCTTGTGCTCCACAACAGGAGAAGCCACGCCAAGGAGAAACCTGTGTACTGCAACGAGAGAGTAGCCTCCGTGCGCTGCGCCTAGAGAAAGCCCATGCACAGCAATGAAGACTCAGTGTAGCCATAAATGAATTAACAGATTTTAAAAAGAACTGGTTTGTGATGAACACCTGCTTTCCTTAAGGAGTCTAACATTTTGGTATATGTAAAGCAGAGGGTACCTACAGGACCAGTCCCCAATAAAAAGCATCAGTGCTGTGTCTCCAATGAGCTTCCCTGATAAACAGCATTTCACAGGATTTCCTTGCTGCTGGGGAATTAAGTACCTACTGATTAGCTATCCCAGGAAAAACTCCTAGAAACTCGTGCTTGGTTTCCCCTGGACTTCACTCCATGTACTTTTCTCCTCTGCTGATTTTGCTTTAAGGCCTGTCATCGTAATAAATCTTAGCCACAAGTATGACTAGATTCTGAGTCCTCCCATCAAACCAGAGGGTAGTTTTGGGGACCCTTGGCAACCCTGTATCTAAAAAGAATCCCCTGCCCTGTAGTGACCTAAATGGGAAGGAAATCCAAAAACGAGAGCTTATATGTATACAAATAGCCGATTCATTTTGCTATATGGTAGAAACACTATACTCCAATAAAAATTAATTTTAAAAAAATGTTTTAATAAAATAAAAAGAATGCCCTTCCATCTTTCTAAAGCCACAAGGAGCCACAGAAGAGAGCACACCTCACACCTACTGTGCCCTAATGACCTCAGTGCAGGGCTATAAGCTATAACCCAAAGACCTGAATTTAAGTGCAACCTGAGATGGACCTGAGACCACTTAGCCAGGAAAATCTCCCCCTATCTCCAGACTCTGGAGATCATTAAGGCACCTCAAACAAACAGCCAAGCACATCTCTTGAGTGGACCTTGGTTTTTCTTTTCTTCACTGCTATGTGCCCATTCAATCTGTGAGAAACCCCCATTTCTAATTGGAACAGATCCAGAATGTTCTTTCTCTTCCTCTCATTACCTAGGGGGCAGCCACCACCACCAGTTCTCTTCATGTTCACAACAGCCACCTTGCTGGCCCTGCTGATTCTCCCACTCTTGTCCTCATACCAGCTACACTCCAGCCGGCATCCATAGTGGTATAAGAGGCAGAAAACCGATCACTTCACTACCCTGCTTCAAGCTCTCCAAAGGCTTCTCACCATCCTCGGAAAGGGTGGTTTCCTCCCATAATCCACCCGTCCTCGCCCCTGTGATGAAGCCCCTGCCTGCCTCTTTTGCCCAAGCTCACAATACAGGGGCCACAGCAGCAAGCCTATCCCCACCCAGGCCATGGTCACGATTGCGCTGGTGGGAGTTGGACGCGAGACCCTCTGATCCACGGCAGGTTGGCCACCCGTCATTTCCCATCTCCCAAAGAGGCAGGCTCTACACCAAACTCAGAGTCAGCCTTGAGTCGTTTGCCACCCCATGACCTGGCTTTCTTTTCATCAGAGGATCCACTAGAATTTCTTTTTCTCTTCCTTTTCTTGTTTGCCACCCTGTCACTCCTCACTAGCGTATGAGGCAGGGCTGGGTCTGCTGGGGCCTGACGTGGGCTCAGAGCCTAGAACCGCACGTGGCAGAGGGCAGCCGCTCAGATGCTGGATCAACAGGCACACACACTTCCAGGCAGGAAAAATCTCCTCTTTATCTTTGGGCCTTTTCTCCCTCCCCTCCTTGGTTGGCTAGCTCAAGGTCAAGGCATTAGCAAAGGTTCTCAGGACAGAACAAATGATGGAGGTACTATCACCGCTCTTGGAGGAGCTCCCAGTCCAGTTTCTCCAGACCCTTCCCAGCCTTTCACGACCCAATGTCGCTGTCACTGCCAAACTGTAGCCTGTGCTTGGCAGCTCTGACTTCCATCCTGGTCCCCCATCATCGGTGCTGACCATGCTCACGCTGCACCCGACAGTAAGTGATGGACCACCCGCATGAACGCTCTCCTTCCTCCCTGTGCTAACAGTATCTCCCACATAAGAGCTGAACACGTGCCCACCCAGCCGGACTACACCTCCCAGCCTCTCCGCCAACTAGGTGCTGCCATGAGTCTCATTTCTGGTTAACGGGAGGCAAATGGAAGTGGCAGGCAATAACTCTGGAGGCACATCTTTAAAAACGGAAGCGGTGCCATCCAGGCTCATGTCTGCTTCCCACAGGCTGGAACCAGACCTGGTAGACAGGAGCCGGCTCCTACCCCAGAGGCCAGGTTTACCACCCCCTCACCATGCCCTACTGGCAAGTGAACAATCTCATGGAGCCCTGAGGTGTTAGTGGGAGTAACAGACACGCAGAGCCACCGAAGTTGAGGGGAGTCTCAGTCTCCCTTTCAGCAGTTTAGCATCTACTGTAACTAATACAATTTCTGAAATGAAAACTCATCAGTATGAGAGGAGAGGCAGGTCTAAGTTTAGAAAATATCTCCTAAATTAAAAAGACAGAAAGCTACAGCATAAGTATTATGATCCCATGATCAACGGTTTTTAACAAGGATATGTAAAATGTACTCATTTAATAAAAAGTATCAATTATAAACATGTATTATATAAATATATATACATATCACACATCCAATCACCATAAATATTTTAAAAATTAATAAAAGTGCACCCCAGAAATGCTAGAAGTGCCTTCAGAGTTGTTAGGTGACTAATTTGTCATACAACATCCACTAGTCTGACAGCATCACCTTGTACATAACCAAGCACTCAAGTACAATAAAAATAAATACTCCTCTTGCATTTGTATGTGTGTATTACACACACACACACCCCTGGCAGGGACTGCCTTGCACGCAAAGGATTCCTGAAATCCAGTACCAAGACTGCATTGTGTTTAGCTGCTCAGTCGTGTCCAACTCTTTGCGATCCCATGGACTGTACCCTGCCAGAGTCCTCTGTCCATGGGGATTCTTCAGACAAGAACACTGATGCCCTCCTCCAGGGGATCTTTCCAACCGGGGAATCAGACTCAGGTCTCCCACACTGCAGGCGGATTCTTTACCATCTGAGTCACCAGGGAAGCCCAAGATTGCATTAGCATCAACGAATAATCATTTTTTAAAAAAGGGTGGGGGAAGTGGTGGTAGTCAAAACTACTGACGCCCAGCCCCTTCCCTGGCCTTCTGGGCCAGCTCTGAGAAGTGGGGCCCAGAGGTTCTGGCCAGCAGTCCAGTTGGCAAACAAGGAACAGAAGAATGGACACTGCAGCACAGCCCTTGGAAGACCTCAGAACTGGTCCTGGCTTTGCTGTTAACGTCTAACGAACCTCAGCAAGCTTCCTTCTCCCCTAAGCTGACACTCCCCCTCTGTAAAACTGGAGATAATCCTTTATGACACAGCAGCTGAGAAAAATCAGTTATCTACTCAAGAAGACTCCAGGGAAAACCTGTTGTCATGGGAGGAACAGAGGCCACACAATTGGGCTGTTCAGTAGGGAAGCAAGAACCAGAGCCAAATATTCCTCCTCCCCATCAGGTTCTCTTCCCAGCACCATCCTGCTCTGGGGGTACTGGGCATCCTGCTTGGAACAGTAATTCCTATGACATCCCCCAAACTCAGCTGATACCTGGCCGCAATGAGGATAGTGCTGTGATTGAATGTAAGAGAAAACAATTTCCCCCGTAAAGATAGCAGGTTCCTGGACCAAGGGACTTAGTCTGGAGGAGGGGAAAGAAAAGAGAAAGAACAGATTTATCACAGAGAACCAGAAGACTCTGAAGTAAATAAGCAGTCTACTACAAAAAGCATTGTTCTCCATCCCTCTAAGACCTTATGCTTATACATTTGATAAAAATTGGTTCATGTTATAGGGCTTCCCTGATAGCTCAGCAGGTAAAGAATCCGCCTGCAATGAGGGAGACCTGGGTTCAATCCCTGGGTTGGGAAGATCCCCTGGAGAAGGGAAAGGCTACCCATTCCAGTATTCTGGCCTGGAGAATTCCATGGGCTGTATAGTCCATGGGGTCGTAAAGAGTTGGACACGACTGAGCGAGTTTTACTTTACCACATAGGTACACTGTCCCTTTACCACACTTATTATACTGTAAGTATTCTTTGTGACTAATGTTCCTCTGAAGATTTCTGATATCACAAAAGTCCCATCTCACTGATAGGCATCTCCCCGACATTCCAGACGTTTTCAATACTTCTGCCCTAAGGACTGTTACAGTGAACATGCTTCAACAATATCTGATACTGTTCTGGATGGATGTTCCTTCTAGCAGCTTTCAGTAAGCAGTTACGATGTGGGGATGTAAGCAAACTGCTTCCTACTTTCGCAGTTACAAAGCTGTGTCTGTTTCCTCTGCTATTGCAGGCAGGGAGGTGGTAGCCAGCTGACTTCCCACTCATGCTCTGCTTGCTTCTTCTAAGGTAGCTAGGGGTTTGGCTTTTGTGCTGACATTCTGTGGACGCCAACCCCTCTGGAGAGGGGAAAGGCATGATGCTTTGGTTAAACAGAAGCCTGGTTTTGTGACTTGGGGGTTGTTGATGTCTGGAGAGTCCCTGATGAGGGAGAGAGAAGGGATTAACATGGAGCAAGGGATTAATTTTCAGAATGAAGTTTCTATTCCGGTTGGACATGAGGACGTGGTGGTCAAACCTAGTCAGCTTCTTGATACCTGGGGTTGAGTCACTTTCCAGATAGGAAAAGAGGAAAAAAATAATAAATTAATTCACGTGTAGTAACTCTCCCTTGACAGAAGTGTCCAGAAAGCTCAATAACCCGCTGTTAGGAATCAAGGATTGATTTGGTCTTCGATCCAAATCCAAGAGATTTTGAAAACCAAAAGCTGCACTCATTGGGCAGGAAGCCAACCAGCCTGACCTGCGTTCATCTGGTGGCGAAGCCTGACCCAAAAGTACATGAGGCTGCTTGCAGCTTTATTAGGAACCCTCGAGTGGGCTGCTCATGTCTGCTTGTGTGTTTGATGATGGACCACTGTTCCAACCCAAGGGAGGTGTTGTATTGTATGTGGCAGGTGCTCAGCGTGACCTTTCCATAGCCCACTCGGTTATGGGTTGAAAAGTGTGTCCCCCCTGCCCCCACCACAAAAAGATACACTGAAGGCCTAACCCCACGGTACCTGCGAGTGTGGCCTTATTTGGAAATAGGGGCTTTGCAGATGTAATGAAATTAACATGAGGTCATTAGGATGGGCCCTCATCCAACATGACTGGTGTCCTTACAAGAAGGGGAAACTCAGACGCACAGGACAATGCCATGTGACTGCGGAGGCAGACCCTGAAGTGCTGCAGCTGCAAGCCCAGGAACGCCTGGAGCTACCAGAAGCTGGCAGAGGCAAGAAGGATCCTCCCTCAAGGCTTCCGGGGGAGCACAGCCCTGCCAATGCTTTGATTTCAGACTGTTAGCCTCCAGAACAGTGAGAGAATACACTTCTGTCATTTTCTGTTTTTTGTTTGGTTTTTCATTTTGGCTGCACTGGGTCTTCACTGCACACAGGCTTGTGCCCTGCAGCATGTGGTAGTTCCCTGACCAGGGTTTGAACCTGTGTCCTCTGCATTGGAAGGCAGACTCTTAACCTCTGGACCACCAGAGAAGTCCCAAATTTCTGCAGTTTTAGGCAACCAAGTTTGTGGTACTTTGTTATGGCAGCCCTGGGAGATGAAGACACATTCATTCCTCCCACCCAAAAGCCTTAATCCTCAAAGACATCTGGTCCCCAGGAAAAAGGGCTGTGTAAGGGTCACTTCAAGCACTGTTTTATCCCAACTATATCAAAGCAATGCTTGGTATCATTCGTTCTGACAACTGGTATGTAAATAGCTTTGTGGAGTTCTTATGATAAACTTTTTGCATTAAAAAAGAAGAAGAAGAAAAAAGGAGGAGGGAATGAGAACACAGGACACATGCTTAGCCCTTAAAATGTGTAAAACAGGGGAACTGCCTGGTTAGGACTTAGTGCTTCCACTACAAGGGGCACAGGTTTGATCCCTGGTCGGGGAACTAAGATTCTGGATGCTTCACAGTGTGGCAAAAAAAAAAAAAACAAGCAAAACAGAACAATTAAAATCATCCAAGTACATGCTTGGTATGAGAACCAACGTTCCCCATTTCAATGATGTTGAGACAATACTACATTTAAACACAAAACAGCCGGCAGTGTCCAAAACACTGAAGAATTAACCATGGTTAGTAAGTAATCAGATTATCTATTAAGATTTAATATTAGAAAAGAACAGAGTGAAAAAAGAAATTTAATGGTGAAGTGTGTGTGTGTGTGTGTGCACGTGTGTGTAACTTCCTTACTTGTTTATCTAGCAAACAGATACCAAATAAACGTGTCTAACATACGTCAGAAGCCACAGGGAATACAATAAAGCTCTAATGAGAAACAGAACCATACACTCTAAGTGGGATGCAACAGAGGGACAAAATGATCTCCTCCCAGCTCTGAAAATTTCTCTTTAGCACTAAACTTGCCTCCTGTTCTCCTACCCAATCAAGACTGGAGTTTTAATACTTTGATTTTGTTTTTGTCAAGCATCTGAAAATGATCACTTTGAAATATTCTATTTACAGGAAGGTGATCCATGGATCAGCCAGAGATACACAGAGATGGACATATGAAGGTGTTCACTGAGTTGTCATCCACACTAACGCAAACAACCAATTCATCAACCACAGGAGACAAGCAAGGGCAGAATAATGCTTCCCGCCCCGCCCCAAAGACACAGACATCCTAAATTCGAAAGCCTGTGACTATGTAACTCACATGGCAAAGGGGAATTAAGGGAAGAGATGGAATCCAGGTTGCTAATCATCTGACCTTAAAATAAGGAGGTTATCCTAGGATATCTGAGTGAGATCAGTGTAATCACAAGGATCCTTGAAAATGGTAAATAGAGGCACAGAAGAGGTCAGAGTGAGGCCAAGTGAGAGGGACTTATCCTGCCATTGCTGGCTTGGAACACAGAGGAGGAACCACCAGCCAAAGAACAGAGGTAGCCTCTACAAGCGGGACCACGCAGAAATGGATTCTCTTGAATCTCCAGAACTGAAGGCAGCTCTGCCACACCTTGGTTTTAGCTCAGGGAGACCTGTGCTGTACTTCTACGCAACTGTAAGAAAATGCATTTATGTTGTCCCAAACCACAAACATGGTGGGCTACAGTTCATGGGGTTGCAAGGAGTTGGACACAACTTAGCAACTAAACCACCACCAAACCACTGCATGTGTGTCTGTAATCTGTTACTGCAGAAGCAGGAAATATAGGCACTGACAAATATTAGTTTATTCTAACAAAGGAATAATTACACCACCATAATTAAGAACGAGCGATGACTGTCACAGGCACTCAACAGCAGAAGAACAGAGTGAGATGAACAACACAATCCCCATTTTGCTTGCTGAAAAGATCCACATCAATCCTTGCATGCACTCAAAATGATAGACGCACATAACCCAAGCAATAAAGGGGGTTCTGGGGGATGGCACTGATGGCACAGTCTTTGTACAAAGAATCTGCTTTTCAAAGTTTCTACAATAAATAGTTGTTTATCCTCCAGAAAAAGAATACTGAAAACAGGCAGAGGTCTGCTCATCCAGGCTGACCGTAACAGGGCCCTTCACGCCTGAACCAGGTAAGGCCTGAAACAGACAAATTCTAAGGGGTAACAAAGAACACGCGAAGGGACTAAGGTCAGAAGCCCACAGAAGTTCAAAGACTCTTGTCCAGGTGAACTTCAAGGACAAAGACCTTTTTTATCTTTCTGTCTCCAAAGGCTGAGTCCTGGGCACACAGCGGGCACCCCTAGCATTGGCAGTTCACTTGAAAGTTGCTGATCTATTGAAAAACTACTCCACAAGTCCAAGTTACATCTCCCAAGTTACCAAAACTGTCTGGTTAGTTCTCCGGTGACATGACATAGCGACTGGTATGCCTTAACACTACTCTTCCCGTAAGCCCTGATACCTTTAGTGTGTGATTCTGCAGATTTCAATATTTTTAAGGAACACATAGATCATGTTAGTATGTTAGAACAGAAATCCTGTACTCAGTTGGATGCTTTGAGGCCTGCACTGAACTGGCCGAGCCGAAACTAACCAAGCCGAAAGCTCTGACCAGCCCAAGTCTGCCAAATGGTATTCTGAATAATGTCTGATGATAATTATGCAAAGAACATTGATACATGGACATAATCTGGTACTATTTACTTCGACCAAAATGCTAAGGTAAATTCTGCAGTCCTGAAAAAACAGTGGTTACTAAAGAGCCTTGAGGAGCATTTTCATGACCCCAACCGTGTGTGAGCAACACACACACCTGTCATTTTTTAAAAAGCATCACCACTGATGTGTGACACGCCCACCTGCATCCCCAATAGGTTACCTGCCACAGCTATTTTCCCACCATGAAATCATCTGATGTTTCTTAAAGTCTCTCCTATTTAGAAAAGATATCACACCAGATTTTTTTTTACATAAAGCTCCACCAAATATTTACGATAAAGATAACTGCCATGTTATACAAACTTAAAAAAAAAAAATCAAGGAAAGCTACCCAAAATGATCTTGCTTCCAAAACTGTACAACAAAGAAGCCAAAGGCCATTTCTGTGTAATATATGCAAGGAAATCTTGACTAAAATATTAGCAGAATGAATATGAATACAGCAATGTATTAAAATGAAAACTATTACCTAGTCAAGTTTATCTCAAGAACAAGTGGACAGTTCAACGTGAGTTGTTCTATTACTGTATTTCATTATATTAAGATTTTTAAGATATTACAAAGGCAAAACATTCACCAAAAATTCAGCTCACACGAGATACCCAACAAAGCAAAATCCTACGTCCAGGCTCCTATCCAAATGCTCTTGTCAGACAACACATTCATCAGTGAGGCACTAGAAGCACTGAAGGTGGGAACGAGAGAAGGACACCTGCTCTCATCCGCATTGCTCAGCTCTGTACAGAACGTCTTAACACAATTAAACCGGAAATGCAGGGGCGGGGTGGGGGGGGGCAGTTCTTACATTTAGGTTAGCTTCCAAAGTTGGCTTGTGAGTGGGAAATGACAAAGTCAGTTTCCCTTTGATTACGGTATGGTTGGGATATGTCTGTTTCAAACAAACAAAAAATGCATGCACCTGTGGAAAAGTACAAGGACATGTCAGTAACCGACCAAGAGAAGGAGAGACTGACCCAGGGCCTAGGATGCTCACGGAGTAAGAAAGAGGAGCCAGTATTGTTGAAATCAATACTCTCTTCTGTTTACTAGGTGTGAATAGCTGAACGTGCTAAGTCGCTTCATTCGTGTCCAACTCTTTGCTATAGACCATAGCCTGCCTCCTCTGTCCATGGGATTCTTTAGGCAAGAACACTAGAGTGGGTTGCCATGCCCTCCTCCAGGGGATCTTCCTGACCCAGGGATCGAACCCATGTCTCTTATGTCTCCTGCATTGGCAGGCAGGTTCTTTCCCACTAGTGCCACCTGGGGAGCCCCAAATAGCTGACATGTTCAGTTAAATCTATGGCCTGATTCTACAGTAAAAGATTAGAAGCTGCTAGAAAGGAGTCTGTCATTTTCAGATGTCACCCACCTAGAAACCAAGAGAACCAACCAATAATTGTTGAGAAACACACTAACAACATACATACACAAAAATCATTCCTGACTATGACAAAGTAAAATAGAAAAATTTCTATTCATAATGGCAAGAACAAGGTTTCTAAGGAAAAGATGATGAATTTGCAAAACCTACATGAAGGAAAACACTTTTGAAAGCCTCACTAGAGGGTTAAAAAAATAAGAACTTTGTGTGTGTGTGTGTGTGTGTGTGCATGCAAGCGCGAAAAAGCTGTGTCCAACTCTTTGTGACCCCATGGATTGTAGCCCTCCAGACTCCTCTCTCCATGGGATTTCCCAAGCAAGAATGCTGGAGTGGGTGGGGACTTTCCTGAAAAGGAAAATGATCGAGAGTCTGAAAAACCTAAATGAAGGAAAACAGTTTCAAAAATCTCACTAGCAGGTTAAAGAAATATGAACCTTAATCAGTGGACAAACAGGAGATGTTTTAAGATGTTAATTCTCCTCAACCTAAAACTCCTATAGGATTGAAGGGCTGTGACACAGAGGGGGAAAGTCGTAATAGCCGTGACAGTACTGAAAATGATGTGTCAGGACTTGCCATAGGGCAGAGTAAAACCTATTAAAGTATAATAATCAGTAGTTATTAATACAGGAATACAGAGATTTAAATATCACAAAAGTATACATAACTAAATCTGGGTATTTATGAATTCAGATGCCACTTCAAGGCATTTCAATGGGATAAGCAGCTATATATTTAGACAAAAATAAAACTGAGACAGTAAATCAAAACTCGCACACAAAGTGCCACACGACTCCCAAAATATCTACTTTTTAGCTCCCCGCTTGTTTCTTTCACCTCCTCGCATTGGCCTGAGGCTCTTATTCAACTTCTCCAAGTCCTCCTCTCTTTTCCCTCCCTTTTCTTGAATATGGTCAGGCTGGATGATGCAAGGCAAAAGCACTAGCCAGTTTCCCATGCTAGTCCACGAAACCAGACGAGAAGTCACACACAGCTGCAGCTCACAGATAAGGCTATATTTACAAGCACTGAAGCAGCAAAGGAGGGGCCAGGAATCAGAAAGTAAAATGCTCTGTTAGACAAGAAAATTAGAAAAGCATGTGCTCATCATGCCCCGTCCCTTGCCCCTGTGAAAGGGCAAGAGTCTAAGAGGATCCCACGTGATACACAAGCCCCTAACACTTCACGAACAACCAGAATGCAGAGTTCATCCAAGTAAGAGACTTCTGCTCACTCCCTACTTGAAAAGCCATCTTGGACTTCCCTGGCGGTCCAATGGCTAAGACTCCATGCTCCCAATGCAAGGGGCCTGGGTTTGATCTCTGGTCAGAGAACTAAGGCCCCACATGCCACAATTAAGAAATCCTTCGAGCTGCAACTAAGACTCAGTACAGCCAAATAAAAATAAATATTAAAAAGAAAGAAAGAAAGAAAGCAATCAGAACACATATGGAAAACTAGTGGCTACCAGTGGGAAGAAAGAAGAGGTTAGGCCAAGTTAGGGGTAGCGGAGTAAGAGACACAAGCTACTATGTATAAAAATAAATAAGCTACAAGGATACACTATACAGTACAGGGAACACAGCCAATATTTCATAACAGCTAAAAATGGAGTATGACCTTTAAAAGTTGTGAACCTCTATGCTGTACACCTGAGACATGATAGTGTACATCTACTGCACTTCAATTTTTTAAGTTAAAAAATTATGAAAAAAACTATAAGACATTTTAAAGCAAAGACAATGAATTATTTCAGTACTTCCATAGGGGTAATCTTAGATGTAGTTTTCTTAGGTGAAGAACCACCCCCACTTCTGAAACATTTTTTTCTTTGCAGGCAAAGAGCTGTCTCACAATCATGACTGTTCATTTAGGCCAGGCCATAAGGGAAAGGAAAGAAAAAAACGGGAAAAGACGTGGTTGGAATGCTCAGAGGGAAGGAATATCACTTTGGCCACCTCAAATTCTTTCTGGAGTTAAGTACAGTATAAATGAGCAGGTATCATATAATCATGAGACTAGAACATGACATCACAGAGGGCTATTAAGAAATTTGGGTCAGTGTGATAACTGCCCTCACTCTACAGGTAAGGAGAGAAGGGTCTGGTGTGAAAGAGCACCTGCCAAAGGCTCGTGTGACTTCACGTGGATTACCTAAAACCACTAAAAACCAGTCCACGTAGGGCAACCCAGTCACTTTAGAAGCCTGGAAACAAGGATCCAAAGGGCAATGTTCTAAATATATTTTTTGTTCAGAATTCTTATCCAGCATCTTAAGGCATCAGTATCTACTAAAGGTCAATCCTATGGTAAGAACACCCATACCGTAAAGTGTAGATGTACGGCAAACAAAAGCCTAGAAGCTTTCCTGGAGAAACAACACAAAACAGCAGCCCCCAATATCCATGAGCTGATCTGAGGCTCACGGCCAAAGCTCAACAGTACAAACCCTCGTGACACAGCCAGGGCATAATGTTCTCCCGTAGGACGTGAACAATTTCATAGAACATCCATATCAAACAAGGTGACTCTGAGACCACGACAGAAAGACGAAACAACATCACCACGAAACCCACAAAACACCTAACGTCCCCTCTCTCGGCTGAAGTCAATGACTGCCGCCTCTTTACCAATTACGGCTTCCGACTGACTGTACTCTGCACTCACTCGAGATGGTGGGTTCGATCCCTGGTCAAGGAACTAAGATCCCACAAGCAAGTGGAGCAACTAAAGCCCCCAGCCGCAACTACTGAGCCAGTACGTTCTACAGCCTGTACGCTGCAGCTAGAGCAAGACTGTGTGGACAACAAAGCGCGGTCAAACAAAGGTCCACAAGTACCTTCAATCTGTGACAATTCATCAAGTGGTACTTTTAGCGTATGTGTAAATTATTTAAGTTATATTTCAAAATAAGTTTTTTGGTTGTTTTTTTTTTAAGGGAAAGATAAAGCAGCATGTCACGGAGCAGCCTCCACTTAACTAAGACTCTGGAGGCAGCAAGGGCCCAGTTTCTGAGCCTCTCTAAGCGTACACTTTTCCACCCGTAAATGAGGAAAGCTCCTTATACTTCATGGGGTTCCAGTGATGGCTACACGAGATGACACTTGTACACAGCCTGGTGCACAGAACACGGTGGATTCCAACTGGATGTCCTGCCATCCAGTCTCTGCCCAGGGTCCCCTCCCTACACTCAGGGAGGGTGGTCACTTCTGGCATGATCCGAGCAGATCACCCCACGATCTGACCAACTCCATCTGCAATCCCTTTATCTCCTCTTCCCCCGACCTGGGTCTCTCGTCCTGTTCAGCAGGTCTCAGCAAGCTCCTCTAGCTGCTTGTACCTTCTGACCATCTCCACGATCTCATCTTCACTCCTCACAGAGGCAACCTTCGAAGGACGCTCACTCCAGGTCCCAGTGGGAAGAGCCCTCTCAAAGAGACCACGAGGCCTGGGGATGTCTCTGAGAGGTGGGTGTGGATGCGCTGCAGTGTGACACGTCCTGTGAGGCTTAAGATGAGGATGCCTTTAAGATGAGCATCGAGGCAGTATATGCAAAAGAAAAAAAGAAAGCAGTGGGACTTTAGGTGGGGGGAAGTTCACCCCCTTTACCCTGAGGACCCAGAAGGAGCATGAGGAGGCTGGATAACGAGGACCTGCTCCTTTGTGAGGGACCAGCTGAGGATACACTGCAATTTCAGATTCACTTTGAGTTGAGCTTTGCAGGGGTGGGGTAGGGGTGGGGGCCCACGCTGTGCAGCTCACAGGATCTTAAGTTTTCTGGCCAGGGATTGAACCTGGGTCCTCAGCAGAGAAAGTGCTGAGTCCTAACCACTGGACCGCCAGGCAAGTCCCGAGTTAATTTTTATTCACCAATTAATTCTCAGGTTCATGGCGGTTCTCTGCATAAATATGTAAAATTTTTAAAAGGAAAAAAGTTATGAATGGTTATGGGAGGGGGAAAGAGTCTTAAGAGTCAAATAAAGTTAAAAGTTACAGAGATGCTAATCAACAGGTCCTATGCATTTTGAAAATCTAGTTCTGACTGTCCTAACAGCCTAGCAGTTGGTATGGCTTGAAAGCTGAAGAGCTTTACTTGGTATTAAGACCTAAGAAACCAGCGTCATCTTTGAGTCTAGAAAGGGTACACAGTGTGACAGGGTGGAGAGCAGCCTCAAAAATATTCTCGCTCTCATGTCCCTGCTCCTGGGAGGTACATACCGAATACTTACGAATGAAATGAATGGCCTGATATCTGAAACAGACAGAGAGAGGAAAGCAGGAATGGAGAGGCTTGTCTGATAGAGCCCTGTGTTAAAAACCGGTGAGCTCAGGTGAGCAGTATAAAGGTATTCATTGCCCTGAGCTACTTTTTTTGTTTGGACACACAGCTTGGGGGACCAACCAGGGATCGAACCCGGGCCCACAGCAGTGAAAGCACAGAGTCTTAACCACTGGACAGCCAGGGAATTCCCTGATGTGTCTACACTTTAATTTAAAAAAAAAAAGTAACTCAGTAGGAAAAAGAAAAAAAGGGATATAGTTACCCCCAAAGTACAGTGAGTAACAGGAATTCTAAAGGGTCATGTCGAGTCAGTCATTGGCTGGGTTCACCACCCACGGCGCTCGCTCTCCATTTCTCTGTTCCAGCAGCGCCCGCAGGATCCTAAGCTTTGAGTTCAGACACTATGAGTCTTTGCAATATACAATACATCAGTTCGGCAAATGACTGACATTTAGCCACGAATGTAAATGTGATAGTGAAGCTGGGGGACTGGGAAGGGAGATAAATGCACCATTTTATGACCGCCGAGTGAGCAGATAGCACTGACACCTCGCAAAGGGTCAAGAACAGACACGCTCGGCCGCAGCTGATGACCCGGCTTGTCACGAGCGATACTAGAAGCAGTGCTAGCACCTTTTCTGGGCGCCACCACCTCACGTGGCTCTGTCTTTACAAGTCCAGGCTTCCCTTCTCCCTTTGCGTGTTCCTTTTCTGTCAACTGAACACATGCAAGCACAAGTTAATGATAGGAAACTATTATTAACTAATCAGAAAGTTTTATTGAGACGTTGCTCAAACTATAAATCCTATCTGTATTAATATTAATTAATATTAATATTACCAAACTGTAATATCAAGAGTGTTGCTTTTACCAGTTCGATTTATATAATTTGGAGTGAATTCAATTGATTATGTATTTAATGAGGAAATCCACTTTAAAACTCCCTAAAATATATTTGAGAACATGGAGCTAAGATTCCTATCATGATACTGAACTGATGGAGATCAGAGTACAGCTCGTTTTGTGAAACTGAACCTATACTGTAAATCAATTATACGCCAATACAAATTTTAAAAATGAAACTGAACCATTGACTTTGTACACACTATACACCAGATAAAGTTTAATGTGTCAATGTCATAGTTCAAAACCTTCACACTTTTGAAGAGAGGCTCAAACTCTGAACAAATTTCCTAATGTTTCCTAGCATTTTACAAAGACCATCACCTCTTTCTGTCACTTGAAGCAGGAGGTCATGCTAGTGACAAGTCTTAAGTGGTATTCCAAAAACAGTTTTGAACTTTTCAATATCTACCCATTCACAGGGTCTTAGTGAAAGGAGAGTTTGGTCATAAAAGCCATGTGTTCAATTTATCTCTGTTCTCTCACTGACTTCTAAGTTACTGAGACAAAAGAAGAGTTCTCAGTGCTAAGTCTGGGGTGAGGTAGGTAAGTAACATGGCAGGTATTTTGAAGGAAAACCAATCCCTTCAAAACTCGATAAAGAATAAAGGAAAGAGATAAAGAAAAGGCCAAAACACACAAGAGAGTGGAAAGAAGAAAGGATAACAAGTACAGAGATGACCATCAGCAAAACGTGACTTAAAACTGCCCAAGTGAATACACAAGAGCATTTAAGAGCACATACTCGAACTCGGGCTTCCCTGGTGCTTCAGTGGTAAGGAGTTTGCCTGCCAACGCAGAAGACACAGGTTTGAGCCCTGATCTGGGAAGATTCCCCCATGCTGTGAAGCCCCTGCACCCGGGCGCCACAACTACCGAGCCTGCGCTCTAGAGCCCAAGAGCCACAACTACGGAGGCCCCACGCACCTGGAGCCTGTGCTCCATCAGGGGACACCGCCAAACTGAGGAGCCCACACACTACAGTAGCTTCTGCCCACTGCAACTAGAGAGGGAAGTCCACGCAGCAACGAAGACCTAGCGCAGCCAAAAATAAATATATGAAATGACACACACATATATATACAGAACAGATACTCTTTCAGACTCCCTTGGTGGTTCAGTGGTTAAGAACTTACCTTGATGTGCAGGGGAAGTGGGTTCAATTCCTAGTCAAGGAACTAAGATTCCACATGCCACCGAGCAACAAAACCTGCGTGCCACAACTATTGAGCCTGCACGCTCTGGAGCCCGTGTGCCACAAGCAGACAGCTTCTGCGCTGCAACTACTGAGCCCTTGCCACAACTAGAGTCGTGAGCCACAGCAGAAGGTTCCCCATGCTGCAACTAGAGACCCCATGGGCCGAAACTAAGACCCAACACAGCCAAAGAAATATTTTAAATAACTAAAAAAAAAAAAAAAATCAAACCTACTTAAAAAAAAAGAACACATACTCCTTGAACCTATAAGTCCAACCCCTAGATATTTATTCCATAAATACTCACCAACTATTGCTAAGATTTATGCAAATATATTTTAAAAAGAATATTTACTGTAGGGAATTTCCTGGCAGTCTAGTGGGTAAAATTCGGGCCTTCACTGCTATGGATCTGGGCTCAATCCCTGGTAGAGGAACTAAGATCCCATAAGCTGAGTGTGCTAAAGCTGCCTCAGTCGTGTCTGACTCTTCGCAACCCCATGGACTGTAGCCCTGCAGGCTCCTCTGTCCATGGGATTCACCAGGCAAGAACACTGGAGTGGGGTGCCACGCTCTCCTCCAGGGGATCACCCCAACCCAGGAACTGAACCCACGTCTCTTATGTCTCCAGCATTGGCAGGCAGGTTCTTTACCACTAGTGCCACCTGGGAAGCCCCATAAACTGTGCCGTGTCACTAAATAACAAATATTATTACAGATGACAAAAAAAATTGAAAGACTGTTTACTGGGGTTTTGTTTGTAAAAAAAAAAAAAAAAAAGCAAACGACTGGAAACAATCGAAAGAGGAAGAGTTGCAGAAATACAGAGCTCCCACTTCATGGAACCCTAATGCATGAGTGTGTGCTCGGTCATTCAGTTGTGGTTGACTCTGCGACCCCATGGACTGGAACCCTTTACAGGGAGCCTTTTTAAGAAGGAAGCAGCTCTATGGCCAACAGGGATGAACTCATGAGACATGCTCCTGAGTGAAAAAAGCTGTCTCTGTTATGTCTCTCCTTCCCAGAGACAGAACAGCATGTACAACGTGCTCCCGTTTCTGTGTATGGTTTAAGGGGGACCACAGAAGCCCACAAGTGCATCTGTATAAAGCATAACCAGAAAAAACCCTTAAGAAACTGCCTAAGAAACTAGGTACGACATTTAAGTCGATGAGGACAAACTAGGGTCCACAACAGGGGGGACCTATCTTCCATTTTTATGTGGCTTGATTTCTAAAAGCACCAATTATGTAACTTTTTAAACCCATCTTTCTTAAAACAATAATAAAATCAGGTATGTTATTTCAGTGTGAACATGGAGCCTATGCATTTTCTATCAATGAAAGAGGGGCCTCAGATGACCTCCGCGAAGCGAACATCAGTAGAGAGCTCAGCCCTGGGGACAAAGCATGAACAGTTAGTAAAAGTTAATGATGCAGGACTTTCCTGGGGGTCCAGGGGCTAAGACTCTGCACTCCCAAAGCAGGGGGCCCAGGATCGATCCCTGGTCAGAGCACTAGACTCCACATGCCACAGCTGAAGGTCCTGCATGCTGCAGTGAAGATCAAGGATCCCAAGTGACGGGTCCTAGTTGCAGCACTTGGGATCCTCAATCTTCTCTGAGGCATGAGGGATCTAGTTTCCTGACCAAGGATCGAACCTGGGGCTCCTGCATTGGGAGTACAGTCTTAGTTGCAACTAAGACCCAGCACAGCCAAAATGAGCAATAATATTTAAAATAATAATATTTAATGATGGAAGGGAGAAAAGAAAGAACACAGAATACAAAATGGGAAAATGCCAGCAGGACATTGCTGGTTGTCTTCCTTTATAGACTTGAGCAGAGATTTGAAAACCTTGGGCAGAAAATACAAAAAACAGCTTTCTACCTTCCCACCTTGATAAGCAAGTCATGTCCAGGCTCCTTGTGCCCTCTGCTGACCAGACCACTTCCTAAATAACCTGACTCTTCTCTGCTCACTTCCCCAGGCAGCTGATCCCAACAGGAATGAACTTTCCTATGTCTGACCCCTGCCTATCTAAGACCCTAAAATTAATTGTTCCTCCCCACTCACCTTAACCTCCCCTCTGGTGCCACCCTCTGGCCTACCTCGTTGCCAACACCACTGAACCCACCTTTTCTTCCAGACTTCCTTTCCACCCCCACATAAGCAGCCAAGATCTGAAATGTGCACATGAGGCACTTCAGAGGTAAATACAGCAGAAAACTGTGTGTGCTAAGTCGCTCAGTCGTGTCTGCCTCTTTGTGACCCCATGGACTGTAGCCTGCCAGGTTCCTCTGTCCAAGGGATTCTCCAGGCAAGAAGACTGGAGTGGGCTGCCATTTCCTCCTTCAGGGGATCTTCCCAACCCAGGGATCGAACCTATGTCTCCCGCAACTCCTGCATTACAGGTGGATAAATGTACAGGCTCCAATAAGGGAAGAAGGTCTTGAGGCATTGACTCACTCAGGGTGCAGGTTACAGGACTCAACACATTAATAAGATGTCAAGGACCCCACTGAGGACAGTGAAGAGCCCTCCACCACCTAAGAACCTTATAGATGTAGGAAGACCATACCCTTGACCATCTCCCCTTTTTCCTTCCCTCGTACAAAAAAAGCACAGAGCAGGCCGCCTCATCCTTTAACTTCAAAGGGGAACATAATAAAGTGTGAACCAGAGGGAGGAAGGACGAAACCCATTTTTGGACACATTTGCTACATACTGATGGTCCTCTCGTCTTTATTCCTTCTTCAGTCCTCCAGTGAAGTGGAGGTTTGCTTAACTAGCAGTAAATCTTTTTGCCACATATGGGCTCTGAAACATGAAGATGATTGGCAAAAACACGTCCTGAAGAAAAACTAAAAAAGGATGGACTAAAATGCCATTTTTGCAGGCCAAATTCATTCATCCAAAGAATGTTCTAGATTGGCAGAGACCCTGGAATAAACACCTATTCCTGATTTAAAAGACACATATGCCAGCACTGCTATTTGAATTAGACGCTCTAGATACTAAAGCAAATACAGAAGCTGTAAGATCAGAGGCACATACATAGTCTCAGTAGATCCGTCCATCTAGAAGTCAGTCTCCCCTTTTGCATGGTGTTTTAATAAATGTCATTCAACAAACTTCTAAAGGATTTACTTTTCATACCTTCATAAGTATTCTCAAGAAAATTAGGAAAAAACTACCCATCAAAACACATTTCCATTTTTAGACAGAACACATGTTCTCTGAGGGAAGAGGAAGTGCAGAGTACAAAGAACACCATCTACAAACCAGGAGACCAAAGTTCAAGTTCTGACCCTGGCTGCCAGCATGGACTCCCACCAGTCATTGCCTTTCCCTGGTCTGTCATCTGTAAAAGTGAGCGTCAGATTAGCAATAAGCAACACTGAAGGCATTTTCCAGCTCAGAACTTTGAAGACAAAGCTAATGAGTAGGTCTCCTCTCTTCAAACGGACATCTTACAGATTTCACCAAGTGGTCAAGGTTTATTCAAAGGAAAACTCAGTAGCGTAGGAGGCAGACTGTCAGCCTCGTCACAATGGGCCCCACCTACTTCCAGATCCTTCCTCAGCCCACATCCAGATCGTGCTCTGATCACACATCTTTCAGTTCCTCAAACTCGCCCCGCTTCTGTTGCTTTCAGGATTTTTGCATGGCCTGTTATCTTGGCCCAGAATATGTTTTACCAATCCTTGGTGTAGCTAACTTTTACTCATCCTTCAGAGGACGGCAGCCTACACGTCGTCTCTGGGGAACTCTGCCGGGCTGCCCCACACTAGTTCAGTTCCCCCATCATATCCTCTGAGAACCACATGTGTATCTTTTAAAGCATCTATCACAATTTTAATTCTATAACTTAGAGTTAGATGTCTGATGTCTATTCCCCCTAGAATATGCACTCCAAGACTCATGTACTGTCTCCTAAAACCCAGTACAGTAGCTGGCACACAGGCTATACTCAAAAATATTTGTGAGACGAACAAAGATGACTTGCTAATTGGTCGATGTGGAAGATGATTAAATTTAAGGTCCAGAGCTTCTAACCCCTCTTCAAAGCAGGGGAAATGGAAAATACAGCAGAGTAAAATGAAACCACCAGATACATAGTCTGAAACTGACCAGGAGAGAGAAATAATACCAATTAAGTGTAACGTCATTTAAGAAGGTTCTGGAGAAAGGAAAGGGCTACAGCAATAATATCCAAAATGCACATAATTCAGGAATTGACCAGTCCCTCATAGAAGAGGATTTCTCCTAATTCAAGATCTTACATGAAATATAAAGTGATATTGTAGAGGAAGATGTAGAGAACATTGTTAAATCAACCACACTCCAATACAAACTTTTTAAAAAAGATGAGGGACACCAGTAGATGTGCTTCTATTATTCACCTATGAATTCAAGTTTAATGGAACTCAAGAGTATCTAGCATGTTTTCTTCTATGATGTCTTCTGAATCCCTTTTAAATGTACTGTTTACTACTGAAACAAAATTGCAATCATCTGTCCTACTTTTTTTCCAAAAGTATAAATATACAGCAGTTTTACCATAATGTCATAACCGTAATTCCTGTAGGTTAAAAACGGCATTAAGAAACCATAAACATATTTCACTATGCCTTAAAAAAAACCCACCAAAGTCAAGTCAAAAGATAAATGACAAGTGGGAAATTTTTTTGCAACTGAAAATTAGAAAGAAAGAGAAAAGGGCAATTCTCTGTAATATACGAAGTATTGAGAAAAATGGGTAATAGGAAGACCAACGTCCCCAAAGATAGATGAGAAAGACTGTAACTAGGCATTTACAGGAAAGGAAGTCCAAATACTCTTCCACACATATGAAAAGACACTGACCCATTTCTCCTTGAGAGAAATGCAAAGAGACTATGTCAACATCACATTTTTGATCTACCACACTGGCAAAAATTCAAGTCTGATAAAAATGAGGTACAGGCCACACACACTCTCCCTCACACCCTGCACGTGGAGGTGTAAATAAATTAGTATAAGACCCGTTGAAGGCAATTGGCAACATCTATTCCGATTACACACGCACAGTGCATCTGACCCCACAATGTCACGTCTGGGAATTTACCCAAGAAAGGCAGTATCTCAGAGTGAAGGAACTCCTCTGCAATCAACTTGCCTAAGTGTGAATTTTGACTCTGCTACTCTCTGGGGTGTGACTTTGAGCAAATCACCCAACCCACTCTTAGACTCAGTTTCCTCATGTGTAAAACAAGAGGTAATAATACTGGTTACCTCACAGACTAACGTGAGGACTGAGCCAATACAAGAAAATGGTCTAAGAGAGTGGCCCGTGTGTCATATGTGGTAGGTAAGCATTAACAAATGCAATGTATTCCCTTAGAAATACTTAGGTATGGAGAAAATGATCCAAGTTCAAGGTTATCATAACATTGTTTGTGAGGCCAAAGACTGAAAACAAGTGAGATGCCCAAAAGTAAGAGCCAGTCATACAATGGATTACTATGCAACTGTAAAAAAGAATGAGGAAGCAGTCAGCGGATTGTTACGAAAAATCTCCAAAATATAATTAAGTGGGAGAGGCGCTGAACAAAGACTCAGCTTACCACCTTTTGTGTAAAACAGGAGAAGGCATATAATGAGCTGCCTCTGCTATTCAAAAAAACGCAATTAAGAAAATCAAAGAACATTTTAGGTAATTACATGACTGACGCCATACAGCAGGACTGATGCTGTAGGAGTTAATCATTTTGCAATATAAAACCAACACCTTCAACCTACACAATGTTTTGTTAACTCCATCTTCAATAAAGCTGAGAAAAAATAACCAATAAAGAAAAAACCACAAAAGAACTATTTAAAGGGGCAGTATTTTTTCTCAGGGCTTCCCAAGTGGTGCTAGTGGTCAAGAATCTGCTTGCCAATGCCAGAGACACAAGAGATGCAGGTTCAATCCCTGGGTCAGGAAGATCCCCTAAAGTAGGAAACGGCAATCCACTCTAGGATTCTTGCCTGGAGAATTCCATGGACAGAGAAGCCTGGCAGGCCACAGTCCATGGGGCTAAGAAGAGCTGGACACAACTGAGCGCACACACACACATTTTTTTTTCCCTCAAGCCTCAGATGAGATTAATATATACTCACAAATGTATGCTTTTTGATTTTATTGCTGGGTCCAAAGCAACATTGAACTTACCTAGGAACCTTAAACAACAACAACAACAACAACAACAAAAATAACACCTGGCTCTGATCCCCAGACTTTGAAGGATGTGACACCAGGTAGCAGGATGTTTCAGGTTCTCCAGGTGAGCAGAAGCCTGGGAATCACACACTGAAAAGTAAAAGGCTATTCCCTACAGAGGTCAAATGATTCCCACAAAGGACAGTGGCTCTGAAAGTAACCAGAGGCCCAAGCCCCCCAAGTCAGGGGCCCACTGTAAACACTAGCTCACCTAAGAGGAGAGTCAAATAATCTGGACCATCCCTTGGCTGTCAACAGCTGGGACCGCCCACCCTTTCCTTTCCTAGACTCACATAACTGCAGGGCCTGGCCATCCTGCCCCAACCCCCACGGAGGCGCCATTACCTAGCTGGCAAGAGATCCGCCAAGTATTTGGGTAACTTTTGGTAAAAGAATACTCGCTACTGGTCACCTCACTCTCCTTCACAAATCACTGTCAAAGCTCCATTCAGTTCCCGCTGTTTCTAAGTGCTGACTGACCAGATCCCTTTTTTCCTTTTCTGATGAAGAGCTGACCAAACGGAAAGCACCTCTGCCCGGGAGTCAGGCCGCCACCTCGCAATCCCACTGCTCCACTCGCCAGCACGCCTCCCTGGCCGGGAATTTCACAGAGTTTCCCCTGAGCCCCAGGTCCTTTATTTTTCAGGTGAGACTCCCACTGAAGAGTCTTTGCTGTGAGAGTCCGGAGAAATAACTGAGTTGGAACCATTCTGTGGATGCTGCATGAGCTGCAGATTTCTAGCTGGAGATTCTGCACCAGGACGCTCATTTTCTACCTGTCCAGGAGCCATCCGCCTGCATGCGCGGCCCACGGCTTCCTGTCTGGTGCTCTCAAACCCTGAGTGGCCTCACACCCGACGCTGTGCCGGACTTTCTAGAAGCCCTCGATGCTGGCCCACCTTGCTACGTACAGCATGGTTCCTCCCAGGATGCTTGGCAGACGCTTCCCAGCTCAGAGCTTCCAGGGGAAGACTACAAGATTTTCCTGCAGCAGAGCCGCAAATGCATGCCAAGATTCTCACCCTACATACACAAGGATGGTGGGTGACGGAGACTCACACCCCTGGGTGGGAAGCCAGTCCACAGACCTTCCTGAGGAGAGGCGGCGGCGGCATGACTGAGATGCTTGTACTGAGAAACACGGCAGCAGGTAAAAGGTCCCAGAGCCTGCAGTCAGCACACTAAGGAGAGATTTCCATCTGGGGCCAATGGCCTCGGGTCTCAGGCGTAAAGCTTCAAAGCAGAGGGGAAGCAAGGATAATACATCTGATTCCAGAAAATTCTCTGCTGTTGACTTTTCAAACATAAATTTCCTAGGGGAAATACTACTAATTTTTTTTTTGCATAAATGAGATAATGGTACAGTGGTTATGAAACCCTTATCAGAGATGTGAACGAAACTATTTCCGGGTGAAACCACTTGAAGACTGACCGTGATGGTCACCGGTGAAGCTGGGTGGTTTGTACGTTCACCCTACTTTGGTGCACGCTGGAAATTTTCCATAATAAAAGAAAGTTTCAACAATATCTTCTATCATCATAAAAAGTGAATTTCACAGCAGGGGAATGTAAGAAACATATTCTAACAGCATGACTGAGTGCCAGCCATTCAGGGGTAGGAGACAAGTCACCAAGGCGAAGAGCTCTGTCTCCCTCCCAAGCATCTGCATCTTCATCAGAGCCCTGCGGGCATGATGGGTCCCAGGCATCAGAGGTAACTCACATGGGCCCTCAACTGCTGCGGTCTGGCACTTGTGAAGCACCCCAGGTGTGAGTACATGAAAGCACGTGTGTTCTGCGAAGGAGGCAGCGGGTCTTGAGGATATTCGGGGTGCAGAGCGGCCCACCCAGGCTTTCCGTGTCAAAATCACATCAGTCATAAATGAGAACATGGATGGGAGGAAGCACCCTGGGAAAGTGGCTTCTGAGGCAGAAGAAAGAGGGACAGGAACAAGGCCACAGGTACCCCCGTAGTCATTTGGGGCTGCCTGTGATGCTATCAGTGGAGCCTGCGGTTCCGGCTGCCGTGCCTTGGTCCACGCAGATCCTCCTCCCCGGAATGCCCTTCTCTCCCTCACCTCCAACATCCTGTCATCTATGAAGCATCCAGCAACCACCCCGATCTACCGTCGTCATTGCACTTTCATCTCTGCCGAGCCGGTCCTGCGTTGGTCTGGCCCAAGAGTCCCGCACTGTCCTTGTCCTGCTCGGCGAGGGGGCGGGAAACCTCTGCAGGCTTCACCTCCCGGCTCCTTCAAGTCAGAGACTTCCAGGCTTCCAGCCAAATCCAGCCAGTGAAAAGCACAAGCAAGAGGCTGGAGGTTGGAAGGAGGGAGGGTGGGGGCATCTCTCCCTTCTTCTCCCCACCTTGGGCAGCATTCCGGTCTCAAGGCCCTCAGGGTTCCAGCTCTCTGAGTGACCCCTGCCCTGGGCTCTGATAACGCCACCTCCACCCTCTGTCCTGAGAGGAGCAGTGTCCTGCTGCTCCAATCCCCTGGGCTATCTCACTGCACCTCCTGGTGAGTTCTATTCTCAGCGACTCTACCAGTAAGATAACCAACTCCCCAGACTGAATTCTCTCCCTCCTGCTCTAAGGGTCTATTTTCCTGTGTGAACCCTAAACGGGTCCCATCTTTCTTCATCCTTGCTATGGTCATCCCTTTCTTACCAGTCTCCCAGCAGCCTCTGAGCTCCTTCATAAAGTCTTCTTGGGCTTTGGATGTCCTCCACCCAGGGCAGGGCACTCACTCCTATTTATACCCTGCCTTGCTCCTCAAAGGACACCTCAAGCATATAGCAGGCACTTAGTAGGTATCCAAAAACTAAACTTACTTAAATGAATGCCAAGGATACCTAATAATCTATAAAGAAGCCAGGCACAGGAAGAGAATACTCTTGGAAACATCTTTACAGTGTATGCAGGCAGAGTAGGGGGTTCCTGGAGAAAGAGAACCAGCCATGGCTCTCTTGACATAAAAGAAGTCATTTTTGGCTTAAGCCATTCTGTGATCTAAGCCTGGCCATACTTAGTACCTTACTTGAACAGATCTCAGTAATTAAAGATCTTAAGGGAAGCGAGGGAAGCAGGAACAAAGGAAAAGAAGTCAAGAAACAACAATCCAGCAATATACAGAATCCCACTTCCTCCTCAAGGGATATATATTACAATCTGATACTGATCTTTCAGTTCTGCAAGAACAAAGGCCTCAACCCAGTGGAAGATGGAATGACGAAGTTGACCTTTTCTGACCCTCACAACTTCAGTCAACTAAAGCTTAGACTCTTGTTAAACTTCGCCCCAATTCTACACTGAATCCTCTGCCCCAACCCCTTCACAAGTATGAATGTTGTTGTTGTTTACTCACTAAGGTGTGTCTGGGTCTTTGCGGCCCCATGGACTATAGCCCGCCAGGCTGCACCGTCCATAGGACTTTTCTGGCAAGAATACTGGAGTGGGTGGCCATTTCCTCCTTCAGGGGATCTTCCTGACCCAGGATCGAACCTGGGTCTCCTGCACTGGCAGGCAGATAAGATTCTTTACCTTCTAAGCCACCTAGGAAGCCCTGAATCTGCATGAACCCTTAGCTTAAAAATTCCCCAGTTTTGCTATTAGGAGTCGCTGCTTTGGGGAAGATCCCAGGTGTTCTCCTTACTTGCTGCAAAAAATCCTTCCTCCTGGGGATCACTGGCTTGGCTTTGTCTTGTGGCTCAACACCCACTAAGATGTGAACCCGGTTTTCGGGAAATGAAGAAAAAGAAGAATGATCTTTGAGAGGAAACAGAATCTAAGGATTCACTACCCAAGAATATAGAATCAAGGGCAAGGACTTGAGATCATGAATCTAAAAGGCAAGCAAACCATGCTCTACTCTGAACTCCTGCAAGGAATTTCATAGACCCTCACAGCTGCACCTGGTCACAGAAATACAACACAGCGGTTCAGAAGAAGGGCTGCAGCGTTGGGCTGCCAATCCATGACTCTGGCAAGGTAACTTCTCTCTACCTCTGCTCTCCCAGTCTGTAAATTTGCACCAACTGTTCCCTGTGGCTTTGTTTCAAGAGCTCAACGAAGGACTGCATGCTGGCTGCATCAGTCATTATCTTCAGCAGATCTCAGCAGTCTCAAACCCAGGTGCCATCAGGGCACAAAATGCCTCAGCCTGGGAAGCCGACAGGGAGGTTTGCCCAAGGCAGGCGAGAGCATCCGTGCCTTTCCTTCCCTAAGACCTCTTTTTCCAAGGGCTTTCCAAAATCTGAAGCCAAACCACTCACCTGTGGGCCAAAGGCAGCCTGCCAGCCTGCAACCCCTGAATTCTCAACAAGCCTTCTCAGCAAACCGAGGAGAAAACCAAGGCCCCAAAAGGATATGTGACTGCTGACTGGCCCCCAAGTGAGGCCACAGGGTCCCATTCTCCCTGAGTCACTGTAGCCTCAGAAGGAAAGGAGGAACTGAACAAGAAGGTCGGTAACATGCGGCCAAATAAAGGGAGCTACTTGAGACGTACAGGCAAAGATGGCTTCCAGGGAAAAGGAAAAAAGGAAGCTGGGAGAGGAAGGGCAGAAAAAGTTAGAGCGAATTCAGAGCAGCTTGAGGAAGGAGAGGAGGTGATGCCCTGAGAAGACCCAAAAAGCCTTACTAGGTGGTCCAGTGGCTCAGACCCTGCGCTTCCACTGCAGGGGGCATGGGTTTCACCCCCGGTAGGAGAACTAGGATCCTGCACGCCCGCGGCGCGACAACAGCAAACAGCCACACTGAAGGGAAGGACAGTGGGCTGGCTTCACAGGGGAGGAGACGAGGAGGAGGAAGACAGGCAAGAAGCAAACCCACCGTCACTGTATAAAGGCAGAAAAGGAAGATACCGAACATGTCCTGAGGGCTTTCATGAGCCTCACTGGTTATCCCTCAAACCTGAGTGCTAAGAGACTATGAGCCCTTCTGAGAGGAGATATGGTGGCTTAGGGGTCAGGTGAGATGCCATGTGATCACAGAGGCAGGCAGGAGCAGAACTGAGATTTTCTTCTTAATCTTAGGGTTTCGGGATTTCCAGGTAAAATACAAGATGCCCAGGAACTTCCCTGGCAGTCCAGTGGTTAAGACTGTATACTTCCAAAATGGGCCAAAGAACTAAACAGACTTTTCTCCAAAGAAGACATAAAAATGGCTAACAAACACATGAAAAGATGCTCAACGTCACTCATTATCGAGAAATGCAAATCAAAACCACAATGAGGTACCATTTCATGCCAGTCAGAATGGCTGCCATCCAAAAATCCATAAGCAATAAATGCTGGAGAGGTTGTGGAGAAAAGGGAACCCTCTTACACTGTTGGTGGGAATGCAAACTAGTACAGCCACTATGGAAAACAGTATGGAGATTCCTTAAAAAACTGGAAATAGACCTGCCATATGACCCAGCAATCCCACTGCTGGGCATACATACCGAGGAAACCAGAATTGAAAGAGACACGTGTACCCCCAATGTTCATCGCAGCACTGTTTACAATAGCCAGGACACGGAAGCAACCTAGATGTCCATCAGAAGATGAATGGATAAGAAAGTTGTGGTACAAAATACACAATGGAATGTTACCCAGCCATAAAAAAGAATACATTTGAATTAGTTTTAATGAGGTGGATGAAACTGGAGCCTATTATACAGAGTGAAGTAAGCCAGAAAGAAAAACACCAATACAGTATACTAACACATATATACGGAATTTAGAAAGATGGTAATGATAAGCCTGTACGCGAGACAGCAAAAGAGACACAGATGTATAGAAAAGTCTTTTGGGCTCTGTGGGAGAGGGTGAGGGTGGGATGATTTGGGAGAATGGCACTGAAACATGTATATTATCATATGTGAAACGGATCGCCAGTCCAGGTTCAATGCATGAGACAGGGTGCTCGGGGCTGGTGCACCGGGATGACCCAGAGGGATGGGATGGGGAGGGAGGTGGGAGGGGGGTTCAGGATGGGGCACACATGTACACCCATGGCTGATTCATGTCAATGTATGGTAAAAACCACCATAATACTGTAAAGTAATTAGCCTCCAATTAAAATTTTTAAAAAAGACTGTATACTCCAATGCAGGAGGGTCAGGTTCCATTCCTGGTTGGGAAACTAACCTCTTCCATGCCAGGAGGCAAGGCAAAACAAAACAAAAAATCAAGACACCCAGTTAAGTTTGCATTTCAGATATACTTACAAATAATTTTTTTAGTCCATATATATTCCATTTAGTACATATATGTTCCACAGTGGGAATACATATACCCTAAAAAACTACTCATCATTTACCTGAAATTTAAACATGGCTCCTCATCTTGTATTGTTGCTAAATGTGGCAACCCTATCTGGTTTCCAAGTCTTCGTTATACCAAGCTGTCTCCAAGAACCCCAGTGTGGAAAAATAGAAAAGAGTTAATGAATAAAAGGACAAAAGGGATGATTCACACAGACAGCCTTATGGAGGATGCTAATCAACAACACATCAACCTAAAGCCGAAGAACAAAAAACGGGGAGCAGTGGAACCCATGGGAATTTGCGAAAAGAATGCACCGGACTTAGGAGAAGCAGCACAGCCTACTGGCTTTCCTGTGTGGGCTGGCAGGTGGATTCAGGAGCCTCATCACATCTCCCTCGGGTTCCAAGGACCCAGAGCTGCAAGGCGCGGGGCCATGAAAGAACCACACAAATCAGGGATTCAAAGTCATCAATGCTGATCTCCTTCGCCTGAAAGAACCTGACAGGCAGCCCCCACCCCCAACAGGTAGCCTGGGAAGGAGGCAGGGAGAAACTTAAGAGACCCCAGCAGCCTTGGCTGAAGCAGACAGGTAAGAAGGAGGGAAGGGCACTCCTGGCTCCCAGAAGGCTTACTTCAGCTTGTTTGTGACTTCCTGAAATACACCGACTGTCTTCTTGCCCACTCTCGTCACAACCAAAAGCCTTCACACCAGGGCACTAAAACCCCAACAGTGCCCTGGTGGAAAGCACATTCCTTCAACCTTCACAAAGCCCCTAGGCTGCCACTGCTACTGCTACAGAGATAGCCAGAGGCAACAGACAGAAAACCAGTCCCACCTCGGACCTCCACAGACCCGCCCTGGGCCCCCAGGCCGGACGGTCCCTCTAGCACAAGGGCACTGCAAGCCTGCACAGTCGGGCAGCTTCAAAGAGTCCTGTTGTGCTTTCTGTGCTTCAGAGCAGCCGCTAAGCAGGAGTGGAACGCGTGTCTCAGCCATCAAAGTCCACCCTCTGGAACCCACACCCCCATGGAAAAGGGTCAAAAGTCACACGACAGAGAAGCAGGCTGTCTGCCTGCTGCCCACGGCACTGAAGGCAGAAAACTGGGCAAAGGTGCACATTAGATCTTTCTTCATGAAATAATGGTAGGAGCCCAACAACTGACCCATAAGAAAAAATGGATCTCTTAGGAAACTCGACTGCCTCCCATTACTTATACACGGCCACGCAGGCCGGTTTTATCCTGACTCACCAAACCCTAGGAAATCGGCCCAGCTCCCAGGCATCCCCAAGCACCAGAAAAACACAGGCCCTGAGATGTCAGACTGCAGAGCTCCCCAGCCTGAGGTCTTCAGAGAGATCGCCCCCTCTCAGCAACTCAGACATTTTTTACATCATCATATTACATATAAACAGGGTTATCAAGAACACCTTTGATTCTGAACCACATTTTGGGGAACAAGAGAAAGTATGTACGTACATGGGTGGGATGGGTATTTAAGAGTCATCTTTGATATCATTTTCTACAAGAATAATACAGAAATTATCAAAACACTTTGACGTGCACTGTTTCATCCAATTCTCGTATTGACAGTGGGTGGAGGCAAGACTGGTATTAACCCTAGAGACTATGGTTTTACCAGGTAAGCCCATGGAGGCTCAAAGGCTCTGACGGCAGCATAACTAGCAATGTTGCTAGAACGTCAGCTAACTGGCAGCCACATTCTGTAGGGCCTGTGCTGCCTCCCAATGTCCAGAGAGCAACACTAGGGAAGGAGGTGGGGCTAGGCAAGGGGCAAAGCCAAGCTAAAGGCAATTCCACAGTGGAATACTGCACAGCTGCAGCCAAGGACCGCTGCCACAGGTAACGCGGATGCTGCCTAATGTTAGTCAAGGTAGGAACTAGGATGTGAAACCAAGAGAATCTGCACACACACAAAATACATTCTGTATAAAGCTACCTACAATATAAAGTTCGAAAAGAAGCAAAAAATTAATCCTCAGTGTTAGAAGAACAAGTCACTTTGGGAGTGTGGTGAGTGGAACAGAGTACAAGGGAACTTTGGAGGGTGCCAGCGGTGCTGACAATGGTGAATTTACGGGTAAATTCACTGAGCACTTTTGCACTTTATTGCAGTGGTCCCCAACCTTTTTGGCACCAGGGACTGGTTTTGCAGAAGACAGTTTTTCCACAGGGCCAGGGTGCAGTGGGGAGGTTGGTCTGGGGATGATTCAAGCGCATTAACATTTACTGTGCGCTGTATTTCTAATCCAATGCTGCTGCTGTACTGGTCCATGGATGAGAAGTTGGGGACCCCTGCTTTACTGGATGTTATACTCCGTTAGAGAGTTTATGCAAAGTAAACCTCGACATCCCCCAAATAAATTCCATGAACTTTACTGAGCAATGGCTGTGCTAAGACTGTGGGAAAAGGCAAATGATACTTCAGATGGCAGGGTTTTATATGCTGGTCAAGCTACCATCACAGACCACCTGTGGCTCAAATCACTGTCCCTCCGCCAGGACGCTGAGGCTGCTCCACCTTGCCTCTTCGTTTGGGACACAGAGGTTGCCAAGGGGTTGCAGTGAGAATGGAGTGAGGCCCTGAACGTAAGGGGTTTTAGAACCGCGCCAGGCACAGAGCGAGACCAAAATACTTTGCTGTTATTACCATGGGATAAGACAGATCATCTCATAGATGACAAATAATATAGTACCTGTCTCCCCGTAGTTTAGAAGGAAAACACAAATGTCTCCACTAAGCAGTCAGAGATTATGAACATCCAGAAACGTTCCAACTGTTTCCCGCTCCCCACCCGTTTCTGTCATCAGCCCCCAGACGGGACCAAGAACAGAGCCAGCCAGGCCCTGCTCACCACCCCCCACTTTCCTTTCTTTCCCCATATTCACGAAATGCCTCCTCCTTCCACCACTCCCGCCCGCGCCTCGCTGAACTCCATCCTTCAGGTTCTCACTTCTACAACACCTCCTGAGAGAGCGGGCCCTCCGTGACCATGGTCCCTCTCCCGGCCCGAGTCAGGGGCCCTCCACCGGCCCTCCTCGCGGCTGCCACCCGTGGCATCCTGCCTGGTATACAGCAGGCGATCAACACAGTGGCTGAAAAAAATCCCCTCCTCTTGTGCTCGTCAGACTATTTTTAAGTGGAGGTTATAACCTGAGTGTAAAGAGACTGGTTCCAGCCTGCGATGAGGCGGGAGAGCTGGGGGTGGGGGCCCGATGGCAGAGCTACCACCAGAGGTGGCACACTCTGCGGTAACACGAGACAGGGTAAGGGGTGCGACAGACCCCGGCCCGACACTGGAAGCCAGTCAGTCAGAAAGTCTGCACACCCCACGCACTGAAGGCAGCCTCTTTATCGTTGTTTCTTTTCCAAAGCAGAGGGTTTGCAACCCTGGAAACACTCCCTGAGGCCTGGGCTGGCATCCTGGGAATGTGCGGTGGTAACGGGGCAGCCCTGACTACTCTAAATGAAGGAACACAACAGTGTGGGAACACAACTGAGAGGAAACGCCCCCAACAGGATAAAGGCACAACTGTTCATAAATTTGTTTATGGGTAGCGTTGTGCTTAAACTCTGAAGTCAGAGTTCCAATTCTAGCCATAGGTCCTCAGGCAAGTTGTAGAACATGTCTGGGTGTAAATTTGCAAATCTGTAAGGCTACACATCAGTGGTGAGGATTAAATCAGGATATAAGTAAACCGCTCCCAAACAGTACCCACACCATAGTAAGCACTGGGTAAACATGAGCAGTTGTCATAGCAACATAAAATTACTTGCAAGTAGTTCCATGCTGATAAGGAAGAATTTCAAGCATTTTCTTTTTCAGACTTACTTAAAGTATGATTTATCTGAAATGCTATCAAGGAAATTAAACATAAGATTTCTTTTTTTTTTTTTTAATGGCAAACATCATCTACTAGGTGCTAGGGCTAAATCCTTTTTCTTCCCCAGAAGACAAGCTTTCCCTGTGCATTAGTCCCTCCGCAGTTCTCCACATCTGGATGTCCACTCTGAGAGTGGATTCAGACCTACAGTGTGGAGCCTAGAGCTAAGGTGCCATATTTTTGCTGCATGACCAAAAAGAACCAGATACAGATCAGCCAAGAGGCAATTAAAATTGAAGGTGGAGCAAGATATGAACAGCATTTTAATTAAAGCTTCAAGACCTAATTCACAACTGCAACACCAAGACATGAAAAAGCAGCCAGCTGCTTTTGCACATCAGACTCCATTTTTTTCTTTAAAAATTAAAAAAAAAAAAAAGTTTAAAGTAACTAAAAATAGAGGTAACCAGGGACTGGAGGTAGGAGGGAAATGAAGAATTACTGTTTAATAGTAAACAGTTTCTGCTTGGGATCTTGAGAATGTTCTGGAAATGGATAGTGGTGATGGCCACACAACACTGTAAATGTAACTAATGTCACTGAATCATACACTTAAAAAGGGTTCAAGGGACAACACTTACATTGTGTATCTATTACAACCAAAAAAATGTCATTGTATCTTCAGTACTTCAAAATAAGTTACATGCACTCAAGGTTTAAAATGATGTGAAACAGTTAATAACACTTTTCAAGACATGGCACCTTGGACCAAAAGAAGTCCAAACTGCTACTTTATAGCATATACATTTAAAATTGCACTATTTGGTTAACAAAGACGTTAAAATCATCTAGCCGATTTTTTTTCTCTCAAATTTTGTTTCTATAATCAGAGGTTACTAAACCAAGCAGAGATACAATGTTTTGACTCTTTGTTTAGATAAATTAAGGCCTGCCTAGTGAAGAACTTAAAAAAAAAAAAAAAACCCAAACAAAAAAATCTCAATAGAATGTGATTACTTGAGTTAGTATATTAAGATAACTGAAAAAAAAACATCGTTTACATGCAAATAATTTCATAAGTTGATAAGCTCTTTCTATAATTAAAACACCAAATAATTTTTCTCTCAGGACTATTGTAGCTCTTCTATTTCAATCTCAAAAACCTCGACTGCCCAAGACTGTTCACTAGTGAAATTAAACACATGAAGGGTTGAATGCAGGTACTAGATTTCTAAGAACTTTCCTTAGCTCACCCTTAGTCCATTCTGTTTTCATTCTCTCCCTTTCCTCTTTCCTTCTATGGAAAACTTTTTTGAATTATGACCTACGTCTGTCTGGCTGAATATCCCAGCTCTGCTCCTCGGTACCAAACGGCCTCATCTGATCCCAAGCGGCCCGAGATGCCCTGGAGAGTGTTAACCCGCTCACTCGGGACACACCTGGCACCCACGGAGGCTGGTCTGATCTGGAACAGATGCATGCAAGATTAGCCCATCCATCAACACTGCTTTTTTACAAAACCGGAGTTTGCAACTGCCCATAAACTAGTATCTCTAATCCATTTTAACCTTAAGAAGTCTTTGTTTTCACAGTTTCCATTAAAGATTTAAGAAATTGGGTCCATCCAATAATGTCTGTGTAAGGAAAGTGGGTGGACCCCAGAGTGTAATAGGAATAGATGAAAAAAACACCTAGATAATTTCTATGGGCAGATGTAAATTATGAAATTAAAAACATCACTGACATTTCTTTTCCATCATCACCACATTAAAAGAAAATTAAAAACAAACAAAAAGGCTTTCAGTGCCACCTGGACACAGACAAATTGAGCAACAGTTCTCTCCATCACTGCCTTACAAAATAAACTCTAAGCTAATTAAACTGTGAGTGAATATGACACATTGTTTCCCTTAAAGGTATTCACCAAAAGAGATGAACTTTATTTTGGAAGGTGGAAGGTAAGCCAGCCCTCCCTGGAACCTTGGCACCAGTCAGCCTGGACCGCCTTTCTGGCTTCCACTTGTATGTTGGTTATTTCCGCACCTCACAACTCTGGACTGCAAAGTGCTAGAGAGGGAAGGCCAGTTCTCTCTGCTCTGAATTCCCTGCTGCAACCAGCCAGGGCCAAGCTGAACACCAGCCAAGTGCAATCCTGCTGGAGAAGACCTTACATTCCTTCTGGGTATTTTGGAGTATCTGACACCCAGTAGGCAGTTCCCAAGTACTTGTAGGTTGACTCCTCCCTGTTGTAGGCTGTATTTATGACACGCCATTCTATGCCTTACTGAAGAGGTGAAAACTTCCCAGCATTAAACAAGTGAGTATGAAAATGAATTTTAACTAATGGGGTGAATTCATTCTAAACAACCATCAAACTGTTATCCCTTTGTTAGTTCTCCCTAAAAGAGAAGATCTACACAAAGGGACATTTGCAATTTATGAGTTGGAGCACTGGGATAAAATCCACAGCTGTGGGCCTGACAAGCATAAGAGGTAAGAAAATCTGATAGCCTTGGGGAGGTAGGCAGAGTCTGCAAGTTAATACCTCTCCAAGATCCTGACTATTAGAAACATTTTCCAGAGCATTCGTTTCCCTGTCAGGAAAATTTCAACCACCACTGAGCAGGAACACCCTGAACCTGTGATCACCAGCTCTGACTATCATTCAATCCATCTATTAATAAAAGCAACTAACTGCCTGTGATTGAAAACAAAAAGCAACACCTACCCACTGAGGGACAAAGGACAGGAGGGAACAAAGAAGGTGACCTTACTCCTTACTCAACCTGGCTGTATGAATCTAAAGGCTCAGATCAGCATTTCTAGGAGTAAATGCTGCAATGCATGATTTGAGGAAGAAGAAAACAAGAATGCAAGTACACACTCTGTGACACTATCAACTCCCTAAAAATCCACTCTGCAAGCCACACGTGGAACTCCACTAGGATTCAACAAATCTCCCCATCCTGTTTGCAGATACTGCCCCAACTGGAGCTTCAGGTGCCTGCTATTTGCCCTGATACCTCCTCCCCATGATGGCCCACAGGTTATTTTCCAGAAGCAGCCAGGGGGCACTTCAACATTATATAAGATTATGAGGAATGCCTGGAGTGACCTGTCATCATCAATAAAATGGAAGAGGCAAACCTGAACCCCTCCAACAGAGCCACTTTCTCCCCTAAGCCTTGCTCAAACAACCCTTGGAAAAGTGAACCCAAAGACACTGTGTCCCCTTTTAGAGGCGAAAACGTACCACGAATGCCTAGGTATGTGCTACAGGGTTGCCTGCAATATCACCCATAACCAGAAGGCAAAGGTTTGGGACACACACTGATTGAGGTGGTCCCCCAAAGTATACAGTGTATCCGCTCATCCATACAAGGACGGTGAAGATGGTGTTTGCCGTTGCTGCCGACAGTCAAGAGAGCAGCTCTAAGAGCACAAGGACTGGAGACAGTCTTGGCTCCCTTGCCCAGAAGAAAACAAAAACACCTCATCACTTAACGCCTCTGAGGTCAGCCCAACATACCCTTCAGTGTCTACTGCATGCCAGGCTCTGAAGAATGGAAGCGAACAAGGCAAACTCTGCCCCCAAAGGGGAGACCTTCATGCTGGGGGCCTGGAGAGGAAGCGGTCTCATGAATGGGAGACTAACCCAGCGTGTAGCTGGCAAAGAGGCACCAGCGCACACTGAGGTCAGAAGGAAGTAGAGTCTGCTTGGATTTACAGGGTGACAGGGTGGGGAAGGACATTTGAAGGCAGGAGGTACATCTTAAGAGAAGTCAGAGAAACCTACTGAGATTCAGGAACTGGCAGGTCAGCAGAGTGAGGGCTTTGAGAATGTGAGCGGCGTGTCTCCGAACAAGCAAGGGCCAGATCACAGAGAGCGTGAAAGACCACAAAAAGTTCACCTGGAGCCAGAGGGCAACGGTAGCCACTGAAAGTCTGTGAGCAAGCTACAGTTCCTTCAGATTTTTGCTCCAGACCAGGGTCTCTGGTCTTGAACAAGAGTCACCATAAACCAGACAGTGGACTATTCCCCATCCTCAGCAAAATAAATAAAAGCACTAGAAAAGACTGTCTCGACCTCCTATACACTTTTGTAGGGCTTTTTAAAAAGTCAAATACAGAGATTATATGACACACACAGAAAAAAATCTAAGAATAGCCTCTGTAAGAAGACTGGATTTGTGTATAATCAGACCTAATTGTGAAGCAATACTTTTCTCAAAGTTGCATCTAAAGTTGGGTGCTTTCACTAGAATCTAATGGCGGGGGCGGGGGGGGGAATTAAAGCAAGGAAAAAAAAAGTCACACACTACACCTTTTTATAAGGGCAATGTTGATCTGACAGCTTCATAATCTGCCAAAACAAAGTCTCAAGAAATGGAAAATAGTGTATTGGGCTTCCAGAATAAATAATCTGAAATCCACAATATTAACTATATGGTGGCTTTTATTGGTTAATGAAATTGTTACACTGTTGATATTTAAAATAGCCAAGTTTTCTAATCTAAATGCCATACCAACACGTTTTTCTTCTATAATTTCAAAAGATGTTTGCATTCCTCTGTTTCCCTCAACTTCTATAATGAAAGACTAATTTCATAGATAGAAAAAGACACTTAAATTCTAGTAATTTGTCATGGGCCTTTACTTCCAAACCAAACACATGGCAAAGGTCTGAGCTGGTTCAGAGAACACCTTGGAGAACTAGCATGCCAGGAATAAGACCCTGCTTATACTTTGAGAAACTAGTCCAGAACTTAGGAGCCATTCAATTACTGCCCCAAACTACATTTCATCTTCTCAGAGAGCACGACCCCTGGACTCCTCTCACTACCTTGACTCAGATAATCTCCTATCACAAATTTTAACCCACAAGACAAGTCAGAAAGATCAAGCCTAACATCTAAAAGCTACTCAACAGTGTAACTGGGCATTTTTTTGTTTTGTTTATTTTCTCCACTCCAAAGAAGTTATGATTGATAATCGGCAGTCTGGCTCGACTGCTGATTTACTGGGAGAAACTGGATAATCACTCAGAACATTCCATTCCACCACTAACCCAAATAAAACACACCAGGGGAAAGCTGTGGTAGTGGACACTTGTAGACAAGGATGAAGGGCCTTGTACAGTTGATTCTTCCCCACAGATGATGTTTACCTCTATCATACAGATGTGGAGAACACAGACCATGAAACCAGTCCTTTATTAAAAGGGTAGCTTGACTAGAATAAGCACCTACATACCGAAAGAGACAGTAATGACCGCTGGTTAAGAACTTCTTACTGGCCTTTGGACTTGGCTTAAAAAATGAGGGCCCAATAATGAGATATCACTACACACCTACTAGGATGGACAAAATCCATGACAGATAACACCCAAATGCTAGCAAGGATGTGGAGCAACAGAAACCCTCCTCACTGCGGGTGGGCATGCAAAATGGTACGGTCACTCCAAAAAGGTTGGCAGTTTCTTAACAAAATGTAAATGCTCTCACCATACTACCAGCAATTAGCTCCTCCCTGCTTGCCCAAATGAACAGAAACCTTCTGTCTACCACAAAATGTGCACACAGAAGTCTCCTGCAGGTTTATTCACAGCTGCCAAAACTTGGAAGCCACCAAGGCCTTCAGTACGTAAATGGATAAGTAAGCTGTGGTACAGCCAAACAAAGAAATATCATTCGATGTTAAGAAAGGAGGAACTTCCCTGGTGGTCCAGTGGTTAAGAATCCACCTTCCAATGCACAGGATGTGGGTTCAATCCTTGGCCAGGGAACTAAGATCCCACATGCTGCAGGGCAACTAAGCCTGCACCTCAACTAAAGAAGCCTACGTGCTGCAACAAAGACTCAGAGCAGCCAAAAAAGAAAAAAGAAATGAGCTACCAAGCCATGAAAAACAGGGAGGAAACTTGGATGCATCTTACTAAGTGAAAGAAGTCCATCGGAAAAGGCTACAGATTGTATGAGTCCAACTATCTGACTTTCTGGAAAAGGCAAAACTATGCTTTGGTCACCTGATGTGAAGAACTGACTCACTAGAAAAGACCCCAATGCTGGGAAAGACTGAAGACAGGAGGAGAAGGGGACGACAGAGGACGAGATGGTTGGATGGCATCATTGACTCCACGGACATGAGTTTGAGCAAGCTCCAGGAGTTGGTGATGGACAGGGAAGCCTGGCATGCTACAGTCCATGGAGCTGCAGAGAGTCAGATACAACTGAGCAACTGAACTGATGGAAGACAGGAAACAGATTGGTGGTGGCCATGGGTTAGTGAAGGATGAAAAGGCTGAGCACAGGGGATTTTTATGGCACTGGATCTGCTCTGTACACTATCATGGTGCTACAATTCATTGTACACTTGCCCAAACTCATGAAATGTACAACACCAGAAGTGAACCCTTATAGACTTTGGGTGATTATGTTGTTTCAATGTTGGTTCATGGGTTGTAACAAATGTACCATTCAGCTGGGGGATGTTAATAATGGAGGAAGGGAGGAAGGAAAGGGAGTATTTGGGAAATCCTGGTACCTTCTGCTTAAGTTTGCTGCTAACCTAAAACTACCCCACCTCCACCCCCCAAAAAAACAACACCTCTCTCTTCCCAGGGTGTAGCTGACCAGCAAGGTACCTTGCTGAATTATGTTCAAGAAAAATCATCCACAATCATGTTCTGTGCTCAAAAATATTAAAGTTAATATCATAATTAGAGGAACTAGTAAGAGCCATGAAGACAAATATAGGATTCTGGTACCATCTTCCCTTCAAATAAAATTAGTGAGAAATCTACCAAGGGCTTCACTTAACTGAATATTTAAGTCTTTTCACAAACTTCCTGGATTGCTAGCAGCAAGTTTCATGCAGCTTAACCTTGAGACAGACTATGGCACAGGGTTGTTCAATGGAATCCTTACATCCACAGACTTACTTCATGTAGTCACACACATTTCCCCTCCCAAATTACAAACCCTAAAGATCAAACCCACTCACCACAGGCTGTGCCCTAAGTCAGTCAACTCCAACAAAACGCTCAAAGGAATCTCTCCTCTGCATTTGCCTGAGTTAACACCTGCCAAGTCTTAGGGAACGCAATAAACCACAAGCACTTTTTATTTATCTCCCTGAATATATTTATCAGAGATTAAAGAATGGAGAGGTTTCTGGTACCTAAAGGCTGTCATCCAGAACAATTTTAAAATTTGACTCAGTGAGGCCGCAGAACTTTTCACAAAGCATATTTGGTGAGACATCAGTTTTAGTTGAGCGAAGTTCCAAGGAAGCCACCACCTCACACAACTCTTCATGCCAAGTGTTCAGTGGCCTGTGATCTTACACACCAGGAATGAATGTGTCTGTGTACAATTTACAGACCTACTTTTAATATCGTCAGGTGTCAAACAGCTAACCCTTTCATAGTCTCTCCACCTCGCCATCCTCCTTCCCAAACAAAAACAGCCTGAATTGCTCACAGTTTGCAAGAAGCCAGAGATTCCATTTTATGCAAGTTTTACTACATTCTCGAAGAGACCAAACTCACCCTCTCATTTACTAACTCCAATCTTAAACTGCTTCCACCAACTTCCCCCTCTTCTCAAACCTCCACTCGCCAAAGACATCTCTCTCAGCCAAGAAGGCTCCAGAAGAGGCTTGGAAGTGGCTGCCTCTGCAAATTCCTCCCCATCCTACCAAAAGGGCACTTCAAGAACTTTACAGTCTGAATATTGCTCCCATGCCATTCACCAGAGCTGGATAGGAGCATGCACGGTGTCCTTCAGCAATCAATTTCTATTTAAGCTGCCCATCACAATGAAACTTTGGTGAAAACCTGCTTTCTAAGCAAATTCAGAATGCCATCTAGTCCCCAAGTGCGAGCCAGCACGGGGCGGGGGTTGCGGCGGGGGGGGGGGGGGGGGGGCGTCCGTCCTCCACTGAAGACTTTTTTCTGATACAGGGGCATCCTAAACTTGCCGCATTTCCTTTGCAGAGTTGTGATCTTCCATCCAGCCCCGAATTCACGCTTTTTTCTCCATCTGAAGGTTCGACCTAATCAGCTATTGTGGAGTAGCTATAACAGTTCATCCCCTTGCTTTCTTGATATTTCTCTTTCTCCTCCTGGCTGGGCAACTGTTTTGATCTCAACAAGGCTGCCTGTACGGGGATTCTGCATGTTAATGATGTGGCTAGCCGGCAAGGATAGGTGAGAGCATTCACTGTACTTTTCCCAGTTACGTTTCGCCTCATCACAGCTAATAGTGGCCTTTATAAAGGCCTGCTACACGAGAAGGGAGACCTACACACCTAATCTTATCCTCTTTAGGGGAGCCTCCGGGGACCAGGTGGAAACAGAACAGACAGCCTGTTCTCCCGTCAAGTATCTAGACGCCGAACCAAAATACCCCCGAGACAGACACTTCACCGCCAAGGAAGCAAACATACGCAAAAAAAAAAAAAAACACCTCCCTCTTGCTCGGCGAGGGAGTCAGTCGATCCCCTTCACCCTGGTTTCAGCCGGTCCAGGCTTCATACCCGTCGCACTGTCCAAGCCGGTATAAGATGCTGCATTCTCCCAGCTGTACACGGCCGCCGCCACCCCCCACCCAGGGAAACGACTTCCAACGGAGGTGGGAGCATCAGCTCCGGTACCCGCCCTTCCCTCTCGATCCTGGCCAGAAAAACTGCACTTCCCGGATTCCCGGCCACTCTCTCCCGCCCCCTCCCCGGGCGATCCAGCTAGCGCCGTCCTGATGCCAACCAAGTGCCCAGCCCAGCTGCACACCCCCCGCACCCCCGGCCAGGCCCCCGGAACAGGCCCCGGCTTCCTGCCTCTCCCTCAGCCTAGGACTCCCCGATTCTGGACGCACCCCTCAAGCAAACTAGGACTGAAAAAAGTCCCACCCCGCCCCCCCCCCCCAGCCACGCCGCCAGCTTCCAGCTCCTCCCGGAGAGGCCTCCTACCCCAGGGACGACAAGGGAACGAAGGGAGGCGGGGTGGTCCCAGCAGCCTCCTCCCGCATCCCGCGAGGGGCCTGGACCCCGGGGAGGGCAGACCCGCGCGGCCCCGAAGGGACACCTCCCTCTCTCTCCACCCTCCAGGGCCGGCGGGTCTCGGCGGCGACTGTGTGCGCTGCAGGTCCTCGGAAGCCTCGGAGAACCCGGGGGCTGCCCCGGGTCGGGGGGCAGCATCTCCCAGGGGCGGGCGGGGGTCAGCACCGCGGCGCACCCCGGGCGGGGCGGGGGGGGCACTCACGATGGTCACGCTGGCTTTGCGCAGGTCGCGGTTCTCCTCCTGCAGCGCCTTGCACTTGAGTTTGTAGGTCTCCAGCTCGATCTTGAGCACCTTGTTCTCCTGCTGCAGCGAGGCCAGGCGGTTGGTGAGCTCCTCCAGGCGGAACGGCGAGATGACAATGCCCCCCGACTTCCCCCCGCCGCCGCCGCCCCCGCCGCCGCCGCCGCCCGCGGTCGACGAGCAGGACGACTGCATGGCGGCAGAGCCGCCGCCGCTGCCCCCCGCCCCGTCCGTGTCGCTCTCGCTGGCGCTGTCCGCCATGGCCGCGGCGGGCTGCGGAGACGCGCGGGAGGAGGAGCAGGCAGGCGGCGGCGGCGACGGCTGCGCCGCGAATGAGCGGGCGCCGGGGCGAGCACCGGGGAGCGCCGAGCGGGGCGCCTGGCACCAGGGCGCAGACGCGGAGCGGCGGCGAGAAAGAGAGGGCGCTTCCCGCGGCCCGGGGACCTCCTCCGCCGGCGAAGAGAGACCCCGCCCGGGCTCGGGCAGTACTGCACCGGGGCTCGCTCCAGCCGGGCCTGGCGCGCGCGCTAGGCCGCCCGGCCGAGCCGGCCGAGAGCGCCGAGACCCGCCCGCCGCCGCCCTCCCGGCGCCCGCCGGCTGGCTGGGGACGCGCGGGCCGGCCCGCGGCGGGAAAGCCAGGCCAGCCTCCGCGCCGGCCGCGCGCGGTCGGAGGCAGGGCCGCGCAGCCTCTTCCGGGCTCGCGCCCGCTCCTGGGAAAAAGAAACCCAAAGCCCCACTAGGCTCGCAGGTGCTGGGGACACGTGGAAGGGTCCGCCCGGCCCGGGCATCCAGCCCCCGCCGCCTCCGCGGCCCCGGCTTCCGCTGACCGCGGGTGCTTCTGTCTCCCTCTGTCTGTTTCAAACAGACGCGCAGCCCTTTTAGTTTGATCTCTCAGTGAGCTTGCCTGGGGAGCTTCGGATAGCGCTCCCAGAACAGAAAGTTGCCCTGCAAGGAGCGGAGGAGGGCGACGAGACAGGCGCCACAGGTTAACCTCGTTAAGGAAAGATCTGCAAAAGAGACACGTCGCCCTCTTTACTCCTAATAATCCCATAAACCACCCTGCGCTCAATTGTCTAAACAAGGTGCAACTTTTTTCTTTTCTCTCTGCATCTTGCAGACAATGCCAGGACCTGTTGGGCAATAGGATTAAGACAGTAACATTTATCGAATCCAAAAAGAAAAAAAAAAAAGACAAACAATTTTTGTGGATTAAAACTTCTCTTGTAAGCGCCAGTTTTCCAAAGCAACTGCAGGCAGAGCATTCTGCTATACGAATAGTGGTGATTGAGTGGGAATGCAACATAACCATCATTTTCTTTCCCATCATCTTGCCCACTCCTAGAAAACTTAAGTAGGTCAAAACTAAACACAGATTAATTACACTAGTGTGGTCTAATTAGGGATTCTAGTTTTAAAGTATAAGAAATTCAAAATCAAAATTTGCATTTCCCCTTCTCCCCTTCCAAACAAAGGCTTACAGGAAATTGGCCCAGCAGGTGACAGGATTCTTAACACTTTACACTGTTGACACAAAACAGCTTTCACTTATGTATGAAAAGCAGAAAATGAAACCGACCAGACTAGTTTTATTACCCAAGCTTAGTCAACAGAAGAACAAACTTATGGAAACAATATATCGAGGGGAAATGGGGTGAAGTTTTTTCTATTGCTTTGAACTTTGGGGAAAGTTTATAGTGTGTTCGGAAGGATAAAGAAGTGGCTTTAATGATTTTTATTTCAGCTCCTCCATTATCTTTAAAACTAAATTTAGCCTAATGATTACAGTTTTTCAATGGCTAATGGAAACTGGTACCCAGGAATAAAGTTGAAACCTCCAAGTGTTCCAAATGACATCATCCTTTACCAAGATGGCTGCTTTCTGGCAGCTGGCTCCAAAATGCCAACCGCAATTAAACCCCAAATTTCTAATTATTTTTTAGTTTAATACTAAAGGGCTTCTGAATTAGTCACTGTTGGTGTAGCAGGAACAACAACAACAAAAGAGTTGACTTTGCTCTTCAGAAACGTTCAGTCAATGTAAATAACTCTGTTAGAAGTGACCAGTTTAATTTTCATTGAAACTTGCTCTTCTCCCTGACTTTTCCTTTGGGGGGATCTGCTAGAGGAGACAAACAGCTCGTTAAACTGGAAACAGGTTCTGGAAAACTCACTTGCTGGGTGAAATGGGGGAATAAAGCTAGCGGGGAGCAGCACCACAGGGGGAAACCCAGACTTAACATTCTTTCCGCTTTATCCAGCACAGTGATAGAATCTTTTAAGAGCCAGTCTGGCTTCCATTCTTCACAAGTTTCCATTGTTCCCTATCCCATAGTATCTTAAAGCTTCCACCTCTAAAGCTTACTTAGAAACACTCAGGAGACAAGTTGCCTTTCTCTTAGCTTTATCAGCACTGCATTCAGAGAGAGGACTTAAGTGCTACCAGTTGGCAGTGGGGTGGGGTTTTAAAGTGCTTGACTTTCTTAAAGGGCCCACGGTTACTGTAACTTAAAATGGATTGGTTTTGAATTGGATTTGGAGGAAAACTGCATTTTGACATGGTACTCACAGGCAGTAACTGTGTTTAGAAGGCCTTAGGGAGAAAGTCATCTTCTAAAGCTTCCCTGCTGATACAGATGGGAATAAACTGGAGAATCTTTTTTCACTGTGGTTTTTATTGTTATTGCAAAGCAGAAGCGTGTCTAATTTTCTACTTCTTGTAAAAGTGGTTCCCCTTATAAACAGACCATTTATCACAACATTGGTTCAGTAATAGGATTACAATGAAAACACTACTTACAAAACCAATAATATCATTATAAAACTTATTCTCAGTTTTCCCTGGGAAATGAATCAGAAGAATAAATGGTAGTATGTGTTGCCTGGAGGAAGAAGAAACAAATACAGACCATCAGTTCCATTGGAGAAATAACAAGATTTACCTTTGTCCAAAATGCAAGCTGCAAAAATATAACAACAAAGAAAAAGAATACATATAGTCTAATTGCAAGGTACAACATCTCTTTGTCTAATGCCATTTATTCAGCTGATTTACTCGGTGGCCTTGGAATGTTCGGTAAGAAAGTTAAGGAACTTCCCTGGTGGTCTAGTGGTTAAGAATCCACCTTCCAGTGCAGGGGTTGCAGGTTTCAGCCTTAGTCAGGGATCTAAGACTCCACATACAACTGAGTCTGCACACTGCAATGAAGAATCTGCATGCTGCAACAAAGACCCAGTGCAGCCTAAATAAATAAATAAAATTTTCAATTTTAAAAAATAATAAAGTTAAAATATAGACATAAATCACTGGTGATTTTTGTCTAATTTTTAATGGCTAACAATAAATTGCTGTACATATTACATTAGTATTAGATACAAGTGATTTCACTCAGGCTCTGAGTAGACTTGGTGGTGGCAGAACCTATCATTACAGTTTGTTTGTTTGTTTTCTAAGTTATTTGGCTGCAGCAGGTCTGGGCAGCCTGTGAGATCCAGTTCCCCAACCAGGGATCAAACATGGAGTCCCAGCCACTGGACCACCAAAGAAGTCCTCAGAACCCATCAATACAATTTTAAAAAGAACTGGAGTGGCCCATCGCCTTCTGAGATAGCTTACAATCTGTCTGTAGAAAGTGTTTCTCTCAAAATAAATCTACCTCTTACATATCAAAAACAATAATAATTAGAGTGAGCCACATATGACCTGGCTTTCACAGAGTGCCTGAATTTGGATAGAATCATAGACTGTGCCACTGTGGGGCTATTATTTCTTGAAAGGTAAATGATAGTAGAGATAACTGGAGTAACAGGCAAGTTTGGCCTTGGACTACAAGGTCAAGCAGGGAGAAAGCTAACAAAGTTTTGCCAAGAGAACACACTGTTCATAGCAAAGATCCTCTTCCAACAACACAAGAGACAACTCTAACATGGACATCACCATATGGTCAATACTGAAATCAGACTGATTGTGTTCTTTGCAGCCAAACATGGAGAAGCTCTATACAGTAACCAAAAACAAGACCAGGAGCTGACTGTGGCTCAGATCATGAACTCCTTACTGGAAAATTCAGATTTAAACTGAAGAAAGTAGGGAAAACCATGAGGACATTCAAGTATGACCTAAATCAAATCCCTTACAGTGTTATACAGTGGAAGTGACAAATAGATTCAAGGGTTAGATCTGATAGATAGAGTGCCTGAAGAACTATGGATGGAGGTTCGTAACATTGTATAGGATGCAATAACCAAAGAGAAGAAATGAGCATCTTAAAGAAGAAGAAATGCAAAAAGGCAAAATGGTTGTCTGAGGAGACCTTACAAATAGCTGAGAAAAGAAGGGAAGCAAAAGGCAAAGGAGAAAGGGAAAGATACATCTACCTGAATGTAGAGTTCCAAAGAATAGCAAGGAGAGATAAGAAAGCCTTCTTAGGTGACCAATGCAAAGAAATAGAGGAAAACAATAGGATGGGAAAGACTAGAGATCTTTTCAGTAAAACTGGAGATATCAAGGGAACATTTCATGTAAAGATGGGCACAATAAAAGACAGAAATGGCATGGGCCTAACAGAAGCAGAAGAAATTAAGAAGAGGTGGCAAGAATAAACAGAACTGTACAAAAAGTGTCTTAATGACCCAGATAACTACAGTGGTGTGGTCACTTACCTAGAGCCAGACATCCTGGAATGTGAAGTCAAGTCGGCCTTAGGAAGCATTACTACCAACAAAGCTAGTGGAGGTGATAGAATTCCAGTTGAGCTATTTCAAATCCTAAAGATGATACAGTTGCACTCAATATGCCAGCAAATTTGGAAAACTCAGAGGTGGCCACAGGACTGGAAAAGGTCAGTTTTCATTCCAATCCCAATCCCAAAGAAAGCCAATGCCAAAGAATGTTCAAACTACTGTACAGTTATGCTCATTTCACATGCTAGCAAGATAATGCTCAAAATCATTCAAGCTAAGCTTCAACTGCATGTGAATCAAGAACTTCCAGATGTTCAAAATATATTTAGAAAAGGCAGAGGAACCAGAAATCAAATTGGAACATGCATTAGATCATAGAAAACACAAGAGAATTCTAGAAAAACATTACTTCTGCTTCATTGTCTACACTAAAGCCTTTGACTGTGTGGACCACAACAAACTCTGGTAAATTCTTAAGGAGATTCTCAGATCACCTTACCTGCCTCCTGAGAAACCTGTACACAGGTCAAGAAGCAACAGTTAGAATCAACATGGAACAACAAACTGGTTCCAAAGTGGGAAAGGAGTCCTTAAGGCTGTATATTGTCACCCTCCTTATTTAACTTATATGTAGAATACTTCATTTGAAATGTGGACTGGATGAATCACAAGCTGGAATCAAGATTTCTGAGAGAAATATCAACAACCTCAGATATGCAGATGATACCATCATAATGGCAGAAAGCAAAAAGGAACAAAAGAGCCTCTTGATGAAGATGAGAGAGGATAAAAAAGCTGGCTTAAAACTCAGCATTCAAAAAATGAAGATCATGGCATCTGGTCCCATCATTTCATGGCAAATAGATGGGGAAAAAAATGGAAACAGTGGCAGATTTTATTTTCTTAGGCTCCAAAATCACTACAGAATGATGACTGCAGCCTTGGAATTACAATAGCCAGGACATGGAAGCAACCTAGATGCCCATCAACTGACAAATGGATAAGAAAGCTGTGGTACATATACACAATGGAATATTACTCAGCATTAAAAAAAAATTCATTTGAATCAGTTCTACTCAGATGGATGAAACTGGAGCCCATTATCCAGAGTAAAGTAAGCCAGAAGGAAAAACAACAATACATACTAACGCATGTATATGGAATTTAGAAAGACGGTAACGAGAACCCAACATGCGAGACAGCAAAAGGAACCTAGATGTATAGAATAGACTCGTGGACTCTGTGGATGAGGGTAAGGGTGGGATGATATGGGAGAATGGCATTGAAACATGTTAATTATCATATGTCTAATCAATCACCAGCCCAGGAGTGATGCTCGGGGCTGGTGCATCGAGATTTCCCCGGGGGAGGGAGGAGGGAGGGAGGAGGGAGGGGGGTTCTGGAGGGGGAGCATATGTAAACCCATGGTGATATCATGGCATTGTATGGCAAAAACAATTTTAAAAAAATGGAAAAAAAAAAAAAGACACTGGCTCCTTGGAAGAAAAGCTACGGCACTCCTAGACAGCATATTAAAAAGCAGAGATCACTTTGCCAATAAACATCTGTATAGTCAAAGCTATTGTTTTTCCAGTAGTCAAGTGTGGATATGAAAGTTGGACCATAAAGAAGGCTGAGCACCAAAGAATTAATGCTTTTGAACTGTGGTACTGGAAAAGACTCTTCAGAGTACCTTGGACAGCAAGGAGATCAAATGAGTCCATCCTAAAGGAAATCAACCTTGAATATTCACCAGAGGCCTGATGCTAAAACTGAAGCTCCAATACTTTGGCTACGTGTTGTGAAGACCCTAATGTTGGGAAGATTGAGGGCAGGAGAAGGCAGCAACAGAGGATGAGATGGTTGGATGGCATTACCGACCTAATGGACATGAGTTTGAGCAAACTCCAGGAGATAGTGAAGGACAAGGAAGCCTGGCATGCTGCAGTCCATGGGGTTGCAAAGAGTCAGATACGACTTCATGACTGAACAAGAACTAGTTCCTAGGTCTGGAACAGAGTTTCTCACCCTTGGCGCTATTTACTCTTTGAGCTGAAAAATTCTTTTGGTTTGTTTGCTTTATTGAAGTACAGTTGATTTACAATATCATGTTAGTTTCAGATGTATAACAGAGATTTAGTTAAAATTAGATGTGCTGTAACTATATATGTGTGTGTGTATTCTTTTTCTGATTCTTTTCCCTTATGCATTATTACAAAATATTGAGTATAGTTCCCTGTGCTATACAATAGGTCTTTGATTATATAGTAGTGTATATATGTTAATCCTGTTCTCCTAATTTCTCCCTCCCGCCACTTCCCCTTTGGTAACCCTAAATTTTATTTTATAAGTAAATTCCTTTGTACCTTTTTATTTCCCAGGTTCCATATAAGCGATATCATATGTTATTTGTCTTTCTCTGTCTGGTTTACTTCACTTAGTATGATAATCTCTAGGTCCATTCGAAAATTCTTCATTGGGGGCATGGGCAGATGGGCTGTCCTGGGAATTAACTGTAAGATGTTTAGCAGCATTCCCAGCTTCTACCCACTAGATATAAGTACTGTGCCAACCAAGCATCTCCAGACATTTCAAAATTTCTCTGAGGGGGGAAAAATGCCCACAGTTGAGAAACACTGATCTAGTGAAACAATCACTTTTGGAGGGCACGTTGAGTGGTTCTTCTGGCAGCATATTGATAACATAGCACTGAGTCATTAAGAGAGGTTCCCTCTCATTTCAAATTACCAGTGTCAACCAGCCAAGAGATCCTGTACCCAAATAGCTGCATTCACACTTCTTAACTCTTCTTTGCCTTCAATCACCCATTTCTTTAACATGCCTTTTCAATATTTTATACTTAGTAACATTTATCTAGCCTTGCATATGTAGTAATCCACCCAAGCAAGAGATCAAACCTACAAAATTAATTACATATCTCATCTGTATCCTGCTATTTCTTTTCATTCATTATTTGTCACAAGAAGCAAGACTATTTCTTCCAACAGCAGTCTAAAGAAATGAGTCATCAGCCTAAGTAAATCAAGTGAGAATCAAGGATTTCAACAACAAAAAAAATGAAGTATATTACTTATCTGTCTGAAGATTTGGCAATCTACAAAACCTAAAACATGTCTTGACACAGATTATATAGGACTACTGAGCAGGAAATGCTTTTTAAATCCTACTAAATATACAGCAGAGCTTGAAAGAAAGAAAGGGAAATCCCAGGCTCCAAAAGCAAAGAAGAAAACTAGAAACAAACCAAATGTCCACCTACAATATAAATCCTGTTGTATTCATGCAATGAAATAACATACAGCAATGAAAATAAACAAACTACAAGTACATGAAACAATATGAGTGAACTTCAGAAATACAATGATAAGCAATGGAAACCAGACACAAAAGAATATATGCTGTATGATTGCTTTTATATAACATTCAAAAGTAGGAAAAATTAATCTATGATGTTAGAAGTCTGAATAATGATTCTTCTTGGGAGGAGATATTGGTTGGAAACAATATTAAGAAACTCCCAGTAACCTTCTTTTTCTTTATCTAGGTACTTGTTACCTAGGTATGTTCACTTGTGATATTGAGTTATGTATTTATAACCTGCATGCTTTTCTATATGTATGTTATACTTCGCTAAAATGTATAAATCAAAAAAGGGGAAGGGCAGAGTACTATAAGCCAGAATAGTGACTTAGTAGCTGAAACAGGAACAGTAGCACTGTGAATCTTTCCAACCATGATATTTGAGTTTAATGCCCATCAGGGATAGGACTTTGAGGCCTTGGGCCTGATAAGGCAGGAAGATGTAACTAAGACACCTATAAAATGCAGCCTGTCAAAGAGCTACACCACGCTGAAAGGCTGGATTGCAGGATGGCGGTGGGTGGAGGTGGGGAGGAGTCTTCCTACCAGCAAACAGGAAGATAACAAGGAAGACTGTTTGCCTTAAACTGGGTTCAGAGTTTAAAAGAAAATCTCTTTGGAAAATTTATAATCTAGACCCAAGCCTCACGGAGTTAAGGACTTCACATATATACCTCATACCTTCCTACATGGTCCAGAAATCCCCAAATATCTTAAAAGTTGGGCTGGCATGGAAACTTGCTGGGTGATGGAAAGGTTCTGTCTTGACTGTGGCGATGGTTATGCAAATGTATACATTTGTCAAATCTTATCAAACATACTTTAAAAAGGCATTTGTATTCTGTGTAAAATCCTACCAAGAAACTAAACTAACAAAATACAGTTGGCATAGAGATGATAATATTCCTCGTGCAACCTGGCAGAAACAAACTCAAATTCACTCTGGAAGCAGTTTCAAAATGAAGATGGGGTTACAGTGAAAATTACAAAACACATAGAGAAATAATCCACTTTGAACAAAACTTAGCATATAATAAACAACAGGATGGTATTATTGTCCCTACAACTTCAGTTACGACTAGCATTAGATAGTGGACTTCCCTCGTGATCCAGCGTCTAAGACTCCAAGCTTCCAATGCAGTCATCCCAGATTCGGTCCCTGGTTAGGGAACTAGATCCCATCTACTGCAACTAAGGATCTCGTGTGCCATAATGAAGATCAAAGATCCCACGCACCACAACAAAGATCTGGTATAGCCAAATAAATAAACAAGTATTTAAAAAGACAAGTGTTGGATAGAGTTGAATTGGATAAAATTAAGTATGTTTAAAATAACTATGGCAAAACCAACACAATAAAGTAAAGAAAATTTTAAAAAAAGAAACTAAAAAAAAAAACCTCAGATTTTTAAAACTTAAAAAAAATTATAAAAAAAATAATAACTAGCCCCATAAAAAAAGGAATAGAAAGCATAAGACAGAAAAGACGTAATCAAAATTGAAGACAGAACAGTCAGAATCACAAAATAATTAACTAGAACATTTAGAGCTTAAAAACATAGTAAAGGAAAACATGTTAACCAGGAACACACCTGTAGTCAAAAACACTTGCTTTATCTCGCTTGTTGGGGCAAAGGAGAAGGTACAGCAGAGCAGTTGTGAGAGGGATTTACTATAGAATTTATGCTTGAACTAGGTGAACTATGTAGGGTTTAAGAAAGCAGAGGCTGGCTCTGAGTCAGATGTTGTCAAGAAGTGGGGGAAATTTGGCAATTGAGTATCTTGATAATTTTTATCTGAAAAGCAGGAGTATTAAAGCATGACTGGAATTATTATTGGCAAAGAAGCACTAGTCACTCATATTAGTCAAGGATTCTACGGTATTTCTGTGGCTGCAGATTGTCCTTCTTTCTATCTTGTTCCAAACACTTAGATGGAGGGGTTTATCTGGTCTTTGTTTTTACTCTGTTAGTATTATCTTCTTTCAATTAGGAACACCTGAACTGCCACTTGGTCAGTTTTTCAGTGATTAAAATTTAAAACCCTCAAGGATTTAAATTATCAATATTTAGCAGGTTGACATAGCTGAAGAGAGAACTGGCAAAGCAGAATAAGACTCAGGGCTTCCCTAGTGGTCCAGTGGCTAAGACTTCATGGTCCCACTACATGAGGTCTGGCTTTGATCCCTGGTCAGGGAACTAGATCCCACATCCCGCAACTAACAGCCGATGCAGCCAAAAAACAAAACCAAAAAGACTCAACTAAAGACATTTAAAAATAAAAACAGACTACTAACAAAGTCCAGGTGAAGAATTTCTAGATGTTCTACTGAAAGGCTCAAGATACAAGAAAGAACCATGAGCAAAGGCACTGGGAAGTTTAAGCGAACAACTGCCTACCTAAATGTATAATAATAATGATAATGAATAATGGGAGTAAAAACCAATGTAACAATAGTTGCTATGTAAGGGAGAACTAAAATCCTGGAAAACAATAACAAATTAGTAGAGAGGAATTGGAGTTAAGGCAATCTAAAAACTTTATGTTCAGTAGGAGGGCAGACATAAGGACTCACTTATGTTTCTGTTAAATGGAGTAATTTATGTAAAAAATTTAAGGTAAACTACTAAAGGATTAGAAATGGAGTTTTAAACTTCCAAATCAGTCAAGGGAAATAAAAGAGAACAGTAAAAGCTTGATCAATTCATGAGGTGACTTTTAAAAATAAAGGGTGGAAAGGGAACAGAGAAAATCAGAATAGAAATCACACAAACACATAAGTTAGAGAAATTTGTGCAAAAATATGAGACGCATAATAACTGTAATTGAGTCTACCTATAAAAAGACAAAGACAATCACACTGGGAAAAAAAAAAGAAAGGAAAAATCAGCCACTTAAAAATAAAACTATGAAACATTAGAACTAAAGACTAAATAAAACTGAAAGAATGAAAAAATATGTATTATATTGAAACCTACTAAAAGAAAACTGACTATCCCCAAGAAAAAGAAATGCAAAAAGGCAAAATGGTTGTCTGAGGAGGCCTAACAAATAGCTGAGAAAAGAACAGAAGTGAAAAGCAAAGGAGGAAAGAAAAGATATACCCATATGAATGCAGAGTTCCAAAGAATATCAAGGAGAGATAAGGAAACCTTTCTCAGTGACCAATGCAAAGAAATAGAGGAAAACAAAAGAATGTGAAAGACTAGAGATCTCTTCAAGAAAATTAGAGATACCAAGGGAACATTTCATGTGAAGATGGGCACAATAAAGGACAGAAACGTTATGGACCTAACAGAAGCAGAAGATATTAAGAAGAGGTGGCAAGAATACACAGCAGAACTTTACAAAAAAGATCTTCATGACCCAGATAACCACAGTGCTGTGATCATCATTTGGATATGGTGGAATTTGGAAGACTCAGCAGTGGCCACAGGAATGGTTAAAGTCAGTTTTCATTCGAATCCCAAAGAAAGGCAATGCAAAGAATATACAAACTACCACATAATTGCACTCATCTCACAGGCCAGCACTAAAAGAGCCTCTTGTTGAAAGTGAAAGAGGAGAGTGAAAAAGTTGGCTTAAAACTCAACATTCAGAAAACTAAGATCATAACATCTGGTCCCATCACTTCATGGCAAATAGATGGGGAAACAATGGAAACAGTGACAGACTTTATTTTCTTGAGCTCCAGAATCACTGCAGATGGTGACTGCAGCCATGAAATTAAAAGACACTTACTCCTTGGAAGGAAAGTTATGACCAACCTAGACAGCTTATTAAAAACCAGGGACATTATGTTGCCGACAAAGGTCCATCTAGTCAAAGCTATGGTTTTTCCACTAGTCATGTATGGATGTGAGAGTTGAACTACAAAGAAAGCTGAGCACCAAAGAATTGATGCTTTTTGAACTGTGGTGTTGGAGAAGACTCTTGAGAGTCCCTTGGACTGCAAGGAGATCCAACCAATCCATCCTAAAGGAGATCAGTCCTGAATATTCATTGGAAGGACTGATGCTGAAGCTGAAACTCCAATACTTTGGACACCTGGGGTTTCCCTGGTGGCTCAGATGGTAAAGGGTCTGCCTGCAGTGCAAGAGACCCAGGTTTGATCCCTGGGTCAGAAAGGTGCCCTGGAGAAGGAAATGGCAACCCCCTCCAGTACTCTAGCCTGGAAAATCCCATGGATGGAGGAGCCTGGCAGGCTATAGTCTATGAGATTGAACGACTTCCCTTTCTTTCTTTGGCCACCGGATGTGAAGAACCGACTCAATGGAAAAGACTCTGGTGCTGGGAAAGATTGAAGGCTGGAGGAGAAGAGGATGACAGAGGATAAGATGTTTGGATGGTATCACCAACTCAAAGGACATGAGTTTGAGGAAGCTGAGGGAGTTGAAACAGGGAAGCCTGGCGTCCTGCAGTCCATGGGGTCACAAAGAGTTGGACAAGACTGAGCGACTGAACTGACTGAAAAAAAAACTGAAGAAGCCATATTAAAATAAGCCTCTCAAAGAAACCAAAAAGGCAATAAGTGCTATAAACTATAACAGAAAGCAGACACCTAATAACCAAAGGAACAAATAGCAAGGAAAATTGAACAATTACAATGTTTTTGTACCTACTAATATAGCCTCAAATATATGTATTAAAAATTAAGAGAATTATAAATAATTAAAATTTATTAATATAAGTATAAATGGACAAATCCACAATCATTTGTGATGTGTGATCACAGCACATCTCTCTGTTGAAAGATTAAGCAAATGAAAAACTGAAGAGTATGGAAGATGTGAGCACAATTGACAAACTTGGTCAAGTGTGTGTGTATACACCTGCACCCAGAACACATAGAACAAGCATTCTATTCAAGCACACAATTAATCAAAACTGACAATGAACTAGGTCACAAAGCATGTCTCAACACATAATATCTCATATTTATTAGGTGCTTATTCTGCGTCAGGCACTGGCTAAATGCTTTGGTGCCTCACACATATTAACTTGTTTAATAACCACAATAACCCTACTGGAGTAGACACTATTATTATCCCCATGTTAACGATGAGGAAACTCAGGCTAAAAAGAAACAAAGAAAATTGCCTGAATTTATCAACGGATAGATTGGACAGTGGTTTAAACTAGTGTGGTCTGCAGATACAAAACTTTTTTTAAAAAGAGAAAATTTTAAAAGATACATGCAAGTACGTATCCTAAGCACCCTGAATTGATCTAAGTTTTACCATTTGGTCATTTTTTCTTCTAGTGTTTTCAAAAAGATACAGAAATCTTACAGTTAAGTCCTCTTTAACAACCACTCACAGTTTGATTTCCAACCTCTTCCTGATGATATATATGAATCCTTTTAGCTTTATGTGTTTTACAAATTTATAATGGCCAGTATGTGACACCATTAAAATGTTTAATGTTGGTTTTGGTGACCATGTATTTATGTGCAAATGTACACATATACATGGACATCAATTTCAACAGTTACACGGGGAAGGTAAAGAAGGGCAACTTGCATAGAAAAAAAAAGACTTGTGGTATAGACAAAAAAAAAAACTGAGAGATTTAGTGACTTCAGAACATAAACTATGTGAGAGCAAGTGACTAGAGATGCAAACTGAGATCAGAGTTTGAGCATTTTTCTATGCCACAGGAAGGGCTTTGAATTTTATCCTGTAGGAAATAAATCAGTACTGTTGATTTTTTTCTTTCTAAGGAGGAAAGTGATTTGTTGATCAGAAAATAAAATAGAGACATGATAATGCTTCACTCCAAATAATTTTCCTACATAACCACAATACAATGATTATCCTAATAAAATTAACTGCAATTCCCTTAATATCATAGAATATTCTATTGACACCCAAAATTTTCCGGTTGTCTTCAGCATGCCATTTACTGCTGGTTTATTCAAAATAAGATTTAATTTTAAAAAACCACTCATTGCTTTGCATTTGAATTTTACTTTTTTTGTCTCTTTAGTCTCTTTTATCTCAATAAAGCCTCCCATCACTTTTTCGTGTCATTAAAATATTAACAATAATTGTGGAATATCCCACTTCTAGATTTGCCTAATTTTTCTTTAGATACTCTTTTAACATTTTTCTCTACTTTTTGTGTATGCTGCAAACCAGAATTTAGGCCTAAAGCTGGTTTAGATTCAGGTCTATACTATAATAATATAAAGCTTGTTTATATTCAGGTTAAATATGTTTAGCAAGAACACTTCATAAGTAATTCTACGTGCTTCACATTCCAATGCATTAGGAAACACATCATGTCTGATTGTTGACTAAAAAATAATGCTAAGATTAATCACTGAGTTAAAGTGGTGACACCCAGTTTCCATTACTGCAATGCTGTGGTTTACCTTTTTCTTTTTTCCAGCAAATAGTTGGCGGGGTGGTAATTTGGCACCGGCTATGTTGTCATTCTGTCCTCTATCATCACTTGACCTAATGGTTTCAACATTCATGGATGACCTAGTTTCAAATAGTCTTTTCTTTAAGGGTTCCAAAATGGTTACTGTCTAGCTCTGTCATTTCTTCTACGTCTATATTAGCAGTCATTTTTTTGTAAAGATGAGTCTTTTCTCATTAGCTGAGGTTATTTGGTTGCCTTGAGATGATTTGGTTGCCCTGATAACACAATTCCTATTGGAAATGGGGAGTAAATGCTTAATTATATGGCATATACTCTTTTTAAGTATCTTTATTTATTTATTTCCATGTGCAATTGTAAGTGTTGCTTCCTGATGTGCATACAGATTTTTCAAGAGGCAGGTCAGGTGGTCTGGTATTCCCATCTGTTTAAGAAATTTTCACAGTTTGTTGTGATCTACACAGTCAAAGGCATAGTCAATAAATCAGTAGTAGATGTTTTTCTGGAACTCTCTTGCTTCTTTGATGATCCAATGGATGTTGGCAATTTAATCTCTGGGTCCTCTGCCTTTTCTAAATCCAGCTTGAACATCTGGAAGTTCACAGTTAATGTACTGTTGAAGCCTGGCTTGGAGAATTTTGAGCATTAATTTACTAGTGTGTGAAATGAGTGCGATTGTGCAGTAGTTTGAGCATTCTTTGGCATTGCCTTTCTTTGGGGTTGGAGTGAAAACTGACATTTTCTAGTCCTGTCACCACTGCTGAGTTTTCCAAATTTGCTGGCATATTGAGTGCCGCACTTTCACAGCATCATCTTTTAGGATTAGAAATAGCTCCACTGGAATTCCATCACCTCCACTATCTTTGTTCATAGCGATGGTTCCTAAGGCCCACTTGACTTCATGTTCCAGGATGTCTGGCTCTAGGTGAGTGATCACACCATTGTGGTTATCTGGGTCATGAATTTCTTTTTTGTACAGTTCTTCTGTGTATTCTTGCCACCTCTTCTGAATCTCTTCTGCTTCTGTTAAGTCCATACCATTTCTGTCCTTTATTGAACCCATCTTTGTGTGAAATGTTCCCTTGGTATCTCTAATTTTCTTGAAGAGATCTCTAGTCTTTCCCATTCTATTGTTTTCCTCTATGCATTGATCACTTAGGAAGCTGTTTCTCAAGTAACTTTAAATCAAAATAGTCAATATCCCATTGAGGCATATCTTGGAGTGGCCTGCTCTGAGCCTCAAAAGCTAATTATTTGTGGAGACAGTATAGATCATCATTACCATGAATAATAAGAATCAATTTATTGAATTTTAAATATTATGACATATATTTCCAAGAAAGGTGAAGCCTGTTGTATCTCTGTGCAATTCTACTCCTAGGTGTACACTGAAAAGAACTAAAAACATATCTCCACACAGAAACTTGGATGCAAATGTCCATAGCAGCAATATTCATAATGGCTCCAAAGTTACAACCCAAATGTCTATGAACTGAGAAATGGATGTATTAAAGTAGTATATCCATACAATGAATAGCATTCAGCCATTAAAAGGAATAAGACAGGTGACAATATGCATGAACCTTGAAAACATTATGCATGAAAGAAGCCAGACATAAAAGGCATGCATTGTATGATTCCACTTCCATGAAATGTCTGGAATAGAGAGCTCTACAGAGAAGAAAGTAGATTAGTGACTTCCAAGGACTTGGGGAAAGGAGAAATGAGCGATGCCTGCTAAAGGGTATTGTTCAAGGCCACATACACAAGACTTCACAGTTCATGGTTTTGTTTTTTTTTTAAGCTGTGCCACTCAGCCTGAGGGATATTAGTTCCCCAGTCAGGAATTGAACCCATGACCCCTACAATGGAAGCCAGCAGTCTTAACCAGTGGACCACCAGGGAAATCCCCACAGTTCATTTGCTTTTAAAATGCTCATTTGAATTGTCATGTGTTAATTGTCATGTGTCTAATCAATCGCCAGCCCAGGATTGATGCTCGGGACTGGTGCAGCGAGATTTCCCGGGGGGGAGGGAGGAGGGAGGGGGGACCCGGAGGGGAAGCATATGTAAACCCATGGTGATATCATAACAATGTATGGCTAAAACAATAATTAAAAAAAATAAATAATTAATTAAAAAAAAAAATAAAATAAAATGCTCATTTGGGGAAATTCCCTGGCAAGCCAGTGGTTAAGACTCTTTCCTTCCACCGCAGAGGATAAGGATTCGATCCTGGTCAGGGAGCTAAGATCCAGCATGCCATTCAGCCTAAAAAATAATAATGATGATGAAAATAAAATGCCTGTTCTCATGTGATGAATCAGTGGTCACAAAGCAAGGTCTTTTGAGCCCGAATGACCATCTCATTCAGGTTTGTCACTCACTCTTTTCTTTCCTTCTTTCCTCTCTTCCTCCATCCCTTGCTTCCTTCCTTCCATTTTGAATTTTTCACAATGGAAGTTTTAACACAGATACAAAATGGAAGTATAATGGACTTCCTATTCATATGAGAGTATAGTGGATGGTCAGGCAGACCTATTATCTTACCTTCAACAATTACCATCATTACGTGGCCATTTTTTTTTCCTATGTCCCCTTTGATTGTTGTGTTAGGTTTGGTACTCTGACAAATAAATGTAAAGGCAGAATAAGATGAACAAAAGATTTATTGGAGAAAATACTTGAAGGAAAAGTGGAAGAGAGCCAGAGGAGGCTAGAACTGCCAGACTGCAGTGCAAGGTCGAAGCCCTCTGGAGAAGAGAAGGGAGGTTAGGCAGGAAAAGCCTTAGACCTTGCTGCAACTTTAAGAAACTTTCAGCAAAGCTAATGCGGAATTTTTGAGCCAAAGTGACATGTCAGATGAGTCCCCGTCTCCTAGAAACTGGTCTGCTTTAGATCTCTACTCTCTGCTGCACTCGGTCATGGGCCGTAAATAGTCCATGCGGAGCACAGCCTAGGTGAAAACTGGTAATTTCAGAGTACAGTTCAGCTGCGTGCAGTTTTCTATGTTCAGCTAGTGTTTTCACAGACAAAATTGCATACAAATTCCAAATCTGCATTATACTCAAATAATTTCCTAATAAATCAATTGCCTTGGACTAAATTCTCATTTTTAATGCAAGTGTTAAACAGCAAAACTGATAGAATGGCAAAGGGCATCTCCATCTTCCCTTCAAGCAGAACTAAGAACATACATTGACAAACAAGGGGAGCCTGATTGGTCACCCAACTTATACTTACTCTGGAAAGATTATTCGCCCAAAAGGTTATTTTATTATTATATTTTTGTCATGCCAAGGTGGTTTGTGGGATCTTAGTTCCTCATACAGAGATTGAACCTGGGCCCTTGGCATTGAAAGCTCCATGTGTAACCACTGGACTGTCAGGGAATTCCTGGTTGTCATTTTCAAAATAATTTTTTCTAAGGTTCTTTGGAATGGCTCACCACTTAGGAATATATTCTTTTGTCCAGAAAAGTACTAATCAAAAATTTTAAGGGCCTTGAATTCTCTATTCCCCCACAAATAAAATAATAATAAAACATTTAATGTTGGAAATATCAGCACAGTATTTCCTTACAGTAACAAGTGTATAAAGCAAGTTTTTCTCATATTTCTGTAATTTTGGAAGAAATGAAACAGTACCAGAAAAAGTACAAATGAATATAGGAGATTCAGTTATGTAGTTTTTTTTTTTTTTTATTGTGATATAGTCTTAATTTCAGGCCATACAACATTCCCCAAAATAACTACTTACTGGAGTCTGTGAAATGAAAGTCAGTCAGTCATGTCCAACTCTTTGGGACCCCATGGACTACAGTCCATGGAATTCTCCAGACCAGAATACTGGAGTGAGTAGCTGTTCCTTTCTCCAGGGGATCTTCCCAACCCAGGGATAGAACCCAGGTCTCCCACATTGCAGGTGGATTCTTTACCAGCTGAGCCACCAGGGAAACTACTGGAGCCTACTAAAAAATACATTTTATCTTTAAATTCTCCCATGTTGTCCCTTTTTCCATGTTAAAACGTTATGGTTCTTCTGGCCATTTCTCATTTGTTCAGTCATGTCCAACTCTTTGCAAGCCTATGGACTCCAGGGCTCGAACCCAAGTCCCCCTAAAACTGAGTTCAACTGCCAAGTTAATGATTAATCTCTCTATCCAAAATGTTATTCCTTTTCTGGTCTGGCACCTGTTTCCCTCAAGACTGAGGAATATCAAAGAAACGGGGTTGAAACTGAGCAGGGCCTTGTGGGACACTCCAGGGCACAAAAGCACTTCGGTGTCTTCCATATCTTGTTTAGAGGAAAAAGTTTTCAGCCTCCTAGACCTTCCCTGAATTCCAAAGGGCAGATGCAAATAATTACTAATTAGAGTGAGGGAATTCAGAAGCAAAGGAAAGGAAATGATAGTGCAGCAACCAAGCAGCATCCAGGTTCCTCCTCAAGAGATGTACATAACAATAAGGTACATTTCTGAGTTATTCTACAGGAACTAGGTGAAACCCACCCCACCCTACCCCGGCCCACACACACTCTCACCCCAGACAGAGGGTGGTAACTTCAAACTGGCTGGAACCAGAAGACTAATGATTGAGATTCTTGGAACATGATCCTGTAACTTCCCTACCAACCAATCAGAGGAATGTCATATATCCTGCAGATCCCTCCCCCTGCTGCCCCCAGATTTTATCTATAAAAACTCTTTACTCAAACCTATGCAGGAGTTAGGGATTTTTGAGCATTATCACACTTTCATTCACCACAACCCGAGGTCAGTAGATTGCCTTTACTGTGCACAGGTGAGTGGACCTAATTTTGTTGGGTAACATATATACTCTAGTATTCTTCTCCCAGCCACATTATTGTGATGGTTCCTTTATGTATGAGTGTGAGAAATATTATTTAGTAGCTAAGAGCATTGACTCTAGAGTCAAACTTCTTGAATTCAAAACATGGCATTGTCACTTTCCCTCTGACACGATGCTATGCTATGTCCTTAAACTTCAAAGTTATCGTACTCCAAAATAGGGATTATAATACTTATCTTGTGGAGCTACTTGTGAGGATTAAATGCATTTGTGTATCTAGCACGAAGCAGAATCTGCACAAGTGTAAGGCCTTGACGATTATTTAGTCCTTACTCATCTAAATATGTTTTCTTCCGCTGGTGCTAACTCCTAATTCTCTCACCTTGGGCTTATACTTTTGTTGTTTGGCTCAGAGTGCAAGAATTTACATTTATCTCTTAGTCTCATCTTGATGAGAGCCTGGCACTCAGAATCAGATAGCTTTGGTTTCAATTTCAACTTTACCTACCTCTTACCAGAATTATGAGAATTAAATAAAAACAATATGTGGCAAGAGACTAAATCCGTGGTTCTTAACCAGGGGTGATTTATTCCTGGGTGACACTCAGTGTTGCTGAAATTTGACCTCTGTACACTGGAGGGTGCCAGGTTAAATGTGAAAGACTGAATTTTGGGGTGAAATAGAAATGAATAGCTTTATTGCTTTGCCAGGCAAAGGGGGCCACAGTGGGCTAATCCCCTGAAAACTGTGTCCTGCCCCGGAAATGATAGTGAGGAGTTTTACAGTGTTCCAAGAGCAAGGCATGATCAGCTCATGGACTTCTGACTGGCTGGTGGTGAGGTAACTGGGAGTCAGGGTCATTAACCTTCTGGTTCCAGTAAGTCTGGGATCTACATACTTCTGGGTGGCACACCATTAACTTCTTTCACCTAGTAGGAGTTTCAGTATCTGCAATTCAAAGGACAGCTTAGAATATTATCTATAGTCCTTGAGGAAAACCTATGACTTTGTTTAATGGCTAAAGTATTATTATTTTGTCTTGCTTGCCTGTTTTCTTTTCTGCATTTTCTCACTTCACTGATTAAATTTATTCTTTGAAGCTTTTCTACAGACAATAAGCAATAAGAGCACATGGGTGGGGGTCTATTCAGGTAAGCCCTCATTAGGTCCTACTCAGTTACATCGGCAGTGTTTGGAGACAATTTTGGTTGTCACAACTGGAGGCCGTTACTAGCATATAGAGGCAAAGTTCAGTTCAGTCTCTCAGTCGTGTCCAGCTCTTTGTGATACAATAGACTGCAACATGCCAGACCTCCCTGTCCATCACAAACTCCCAGAGCCGGTCAAACTCATGTCCTTTGTGTTGGTGACGCCATCCAACCATCTCATCCTCTGTCGTCCCCTTCTCCTCCCACCTTCAATCTTTCCCAGCATCAGGGTCTTTTCAAATGAGTCGGTTCTTCACCTCAGGTGGCCAAAGTAAGGAAGTTTCAGCTTCAGCATCAGTACTTCCAATGAATATTCAGGACTGATTTCCTTTAGGATTGACTGGTTGGATCTCCTTGCAATCCAAAGGACTGTCAAGAGTCTTCTCCAAACCAAAGTTCAAAAGTATCACTTCTTTCGCATTCAGCTTCTTTATGGTCCAACTCTCACATCCATACATGACTACTGGAAAAACCATAGATTTGACTAGATGGACCTTTGTTGGTAAAGTAATGTCTCTGGTTTTTAATAAGCTGTCTGGGTTGATCATAGCTTTTCCTCCAAGGAGCAAGCATCTTTTAATTTCATGGCTGCAGTCACCATCTGCAGTGATTTTGGAGCCCAAGAAAATAAAGTCTGTCACTGTTTCCCCATCTATTTGCCATGAAGTGATGGGACCAGATGCCATGATCTTAGTTTTCTGAATGCTGTTTTAAGCCAACTTTTTCATTCTCCTCTTTCACTTTCATCAAGAGGCTCTTTAGTTCCTCTTTGCTTTCTGCCATAAGGGTGGTGCCATCTGCATTTCTGAGGTTATTGATATTTTTCCCAGCAATCTTGATTCCAGCTTGTGTTTCATCCAGCCTGGCATTTTGCATAATGTACCATGCATATAAGTTAAATAAACAGGGTGACAAGATACAGCCTTGACATACTCCTTTCCCTATTTGGAACCAGTCCATTGTTCCACATCCAGTTCTAACTGTTGCTTCTTGGCCTGCATACAGATTTCTCAGGAGGCAGGTCAGGTGGTCTGTTATTACCATCTCTTTAAGAATTTTCCACAGTTTGTTTTGATCCACACAATCAAAGGCTTTGGCATAGTCAATAAATCAGTAATAGATGCTTTTCTGGAACTTTCTTGCTTTGTTGATGATCCAACAGATGTTGGCCATTTGATCTCTGGTTCCTCTGACTTTTCTAAAACCAGCTTGAACATCTGGAAGTTCATGGTGCACATACTGTTGAAGTCTGGCTTGGAGAATTTTGAGCATTACTTTACTAGCATGTGAGATGAGTGCAGTTGTGTGGTAGTTTGAACATTCTTTGGCATTGCCCTTCTTTGGGATTGGAATGAAAACTGACCTTTTCCATTCCTGTGGCCACAGCTGAGTTTTCCAAATTTGCTGGCATATTGAGTGAAGCACTTTCCCAGCATTATCTTTTAGGATTTGAAATAGCTCAACTGGAATTCCGTCACCTCCTCTAGCTTTGTTCATAGTGATGCTTCCTAAGGTCCACTTGACTTTAAGCGTTCCAGGCCAAGGATGCTGTTAAATATCTTACAGTGCACAGAACAGGTCCTCACAGTAAATGATTATCCAGCCCCAAATGTTAACTGCCTGGAGGGTGAGAAATCCTGCATAAATAAATTACAAATGTCAGCTGTTATCTGTTCTAGCACCACAAAAAACCTTTTGATATAATTTTGAATCCTAGGCTGACCTTTCTAAAATTTTAGCTCCTCCTCCCTGCTATAGATTAGGCTTAAATTTGATCAGCACATCATGTATATTTTTATCCAAATTATAAATAAAAATTGATAGTGTATAAGGACGGAGTGCTCCAGTCAAGTTACTGTTGAGACAGTATGCCTGGCAATTAAATGCACTGATAGGTATCTGTTAAAGTTCAAGTTCCATTTCTATTGATTACTAGTTGTGGACTGCAGAAGTTATTTAACTAATGAGTGCTTCAGCTTCCTAATTTGTAAAAGAGACAAAGAATTATAATAAACCTTTAGCATTTCAGGGAGGATTAAATGGGATTAAAGCAGGTAAAGCATTTAGTCTGGTGACTAGCCCATAGGAACTATTCAGTATTAACCAATCACTGTCTACGAACTGAGCATCCTTCAGGTGTATTTGTTCAAGAAGTTACACATTCCTTGCTCTGTACCCCAATCCACACCACAATTCAACATTTTGTCAAAATAACATTATGCTAATACTTGTCATAGAATTTGTTGAAATCCTCTCATCATACACATTTTATAAAAAATATTAGCTCTAATAACTTTCCTTCTTTCCTCCCTTCTCTCCCTCCCTCTTCATCTCTCATTTTTCTAAGACTATTGCCAGTATTGCAGAAACCTGAACTATGATTACCATCAACTCTTCCTGTGAAATTACTGTAGATGCTTCCTAACTTATTAGTTAAAATTCTATTACAAATTTAATTAGACAGTGGATGTAAATCACTTACCACCAGGCTTGCCATATCCAAAGCTCTAAAAAAAATGTTAAGAATGCTTTAAGAAAGCCAGGGAGTCCAAGGAGAGGCTAATATGATATAGGGAAGGGCCATTATCAAGGAATGGGGCTTGTATGTTGTAGAAAGATGGGGCTGGCCGCAGTGCCTTGGGATCTAAATTAGGAGGCCTGGGCAATATAAGAAAGGAATTGCAGCTTCGTGCAAGAGCAGGATTAGGGGGGGTGTCCTCCAGACCCCGCCCAAGGGCAGGGATACTAGTGAGGCAAGGCAGAGCGCCGCGCAGGTGCAGTGCCAAGCGGGAAGACCTCTCCCAGGAGGCACCACGCCCACCCAGAGGATGCCGGGAAGGATGGCTTTGCTCCCGCTGACTTGAGTGCTTCATAGCTGACCTGCGACCGCTTTCCCCTGAGTAACTGAGTCACAAATGGTGAGTCAATACATGAACGAATGCATGTATGAGTAAATAAACATGCAGGGCCCACACTGAAAGCCCGGGCTCATCCCCTGAGGCAGTGTGGAGAGGGAGGCAGTCGGCCTCAGGCCTCTAACTCTGCTCACCTGGACCTCTGAGGCGCAGGTGGGAGTTGGGGGCGGCGCGGTGGAAGCCTCCAAGCCCAGTGAACGTTATGTGCCTGCTTCTCGTCCCTTGAAGAGTCCAATGTTTATTTTGTGTTTTTGTTGTTAGACACTATGCATGACATAAAACTTAACTTTCGAATCACTTTACAGTGTATAGTACAGTGTCATGAAGTATATTGACCACCGATTTTTATTTGTTAAAATCAGCTTTAATAATAAAGAGCATTTCTTGAACTCTTACCGTGTTGTAGTGTAGCACTAAGACTAAAATTCAGAGTTCTTATTGTGGCTGACAAGTGAGTTGCTTTAACCTTCAGGAAGGATTGGATGTAGTGGTTCTTTAAATCAGTATGTATATCGATCACCAGTTGGTCTAAGTGTGATGAGGAGCATATCAGTCACCCAGGGAAAGGATGAGAGTGCCTTTTTACAAGGGCTTCCCTCGTAGCTCAGTTGGTAAAGAATCCGCCTGCAATGCAGGAGACTTTGGTTTGATCCCTGGGTAGGGAAGATCCGCTGGAGAACAAAGGACAGTTGCATCTCATCAGGTAGAGGTCACTGGATGGATGTTCCCATCTACATAGTTATGGATGGATGAGTAGCTGAGGGGCGAACAGTGTGGACTTTCAAACTCGACTCTGAGTAGCCAATCTGTATAAAACTCAAAAAGGCTAATTATTTGATTCTTGCCATGTGTAGGCAATCATTGAAACCAAGCTGTAGGAAACTAAAGACCTGTGGGAGGCAGGGAACATGCTTGCCAGGGGGATATTTGGGGAGGTAGCAGTAGGGGAGTGTGCCTTCCAGGCAGAGGAAGCAAATACAAAGCCTCCAAGACTGAAACATCCTGATGTGATTGAGATATAGCTGGGAGCTAATGTGACAGGTGAGGGAGACTGAGAACACTTGAGCACTGCTAGAGGATTCTGAATTTTTTAGAAAATATATTTTTAAGTTTTTTTTTTTTCTTTTGTCTCTGCCGAGTCTTAGCTGCGGCTCACAGTGTCTTTGATCTTAGTTAGGGCATGCGAACTCTTAGTCCCAGCAAGTGGAAACTAGTTCCCTGGCCAGGGATCAAACCTAGGCCCCCTGTATTGGGAGCACAGACTTCAACCACTGGGCCACCAGGGAAGTCCTTGAATTTTATTTTGAATAAGATAGGATGTCACTGGAGGGTTTGAACAAGGGTTCCATTGTGGCGGACAGAAAATAGGTGGTGATAAAGCTGAAGCAAGAATGGCCATGCATTGAAAGCTGTCAAAGCTGGATGATGAGTAAGTATGGGATTTCATTATGGTGTTCTCCCTTCTTTTGTATTTGTTGAAAACTCCCCTAATAAGTAAAAACTTAAATAAGAACCCCCCAGCTGCTGTTTTATAAGTAGCTGGAAGGGGGCAAATGCAGAAGAAAAGAGGTTCAGTTAAAAGTCTCCTATACTTACACGGAAGAGTGCTGATGGTGGCTTGGGGTGGTTACAGTAAAGGTATTGAGAAGTGGTGGGTTATTTATATATTATAAAGGGAAATTATTAGAAAGGATTTCTTTGGATTTGGATGTGGAGTGAGAGTGAAAGAAGAATCAAAGGTGATTGTGCGACTGGAGAAAATGTTATTAACTGAGATGGAAAAGTATGAGGGATGTGGGGCAGATTGAAAGTTCAGTTTCAGTTTATTAAGTTTTAAATGCTTATTAAAGTGTAGATGTCATGTAAACAGTTGGATATAATAACTTGAGGTTCAGAGAGAGGTCAGGGCTCGCGATATGAATTTGGAGCTAGCAGTATATATATATATAGGGTTTAAAGCCTTGAGGCTGGATGAGATCACCAAATCTAATTCTCTAATGTTCTATGATTCTTTTGAAAAACATCTTTCTCCTACAAAGCTCACACACACAAAAGTTGGGTCTCTGAGTAGAGAAACAATAGACTGTCTGAAAAATGACTGTACTCAGAACTGAGTGCACATATATTAATCACTTTTATGAGGGCTTCCAAGTGTCATTTAATAAACGGTATGGTCCTCGGCCACACTAAATGGAGTCCACTTGTTCTGGCAGCATGAAAAGAAATAATTTTACATCTTGAAGGGTACAGTGGAAGATAAATTAAGTCATTCTCTTTTTCAATGTCAGTAATCTCAGTGGTTTTATTGAATATAAATTGTTTCATTTATTAATATGCTAGTCACCCTTCTAAATAATATGCCAGTGAAAATGCCCACAATTATTTAAGCCAAAAACCATGTGTGAGGGATAAAGGAGTAAGGTTGTGTTTTCTCAGTCTAGGCTTGGATAGGTATCATGTTCCTTGGGTATTCTAGATTATTCCCCACAAATATATAGTGTGTTCCATATTGGCTGATTATTATCACTAGAGGTGATTTTTGAGCCCAGCCCTTAGATAATCAGAGTCAGTATGTCTGGGGTGGAGCACAGGAATTTGTGCCCATGTTTGGGAAATACTTCTAAGTAAACAGTTTCAAGAGCCATTTGATTTCTTCTTCTTCTACAGGTGTCCTTCTCATGTCCCATTTTCCTGTCTTATTATAAGGTTTTTTTTTTTTTTTTTTTTTTTAAATCTGCTTCTCTCCTGCAGTTGTTCACAGGCAACCAGACTCTGAGATGAGTTGGGGTGGACTGTGGACGTGCTGAGTTCAAGTTCTGGCGATTCTTCTCACCCTGACCCCAAAGTCACTCTCAGTCTGTGTTTGTCTTTGAACCTAAGCCTTTTAAGTTAGTGGGCCTCCACTAGGGTTTAGATTCAAACACTATCTTAAGGCAAAAACCAGAAAAAAGGAAGAGCCTGACTATAAAACAGGGAATCCTGCCACTATGGCACTCTGGAAACCAGAGAGGATATTTCGAAAAGAGGAATTGGAGCACAGATGAAATAGAACCACATTGAGAGTTTTTATGTCTTTATGGGGCCAGGCCAGGTGATTTTCTCCCACTTAAGGTAATGAATCCCCTGATTGTATTTGCTGACTTCTTGGGAGTGTCTGTGTCCCGCATGACCTCCCATGTTGGGAATCTTTGCTCTTAGTATATTCTCCACAGTGAAGCCAGAGTAAAAATTTAGAACATACAGATCAGAGCATATCACTCCCCTTTGAAAACTCTTTAAAGTCTTCCCCCTTGCACTTAAAGGCCGAATTCTTTTGACATTCTTCTTCCCAAAGGAATGATGATGTCACATCCTCTGTGATGTTTCCCTGGCTCATGTCTTCAACCCCATCTCCTAACTCTTTCCATGTTAGGGAGCCACATTGGCCTTTTGTATTTCTTTAAGGAATCGCATCCTCCCTATCCCTCCCCTTGATCTCCCCAGTCTTCACTTGGCTGGTTTTATCTTCACAGTATTTAATCTCAGGTATAATAATGTCATCTTATTTTCTATACAACATTTATTACTAGCTGATATTTTTCTGTTTACGTTTTTGTTTACTGGTTTATTGTGAGTTCTTGCACTATGGTGTAACCCCTGGGAACAGAGATCTTACAGCTGTGTCACTGGCATTTAAATCTGGTGTTTAGAGTAGTGCTGGGTCCAGGGTGCCCACTCTGTAATATTTGCTGGAATCAATAAATGAGTGAATAAGCAGGAGAGAAATCGGCAGGGCCGATAAGGATCAAATCAGTAAAGATGGTTATCTCAGGGAAGGAGTTTGTGAGATTTGTGGGAAGGAGGAAAAATCTTGCATGTTTTACTTTGTACTCTTCTCACCATAAAAGGAGAAAAATGACTATGGATAATTTTAAGTTTCTTTTTCATGTTTTTATGTATTTTCCAAATTTTCTGAAATAAACATGTTTTACTTAGAAATCAGAAAAGTGAAATAGAACACAAATAGTGATTATAGTTACTTAGCAAGATTTGCACTTTCAGTGAAACAAGCTTTCACGTTCTTGCATGAACACCATTGCTTTTGTTTTCTGCAAAGGACCTAGTCCTTCATTTTGGTGTGAAGCCATGTATTAGAATATTTTCTGAATAGGTATCTGTCTGAGTTTTCTTGGGCATCTCGAAGGAAAATCATAAGATTTAGATGGTCTCCATGGTAACTAGTTCAGAGCCAAGACTGATCCTTAAGGATAACAGCGATGGATATTCTAGCACTAGAGAAATTTTTGGATTTCTCCCAGGTTGGGTAGCTCCTTGTATGTTTAGTTATCTGAGTACCAGTCTCAGGAATCTTCTTTAGACAAAGACTTTGCTTTACAAATGTGATCTGAATGCAAGCTGGGAAAGAGCCTTTTGGATTGAAGTTGCTTCTTTTGTCTATAATATCTTGCCCCCCAAATAACACAATCTTCTCTTATCAGAATCTTCCTCATCCCTCACTCCTTAGGTAAAAAATTAACTCTTCGAATCCTGAACACCCCTCATTAACCTTATTTTACTCTACTTTATAAATATGAGTTTTATGTGTTTATTCTTCTGAAATATGGATGGCAAAGACTAGTGCAAATAGAAAAGCATTAATTAATATTATAGTTAATTTTATGTGTCAGCCTGATTTGGCCACAGGGTGCCCAGATATTTGGTTAAACATTATTTGGGTTTTTCTGTGAGGATGTTTTTGCATAACTTTAACAGTGAGTAAAGCAGATTACTCTCTAATGTGGGAGGACCTCATCTTATTAGTAGAAGGCCCAAACAATACAAAAATGCTGAATAAGAGCGAACTCCTTCTGTTGAAGGACTTTCGAGGTAGGATAGTTGTTCTTTCCTGCTTTTGGAGTCAAGGTGAAACCTGGGCTCTTTCTGGGTTTTAAGTCTGTTGGCATTTGGTCTTGAACTACACTATTAGCTGTCTTGGTCCTTCTTAGGCTTCCAGACTTCATCATCAGCTTGGCTGTGTTTCTAGCTGCATAGGTAGGTGTGTGTGTGTGTGTGTGTGTGTGTGTGTGTGTGTGTAGATAGACAGCTATAAAGTGCAAGTCATGTAGTTGTGTCCCACTCTTTGAGACCCTATGGACTGAACCTGCCAGGCTTCTCTGTCAGTGGAATCTCCAGGCAAGAATACTGGAGTGGGTAAGCTGTTCTCCTCTCCAGGGATATTCTCTCCTTCCAACCCAGGGATCGAACCCAGGTCTCCTGCGTTGCACGTGGATTCTTTATGGTCTGAGCCACCAGGACAGCCCAGACAGACCGCTATAGACATAGATATGAATAGATACAGCTCTATTCCTATTGGTTCTGCTTCGATGGAGAAACCTGAACAATATAAATAAGGTCCTATTATGTGTCAGGCCCTGGGCTATGAGAAGGGTTCCCCAGCTCTCTAACTTAAAAGAGATAATAGACTAACTTCAATGTGATAAGTGATCTAGTTGAGTTACAAACCTGCAAAATGCTGTGAGATGAAAAGCAGCACCTAATTGCATAAGGAGTTGAGAGGGATTCACTTGAGTTGACGTGACTGAGATTGTGAAAAATGACACCAGACTGAGAAAACTGAAGAAATTGAACTACTGGTGTCTGCAACAACATAGATGCGTCTCACATCTATGTGATAATTTTTAGTGGAATAAAAATTAGAAAAAAGGACATATGAATAAAGGTGCTATGGATATCATTAATAAACAAGCCCTTGACAATGAACTTGGGAGGAAAATATCCAATATCTTATTATTCAGTGTTGTGGTAGCAATGATTACCAAGTATATATGATGCTCTAAGAGGATATTGTTTGTTAATGTCCCCCTCCTCTCTATGACAAAAATAATTATTTTCTCGATTTGTTAGTTAGGTTAAAAACTGGACAATTTTGAAAGAATACATTTGTTTTACAGATATTATTGAAATTTAGCAAAATGTTTCTTGAACTAAAGCTCATTCTTAACAAAAAAATTTGCACTGGAGAGTTTACACTATTTCTTTGTTTTAAATTTTAAGCAAAAGTACTTGAGTTCTGTTTGTCTCTACAATCACTGTTGTACCATTTTATTTTGAATCCACTGTTTGAAAGTAGGAATATGTAGTACTACAGAGGTGGAGACAGAAACTATGCATGATGTCAGCTTGAATGATTCTGAATTGAGAATTTACTCTGAAATGACATGCATGTAAGGAGTCTGTGTGTAGTGAGCTAACTGTAGAAGTAAAGTTCTTTGAATTAACTTCCACGTAGAATAAATGTTCATTACAGAGGGTAATAAACATGTGCTAATTTAATGCTTAAACGTATCACTAAAATTCAACAATTTTAACAGCAGTTGTTCTAGAACAGCAGTGCTCAAACCTTTTAGTCTCAAGACTTCACTCTTAGAAATTTTTGAGCTCTTGGCCTTTTTTTTTGGTCTTGCCAAAGGGCATGTAGGGTCTCAGTTCCCCAAATAGGGATAGAACTCAGGCTCCTTACAGTGGGAGTGTGGAGGTCTTAACCACTGAACTGCCAGGGAAGTCCCACTTTGCTTTTGTTTATGTGAATTATATCTATTGACATTGACCTTGTTAGAAATGAAAACTGAGAAAAAGTCTAAATAATTAGTTTAAAAGCAAATTTCCATCTTAAATTATATAATAAATCCACTGAATATTAACATACATAGTAACATCCATTAAAATTCATTTCCCAAAATAAAGGAAAATTTAATATAGGAATGATACCATTTTACATTTATGCAACTGGAGTCTCATAGATGCTTCTGCATCCAACCTATTGCAATATGTTGTTTTAGTTAATGTATATGAAAACAAATCCAGCTTTATACAAATGTGTAGTTGGAGAGGGTACTTTAATAGCCTCTTTATTTTATTTTATCTTTATTTGATTTAATAATAAAAATAATGTAGGTACTCTTTAATATGCCACCAGAACTTGACAAAGGAAGTAGTTTCTTACACATTAATTTTTACCCTGCATTGATAGGTGGATCCTCAACCACTGAACCACCTGGGAAGTCTTGGTTACAGTTTTTCTTCTTGTGATGAGAACTTAAGATTTATTCTGTTAGCAACTTTCAAATATACAACACAATATTATTAGCTTACCCACTGTTCTGTAAATATATGGCAGGCATGACTTCCATACATCCCTATTATGACTTACTTATTTTATAACTCAAAGTTTGTACCTTTTGACCCCCTTCACCCATTTTGCCCTTTCTCTGTATTTATAATCTTGGTGGGTTTTAAATTTTTTTTTATAATTTCAATTCTACATACAAATGAAATCATACAATATTTGTCTTTCTCTGTCTTATTTCACTTAGCATAATACCCTCATTCATGTTGTGACAAATGGCAAGAATTTCTCTATCCATTCATCCACTGATGGATCGCTGGATTGTTTCCATATCTTGGCTTTGTAAATAATGCTGCAATGAACGTGACAGTGCATATATCGTTTCTAGTTAATGTTCTCATTTTCTTTGAATAAATACTGAGAGGTTGGATTATGTGGATCCATATCCTAGTTATTTAAAAAATTCTGAGAAACCTCCATACTGTTTTCTATAATGGCTGCACCTATTTACGTTCCCACCAACCGTGTACAAGGGTTCCTTTTTCTCTATGTCCTTGCCAACAATTGTTATTTCTTTTTTAGACAGAAATTATTTAAATTTAGTGAAGTCTAATTTAATAGTCTTTTATAATTTGTGATTTTTATTGTTATTCTAAGATTACATTTCTGGCATAAATTCCACTTGGTCATAACGTGTATGTGTGTACTCAGTTGTGTCTGACTCTTTGTGATCACATGGATTGTAGCCTGCCAACCTCCTCTGTCTTTGGGATGCACCAGGCAAGAATACTAGAGCAGGTTGCCTTTCCCTTTTCCAGGGGATCTTCGCAACAGAGATCGAACCTGTATCTCCTGCACCTCCTGCGCTGGCAGGTGAATTCTTTCCTACTGAGCCACCTGGGAAGGCTTTTTGTCATAATGTATTATCATTTTTACATAAAGGAGAAAAATCCATATGATCATCTCAACAGCTGCTGCTGCTAAGTCGCTTCAGTGGTGTCCAACTCTGCGACCCAATAGACGGCAGCTCACCAGGCTCCCCTGTCCCTGGGATTCTCCAGGCAAGAACACTGGAGTGGGTTGCCATTTCCTTCTGTAATGCATGAAAGTGAAAACTGAAAGTGAAGTCGCTCAGTCGTGTCCGACTCCTAGCGACCCCATGGACTGCAGCTCACCAGGGTCTTCCGTCCATGGATTGTCATTGGCTTCTCTGCATCTCAACAGAGGCAGAAAAAATTTTATGTTTTTTACAATATTACAAAATTTAACAGTTAAACGCTCAGTAATCTAGTGATAGAAGGAAACTCCAAGGTTATGCTAATCTTATAAAATGAATTGGAAAATATTCCTCATCTCTAGTCTTTGAGTGAGGTTTTTGTTTGTAAGATTGGTTTTAGTTTTTCCTTAAGTGTTCAGAAGAATTTACTGCAAGCTGTTTTGCCTTGAAAATTTCTTTGTGGGAAGGTTTTTGCTTGAGGATGTATGTTATGGATCTTTAATTTCATTCAGACTTTCTTTTTTAAAAAAATGTATCTTATTGAAGTATAGTTGATTTACGATATACTCATCTCTGCTGTACAACAAAGTGACTCAGTTATACACATGTAGACATTCTTTTTTAATATTTTTTGCATTATTGTTTATCACAGGACTATTGATTATAGTTCCCTGTGCTGTACAGTAAGACCTTGTTGTTCATTCATCCTATATGTAAACATCTGCTAATCCCAAACTTCCAGTCCATCCCTCTTCCACTCACTTCCCCTCGGCAACCACAAGGCTGTTCTCTGTGTCTGTGAGTCTGTTTATGTTTTGTAGATAGGTTCATTTGTGCTATATGTTAGATTCCACATGTTATAATTCAGTAGAATGACATTGTGTGTATGTACCACGTCTTTATGCATCTATCAGTCATTGGACATTTAGGTTGTTTCCATGTCTTGGCTGTTGGGAACAGTGCTGCTGTAAACATAGAGGTGCATGTATCTTTTTGAATTATAGTTTTCTCCATGTATATGCCATCCTGGGTATTTTATTTTCTGGGGGGCACTATTTTAAAAGGTATTTTTTTGTATTTCTTTTCTGATATTTCATTATTAGTGTAAAGAAATGCAATTGATTTTTGAATGTTAATCTTGGATTCTGATACTTTGTTGAGTTCATTTATTAGATCTAGTAGTTTTTGTATGGAGTCCTTAGGGTTTTTCTATATATAGTCATGCTATCTGCATATAGTGACACTTTCATGTATTAGATTTCGTAAGTTGTCTTTTTCAAGGAATTTGTCCATTTCATCTGTATTTCCACAACGTTATTGAGATTATATTTAATATCCCATAAACTTTGCTATTCAAAGTGTACAATTTTTAAAGTATTTTCTCAAAGTTGTGCAACTATCACCACAGTCTAATATTATAACATTACCATCAGTCCAAATAGAAATTTCATGCCTATTTGTAATCACTCTTATTTCCATCACCAGGCCCAGATAACCACTATTTACTTTCTCCCTCCAAAGATTTGCCTTTTCAAAATATTTCATATAAATGGAATCAAATAATAAATGATGTTTATATATTACTTCTTTCACTTAGTATAGCATTTTTAAGGTTCATATATATTGTAGCATGTTTCAGTACTTTGTTCCTTTTTTCCCCTTTTAAAAATGCATTTTTATTTTAAAGTATAACTAACCTACAGAAAAATGCACATATTTTAGACACAGTAAAAAGTTTTTAAGTGAATACTTTCATGAAACCACTAGACACATGAAGAAATAGAACGTTATTAGGATCCTAAAAGGCCCCTTGATGTACCATTTCCAAATTTAGCCTTTCTTTACATTACTTTGTCAACAAAGGTCCATCTAGTCAAGGCTTTGGTTTTTCCAGTAGTCATGTATGGATGTGAGATTTGGACTGTGAAGAAAGCTGAGCACCGAAGAATTGATGCTTTTGAACTGTGGTGTTGGAGAAGACTCTTGAGAGTCCCTTGGACTGCAAGGAGATCCAACCAGTCCATCCTAAAGGAGATCAGTCCTGGGTGTTCATTGGAAGGACTGATGTTGAAGCTGAAACTCCAATTCTTTGGTCACCCCATGTGAAGAGTTAACTCATTGGAAAAGACCCTGATGCTGGGAAGGATTAGGGGCAGGAGGAGAAGGGGACGACAGAGAATGAGATGGCTGGATGGCATCACCGACTCGATGGACATGGATTTGGGTAGACTCTGGGAGTTGGTGATGGAGAGAGAGGCCTGGTGTGCTGCAATTCATAGGGTCGCAAAGAGTTGGACACGACTGAGCAACTGAACTACAAGAAACTAATATCCTTAATAATACCATGGATTAGTTTAGCCAGTTTCTGAACTTAATAAAGATGGAAACATACAATAGTGCTTTATTTTGTACCTGCTCTTAACCATTTATTTTTTTGTTTTTTAACTATTAAAAAAATTGAAGTATAGTTAACTTTTTTTAATATTTTTTTATAGTTAACTTAAAATGTTGCATTAGTTTCAGTTGCACAGTAAAGTGATTCAGTTACACACATATATATGTGTATATGCTCTAGGATTCTATTCCACTATAAATTGCTGTTGTTCAGTTGCTAAGTTGTATCCAACTCTTTGCGACCCCATGAACTGCTGCATGCCAGGCTTCCCTGTCCTTCACTATCTCCTGGAGTTTGCTCAAACTCATATCCATTAAGTCAGTGATGCTATCTAACCATCTCATCCTCTGTCTCCCTCATCTCCTCTTGCCTTTAATCTTTCCCAGCATCATGGTTTTCTCAGTGAGTGAGCATTTTGCGTCAGGTGGCCAAAGTATTGGAGTTTCAGTTTCAACATCAGTCCTTCCAGTGAATATTCAGGGTTGATTTCTTTTAGGATTGACTGGTTTGATCTCCTTGTTGTCCAAGGGACTCTCAAGAGTCTTCTCCAGCACCATAAGCTATTACAATATATTGAATATAGTTACTTGTGCTATACAGTTGGTCTTGTTATTTATTTTATATGTAGTAATGTCAGTTTCAGTGCAGTTCAGTTCATTTGCTCAGTCGTGTCTGTCTGTTTTTGTGACCCCATGGACCGCAGCACGCCAGGCCTCCCTGTCCATCGCCAACTCCGAGTTTACTCAAACTCATTTCCAAGAGTCGGTGATGACATCCAACCATCTCATCCTCTGTGGTCCCCTTCTCCTCCTGCCTTTGATCTTTCCCAGCATCAGGATCTTTTGAGATGAGTCAGTTCTTCCCATCAGGTAGCAAAAGTATTAGAGTTTCAGCTTCAGCATCAGTCCTTCCAATGAATAGTCAAGACTGATCTCCTTTAGGATGGACTGGTTGGATCTCCTTGCAGTCCAAGGGACTCTCAAGTGTCTTGTCCAACACCACAGTTCAAAAGCATCAATTCTTCAGTTTCCTTTATAGTCCAACTCTCACAACCATACATGACTACTGGAAAAAAAAATAGCTTTGACTAGATGGACCTTTGTTGGCAAAGTAACGTCTCTGCTTTTTAATATGCTGTCTGCATTCGTCATAGCTTTTCTTCCAAGGAGCAAGCATCTCTTAATTTCATAGCTTCAGTCACCATCTTCAGTGATTTTGGAGCACCGCCCAAAAAGTCTGCCACTCTTTCCACTGTTTCCCTATCTATTTGCCATGAAGTGATGGAACCAGATGCCATGATCTTAGTTTTCTGAATGTTGAGCTTTAAGCCAACTTTTTCACTCTCCTCTTTCACCTTCATCAAGAGGCTCTTTAGTTCTTCTTCACTTTCTGCCATAAGGGTGGTGCTATCTGCATATCTGAGGTTATTGGTATTTCTCCGGGCAATCTTGATTCCAGCTTGTGCTTCTTCCAGCCCAGCATTTCTCATGATGTACTCTGCATATAAGTTAAATAAGCAGGGTGACAATATATAGCCTTGACATACTCCTTTCCCTATTTGGAACCAGTCTGTTATTCTATGTCCAGTTCTAACTGTTTTTTCCTGACCTGCATACAGATTTCTCAGGAGGCAGGTCAGGTGGTCTGGTATTCCCATCTGTTTAAGAATTTTCCACAGTTTGTTGTGGTCCACACAGTCAAGGCTTTGGCATAGGCAATAAAGCAAAACTAGATATTTTCTGGAACTCTTTTGCTTTTTTTTTGATGATCCAATGGGTGTTGGCCATTTGATCTCTGGTTCCTCTGACTTTTCTAAATCCAGCTTGCACATCTGGAAGTTCATGGTTCATGTACTGTTGAAGCCTGGCTTGGAGAATTTTGAGCATTACTTTACTAGCATGTGAGATGAACGCAATTGTTCAGTAGTTTGAGCACTCTTTGGCATTGCCTTTCTTTGGGATTGGAATGAAAACTGACCTTTTCCAGTCCTGTGGCCACTGCTGAGTTTTCCAGATTTGCTGGCATATTGAGTGCAGCACTTTCACAGCATCAACTTTTAGAATTTGAAATAGCTCAATTGTAGTTCTGTCACCTCTTCTAGCTTTGTTCATAGTGATGCTTCCTAAGGCCCACTTGACTTCGCATTCTGGGATGTCTGACTCTAGGTGAGTGATCACACTATCGTGATTATCTGGGTTGTGGAGATTGTTTTTGTATAGTTCTTCTGTGTATTCTTGCCACCTCTCCTTAACATCTTCTGTATCCATCATGTCCCTATCATTTCTGGCCTTTATTGTGCCCATCTTTGCTTGAAATGTTCCATTGGTATCTCTAATTTTCTTGAAGAGATCACTAGTCTTTCCCATTCTAATCTTTTCCTCTATTTCTTTGCATTGATCACTGAGGAAGTCTTTCTTATCTTTCCTTGCTGTTCTTTGGAACTCTGCATTCAGATGGGAATATCTTTCCTTTTCTCCTTTGCCTTTCACTTCTCTTCTTTCCTCAGCTATTTGTAAGGCCCCCTCAGATAACCATTTTGCCTTTTTGCATTTCTCTTCCTTGGTTATGGTCTTGATCCCTGCCTCCTGTACATCACAAGCCTCTGTCCATAGTTCTTCAGGCACTCTTTCTATCAGATCTAATCATTTGAATCTATTTTTCACTTCCACTGTATAATTGTAAGGCATTTGATTTAGGTCATACCCGAATGATCTAGCAGTTTTCACTACTTCTTCAATTTAAGTCTGAATTTGGCAATAAGGAGTTCATAGTCTGTGCCACAGTCCATTCCAGTCTTTTTTTTTTTTGCTGACTGTATAGAACTTCTCCATCTTTGGCTGCAAAGAACACAATCAACCTGATTTCAGTATTGACCATCTGGTGATTTCCAGGTGTAGAATCTTCTCTTGTGTTGTTGGAAGAGGGTGTTTGCTATGACCAGTGCATTCCCTTGGCAAAACTCTACTAGCTTTTGCCCTGTTTCATTCTGTACTCCAAAGCCAAATTTACCTATTACCCCAGGTATTTCTTGACATCCTTCTTTTGCATTCCAGTCCCCTATAATGAAAAGGACATCTTTTTGGGGTGTTAGTTCTATAAGGTCTTGTAGGTCTTCATAGAACTGTTCAGCGTCAGCTTCTTCAGCATTATGGTCAGGACATAGACTTGGATTACTGTAGTATTGAGTGGTTTGCCTTGGAAACGAACAGAGATCATTTTGTTGTTTTTGAGATTGCATCCAAGTACTGCATTTCAGACTCTTTTGTTGACTGTGATGGCTACTCCTTTTCTTCTAAGGGATCCTTGCCCACAGTAGTAGATAATTGGAGTTAAATTCACCCATTCCAGTGCATTTTAGTTTACTGATTCCTAAAATGTTGACATTCACTCTTACCATCTCCTGTTTGACCACTTCCAATATGCCTTGATTCATGGACCTAACATTCCAGGTTCCTATGCAATAATGCTTTTTATAGCATTGGACTTTATTTCCATCACCAGTCATATCCACAACTGGATGTTGTTTTTGTTATACAGTTGGTCTTGTTAATTTTATATATAGTAATGTCAGTTTAGTAACCACAAATATCTAATTTATCAACTCTGTATTTTTTAAAAGATTTTAGAGAAGTTTTAGTTTCACAACAATTGAGAGATAGTTTTCTCATATATCTCCTGCTCCCATACATGTAGAGTCTCTCTGCATTATCAGCCTTACTCACCAGAATGTTAATTTGGTGTATTGTACCATTGTACTATTGTAGATTGTACAGTGTTACTGGGGATGGACCTACATTGATACATAATCATCCAGAGTTATCCACCATTTATAGATTCACTTTTGCTGCTATACATTCTCTGGGTTTGGACACATGTATACTGACAGATGGTTAAATAGCATCACTGACTTAATAGACATGAACTTGAGCAAACTCTGGGAGGTAGTGGAAGACAGGGTAGCCTGGCATGCTGCTGTCCAAGGGGTCACAAAGAGTTGGACATGACTGAGAAACTGAATGATAACAATATATGGACATATATCCATCATTTTAAAATCAAACAGAGAATTTTCACTGCCCTAAAAATCTGCTTTTTCCCTTTTAATTGCTGAATGTTGTTTCATTATAGATATATACTACATTTTATTTATCCATTGACTAGCTGGTAGACAGCTGGATTGTTTTCACCTTTATGAATTTGCTGCTATGAACAAATTTAAGTACTATTTTTTTGCATGAAACATTAATTTCTCTTCTGTTGATAACTGGGAATGGAACTGCTGAGTCATATAGAAACTCTGTGTTTAACGTTTTGTGAAACTGCTTTCAAAAGTGGCTGATATCATTTTATATTGCTGCTAGCAATATATAACAGCTCTAATTTCTCAGCAGTTTTGCCCAGGCTTGTTATTTTGTTATTATTATTTTATTTTAGCAATCCTGACATTTATGAAATGGTATCATTGCAGTTTTGATTTGTGTTTACATGATGACTAATGATTTTGAGCTTCTTTTTTATGTTTATTGACTATGTGTGCATGTTCTTCTTTGGAGAAATGTATGTTGAAATCTGTTTCCTGTTTTCTTTTTCTGATTTCTCAAAGTGAATTTATTAGATCTCTTGGTTGCATATGACAGAAACCACTTGTGAAGCACAGGAAAGACTGAACACAAACACTGGGTACTATAAAATACCCTGGAAATTCTCTATCTTCTGTTTATATCTCCTTCTCAATTGCATCATTCTTAGCACTCAAAGTCTGGTCTTCCATTTTCAGGCCACATGGCAGAACACAGTTATTACTAATTATTCTTAAGTTGTCTTTCTTCATTTTAAAAGAACAATCAGATGTTTCTCAGTCGTAGTCTAATTTTTCCATGGAAAGGATTCTAATTGTCACAACTGGGATTATGTGCCCATCTAAAGACCAAATAAATAACTGTGGCCAAGAGAGTGGTAATCCAAATGATAGCCATGTGAATCTGGGACATTTGTGGGCAACTATGACCTTCTAGCACACAGGCCATTGAGCAAAGAATATTTTTTCATTGTTTTTTTTTCATTTTTAAAGAATTAGAGGGGAAAAAAGTGAACAAAGAAGAATATGTGATAGGGACATATGTGGCCAGATCTAAAATATTTTCTGATCCTTGACAGAAAAATGTTGCACATCCCAATTTAGGGAGAGGGGAGAATTTTCTCCAAAAGAAGGATCAGATGAACTGGTCTAGCATTCTAAGAGAAGTGGCAGACCAATGGGCCTACAGAATATTAACAAATGACCCTAAGTTCAATATGCTTGGGAAGCTAGATGAAAAATTTAAAAGGACTTCTGTATTGAAGGATTTCTCATAGTATTTGATATGCTAGAAAACACTGTGAATCTTCAAGAGAAAGAAAACAGTGTCTTTTGTTTCTCAAACTTATTTGATCATATTTCCTCCCACCTCCAAAGAAGTACCATTTCATGGAGTACACTTTGGGAAGACTTTTATATATGAGCTCTCACATTTAACTAATATGGACTTTATTTCCAGTCTTCTTTGAAACTGAGCTTAAGAATGATTATATGCTGGGCTTGTAGTGCTATGTGTAATGGAGGCCCACAATGAATGAAACAGATTCTGTCTTTAGGGAGTTTTTAGTCCAGTGAGGGAGATCAATTGGAAAAAAAAAAAAAACCCAAGCTTTAATAAGGATATGAAGAATGCTATAAAGCATAACATACTGAATCAAGAAATGTGGTGAAGGGATGCCTTCTCAGCCTTGTGGGATAGCCATGGGGACCTCAAGGAAGGCTTTCATGAAGCATGATTACTGAACCTTTAAGGGCAACCAGTAGGAGTTAACTAGGTGAAAAGGGAGAACAAAAGGCGAACTTCTGCATAGAAGCCAATGGAGGAGTGGCATTGTGGATCATTCTGAGCGTAATTGAGTAAGACTCAGTGATTGATGGATATAGGAGATGAGAGAAGAGAGGGGACAGAAGAGAACTTAAGATTATGAGATGGACAGCTTGGTGGGGGCCCATAATTAATTCAGTCTGGAGTCTGTAAGTTTTTATTTGTCTCACAGACCTTCTTACTGGAGGTGTCCTGCAAGGACCTGAAAGGCTCCAAGGAATGATCTGGGCTGGAAATATGGATGAAAGGAGTCATTATCATACAGAAGGTGGTTGAAACTATTTGCTTATTTTTAAAATTAGGTTACTTTTCTTCTCAATATTGAGTTGTAAGGTTTGTTTTCAGGATATAAGCCCCTTACCAGACAGAGTTTTGCAAATAGTTACTTCCACGGTGTGAATTCTCTTTTATTTTCTTTAATGGTATTGTTTGAACCCCAGAACCATATTTCTGTGGTTTCTATGTGTCTGGCTAATGCTGTTTCTATTATCTACTGTATAATTCTGTGTAATTTTGAAATTTAAGGAGGTTTTAGTTCCTTTAAATGTCACATGGCAAAATGCTTGCTACTGCCTCCTGGATTCCTGCTAAGAGCTCTTATTTTTTTGCTCCTCTACTCTGTGTTTTGTGGACAGAAACTATGGGAAGTAATTTTATATTAGAAAGAGTTTTATAGTCCACCTTAGCTTTTTGCTGGGACAGGAATAACTTTAAAGTCGTAGCTGTTGATATGTGGATTATGCCCAGGTCTGTGCATCCAGTATTGACTGTTCATCAGAATCGGTTGGGTAGTCTCAAAAGTGCTAATTTCAAGGCCACAGCCAAAACCAATTTAATCAGAACCTCTGGGGTGTGGAGAGGGGTAACCCAAGCATCAGTGACTTTGAAAGGTATCCAGATAAGTTCAGTATTTAAAGTTGAGAATCATGGTTATTAGAGTCCCCTGCTGGACTTCATTTCATTGATTCATTAGTTCAACAAATATTATTTGAAAGCTGGCTATAGCCTAGACACACTGACAGTCAGGTGCAGCATTTAGTGATCAGTAAGGAAAATAATCTCTGCTCAAAATCTTGCCGGGAAAAATAGACACTAAACAAAACATTGTGTGAGGTTTTTTTTTAATTTATTTTTTTATTAGTTTTGCCATACAATGACATGATATCACCATGGGTTTACATATGCTCCCCCTCCAGAACCCCCCTCCCTCCTCCCTCCCTCCCTCCTCCCTCCCCCCAGGAAATCTCGATGCACCAGCCCCGAGCATCAATCCTGGGCTGGCGATTGATTACACATATGATAATTAACATGTTTCAATGCCATTCTCCCATATCATCCCACCCTTGCCCTCATCCACAGAGTCCACGAGTCTGTTCTATACATCTGCGTTCCTTTTGCTGTCTCGCATGCTGGGTTCTCGTTACCGTCTTTCTAAATTCCATATATATGCGTTAGTATACTGTATTGTTGTTTTTCCTTCTGGCTTACTTCACTCTGGATAATGGGCTCCAGTTCCGTCCATCTGAGTAGAACTGCTTCAAATGAATTTTTTTTTAATGCTGAGTAATATTCCATTGTGTATATGTACCACAGCTTTCTTATCCATTCGTCAGTTGATGGGCATCTAGGTTGTTTCCATGTCCTGGCTATTGTAAACAATGCAGTGATGAACATTGGGGTACACGTGGCTCTTTCAATTCTTGTTTCCTCAGTGTATATGCCCAGCAATTGGATTGCTGGGTCATATGGCAGGTCTATTTGCAGTTTTTTAAGGAACCTCCACAGTCATTAAGACAGTATGGTACTGGCACAAAGACAGAAATATAGATCAATGGAACAAAATAGAAAGCCCAGAGATAAATCCACACATCTATGGACACCTTATCTTTGACAAAGGAGGCAAGAATATACAATGGAGAAAAGACAACCTCTTTAACAAGTGGTGCTGGGAAAACTGGACAGCCACTTGTAAAAGAATGAAACTAGAACACTTTCTAACACCATACACAAAGATAAACTCAAAATGGATCAAAGATCTAAGCATAAGACCAGAAACTATAAAACTCCTGGAGGATAACATAGGCAAAACACTCTCTGACATAAACCAAAGCGGGATCCTCCATGACCCACCTCCCAGAATATTGGAAATAAAAGCATTGTGTGAGTTTTAATTGCCGTTGTGACCTCAGTGTCTAGTAGGTCATTCAGTGTCCATTCATATTCCCTCACGTTCAGATTCTCCTCATTGTCCATTCAGATTCCCTCAAGTTAATTTTGTCAAAAACTGAACTCTTAATCATTTCATCCTTCTATAGTTTTTAACTGTGGTTAATGGCAACTTTAGTCATTTAAACCTTGATGTTTACCTTACTCCTTTAAGCTTCTCATCTAATCAGTAAGTAGGCACCTGGTTTCTGCCTACACATAATGTCATGTTACTACTCTTTCCTCTCAGTTCCCATTCTTACTGTTTCAGGCCAGGTCCTCATCACCTCTTGCCTAGATGACTGTAGTTATCTGTAACTGGTGTCCCTCATTCTGGATTGGTTCCCTTGCAATCCAGTCTCCATAATCCTGAAATGAATGTTCAAGAAGGTAAGTGATTCATGGTCCCTCAAGATTTGTTAGATAAAATCCAAACCCTCCAGGATCTGCCAGTTTTTCTAGTTTTTTCTCCAACATATCATCCACTCTCCTCCTATGGGAATTGTTTTGATTATCTATTGCTACATAACAAATCATCTCAAAACTTAGTGACATAAAACAGCAACCATTTATGACCTAAGAGCTCTAGAACATCATTTCCAATGCATTTTATTGATTAGGCAAGTCAGGAAGGCCCATCCAGAGGAGGGGAATTAGACCCCACCTCTCACTAGATGAGTAGGAAAGAATGTGTGTGTCTCTAATCTGCCACACCAAGTAGACCACACCTGTTGAATCATAGGTATATATTTTTCTAACACTATTCCATTTGCATCTTCTGCAGTTCCTCAGCTTGGAAGATTTATCCTCTTCTAGGCTTAAATCTGGTGTCACAAAGCCTGTCTTGAGTAAGAGTGCAACTGTGTGCTGTTTATCTGTGACTTAAAGCATTTACTGAATTCCCTAAAAAAGAATAAACCAAGCCCTGGCTGATGGACTGGAAACCATCCAAGCAGAGTTGATCATTCTCTCTTCTGTGTTGTGATTGTCTACTGTATTTATGCCTGCATAACTTATATATAATTATATTTATGTAATTATAATTTTGCAATTATTTATAAATATGGTTGCTCAGCTACTAAATTGACCTCCTCATATTCTCTGACTTTATCTAAATTCTCTCAGCTGCAAGTGGCTAAAATCAATATAAGGGAAAAGAAATCTGTGCATGGGGGGAGGGCAGGATTTATGGGCTCAAAATCATGAAAGTGATTTTTAAAAAGGGAGGGTGGTGCTGGTATTTGACATGACTGGATGCCAGTAGCAAACAATTCCCATTGGTCTCCCTCTTACCCTCCTTCCACTCCTTCTCCCTCCTCTTCTCCCTTCCTCCCTCCCTTTATGTTGGTCTCTGTAATGGCTTCCTTTCCTCCTACTGCAGACAGTGTTCTCCCACACGGTGGACAATTTAGCCATGATGGTACTAGGTTTCCAGAAAGGTGTCCCCAGAGACAAATGGCAGTCTTTTCTATTTGTCCCTGATAAAATTTCCTCTTTCTGAGGACAGGGGCGTGGTGCCCAGTTGTTGGCCAGCCCTGTGGTTTTGGTGGGGAGTGCTTATCTGATATCAGAAAAGTGATGGGGCATCATCCCAGGTCAAAAACCATAGGCTACATTGCACTTGTCTCTGGGACCCCATTCCTCTCCTAGTTACTGGCACGTAGCAGGAGCTTCCTAAATGTTTATTGAAGGAAATGAATGAATGATGAGTCTTTGCCTTCACACGCAAGTCCTGACCCTATGATATTCTATCTCAGACATTCTTCACTGACTACAGAAGTCGGGGATTTTGCTGTTTAACTACTTCATGGTCACTCTCTGTGAGCCTGCCTTAAAGGTACTGACACTTGAAAGGACGCGATTAAAATGCTAAATCCCTAGGCTTTTTGGTTTTATCCTCAGTCTGGACCAGGTCAAGAAAGGTTTAGTAAGCGTGGGTGTCCTCATGAAAGATCTTTCAGGAAATCAAAGAGCTTGCAAGTGAGTGAGTGCTGAGATGCAGATTTGAGTCTCAGCAGTTCCTCATACCAGTAGCAGGGGCTTACCTTGAAAGCTTCATTAGTTTCTATGGACCTTACCCCTTAATGCAGTGGTCAATCCATAATTCTTCCCAAAGGGCTGGTCAGTGAACAGCTAGCTTTGTGAAGACTTTTCTTGAGATCATTCATTCACATTCACTGTGTTCAGAGAGGTGAGAGAATTTCAGATAGCCTTCATCATTTCATTCTCACCAGAGATTGTTTCTTTTGTCATCATTGAGAAGAAATAGAATCTTATGGAGGAAGAGAAAGAAAGGCTAAATGATTTCCGCAGCTCTCACACCTCCCAGAGTAATTCTGAGCCCATCCGTTAGGGCCCAGTTCATTCCTTTTTAGGACATGTTGCCTGTGGTCGGTAATTGTTCAGACATAGAAAAAACAACATGTAATTCTCTCCTTTTCTAAGAAACACTGACCACCGGATTGTCACCTAATGGATCCCAGAATCACTCAAGACACTAGGAGAGTGATAAATAAACCAACTCCCTGAATGTAGTGGCCTTTTTTTTTTTTAATTTTCTAGAGGACACAATCAAACTTAAAACAAACACATAGAAACAAATTGTTTCAGTTTATGATAAATGTTGTAAGTGTTTCTTACAATGTGTTAAATGTGATAGGATTTAGGACAGACTAGGAATGCCGCCAGGGAAGGCTCTCTGAAGAGGTTACATTTGAGCAGGAATCTGAATGAGAAGAAGGAGCTGATTATGTGAGGATCCATGGAAGAAGGAGCAGCAAATGCCAGAGATAGTGAATGTGATATATTTGAAAGACTGGCTGAACTTGACTTGTGCCTGGAGTGTATTGAGCTAGGGGGAGAAGGCAGGCAGAGGCCAGACCATGAGGGAACTTGTGGGCCAGGCAGGGACTTTATATTTTATTTTAATTGCAGTGAAAGATATTAAGCAGGTAATGGTGTGATTTAACTGAGTGTTATTTATCTGTGCTGTCCAGTATGGTTGCCACTAACCTTAAGTGGCTACTCAAGTTTAAATTAAAATTTAAATTTAATTCTGCAGTTGAATCAGACAGATTTAAATAGCTACATGTGGCTAATGGCAACCATATTGGACAATGTAGATAAAGAATTTTTTCAGCACTGCAGAAAGTTCTGTTGGACACTATCATTATAGAGAGTGAAAGCAGGGAAACCAGTTGGAGGGCTGTTCTGGTTCAAGTGAGAGATGAGCGGCTGTCATAGTAGAGATGGTGAGAAGTAGATGTACTTAGGGTAGAATGTGAAGGTGAGGACAAACATGACTTGCTGATGAATTTTTCATGAGGGAAGGAAGGAATGAGATGGATTAGTTATGTTTGCATTTCTACTTTGGGGAGGTGGAAGGATTAGAAATGTTTACATACAGAAGAAATAAACCTCTGTCGGCTCAATGGTATACAACTCATCATTTACCTGTGAAAGAGAAATAAACTTTAAAAATAACTGAGATACATTCATGACCAAAAACATTTCTGCAGGAGATGGTGGGGAACTTAGGTTTTGGAACTTGTAAATACCTGTGATTGACAGACAGGTCAGTGGGGTCTGTCACTAAAAAGTGGTGGGAATCATTCTGAGAAAATTTTGGTCACTGCTGAATCAGGCACATGGGTACCCCACCAATCTCATTTTTTTTTTTTTGGAAGGTTTATTTATTTGGCTGTGGTGGGTCTTCATTGCTATGCAGGACTTTTCTAGTTGTGCAAGTAGGGGCTACTCTATAGTTGCAGTGCACAGGTTTCTCATTGCAGTGGCTTCTCTTGTTGCAACACACGGGCTTTAGAGTGTGGGCTCAGGAGTTGTGGTGCATGGACTTAGTTGGGTCCATGGTAGGTGGAATTTTCCCAGACCAGGGATCGAATCAGTATCCCTTGCACTGCAAAGTGGGTACTTAACTGCTGGACCACCAAGGAAGCCCCCTTGAAATCATTTCTGATTTCACAGAGAAGGTTCTTTTCCAAGTCTCCTCCAAGGAAACAATTTTATTTGCCATTAAAAAAAATTACTTTTTCTCAAGTTGACAAGTTCATCCTGATTCTTTAGTTACTGAAGATCATCAGCAGGAAAGACTTGGGCACTGGGAGGCCAATTGTGCACTTTGGTGGGAAGTTAATAATTGGAAAATTGTAGGAGAAAATATTCCACTGTCCCTTGCTCCTGTTCATGACAGGGTTTATTTGTGGAGAATAGGCATGCTTTGGAGAAGGGTTCACAGGGTCGAGTCTTGAATGCTCAATTGACTTCCTAAGGACTCTGCATATTGGAGAGTCCTTATCCTTCATTTCCTCATTTATGAAATGAGATTAGAAATTCTCTGTTCTGACTTCCTTATATAAATTTTGCTGCTGCTAAGTTGCTTCAGTCGTGTCCGACTCTGTGCGACCCCATAGACGGCAGCCCACCAGGCTCCTGTCTCTGGGATTCTCCAGGCAAGAACACTGGAGTGGGCTGCCGTTTCCTTCTCCAATGTATGCATATATGCTAAGTTGCTTCAGTCGTGACCGACTCTGTGCGACCCCATGGACAGCAGCCCACCAGGCTTCCCCATCCACAGGATTCTCTAGGCAAAAATACAGGAGTGGGTTGCCACTTCCTTCTCTATTATATAAATATTATGAGCTCTAAATTAGATGAAGATAATGATGACACCACTTGCTATTTATTAAATACTTACTATGCGCCAGGCACTGTGCTAAGCAGTGTTATGAAACTAAGCTTGGTTTAAAATAACAAACATTTTATTCATACTCGCTATTCTCTGAGTTAGCAGTTTGGGTCTGGGTCATCCTGATGGTTTTTCTGCCTTTCTTGGCTATGATTGTGCATGTGGCTGAAAATTATCTGTCCACTCTAAGGGACTGATCATCCCCTCTCAAATGTCTGGCACCTGGTGGTAGCTGTTAGCTGGGTGGTCTAGGGGGGCCTCAACTGGGACAGCTTGTGTCTCCTCTGTTGATCTTTCATCCTCTAGTAGACTAGATTGGGCTTCTTCACATGGGAATTTCAGGGAAGAATTCCAAGAGGTGAGCGCAAAAGCTTTAAGGCTGGTTAAGTTCTAGGCTTAGAAGTCCCAACATCACTTCCACTACATTCTGTTGGTCAAAGCAAGTTACAGGTGCAACCCAGGTCCAAGGGCAGGGAGATAAACTCTACATTTTTATGAGAAGAAAGGAAAAATCACTTTGCAGATGGGCATGTGCCCTGGGATAGGTTATCTCGGTCATTTTTGTGAACAATTTTTGTGCCTCTCAGTGTATAACCTCATTTGATATGAACAGCAACCTTGTTATCATCACTGGATAACACTCTGAGGCACAATGAAGTTGAGTAGCTTGCTTAAAGTCATATAGTCATTAAGTGTCTAAGCTGGTCTCTGAACCCAGGCAGCCTGGATTCTAGAGGCCATACTCTTTTTCTTTTAAGATCTTCAAAATGGGAATCACCTTATGATAGAGATTACTTGCATTTGCTATGTTCAGTTTTCTCATTTTGGGGCATTCCCACCCCTTGTAGTTTAAGTGGGGCTATGGAATTGCTTCTGGGCTGATGGAGACATGTAATGGCAGGTGTAAATTCCTCATTCTCTTTTATCCCCTACCACTGTGAGGGTTGAAATGGTGGAACTCTAAGATAGAAGTAGACTTGACTACTGAGCTACCATTCAAATGGGAGCTTCCCTGGAGAGCTGCCAGATCTTCAGCAAAAAAGAAAGAAAATGGCATGTGCTAATAAGCAACTGAGATTTGAGGATTTGTTATTGTAGTGAAGCCAATTCTCTCTTGAATAATACAAACTTCAGAGTATTTTTCTACTTAGAAGTGAAGCCTTCTACTTAAAAGTGAAGCCATAATCTTATAAAATTTTAATTAAGCAGGAAAGAATAAAGAAGAATTTAAAAATCATTTCAAATCCTACAATCCAGGGTCAACAATTTAAATATTTCAGTGACTATCATTCCAGCTAATTCTCTGAGTATAAGAATGCACACAAAATTCCTGTACATAAGGTCACACTCTCCAGATTTCCTGGTATCCTCCTTTTGTCATCAAACAATATAATTTCAGAATTGTACTTAGTCAAGTAAACAGAGACCTATGTAGGAAGCTCTTTGACATAGATGATATATAAAATTAGGAAGGTTTTCTAAGAACATAAAAAAAAAAGGATTAAGAGTAGGGGTTCTGGCCCTCCCCTGCCGGCGCTCCAGAAGGCAGACCATTCATCAAGAATTTTGTATCCAAGGCACAAAAGTTTGTTACCGAAGATGATGAATGCTGACATGGATGCAGTTGATGCTGAAAATCAGGTGGAACTGGAGGAAAAAACACGACTTATTAATCAAGTGTTGGAACTCCAACACACACTTGAAGATCTGTCTGCAAGAGTAGATGCAGTTAAGGAAGAAAATCTGAAGCTAAAATCAGAAAACCAAGTTCTCGGACAATATATAGAAAACCTCATGTCAGCTTCGAGTGTTTTTCAAACAACTGACACAAAAAGCAAAAGAAAATAAGGGATTGATATCTCTTATGTCTTATGGAATTGCTGCTGATCTTTTTTTTCTTTAAAACTTGGATAGATTCCAAAAGTTATAGTACTTTTGTTTGTGGCTTCACTGAGTATTTATGAAGATAATGTCAGATCTAGGCAAAATTAAGAGCATAACAGAAGACTTCCATGAGTTTGTGTATTATGTTAGTCTATGAAAATGTGCAAATGTAGAGACTTTATAATTAGAAATGCATATATTTATGAAACTTGAAAATGTTTTATCAAATTTGTTTTGATTTATAGGGTTAGCATTGTCTTATATTATAGGCATAGAGATACAAGCAAATAACTACCGTGTTGTGAAACAGTAACCAAAATCATGTACTGAATGCACAGCTTTATGTACCCTGTCTACCATCGTGTGCCTCTTTTCCATTTGCTTTCTTCCTGTTTTTCCTTCCCCTAAGGAAAAAATTGGTTTCACATTTGTAAAAAGTTAATTTCAGTAGCTAATCATCTAGGAGAGTAGCCTGAACTCTTAACTGTTGAAACTTAACCAAAATAAGATACTTTCTCAGTTAGGGCTTATTTATTATGTTTAGTAGTAAGAATAGTAGGTTTCTCTTTCATTAATTGAAAATGGAGGCTATAAAAATGAAGATTTTTCTTTGAATTATGGAATGGGGAAGATTTGTTATTAAAAACTTCCTTTGCACAAAATAACCCACTTGGTATCTGAAAAGATGAGTTCTGGTTGTGTGTGTTTGAAATAGAAAATTTTGAGGAAAAATAGAAATAGAGTGGGAAAAGTACTTGGTAAGTACCTGTAACCAACTCCAAATGTTTCTACTCCAGATTTATGTTCTCTCTGGCATAGATTGGATTTTGGAAGGAATATTTTTAAAAATGGATTAAGTTTGGCTAACTTTATGTAAACCATACCTGGAAGAGAATAGAGTTTGGTCTCAGGTTTATTTGTAGTACCCAGCAGATCAACTTTGCAAAGTCCATTAAGATTGGATTGGTATCAGAGTCATGAATAAGATGGGAGAGTTTTACATGTAAACTAATTGATGATTTCTCTATCTACTTCTACCAGAAGTTTCTGCAAACCCAACTACTGGTTTGCAGAATTTTAGTCATTTAACCGTTTTTTAAAATTTAGTTTAGTAGGTTCCATTTGGTAAGGAAATCAGTAGTGTTAATTAAAATGTTAACTAGAAATCCACTAATATAGTTTATAGTTATTAAATTTAGGCTAATCTTGGAATAATCTTATGTTTGTGTTGGTGTAAGATTTGACGACTTTAGCTGTATGAATATATAATAGTCATACTGCAAACATTTTGCATCTCTTGGTGACCTAATTTTCAAACATTTAAAGTTGTGTTGCAGTTACACTTTGCTGTTTAATAAAAAGCTGTTTCAAAAAAAAAAAAGAGTAGGGGTTCTCTGTCTGAGTGCTTGAATTCAAATCCTCACCCCACCACAGCCTTTGAGAAAGTTACTTAATTTTTTTATGCCTCTATTTCTTCAGCTGTAAAAGGGGATAATAATAGTACTTATTCACAGTGAAGATTAAGTAAAATAAGGTTTGTGAAACACTTGGTGTGGTACCAGGCGTGTAGTAACACTTAATAAATGTTAGCTGTGATACCAGGGTAGCAAATTTACACATTCTGCCAGATGTCCAAGAAAGTGTAGCTTATTTACTTCCTGTAAGAGATCTTTCATAACCACTTGCTGGGCAGCAGAGGGCTACTCTAAGTGGGTGGAAGAAACTATGTTATGTTTTGGTTTTAAAAGGCTTCCCAGGAAATAGTCAGAGGTCCGTCTTAGTAATGGGGGCACTTGGCCCCTGCCCTTATTTTTTCCAAATATGGTGTAAAGAAAACCTCAGTCTTCCTCTTTGAGGAAGTATCTCTTTTACTCTCATATCACTTCCGACAAAAGATGTGTGTGGACATCCCCCGACACACACATATTTCCCCCCTCACAAGCAATTCTCTGCAGCGTCATCTGGGTGTCCGACAATTTAATTCTATCATCATCTACCTGGAGACAGCATCACCTCCTACAGGTTAAGGGCTCTGTCCCACTAGACGGCTCCTACCTTGCTTTAGGTGCCAATCGCAAGCCCAGGCTATCCTCTGTATTTCTGATTCATCTACTATAAATCAGAGGTTACTATGGCTCCCTGTTTGGGTTTCATTAATTTGCAGGAGTGGCTCACAGGAAACAGGAAAAGTTTACTTAGTGTTTACCAGTTTATTATAAAAGGATATGCTGAAGGCTACCGGCGAACATTCAGATGGGAGAGATGCACACGTGGGCCGAGGTGTGTGGGAGGCGCACTGAGCTTCTACGCCCTTCTGGCCTGCCACTCTCCCAGCATTTTCTAGTGTTCACCAACTTGGAAGCTCTCCAAACTCCATGCTTTGACATTTTTTATGGAGGCTTCATCGTGTAGGTGTGATCGATCATTAACTCCAATTCCAGCCCTTCTCCCCTCTGCAGAATGGAGATTGGGACTGAAAATTCCAAGCTTCTAATCATAGCTTGGTCTTTCTGGTGACTGGCCTCTATTCAAGGACCCACTTAAAGTCACCTCGGTAGAACAAAAACCACTTCTATCATCCAGAAAATTCCCAGGGGATTTAGGAGCCCTGTGTCAAGGAGCTGGGGTCAGAGATCAAATATTAGAAGAAAAGACACTGCTAATGCTCTAAGCACTTAGGAGATTACAAGGGTTTGGGGAGCCCTATGCCAGAAACTGGCAATATATAAATTTTCTATTATCTCACAGATGGTTTCTCTGTGTAGGGGAAAAGCTTATGAGGTTTCCTGGTGATAGGGAATGGTTGCATGTTCTCTGTCTTAACTTTTCTTGCCATGGGATGGATGGTTTGGTCTGAATGGCATTCATTACAGGAAAACTAGTTTCATTTGATCTTTTGGTAACAATGGGATCCACTGCTGTCTGTTGGTGACTTGACATTGCCACCTGTCACTGAAGGTCTTTTCCCAACTCCAGGCCTTGGCCAGTCCCGTGATCCTCCGTGTCCCTCCAGACCCTCACCAGGGCACAGGGGAACTTCGTGTGCAAACCCTGCGCCAGACCGTAGGGAGCAAAGGGCACTGCCTGTCCTCCTTTGCCCAGCCTCACCAGAGATCGACAGAATCCCCGAATAGATGCCTCATTCCAGGATTCCAAATAGGGAGTGGGTCAAAAACTACTCTGATTTTGGCCTTTTATTCAAACCTGTGTAATAATCCTCTGCCCTGTTTGTCAAAGTCAGTTCATGGGTCAGAGAGCTTACTTCTCCTCCCCTCCCCAACCATGCCTAACTATGATCTCCAGGTGCTGATTGGAGCAGACTTTCTCCTTCATCTTCTTGTCTATAGAGCTTTGCTTATACCACTAAGCCTCATTGCTCAACTTAAATGACAAGAGAGGAAAAATCTCTGCATGAGAACGAAACTACATGGCTCTTAATATGAGGGCTACAAGTCAATTAGGAACTAGAGTTAGCTATGCATACAAATACATTCATTTAACCTAGATGTTGATTCATAACATTGTATTATCATTATTATTATCAGCGTGTAGAAAGTACTTAGTTCTTCCTCAGTGCCCTTCTACCTTTCTTGTGGATTACATTGCCCACCAGATTCAGGAGTTTATAGCAGCTTTACCTGTTAAAAGGCAGTCGGAAGACAGTCCACCTGCCATTTGCCTACCATGCAGGCAATGAGCATCTTACCATATAGGCTCTTCAACACCCACCCACATGGCCCAAGACACAAGCAGCAGATACTCTGGCAGCTGTGGGCCAGGCACCACTGGGGTGGCTGCTTTGCTTAGGAATAACACATTAAAAAATTTCTTCTTAATTACATTTTTATTCCCTAGATACAAAATTAAATTTTTTTTCTTTTCATTGTCTATTAACTGACCCAGAATCTCTCTCCCTCTCTCTCTCATTGTCCATTCTACACATAGCCTACAAATGACCATGACGGTTATGTCAGTGGCAGAGGTGTAATTAACACTCTCAACCAGCAGTGCTAACCTTACATAGATTGAGTTTAAAAACTTGTCTAGGTGTGAGGGCAGAGGCTTCCACTAAGACCTCTCCTAACTATGTGCTAAGGCCTCAAACATCACACTTTGGCATTTATTTGTTTGAATTAAGACATGGATTTTGTGCCTTTTATATCAATGGATTTATCAGGCCATATAGGAACTAAAGGGGTGAATCCTACTTTTAGCCAGCACTCCAGGAAGTTAGTATGATCAACTTCAACTGCAGTTCTTTCTTGATGACTGTGTATTATTTAAAAACAAAATTTTATTCATTTGCTTTCTTTTTAAGGTTAAATGATCTCAAATGAGTATAGTTAAGGAGAATTCATGTGTATTTATTGAAGCAGTGACCAGAAAGATCCAACAAAGTGCTTTGGCATTTTTGAGCTTGTTTCCCTGACTTCACTGTATCTGAAGTTTTGCCAAAATAAAAAATTAAGGCCTGTACCTTGGAGCAGAACTCTAGAACTGGAGCGTGACTCATGTTCCATTTAAAAATGCTCCATGTTCTCATTTAAGACAAGAAGGCCATTCTGGAAATTGATGTATGCCTGCCCTCACACATTAATTAAGCACATGGGCGGGAATGCATGGGCAGCACAGTTGGAACTTGCTCCACCTCCTCCTTCCCCTGCATCCCAGGTGAGATATGTTTTGCTGGTGTGATGCCCCACTGCTAGGATTCCTACACCTCTCTTCAGAGACTTGCAGAAAGCTGTCTTGAGGTGCAAATTCCAAAATAAGAAAGTGAAAGTGAAGTCACTCAGTTGTGTCCAACTCTTTGTGACCCCATGGACTGTAGCCTACAAGGTTCCTCCATTAATGGAATTTTCCAGGCAAGAGTACTGGAGTGGATTGCCATTTCCTTCTCCAGGGGATCTCCCCAACCTAGGGATTGAACCCAGGTCTTCAACATTGCAAGCAGAGAATTTTACCATCTGAACCACCAGGGAAGCAGAAAGCTGCCTCAAGGTGCAAATTCCAAGATAGGGTTTATCTAATTTCTTTTGAGTTAGTGAAGACTGTATTGAGAACTAGAGTGAGACTGTTTCAAACCTCAGGAGAGCCACTTCTGCAGTGGCTGATAGCGATCAGATACTGACTTTCCCTGGAGGAAAGTCAATGTAGTCAGCAGTGCTGGAGAAAGTGTTTTGGCTTCATCACACATAAGTGCTGATGTTGCTTTCTTACCCATAAGTTTTTCTTTCATTGTGTCTAAAGTCAGCTATTCTTTCTTTCAAATGCTGGTTGTGCCTTAGCATTTTTGGTTACAAGATACGAGAGATGAACATGGTGATTGGAAAAAAGTGTCAAGCTGCAGTTCCAATACCCAAGTCTCATTTGGGGCCACTAGGAATACCTGTGCCATGCAATTTCTTTAAAGCAGAGGTTTTTAAACTCATAATCCTAAGCCAAGTCTTGGATTCATCTTGGGGTCATCAGAAAAGAGGAGTGAGCATGTGTGACTGTGTATGCATGTGTAAGGAGGGGAACTGTCTCCCCCTCCTCTGCTCCAGTTCTCCTGGCTGGACTAGTACACTGGATTCGAAAATTGACACAAAACAGATTACCAGGGGGGAAAAAAAAAACATTTTAATTTGTGTGCATGGAGACCTCATAGAAATAGGGCTCAGAAAGTGGCCAAAGCAGGCAGCTTTTTTTTTTTTAAGACAAACAGTTTGTGAGGAATTGATGAAATTCAATAATTGGTAAAAGAAATTTATCAAGAATTGATAAAAGAAATTTAGGCTTTGAGTGCTCAATTAGTAAAGAATCTGAACAGTTTGGGCTTGGGTTCATTTCTACAGGCTTCTTGACCTGAATTCCCTCTCTCTGGCAGTGAGCGTGTCCTTCTACCTCCGGATGCAGGGAGTGCACCTTCCACATGACAGATTTACTTCCTGCTTCCAGAGAGACAGAAATGGGGGTCAGAGTGTCCCTCTGGCATTGGCCATTTCTTAAGCAACTTTAATTCAAAATAATCACCCTGCCATTGTGGCATTTTTTGGGGCACCCTGCCCTGACCCCCGACAGGACATTGTGGCAGCTCTAGTTTGATCGAGGAAGAAGGGGAGGGCTGGCACAGATCTTTAAAATGATAGATGCTATAAAGTGCAAGGAGCCATTTCTTTTATTTTTTTTAAATTAATTTTTATTGGATTATAGTTGATTTACAATGTTGTGTTAGTTTCAGGTATACAGCAAAGTGAATCAATTATACATATATCCATTCTTTTAGATTCTTCTTCATATTGGTCATTAGAGTGTTGAATAGAGTTCCCTGTGCTACACAGTAAGTCCATATTAGTTGTCTATTTTATATATAGTAGTTGTATATCTCAGTCCCAGTTTCCCAATTTATCCTTCCCCACTTTCCCCCTTGGTAACCATAAGTTCAAAGAGCTGTTTCTTGTTTAGAGTCTCCTCACTTCCTCAAGTTTGTCATTCCCTGTCTCAGTTTCTTGAGTGTTTCTTCAGGGACTTAATGTAATTTTATATTGTTACATTTGTTATATAGATCAGTTTCATTTAATTGTATGTGTTAGTCTGCCCCATCTTGTTTTACCTCTGAAAGTGTTTGTTCGCAGAGGGCAAGGATTTTACTTATTCATCACTGAATTTCTCATTTCTAATAGGTGCTCAGTAAAAATTTGCTGAATGAATGATGGGTTGAGTGCACTCAGTCCTTCACATACATTACTTCTCAATAACCTACAGTGTAGAATAGTTTGAACTAGAAAGTTTTTTTTAATCTTTTTTTTGCCTTTTTTTTTTTTTTTTACAAAAACCTGTGGATGAATAGTTTAAATCCAAAAGTTAAGAGGATGGCATTTGGAATATGATCCTTATATCAGCAGATATGTGGCACCTTATTACTTTCATGAAGTCTATGTACATTTCTCTAATAAACAAGCAAAGGGTTGAAAACTGTCTCTCAAGTTTGCATCCAGTCTATTTTAGGACTTCTCGTCTTTGCAGTCTGACCACACTGTTTAATGTGTCTGTCATTTCACTCTTCATTGTCCTAAGTCTAGCCCAGAGCTGCTCCTCATTCTTGGCAGAGTTCCAATGTTAAAGATTGTTCCAGAGCCCACATCCAAGGACTGTATAACCCAACTCAGCCTGTTACTGCTTCCTCAGTAAAGCAGCCTGGAGCTTTACAGCTTGGATACAAGGTTCAATCTTGGAAAAGAGAAGGTAGATGTGATAAGTGTCAGAAAAACATGGGATATTTTTGGATTATATTGGTTCATAAATTTTAATCCCTCTTCTTGTAAAACCTCTCATAGGAAACCTCTAGGTTTTCCCTTCTGTGACTTTTACCTTTTGTTACTTATGGTTTTGTCTTTTGTAAAGTATACCTCCTTCTTGGGAAGAGTGGGCTTCCCTGGTGGCTCAGGCAGTAAAGCATCTGCCTGCAATGCAGGAGACCTGGGTTCCATCCCTGGTCGGGAAGATCCCCTGGAGAAGGGAATGGCAACTCACTCCAGTATTCTTGTCTGGAGAACTCCATGGACAGAGGAGACTGGCAGGCTACAGTCCATGGGATCACAATGAACACTGGGCACAGCTGAGCAACTAACACTTCCACAGTTTTATAAAATGACAAATTTGCATCCTTGGTTTAATACTCCATGAAACAAGAGTCCTTATTGGAAGGATGGTATGTCTGTGCAAAATTACTTCTTTATAAGTTATGCTGTCTGAAAGAGGGAAAGGTATTTATCTTGCCAGTGGGGAAGGATGGGGGAGGGGATAGCTGGAGAGTGGGATTGATATGTACACTGTTATATTTAAAATGGATAACCAAGCACAGGGAACTCTGGTCAATGTTATGTGGCAGCCTGGATGAGGAGATTTAGGGGGAGAATGGATACATGCATATGTATGACTAAGTCTCTTTGCTGTTCACCTGAAACTATCACAACTTTGTTAACCAAGCTGTGTACTGTGCTGCGCTTAGTTGCTCAGTTATGTCCAACTCTTTGTGACCCCATGGACTGTAGCCTGCCAGGCTCTTCTGTCCATGGGTATCTCCAGGCAAGAATACTAGAGTGGGTTGCCATGCCCTTCTCCTGGGGATCTTCCCAACCCAGGGGTTGAACCCAGGTCTCCTGCATTGCAGGCAAATTCTTTATCAGGTGAGCCATCAGGGAAGCTCAAGAATACTGGAGTGGGTAGCCTATCCCTTCTTCAGGGACCTTCCTGACCCAAGAATTGAACTAGGATTTCCTACATTCCAGGAAGATTCTTCACCAGCTGAGCTACCAGGGAAGCCCCAATCAGGCTATAATCCAATATAAAATAGTTTTTAAAAAAAAGAATGAGTGAGTCTCAGATTTCAACAGTGTTTGCAATGGTTCACAATTCAACAAGTGATGAGGTTAAAAGGTGGAAAGAAATAATAAACAGTATAGGTTAATATTGTTAATTTAAAAGAGATTTACAAATAGAAAATTTATATACTTGCAAGCTTTATTTTTGTTTCTTTCCTTTGGTCTTAATTATTGTCTTTCTGAAATTCAGATTTTAATTTATATGGTGTCCATTAAGTAGTAACATGTTCCATAAGAAAAGAAAAATAATACAATACCAAAGACAGAATCTCCTGTATTACAAATGAAACATCCATACACATATTCCCACACTTGCTGGTGGTGGGATAACTCAGGAAAATTCTCTGGGTAATTTTACATGAAATGGCAAGTGTTGTTTATAGAGTTTTGACCCAGTAATCCCACTTTTCATTCCAGCATTCATAATCTATTTGGAAAAAAATGGAGATGTCCAATAGCTGGAGAATATAAATTAGCTATGTCATATCAGTTATATCTACTGAAAGGAATAGCTAGAATTATTAAATTAGATATATATATATCATTATGTTACTTATATACTTATTGATGAAGATCAGGCATGTAGAAAGACTTAATTAATATAAGTAGGGAAGCAAAAAGACAAAGTTATATCACTGTGATTTCACCTATGGAAAAATATGAGTACATCAGATACAATTTGGAAGAAAATACTTGTCTTAGGAAGTGAGTGAAGTCGCTCAGTCGTGTCTGACTCTTTGCAACCCCATGAACTGGGGCCTACCAGGATCCTCCATCCATGGGATTCTCCAGGCAAGAATACGGAGGTGGGTTGCCATTTCCTTCTCCAGGGGATCTTCCCAACCCAGGGATTGAACCTGGCTCTCCCATATTGTAGGCAGATGCTTTGCCGTCTGAACCACCAGGGAAGTCCGACTTGCCTTAGGAAGGTGGAATTAAATAAGATTTATTTTTTAGTGTTTTCCTTCCTCCTTGTAATAAAACAAAATAAAATTTTTTTTTTTTTAGAGATTCTAGGTCATGTGATTTCTAAGAAATGACTACACATTGAAATAAAATTTGCAGAAACTTTAAAGACGTGAAATGAAAGAAGTGTGTACTGGTTACACAAAATATTCTGTTGTTCAACTCATTCTTCCAATGCGTATATTTAGAACCCAGTTTTTTTTTCTAACTCTTACAGTGTATCTGCGCTTTGTTCAAAAGTTATTAAATACTTGAAGTTATGTTTGGTACTGTTCAAGGTATATCTAACAGTGTGGAAGGAAAATAAGGCCCAGATTACACAGCTAGTAAGGGGTGCTGCACCTAGAAGAACAGCATTTACCCCTCATCGGCTAACTCCGGAGAGAGAAATTGATCTGGGGACACTGGCCAGTATCACTCCTGGAGCTGCCCTTGGGACAAAACACTGAGGCAGAGAGGTCAAAACTCAGGGAAACCAGGTGAACACATGCTGATTGACCAGGGAGAAGACAAGCAGTGAATAAACTGGTGAGTGGGTCTGAGACTGAAGCTGTGTTAGTCAGGGATCTTGTTTATAAGGGACAAAAAACACAATTCAAAATGTATTACACACAAGGAGACTGTCTTATGTAACTAAGAAGTAATAACTTCTAGGAGCTAAAGTGACTTCATCAGAATCCCCCACGCCCCTTTCTCTCTCTCTATCTCTATTTCATTGTCCATCTTTCAGATCAGCTTCTTTGTATGTTGGCCTCCCTCCCTCCTACTTCTGTTGGCCTTCCTGAGGAGTCAGGGTTTGCTACTGACTGTCCCAGGTATATATCATCTATCTTTGCTGAAGAATAGGAATGGGGCGGGGGCTCCTTTTCTGTTGTTTTCATGGGCAAATGGTGGCTAGGTTTTGGTACATGTGGTGACCGTGAATTGTACTTACAAGTGGTGAGCATGCTGTGCTTAGGATGCTGACTACCATTATGGCTGACAAAGTCAGAGCACCTTTCTGTCCCTGATTAAAATACTGGTATTAAGAATCGTATCATTAGTGAAAAGTTAGCCTCAAAGTAATACCTATTATTGCCAAAACTCCTATTAGAAGTGGCTGTCTTTTTTAAAAGTCCTACCTGCTTATGATGGCCCTCCATAATTACAAAATCAGGCAATAATACAGAGTTCATGCTTAGGAAGACAAGCTATTCTCTTCTCAATTTCTTCCCTTTTATTTTGAACCCCCTGATTTTCTAAAACCTTCAGTGTTCTTCCCCCTTCCTGCTCCTAGAGGTTTCCATGGCAATACCGGCTTGCTGAGTTGGGACTGGGGAAGGGAGGTAGTGTGTGTCTGGGTCATTTGTAAGCAGAGTGTATATAAGGTGGGAACTGTCTGTACTGCATTAGTCATTTGTATCTCACCTTTAAGTAGGTCAGTTGTCTCTTCTCCAGTGAGGAAGTATTTGTTCTCTTAACGTTCTAGCAGGCTTGTTTATTTACCCTCTTTCTCTTCCAAGACATACAGATGACTATGTCCTAGGCTTTTGCTCCTCAGGAAGTATATGGAGTGAAAAGAAACCTTGTGGATAGAAAAAAGGAACAGATTGGAGTAGCAAAAGTAGAAAAGAGCCAGGCAAGAGTACCAGTGTCTGTAAGAATGTTAGTAATTCTGAAATGACTCAGTGATGCAGAGTAAATTATCATGACAATGAGCATTATCCACCCCTCAGTCAGGTTCTGTATGAAAGATCAACCATTTGATGGACATTCTGTCTAGAAGTTCTCCCCATCAGAATGTTAGTGAGCCTTGACACACTGTAAGCATGGATGATTTATTTTTGAAAAAGGCAAAATTGCAAGAGTGGTAGTCATATTTGATTCATTCTCATACCTCCTGCAGCAGTCCAGTGCACAGTGAATGTTTTGTAAATGACATGACCAACATGATCTTCTAAGAATGATTCACATTCGGTATTTTTATTAGATATATTCCAGTCATTTATTTAATTGTCCAGGCAGTGCATATTTTCTAATGATGAAGATAATAAAAATGTTTATTGTGCAGGTACCAGAAGTTAGGCAATGAGCTAGTAAGTATTTTATGTTCATTATCTAAATAATCACAACAACCCTATGAGATAAATTGCTGTTTTTCAGGTGAGGAAACCTAAGCTATGTTTCTCCGATACTTAAAATCTGTACTTTATCCCAATGCCGTTGAGTTAATTCTCCATGGTTATTTTGCATTTTCTTCTTGAAATTTATTTGCTAAAGACACTGGAATGTTTGTCCTATAAATCCAGAATCTGCATTTTGCTGATTACATTTCTGAAATATCTTTTAATAATTTCATCTTTCTTCTTTATTTTCTGTAAATCAGTGGTCAGATATAGAAGCTTGAGCTCAAAGTTTTGGGCAGACCTACTAAAACAGGTGTTAGTGTCTTCTTCCTTATGCCATAAGACATATAATATGATTACGATGCTCTATAATTTTACCAGTCATTCATATTGAATATCTGGTTCAACTAGTTTTTTTTTGGAGTTGCAGGATGGTGTCTTTCTATTATATTGATTATATGTATGCATATATGTGGAGAATGTGTGTGTGTTTATAAACCTCTTTACTTATTAGCTATGATAATTATATAAAGAGTATTCTCATCCATTATTTGGTTGCTACTTCACAACCAAAATGAATGTTTATCTTTCACTTACACATTTTCAGAATAGTAAGCTGGTTCCCAAGCATCTTCCATGGATATAAGTTAATTGTCTTATTATGAGTATGGACACACAAATTTAAGTATATTTGATGCTTTTTCATACATTGCAGTTCTTGTTGATGATAAAATCATTGAACATTATCTGTCTGAACTTCAAGTTTCTCCTGAGTCATCTGATACTACCTTCAGTAGTCCTTTGTAACTTCTTTCCTATCTTGTATGAAACAATATCCCAGTTCATCTTTTGAAACTTCCCACCCAAACTTGGGATTGTGATCTAGAAAAAGATATCTGAACATTCCTGAATTTTATATTGGTGACTAATTTTTAAAAATGTCTCCTGCCTGAATTCAGCTTGTGGATTGTCAGCTGCTTACTCTGGGAAAATTTAAGAAATACACTGAAATTTAAGAGAAGAGGGTGGATGATGAAGGTGTTTTTTTGGTCCCCCATTTTTTTTAAAAATCTTTATTGAATTTGTTATAGTATTGCTTCTGTTTTATGTTTGTTTCATTTTTTTTTTTTTTTTTGGCCACGAGGCTTCTGGGATCTTAGCTCCCCAAACAAGGATTAAACCCACAACCCTTGCATCGGAAGGCGAGGTCTTCACCACTGGACCACCCGGGAAGTCCCTGTCCCCCAATTTTTTATTCTGGGCATACAGCCAGAAGTGGAATTACCAAGCCATATGATGATTCTATTTTTAATTTTAAAGGAATCTTCATACAGTTTTCCACAGTGGCTGTACCATTTTATATTTCCACTAAGAATGCAGAAGAGTTCCAGTTTCTCCATATCCTCACTAACGCTAGTTTATTTTCCGGCTGTGCCATGTGGCATGCCTGATGTTAGTTCCCCAACCAGGATGGAACCTGGGCCTCCTGCAGGGGCAGCATGGAATCCTAACCACTGGACCGCCAGAGAATTCCCAACACTTGTTGTTTTGTTTTTGTTTGTTTTTGGATAGAAGCCAAGAGGTATTGACAGTGTGAGATGTTATCCTATTATCATTTTAATTTGAATTTCCCTAATGATTAGTGATTTTGAATATCTTTTCATGTTCTTATTGGCCCTTTTTTATATCTTTCTTGGAGAAATGTCTGTTCAGGGCCTTTGCCTATTTTTAAATAGGATCATTTTTGTTGTTGAGTTTTAGGAGTTCTCTATATATTCTGGAAATTAATCCTTTAGCAGATATATAATTTGCAAACATTCTCTTGTTCTATGGGTTGCCTTTCTATTCTGTTCTTAATGTCTTTTGATGCATATAATATTAAATTTTTAAATAAACTTATCTATTTTTCCTTTTGCTGCCAGTGCCTTTGGTGTCATGTCCAAGAAACCATTGCCATGTCCAGTGTCATAAAGCTTTTTCTCTGCATTTTATTCTAAGAGTTTAATAGTCTTCAGTCTTACGTTTAAGTCTTTGATTCATTTTGGGTAAATTTTTGTATGTGGTGGTAGATTAAGGGACTAGCTTCATTATTTGGCTTGTAGCTATCCATTGTTTTCATCACCATTTGTTGCAAAGATTGTCCTTTCCCCATTGAGTGGTCTTGGCATCCTTGTCAGAAAGCATATAATCATATACACAAGAGTTTATTTATGGGCTCTTTATTCCATTACTCTGTGTATTTACCTTTATGCTAGTACCACACTGTTTTGATTACTTTAGCCTTGTAGTAAGTTGTAAAGTCAGGAGCAAGAGGTCCTCAAGCCTTGTTTGTTTGTTTTTGATTATTTTGGCCATTAGGAGTCCCTTGAAATTCTTATGAATTTTAGGATGGCTTTTTCTATTTTTGTAAAAGCAAAAGCATACAATTGAGATTTTGATTTGTTGTTCAGTCAGTAAGTCGTATCCAACTCTTTGTGGTCCTGTGGACTGCAGCATGCCAGCTGCAGTCCATATCCTTATGGACTTCCTTATCCTTCACCATCTCTCGGAGTTTGCTCAAACTCATGTCCACTGAATTGGTGATGCCATCCAACCATCTCATTCCCTGTCACCCATTCTCCTCCTGCCCTCAATCTTTCCCAGCACCAGTGTCTTTTCCAGGGAGTCAGTTCTTCACCTCAGGTGGCCAGATTATTGGAGCTTCAGCTTTAGCATTAGTCCTTCCAATGAATATTCAGGGTTGATATCCTTTAGGATTGACTGGTTTGATCTTGCTGTCCAAGGGACTCTTAAGAGTCTTCTCCAGCACCACACTTTGAAAGCATCAGTTTTTGGCTCTTAGCCTTTCTTTTGGTCCAACTCTCACATCCGTACATGACTACTGGAAAAGCCATAGCTTTGACTAAACAGGTGTTTGTCAGCATAGTGGTACCTCTCCCAGGTGGCATGGTGATAAAGAATCCGCCTGCGATGCAAGAGACCTGGGTTTCAATCCCTGGGTCAGGAAGATCTGTTAGAGAAGGGAATGGCAACCCACTCCAGTATTCTTGCTTAGAGAATTCCATGGACAGAGGAGCCTAGCTGGCTATAGTCCCTGGGGTCACAAAGAGTTGGACATGACTGAGCAACTAACACACTGCTTTTTAAATGCTGTCTAGCTTTGTCATAGCTTTTCTTCCAAGAAGCAAGCATCTTTTAATTTCATGGCTGCAGTCACCATCTGTAAGTGATTTTCAAGCAAAAGAATATAAAATCTGTCACTACTTCCACTTTTTTCCCCAATTATTTGCCATGAAGTGATGGGACCAGATGCCATGGTGTTAATTTTTTTAATGTTAAGTTTCAAGCCAGCTTTTTCACCTTCATCAAGAGGCTCTTAATTCCTCTTCATTTTCTGCCATTAAAGTGGTATATCATCTGCATATTTGAAGTTGTTTATTTTCCTGGCAGTCTTGATTCCAGTTTGTGATTCATCTAGCCCACCAGTTCACTTGATGAGATTTTGATAGGGATTGTATTGAACCTAAAGATTGCTTTGGTTGTTACTTCATTTACTTTTTGGTTGTACTGAGTCTTCATTGCTACACGCCAGTTTTCTCTAGTTTTGGTGAGTGAGGACTCCTCTTCCTGTGTTGCACAGGCTTCTCATTGTGATGGCTTCTCTTGTAGCAGAGCACAGGTTCTAGGCACATGGACTTCAGGAGTTGCAGCACGCGGGCTCAGTAGTTGCAGTGTGCAGGCTGTATGGCATATGGGTTTCAGTGGTTGCGTTGATCATTCTTTAGTTGCCCATGTCATATGGAATCACACCAGACCAGGGACTGAACCCATGTCCCCTGCATTGAAAGGCAGATGCTTATCCACTGTACCACCAGGGATGTCCCTGCTTTGGCTATTATTGACATCTTAACGATGTTAAATCTTTCAATACCTGGATATGTGATACGTTTTCATTTATTTTTGTCTTGTTTAATTTATTTCAGAAACATTTTGTAGTTTTCATTGTTCAACTTTTTAATGTTTTTGGTTGAGTTAGTTCTCAAGTATTTTGTTCTTTTTCATGCTTTGATAGTAGAATTACTATGTTTCATTTTCAGATTCTTTCATTCTTAGTGAATAGAAATGCAACTGACTTATGTGTTGGCTTTATTTTCTGCTACTTTGCTGAATTCATTTACTAATTCTTAGAATTTTTTTGTGAAATCTTTAGGGTTTTGTTTACACATTTGATCATATCATCTGTGAACAGAGGTCATTTTACTTATTTTCCAGCTTGAATGCCTTTCTACTTTTTGCCTAATTTCTCTGCCTAGAACGTCCAGTACTATGTTGAATAAAAGTGGCTCAAGTAGGACTCAAAGTCTTACTGATACTAGAGGAAAAGCTTTCATTCTTTTCCCATTGAGTATGATGCTTGTTATGGGCTTTTCAAATATGTTTTTAAAAAAATCTTTATTGGGGTGTAGTGGCTTTGCAATATTGTATGTTTCTATTGTACAGTTATACATAAGCTATATGTATACACACATCCCCTCTATTTTGGATTTCCTTCCCATTAGAGCACTGAGTATGGTTCCCTGAGCTAAACAGTGGCTCTTGTTAGTTATCTATTTTATGTACCCATCAACAGTGCATGTCCCAATCTCCCAATTCATCCCATCCCTCCTTTCCCCGCTTGGTGTCCATACCTTTGTCCTCTACCTCTGTGTCTCTAATTCTGTTTTGCAAATAAGATAATCTATACTATTTTTTTAGATTCCACATGTATACATTAATATATGATATTTGTTTTTCTCTTCCTAACTTTCTTCACTCTGTATGACAGTCTCTCAATCCATTCACATCTCTTCAAATGATCCAATTTTGTGTTTTTTTTTATGACTGAATAATGTTTCATTGCATACATATACCACATATTCTCTATCCATTCATCTCTTGATGGCCATTTAGGTTGCTTCCACATTCTGGCTATTATAAATAGTGCTGTAGTGAACACTGGGGGCACATGTGTCTTTTTGAATAATGGTTTTCTCTGGATATATGCCAAGGAGTAGAATTGCTGGGTCATATGGTAGTTCTATTTTTAGTTTCTTAAGGAACCTCCATACTATTCTCCTATCTCTAACAATTTTCCACAATTTGTTGTGATCCACACAGTCAAAGGCTTTGGCATAGTCAATAAAACAGAAGTAGATGTTTTTCTGGAACTCTCTTGCTTTTTTGATGATCCAGTGGATGCTGGCAATTTGATCTCTGGTTCCTCTGCCTTTTCTAAGTCCAGCTTGAACATCTGAAAGTTCACGGTTTATGTATTGTCACCCTGCTTATTTAACTTATATGCACAGTACATCATGGGAAATGCTGGGCTGGATGAAGCACAAGCTGGAATCAAGATTGCCGGGAGAAATATCAATACCTCAGATATGCAGATAATACCACCCTTCTGGCAGAAATCAAAGAAGAATGAAAGAACCTCTTGATGCAAGTGAAAGAGGAGAGTGAAAAAGTTGGCTTTAAACTCAACATTGAGAAAACTAAGATTATGGCGTCTGGTCTCATCACTTCATGACAAATAGACGGGGAAACAGTGGAAACAGTGACAGAAATTATTTTGGGGCTCCCAAATCACTGCACATGGTGACTAAAGCCATGAAATTAAAAGACACTTGCTCCTTGGAATAAAAGTTATGACCAACCTATACAGCATATTAAAAAGCAGAGACATTACTTTGCCAATAAAGGTCTATCTAGTCAAAGCTATCGTTTTTCCAGTAGTCATGTATGGATGTGAGAGTTGGACTATAAAGAAAGCTGATTGCTGAAGAATTGATGCTTTTGAACTGTGGTGTTGGGGAAGACTCTCAAGAGTCCCTTGGACAACAAGGAGATCCAACCAGTCCATCTTAAAAGAAGTCAGTTCTGAATATTCATTGGAAGGACTGATGCTGAAGCTGAAACTCCAGTACTTTGGCCACCTGATGTGAAGAACTGACTGATTGGAAAAGACAGTGATGTTGGGAAAGATTGAAGGCAGGAGGAGTAAGGGACAACAGAGGATGAGATGGTTGGATGGCATCACTGACTCAATGGACATGAGTTTGAGTAAACTCTGGGAGTTGGTGATAGACAGGGAGACCTGGCGTGCTTGCAGTCCATGGGGTTGCAAAGAGTCCAACATGACTGAGCAACCAAACTGAACTGATACTATTCTCCATAGTGGCTATATCAATTTATATGCCAACCAACAGTGTAATAGGGTTCCCTTTTCTCCACGCCATCTCCAACATTTATTGTTTGAGGACTTTTTGATGATGGCCACTCTGACCAGTGTGAGGTGATACCTCATTGAAGTTTTTATTTGCATTTCTGTAATAATGAATGATGTTGAGCATCTTTTCATGTGTTTTTTGACCATCTGTTTATCTTCTGTTGAGAAATGCCTTTTAGGTCTTCTGCCCATTTTGGGGGACTTCCCTTGTGGCCAGTTTTTTTTGTTGAATTTTTTTTTTCAGTTGAGCTGCATGAACTGTTTTTTGAAGATTAATCCTTTGTCAGTTGCTTCATATCCAGATATTTTCTTCCATTCCAAGGGTTGTCTTTTCATCTTTTTTATGATTTTATTTGCTGTGCAAAAGCTTTTAAGTTTAATTAAACTTAAATTTAGGTCTCATTTGTTAAGTTTTATTTTTATTTTCATTACTGTTGGAGGTGGATCAAAAGAGAGGAAAACATAGGCAGGATATTGACATCAGTTATAGCAGGATCTAAGAGTTTTATTCTGTCTGGCCTTACATCAGGTCTTTAGTCCATGTTGAGTTTATTTTTGTGTATGATGTTAGGAAGTGTTCTAATTTTGCTCTTCTGCACATAGATGTCCAGTTTTCCCAGCACCACTTACTGAAGAGGCTATCTTCTCCATTGTATATTCTTGCCTCCTTTGACAAAGATAAGGAGCCCATAGCAGGTGGGTTTATCTCTGGGCTTTTTCTCTTGTTCCATTGAGCTATAATCCTGTTTTTATGCCAGTACCATACTGTCTTGATTACTGTAGCATTATAGTATAACCTGAAGCCAGGAAGATTGATTCTTCTGGCTCCATTTTTCTTTCTCAAGTTTGCTTTGGGTCTTCAGGGTCTTTTGTGTTTCCATGCAAATTATAAAATTCTCTGTTCTAGCTCTGTGAAAAATGCCATTGGTAATTTGATAGAGATTGCAGTGAGTCTTTAGATTGCTTTAGGTAATATACTCATTTTCACAATATTGATTCTTCCAATCTAAGAACATGGGTATATCTCTACATCTGTGTCTTATTTGATTTCTTTTATTGATATCTTATAGTTTTCTGCATATAAGTCTTTTGCCTCCTTAGGTAGATTTATTCCTAGGTATTTTATTGTTTTTGTTGCCGTGATAAATGGAATTATTCACTTTATTTCTCTTTCTGACCTTTAGTTGTTAGTCAAATATGGTTTTTCCTATGTTGAGGTTGTTTCAATTCCTAACTTTTTGAGTGTTTTTAAAAATTATTTACTTTTGGCCACACCATATGGTGTTCAGGAACTTAGTTCCCTGACTAGGGATCAAACCTATGCTTCCTGCAGTAGAAGTGAAAAGTCGTAACCATTGGACTGCCAAGAAAATCCTGGAGTGTTCTTTTAAATATAGTTTTTATTTTTTTTCTTGGAGTATAGTTGATTTACAGTGTTGTGTTCATTTCAAGGGTACAGCAAAGTGATTCAGTTATACATACATATTTATCCATTCTTTTTCAGATTATTTTCCCATGTAGATCAATACAGAGTATTGAGTAGAATTCCTGATGCTATACAGTAGGTCCATGTTGATTATCTATTTTATATATAGTACTATGTATCTGTTAATCCCAACTTTTAAATTTATTCCTCTCCCCAGTCTTTCCACTTTGGTAACCATAAGCTTGTTTTCAAAGTCTCTGATGTTTTTTTTTTCTGTTTTGTAAATAAGATCATTTCTCGCTTTTTTTTTTAGATTTCACGTGTAAGTAATGTCATATGATATTTTTCTCTGTTCAACTTTCTTCACTTAGTATGGTAATCTCTAGATCTGTCCATTTTGCTGCATTATTTTATTCCTTTTTATGGATTAATAATATTCCATTATGCTTCTTTATCCATTCATCAGTTGGTGGATATTTAAGTTGACTCCATGTCTTAGCTATTGTAAATAGTGATGCTGTGAAAATTGGGGTGCATATATTTTTTCAGATCATGGTTTTCTCCAGATACATGCCCAGGAATGGAATTGTTGGATCATATCATAGCTCTATTTGTAGTTTTTTAAAGGAACCTCCATACTGTTCTCCATAGTGGCTGTACCAACAATTTACATTCCCATAAACAATGTAGAAGGGTTCCCTTCCCTTTATATGCTCTCCAGCATTTGTTTGTAGATTTTTTGATGATAGCCATTTTGACTGGTATGAGGTGATACCTCATTGTAGTTTTGATGTACATTTTGCTGAAAATTAGTGATGTTGAGCATCTTTTCATGTGTTTTTTGGCCATCCGTATGTCTACTTTGGAAAAATTTCTAATTAGATCTTCTGCCCCTTTGTTGATTGGTTGGTTGTTTTGGTGCTAATTAAGCATCATGAGCAGTTTGTAAATTTTGGTGACTAAGCCCTTATCGGTAAGATCATTTGCAAATATTTTCTCCTAGTCTGTGGGTTGTCATTTGTTTTGGTTATTGTTTCCTTTACTGTGGAAGATGTTTTGAGTTTACGTCAGTCCTTACTGCTTATTTTTGTTTTTATTTCCATCATTCTGGGAGATGGATCAAAAGAGATATTGCTATGATTTGTGTCAGAGAGTGTTCTATGTTTTCCTCTAGGAGTTTTATAGTGTCTGGTCTTACATTTAGATCTTTAATCCATTTTGAGCTTATTTTTATATATGGTATTAAAGAATGATATAGTTCTTTTTTTTTTTTTACATGTAGTTTTCCCAGCACCATTTGTTGAAGAGACTGTCTCCAACATTGTGTAGTCTTGCCTCCTTTGTCATAGATTAATTTACCGTAAGAGTCTGGGTTTATTTCTGGGTGTTCCATCCAATTCCATTGATCAGTGTTTCTGTTTTTGTGCCAAAACAGCACCATACTTCTTTGATGACTGTAGCTTTGTGGTATAGGCTGAAGTCAGGGAGCCTGTTTTCTCCAGCTCTGTTTCTCTTTCTCAAGATTGCTTTGGCTATTTTTGTTCTAATTGTGTGAAAAACGCCAATGATAAATTTGATAGAGATTGCATTGAATCTGCAGATTGCCTTGGGTAGTATAGTCATCTGGAGATGACCGATTCTTCCAGTCCACAAACATGATACGTATTTCCATCTGTTTTTGTCTTCTGTTTCTTTCAACAGTGTCTTATAGTTTTTGGAGTATAGGTCTTTTGTCTGCTTAGCTAGTTTGATTCCTAGGAATTTTATTCTTTTCGATGTGATGATAAATGGAATTGTTTCCTGAATTTCTCTTTCTGATCTTTTGTTAGTGTTTACCAATGCAACAGATTTCTGTGTATTAATTTTGTAACCTGAAGCTTTACCAAATTCATTAAGTTCTGGCCATTTTCTGGTAACATCTTTAGGATCATCCTGGCTCAATATGGTAAAGAATTCACCTGCAATGTGGGAGATGTGGGTTCAATCCTTGGGTTGGAAAGTTCCCCTGGAGTAGGGCATGGCAACCCACTCCTGTATTCTTGCTTGGAGAATCCCCATCGACATAGAAGTCTGGTGGGCTACCATCTGTGAGGTCACAAAGAGTCAGACACGACTGTGCAACTAGGCACACAGCACTATGTCACCTGCAAACATGACAGTTTAACTTCTTTTCCAATTTGGAATCCCTTAACTACTTTTTCTTCTCTGATTACCATGGCTAGGAAACTATACTGAATAAAAGTGGTGAGAGTGGACAATCTTTGTCTTGATCCTGATTTTAGAGGAAATGCTTTCAGCTTTTCACTTTTAAGTATGTTTACTGTAGGTGTGTCATATATGGCCTTTATTATGTTTAGATATGTCTCCTGTGTGCCCACTTTCTGGAGAGTTTTTATGATAAATGGGTGCTAAATTTTGCCAGAAGCTTTTTCTTCATCTATTGAGATGATTGTTCTGGTTTTTAAATCTTCAGTTTGCTGTTATGATATATCACATTGATTGGCTTGCAGATATTGAAATCTTTGCATCCCTAGGATGAATCCCACTTGATCATGGTGTATGATCTTTTAAATGTATTGTTGGATTTGGTGCTGGTATTTTGTTGAGTATTTTTGCATCTATGTTCATCAGTGATATTTTCCTGTAATTTTCTTTCTTGTGTGGTATCTTTGATTTTGGTATAAGGTGATGGTGGCTTCATACAATGAGTTTGGAAGTTTTCCTTCCTCTGCAATATTTTTTTAGTTTGAAAAGAATAGGTGTTAAGTCGTCTCTAAACGTTTGATAGAATTCACCTGTGAAGCCTGGACTTCTTTTTGTTGGTAGTTTCTAAATCACAGTTTCCGTTTCAGTGCTTATGATCCTTCTGTTCATGTTTTCTATTTCTTCCTGGTTCAATCTTTGGAGATTGTATGTTTTTAAGAATTTGTCCTTTTCTTCCAGGTTGTCAATTTTATTTGCAGATAGTTGCTTAGAGTAGTCTCTTACGATCTTTGCATTTCTCTGGAGAAATGCATTTCGAATTTAATAATTTGAGTCCTGTCCCTTTTTTTCTTGATGAATCTGGCTAAAGGTTCATCAGTTTTGTTTATCTTTTCAGGGAACCAGATTTTAGCTTCATTGATCTTTGCAGTTGTTTTAATTGTTTCTATTTCATTTATTTCTGCTCGATCATTATGATCTTTTTACTACTTTTAGGTTTTATTTGTTCTACATTCTCTAGTTGTTTTAGATATAAGATTAGGTTGTTTGAGATTTTGTTTTTTGTTTCTTGAGTTAAGATTGTATTGCTGTAAACTTGCATCTCCTAGGTTTTGGACTGCTGTGCTTTCATTTTCATTTGTCTAGGTATTTTGTATTTCCTCTTTGGTTTCTTCATTGATCCATTGGTTTTTTAGTAGCATGTTGTTTAACCTCACATATTTGTGTTTTTTATATTTTTTTCCTTGTAATTTATTTCTAATTTCATAGCATTGTGATCAGATTGATACAATTTCAGTTTTCGTAAATTTACCAAGTCTCATTTTGTGACTCAGCATGTAGTCAATCCTGGAGAATGTTCTGTGTGCACTTGAAGAATTTGTAGCCTGCTGCTTTTGAATGGAATGTTCCAAAAATATCAATTAAGGGCATCTAGTCTAATGTGTCACTTAAGGGCTGTGTTTCCTTATTAATTTTCTGTCTGGACGATCTGTCCATTGATGAAAGTGGTGTATTAAAACCCCTCACTATTATTGTGGTACTGTCCATTTCTCTCTTTATCGTTGTTAGTATTTGCCTTACATATTGAGGTGCTCCTATGTCAGGTGCATATGTATTCATAATTGTTATATCTTTTTAGATTGATCGCTTTAGTGTCCTTTGTCTCTTAAACAGTCTTTGTTTTAAAGTCTGTTTTGTCTGATACCATCTTGCTTTCTAGCTTTCTTTTGATTTCCATTTGTGTGGAATACCTGCGTGGTTTCCTTACTTTCAGTCTATAAGTGTCCCTAGATCTGAGATGGATCTCTTGTAGATAGCGTATATACAGGTCTTGTTTTTGTGTCCACCCCAATAGTCTATGTATTTTGCTTGGTGCATTTAATACACTTATATTTAAGGTAATTATCAATGTGTATGATCCTATTACCATTTTCTTAATTTTGGGGGGTTTATTTTTGTAAGTCATTTCTTTCTAGTGTGTTTCCTGCCTAGAGAAGTTCCTTTAGCATTTGTTGTAAAGCTGACTTGATGGTGCTCACCCAGAGGGCATGGGATTTGATTATATTCCAAGAGTGTCTCTCCTATCATCTTGTTATGTCTCCTATGTCTTTGGATGTATAATATCTTTTTTTTTTTGGTAGTTTCCAGTCGCTTTTGTCGATGATTGTTCATCAGTTCTTAGTATTTTCATGAGAGGAGATGATCTCAAGTTCTTCTACTCCACCATCTTGTCTCCTCCATAAGTTTTTAGTGTTTTTAATTTTGTCAAGTGCTTTTTCTACATCATTGGAGGTAATCATGTAGTTTTTTCATCTACTCTGTTAATGTAGTATATTACATTGAGTTTTGTTTGCTGAAGCATTTTTGCATTCCAGAAATACATCTCATTTGATCACGGTATATTGTTGTTTAGTCGCTCAGTTGCAATCCTTATGGACTGTAGACCCCCAGGCCCCTCTATCCATAGTGTTTTGCAGGCAAGAATACCTAAGTGAGTTGCCATTTCCTCTCCAGGAGATCTTCCCTATCTCAAAATCAAACTGGCATCTCCTGCATTGGCAGGCAGATTCTTTACCACTGAGCCACCAGGGAAGTCCTGATCATGGTATATAACCCCTTAAATATGCTGCTGAATTTTATTTGCCAGTATTTTACTGAGCATTTTTACCTTAGTGTTCATAAGGGATATTAGTATATATATATTTATATTTATTGTTGTCATTTCTGAATGTCTTTGTCTGGCTTTGGTATCAAAGTAATGCTTTGAATGAGTTGAGGAGTGTTCTTTCTTTTTTGTTTTGGAAAGTTTGAGAAGGCTTGATATTAGTTCTTTAAATGTTTGTTAGTTCTTCTTTAAATGTTTGGCTTCACTGGTAAAGCCAATCAGGTTCTCGGTATTTTGTTGTTGTTGGGAGATTTTTGAATACTGACACAATCTCCTTACAAGTATAGGCCAATTCAGATTTTCTGTTTCTTTGTGGTTTATTCTTGATAGGTTTGTATATCCAGAAATTTTTCCTTTTCTTCTGTGTTATCTAATTTGTTGGCATACAGTTGTTCATAGCACTTTATTATATTATCTTCTTTATTTCTGTAGAATTGATGATAATGTCCTCACTTTTGTTTCTGATTGTAAACATTTGAGTCTTCTCTTTTTCTTATTTGATCTGGTTACAAGTTTATCAATTTTGTTGGTCTATTTCAAAGAACATACTTTTGATTCTCAATGATTTTCTGTATATTTCCCTATGTATTTCATTTATTTCTGCTCTAATCTTTATTTCCTTTTCATTCCAATCCCAAAGAAAGGCAAGGCCAAAGAATGTTCAAACTATCACACAATTGAAGTCATCTCACATGCTAGCTCAAAATTCTTCAAGCGAGGCTTCAACAATACATGAACCGAGTACTTCCAGATGTTCAGCTAGATTTAGAAAAGGCAGAGGAACTGGAGATCAAATTGCCAACATCCACTAGATCACAGAGAAAACAAGAGAGTTCCAGAAAAACATCTACTTCTGCTTTATTGACTATGCCAAAGTCTTTGACTGTGTGGATCACAGCAAACTGGAAAATTCTTAAAGAGATGGGAATGCCAGACTGCCTTACCTGCCTCCTGAGAAATCTGTATGCAGGTCAAGAGCAACAGTTAGAACTGGACATGGAAAAACGGACTGGTTCCAAATTGGGAAAGGCTGTATATTGTCACCCTTGTTATTTAACTTCTATGCTGAGTGTGTGCGTGCATGTGTGTGCTCAGTAATGCCCAACTCTTTGTGACCCCATGGACTGTAGCCTGCCAGGCTCCTCTGTCCATGGAATTTTCTAGGCAAGAATACTAGAATGGATTGTCATTTCCTTCGCCATCTATGCAGAGTACATCATGCAAAATGCCAGGCTGGATGAAGCACAAGCTGGAATCAAGATTGCAGGGAGAAATATCAATAACCTCAGATATGCAGATGACACAACACTTATGGCAGAAAGTGAAGAGAAACTAAAGAGCCTCTTGATGACAAGTGAAAGGGGAGAGTGAAAAAGCTGCCTTAAAACTCTACATTCAAAAAACGAAGATCATGGCATCCAGTCCCATCACTTCATGGCAAATAGATGGGAAACAATGGAAACAGTGACAGACTTTATATTTTGGGGCTCCAGAATCACTGCAGGTGGCGGCTGCAGCCCTGAAATTCAAAGATACTTGCTCCTTGAAAGAAAATCTATGACCAACATAGACAGCATATTGCAAAACAGAGACATTACTTTGCTGAAAAGTCTGTCTAGTCAAAGCTATGATTTTTCCAGTAGTCATGTTATGGATGTGAGAGTTGGACCATAAAGAAGGCTGAGCACTGAAGAATTGATGCCTTTGTACTGTGGTGTTGGAGAAGATGCTTGAGAGTCCCTTGGACTACAAGGAGATCAAACAAGTTCATTCTAAAAGAAATCAGTCTTGAATATTCGTTGGAAGGACTGGTGCTGAAGCTGAAGTTCCAATACTTTGGCCACCTGATGTGAAGAACTGACTCGTTGGAAAAGACCCTGATGCTGGGAAAGATTGAAGGCAGGAGGAGAGGTGATGACAGAGGATGAGATGGTTGGATGGTATCTCTGACTGGATGGACATGAGTTTGAGCAAACTGAGGGAGTTTGTGATGGACAGAGAAAACTGGCATGCTGTAGTCCATAGGGTTGCAAAGTGTTGGAGGTGACTGAACGACTGAATTGAACTGAATACCTTTGGCTTTAGTTTGTTCTTTGTTTCCTTGTTTCTTCATTTCTTTAAAGTTTTATTTATTTTATTTTTGTCTCTGCTGGGTCTTCATTGCTGCATGGGCTTTTCTTTAGTTGCAGGGAGTCAGGCTTCTCTCTGGTTGTATTGCACGGTCTTCTCATATCAGTAGCTTCTCTTGTTGCAGAGCACAGGCTCTAGGGTACATGGGTTTCTGTAGTTGTGGCTCCTGGGTTCTAGAGCACGGGCTCAGTGGTTGTGGCATATGGTCTTAGTTGCTCTGTGGCATGTGGGATATTCCTGGACCTGGGATCGAACCCTTGTCTCCTCCACTGACAGGCAGATTCTTTACCACTAAGCCACCAGGGAAGCCTCTCTTTCTAGTTTCTTAAGTTAAATTTTTTTTTTAACTTTTAAAAAATATTTATTTTTATTTCTTTGGCTGCACCAGGTCTTGATTGTGTTACTTGGACTCTTTAGTTGCAGTGTGCAGGATCTTTAATTGTATGTCAGATCACGTTGATTTTTGTGTTATCTATTTTCTTCTGTTTTGTTGTATTTATTACTCAGATTGGAGTGTTGAAGTCTATTATTAATATTGTAGAACAGTGTACCCCTTTAGTTCTGTCAGTTTTTGCTTCATATAATTTGATGGTCTGTTGTTAGGTGCTAAATGTCTATTGTTATGTCTTCTTGCTGTATTGAACCTTTTAATAATATAGTGTCCTACTTTGTCTCATGTAACCTTTTTTGATTTAAAGTCTGTTTTGTCAAATATTTGTGTAGTGATTTCTGTCTACTATTTGCATGGAATATCTTTTCACTTACAATATATTTGAGTCTTTAGCTGTAAAATGGATTAGTTATAGACAGTATGTAGTCAGATTATGTGTTTTTAATTCATTCTGCCAATCTGTCCTTGCATAGAGAGTTTAAAATGTTTACATTTAATGTAATTATAAAGAAGGATTTATGTCACTTTCGTTTTTTAATATAACTTTTGTGCCTTATTTCCTTTATTACTGTCATCCTTTTTTATTTTTGTTTTGTTTTGTAGTTAAATTACTTTCCCATTTCTCTAGTCATTTTCTTTGTGGTTACTGTTAGTTGATTTATAGTGAAATTTCTTTCCCATTTTTCTAGTTAATTTCTCTTTGGTTACCCTGAGATTCCATTTAACATCTTAATGTCATAACACTCCAATTTGAATTTATACCCGCTTAACTTTAATGACATAGAAAACTTCTATTCTTTCATAGCTCGTGCCCTGACCTCATTTAGTTGTTGATGTCACAAAATTATATCTTAATACATGTGTGCCTGAAACAAACTGGTTTGAAATTTAAAATTTAAAAATTCTTTTAAATGCATCAGTCTCTTAAATGATGTAGAAAGTAAAATGTGGATTACAAACGAAAGTTATGCTAATACCAGGTTTTATAGTTGCCCGTGTGTTTACTCTTCTTGAGAGCTTTATTTTTTCATACTGTTTCAGGTTACTATCTAGTGTCCCTTCATTTTACTGTGTAGGAGTCCCTTAAGTGCACCTTACTGGGGAGGTCTGGTGATCACAAACACTCTCAGGTTTTGCTTATCTGTGAAAGTATTAATGTCTCCTTCACTTTCTGAAGGGTAGTTTTGCCAGATACAGGATTCTTGGTTGACATCTTTTTTAAAGCACTTTGAATGTGTCAACTCACAGCTTCCTGGCCTCCAAAGTTTGTAATAATAAATCTGCTCATAGTCATATACAGAATCCCATATGTGGTGTGTTGCTTCTCTTGCTAATTTAAAGATTGTCCCTGTTTCTCAAACATTCTATTATAATGTGTATCAGTGACTCTGTGAGTTCATCTTACTTGGAGTTAATGAAGCTTCTTGCATTTTTATACATCCAAGCTTCTTGGATGTATATATTCATTCATTTAGTCAAATTCAGGAAACTTTCAGATGTTATTTTTTCAAATATTCTTTCTGCTTTTTTCTGTGTCTTCTGGCTCTCACACAATATATATGTTGTTTTGTTGGTGATGTCCAAAAGGCCACTTGGGCTCTGTTTGCTTTTCTTGAAAACTTCTTGTTTCTGTGATCACTTCTACCATTGTATATCTTTAAGTTTACTAATTCTTTTTTCTGCCTGCTCAGATATACCTTTGAATTCCTCTATTTTTAAAAAAATTTTATTTTAGTTATTATACTTTGGAACTGCAGAATTTCTTTTTCATTTCTTCTTAGGTTTTCTCTTTATTAATATTTCCATTTTATTCTTTTTAATCATTTACATCATTCATATACATCATTTTCTTGACTTTCTCCATATCTTCCTTTAGCTGTTTAAGCACCTTTGCTTTGTTTAGTTGTTCAGTCATGTCTGACTGTTTGTGACCCCGTGGACTGTGGCCCTCCAGGCTCCTCTGTCCATGGGGCTTTTCCAGGCAAGAATACTGGAGTAGGTTGCCATACCCTCCTCCAGGGGATCTTCCCAACCCAGGGATTAAATCCTGGTCTCCCACATTGCAGGGGGAGGTCTCTTGGATTCTTTACCAACTGTACCACCAGGGAAGCCCTTAAGATCATGCTTTTAAAATTTTCATCTAGTAGATCAGTTGCCAAGTCTTTTTCAGGGGGAGTTTCTATTGATTTTTATTTTTCCTTTAAATGGGCCATACTTCCTTTTCTTTTCTTTTTTGTATGCCTTGTGATTTTTAAATTTTTGTTGGAAAGCTGGACATTGGAATCTAATAATGTGGTGACTTTGGAAATCAGATTCTCCCTCTTTCCCAGAGCTTGCTATTTTTGTTATTGTTTTTCTTGTTGTTTGCTGTGGACTGTATTTGTGCCAAGGATCAGTCTATAGTTCAAACTTAGGTTTTCTTAAGGTCTTTCTGAACTTGTACCTTTTGCTGGGCACATGCAATCACTTTTAATTTTCCCCACATATGCAGGTGCTTTTGAATGTCCTTGTTTTTAATCTCTGCCTCCCAAAAGAGAGGGGAAAAAAAAGAGGAGAAAGTGTGCCAGCCCTTTAAATTCTCTGGCAGTGTCTTCCTCTTGATGGGGAAAGTCTTGCAACAATGGAGAGAGGTACAACAATGCTCGCTTGCCTCTTTGTCAGCTTTTCTGTGATCTGAAACAGAGGTCAGTGTTTGGTGCACAGATCCCTGATAGCTGGAGAACAGGGTCCTTTATGTCCATCCTGACTCTTGAAAGCTGCGTGCAACCATTCTGGGAATATGTGCGTGGCTCCCTGTCATGGGGATGGGGCCTGGGTAGCTGCTCCTGTGCTATCAGCTGAAATTGACCAAAATTAACCATAATTTCTAGCCTTCCCCTAGAAATTACAAGCCTTCAATAGGCTCCAGAGTTCCAAAATTGTTACACCAGACAAATTCTACCAGCACAATTGTTGTCTAGGTGGGGAGACATTTCTGATGCTTCCTACTCTGCCGTCTTCCCAGAATCCTCTGATAAAGATATTTTGCACTTGTTTATATGGGAAGGAAAGCACATTTAATATTTCAAATGAGAAGATTCTACTTTTTTAAACTCTCCTTGGTTTAAACCTGTAAGATGTGTGCTCAATACATTGGATACATTATTTAATCCTATAACATTGAAAGAGAGGTATTGTTATTTGTTTTTATAGATTAAAAAAATGGGCAGAGGAGTTTTCTCCATGTAGTAAGTCACTTCTGAAGAGGCCTTTTACTTTCTCTTTTTGCCCATACTGCTTAGAATATTGGTTTGACTATAGAGTCAAAATGACAGGTGCTCAATCAGAATTAATGTTTCTTCCTCTTTCTTAGTGATGCAATGATAGACTTATGGTCCCAGGTTTGTAGGGAGTTGTTCATTTAGGACACCCAAGGACCCAAGTTCCTACCATTTTATTGTTCCTCCATTCACTGGCGTTTTACCCTCAACCATATATTTGAAACTGGCACCCATGGAAGGGGAAAACGGAATGGAGACCAAGTGACTCGTTTTAAGAAGTGAAGATGTTTGAAGAAGTTGCATACATATCTATCTCATGTCTATCCTATCCACCAGTGCTTTGCTCAGTGATATGACCATGGTGAAGTGAAAGGAACGCTCTGCTCTGTAATTCATAGCTGTGTATGCATGCATGCCAAGTCGCTTCATTTGTGTCCAATTCTTTATGACTCTGTGGACTGTGGTTGGCCAGGCTCCTCTCTCCATGGGATTCTCTAGGCAAGTGTACTGGAGTGGGTTGCCATGCTCTCCTCCGGGGGATCTTCCAGACCCATGGATCAAACCCTCGTCTCTTAATGTCTCCTACATTGGCAGGCAGGTTCTTCAGAATACAGAGAGAACAAATAGTTATTGGGGAGATATTTAGTAATATATTCCACTCATCCAGTTCACACCTCTCCCCTCTGAAAAACATGTCTTAGCATTCTCTCTACTTAAGGGAAAAAAGTGAGTCTTTGTTGAACAAAAAAAGAGCACCTATCTGCAGGGAGGCAGTGATGGTAGTTGTGGGGTAGTTTTGATGGTGAACATCCTTGGAGCAGTACATCAAGTCCTAGGAAAACACCTGTAGGCAGGGGAGGTAGGTAAACTGGAGAGGTGCTGACAGCAACATTTGACTGCTTCACAGTAAACTGCCAAGGGTAAGTTCTTTGTTTCAGTGCTGGTTTAACTAACTTTAGGCCTAAAAACTATTCTGCCAGAAACGTTTTCTCTCTAAGATTATAGAGACACATGAAGTCAGTGCAAATGTCCTTATTATTCAGGGATAAGTGCATTTTTTTAAAACAAAGTACATTGTTATTTGGAAAGCAAGTTCTGCTCTAGTGTTTGCCAGAGTAAATAGTTCGTTTATTAGAAATAAAGAGCCAGTATGTCTCACCCTTAACTTTAAGTGAACTAAGGTGAAATTCCTTTGTTCTTGCCAGGACATTGATATGTACTTATGACTGTTTTCTAAACTGTTGATATTTTGAGTGTGTACAACTCTTCAAACTTGTTTACTCTTGCCAGTGAAAACTGAAGCAGTCAAGCACATTAGTATTCTCTATTCATCTTCTGTGTATGGGGAGAGCAAGATATCTAGAGAACATTTTTATGTCCTAAGAGCATTATTTCTAGATCCCCTTTGTTCTGTCTGAATGGTCTTTGATTTTTTCTATGTCAAAAAGAATCAAAGCAATAAGTTTTGTAAAGGATTTAAATGCCACTAAAGCTGTGTTGTTGACCTGCAAAAGAAGGGGAAACACCACTGACTGGCCTGTGTTTGATTCTGAGCTTTGCTACTTAAAATTAAGTCTTTGAGACTTATATTCATTGTCCAAAAAGTAGGGAATATTCTTTGTATCCCATTGCATTGCTATTAGAATTAAGTCATAATTACACTGCTTACTAACTGTATGGCCTTAGTCAAGTTACTAAAACTTTTTGTGTCTCACTTTCTTCATCTGTAAAATGGGGTAGTAAATAGTACCTGCTATATAGTGTTTCTGAGAATTAATATGCTTACAGTAGTGCCTGGCACCACAGTAAACCCTATGTAAATAGTAGCTTTTGTGGCTGTTCTATGAATGTAATAGCCCCCTGTGTGCATTAACCTCAGCTGGAACATTGGCAAGATAGAAATGGTTGTCCATTGCAGGCTGGTATTCTTATGGGTTCCTGTATTTGCAAGGAGTGGTATGGAGCCTGCTCAGAGGCCAAAGCTGTGCTCACCTTTTAAAACTGCTGAGGATGCATCTCAGAGAACCTAGTGCCACAAAGTTTTGCTGAAAAAGGGAAAAAAGTAATAAAAGTATCTTCTTAGGGGCAAAATGCCATAAATGAGTAAATGGGAGCAAACCTAGAACTAGATTGTGGTAAAAATCCATTCAGTGATAGGTTTTGCTGCTGCTGTTTAGTTGCTAAGTCATGTCTGACTCTTGTGATCCCAAGGAGTGTTTCCCACCAGGTTCCTCTGTCCAGGGGATTCTCCAGGAAAGAATACGAGAGTGGGTTGCCATTTCCTTCTCCAGAGGATCTTCCCAACCCAGGAATTGAACCTGTGTCTCCTGTTTCACAGGCAGATTCTTTACCACTGAACCACCTAGGAAGTCTAAGTATTCTTTTTAAAAACTCTTTTTTATTTGAGTTTTCTTTCTTATAATCCTTAGTATTATGAGCTCCCTCTTACTCCTCCTCATGTGCATGATTTCTTTTCTTTATCTATGAGAACTCTTCCTGGGATGATATTACAGTGATGTAGTTCTTCATGTTAACCGAATATAGCAGATAAAATATTTCATGGGAAACTCTTATCAAAGACTGTATTTCAGGAAGACTTCACTGAATAGACTTCCCAGATAGATTCATTTCTTCTCTCTCTCTCCCATCCCCAAGTCTGATTTCTTCTGCTTTTCAAATTAGCCGACTTCAAGGACATTTGGTTCAAGAAATGGGGGCAGCAGTTGGTTTTGAAAAACATACGTCTTTAGCTCACAAAACTGTATTGTAATTTCCATTTTAGCTTTCTTTAGTTGTTTCCTTGATCCTGGAAGAAGGTGGAGATTTACAGTCACATTTTATTGGTACTTTTCTCCATCATACAGATGACAAATTATTGAGAAGCCATTTGGTCTATAAAAATGAAATACACAGCCCATCCCCTTCCAGCATGCTGCTTGGATTGACTCCAGCTGCTGTGCTCAGCTATGGTCCTGTAGTCAGACAAACAAAGCAAATCCCTTACACATTTTGGACTTGGTCCTTTGTTGGGGGATAGAGAGGAACAATAACGTGTGGACTGTTGGCTCTGGATGTTACCAAGAGCCAGAGACAGAGTCAGCTCTTCTATTGCTCCAGAAAGATCCTTTGTGCTGAGTGTTGTAGCTGAGAGATTCTGTACCTATATTTTTGCTAGTACTTGTTTTGGACTCCAATAGTCAGAGCTTCCAATAATTGACAGGGTTTAAAGTTTTTATCATGCTTCACTACAGTTAATCTTAACCCTTGTTTGGATCACATTCTCCTTTGAGAACCTAATGTTATAAACCTGTTTTCCTCTCCTTCCACCAATTGCATTTGTGCATAAACACAAAAAAAGACTTCAGAGTGCTTATGAACCCCTGACCACCAAACTCTTCATCTCATTACAGTTCTGTGAATCTCTCTTTTTAGATTATGATTTCTCTGTGGTTTTCAAAAGCATATGCTTGATAATATTATAATTTATTTTTATTTTGAAATAGGAAATTCATTACTTCACTGTGACCTTGTCTTTTGAGTGATTGTAAAATCAACTCAAGTTTTTATTTTATTAAATTTTTTTCAGTAAATTATGATTTATTTATTTGATGAAAACAGCATAGCCATTATAATTATTTTCAGAAGGATTCTCAAGATAAAATGTTGAAATAGTAATAAAAACTGTATTTTTATTTTTTAAGTCAGTGGAAAAAGCAAAATCACCATTTTTTTATATTTAAATACAGATATATTTGATCACAATAAAAATGATTAATAATAGTATTTATATTTTTATATAAACTTGATTATAGTGTAGTTGATTTACAATGTTGTATTAGTCTCATATATACAGCTAAGTGATTCAGTTATACATATATTCAATCTTTTTCAGATTCTTTCTCATATTATTTATCACACAGAATATTGAGTACAGTTTCCTCTGCTACACACCAGTTCCTTGTTGGTTATCTATCTTATCTATAGTAGTGTGTGTATGTTAATTGCAAATTCCTGATTTGTTCCTTCCCACACCACATTTCTGCTTTGTTAAGCCATAAGCAAATTTTGTCTCTGTTTTGTAAATAAGTTCACTTGTATCACTCTTTAAAAAATTAGATTCCACCTCTGAGTGATATCATGTATTTGTCTTTCTCTGACTTACTTCACTTAGTGTAATAATCTCTGTGTCCATCCATGTTGCTGCAAATGGCATTATTTCATTCTTTATAGTTTAGTAATATTCCATTGTGTACATGTACCACATCTTCTTTGTTCCCTCCTCTGTCAGTGGACATTTAGGGTGCTTCTGTCTTGGCTATAGTAAACAGTGCTGCGGTGAATGTTAGTGTACATGTATCTTTCTGAATTATGATTTCCTCTGGATATATGCATAGAAGTGGGATTGCTAGATCACATGGTAGTTCTGTTTTTTCAGAAACCTCCTTTCTGGTCTCCACAGTGGCTGTACCAGTCTACATTCCTGCCAGCAGTGTAGGAAGGGTTCCCTTTTCTACACACCCTCTGTAGTGTTTATTGTTTGGAAACTTTTTGATGATGGCCATTCTAACTGGTGTGAGGCGAGATATCACTGTAATTTTGATTTGCACTTTTCTGATAATTAGTGATATTGAGCATCTTTTCATGTGCATTTTGGCCATTCGTATGTCTTCTTTGGAGAAATGTCTGTTAGATCTTCTGTCCATTAAAAAAAAATTTAAGCACATTTATTATATTCTTTTTTACTTTTTCGGCCATGCTGTGTAGCATGCAGGATCTTAGTTCTTCCAACAGGGATCAAACCTCTTCCCTCTCCAGTGAAAGCATGCAGTCTTAACCACTGGACCACAAAGAAAGTCCCTTCTGCCCAATTTTTAATTGGTTATTTGTTTTGTTGGTATGGAACTGCTTGTGCTGTTTGTATATTTTTTGATGACTGTGTTTGGGAATATTTTCTCTCATTCTTTGGATTGCCTTTTGATTTTATGGCAGATGCTTTTAATTTTAATTTGGTTTTCATTTGTTTATTATTTTTTTATTTTTATTACTCTGGGAGATGGACCCAAAAAGATATTGCTGCAAGTTTTGTCAGAGTGATTTTCCTATGTGTTTCTCTAAGAGCTTTATAGGTCCTTGATGAATTTTGAATTTATTTTTATATATGCTGTTCAAGAATGTTCTAATTTCATTTGTTTACATGGAGGTGTCTAGTTTTCCCTGTGCCACTTATTGAAGAGACTCTCTTTTCTCCATTGTATATTCTTGCCTCCTTTGTCATATATTAGGTGCCCATAGATGCACGGGTTCAAGTTTATCTCTGGGCTTTCTATCTTGTTCCATTGACCTGTATTTCTGTTTTTGTGTAAGTACCATATTGTTCTGATGACTATAGCTTTGTAGTATGGTGTGAAGTCAAGCAGCCTGATTCCTCCAGCTCCCTTTTTCTTTCTCAGGATTGCTTTCACTATTTGGGATCTTTCATGTTTCCATAGAAATCATAAATTTTTTTTCTAATTCTGTGAAAAATGTTATTGATAATTTGATTAGATTACATTGAATCTGTAGATTACTTTGGGTAGTATAGTCATTTTGACAATATTGACTCTTCCAACCCATATTCTACCAAGAACGTAGTGTATTTGTCCATTTATCATCTTTGATTTCTTTCAACAGTATCTTAGTTTTCTGAGTACAGGTCTTTTGCCTCCTTTGTTGTTGTTGTTCAGTCACTCAGTCATGTCCAGCTCTTTGCATGGACTGCAGCACACCAGGCTTCTCTGTCCTTCACCATCTCCTGGAACTTGCTTAAACTCATGTCTGTCCAGTCGATGATGCCATCCAACCATCTCATCCTCTGCCATCCCCTTCTCCTCCTGCCTTCTATCTTTTCCAGCATCAGGGTCTTTTCTAATGAATTGGCTCTTTGCATCAGGTGGCCAAAGTATTGGAACTTTAGCTTCAATATCAGTCCTTCCAATGAATGTTCAGGGTTGATCTCCTATAGGATTGACTGGTTTGATCTTGCAGTCCAGGGACTCTCAAGAGTCTTCTCCAACACCACAGTTCAAGTGGTGAAGCATCAGTTCTTCAATGCTAAGCCTACTTTATGGTCCAACTCTCACATCCATACATGATGACTGGAAAAACCATAGCTTTGACTATGCAGACCTCTGTCTGCAAAGTGATGTCTCTGCTTTTCAATATGCTGTCTAGGTTTGTCATAGCTTTTCTTCCAAGAAGCAAGCATCTTTTAATTTCACAGCTGCATTTTCCATCTGCATTGACTTTGAAGTCTAAGAAAATAAAGTCTGTTACTGTTTCCATTGTTTCCCCATCTATTTGCCATGAAGTGATAGAACCGGATGCCATGATTTTTTTCTTGACCTTTATTTTTTGAATGCTGAGTTTTAAGCCAGCTTTTTCACTCTCCTCTTCCACCTTCATCAAGAAGCTCTTTAGTTCCCCTTCGCTTTCTGCCATAAGGGTTGTGTCTTCTGCATATCTGGGATTATTGATGTTTCTCCTGGCAATCTTGATTCCAGCTTGTGCTTCATCCAGCCCAGCATTTTGCATTATGTACTCTACATAGAAGTTAAATAAGCAGGTTGAAAATATACAGCTTTGATGTACTCCATTCCCAGTTTTGAATCAGTCCATTGTTCCATGTCTTATTCTGTCTGTTGCTTTTTGACCTGCATACAGGTTTACTGAATTCATTAATGAGCTCTAGTAGTTTTGTGGTAGCATCTTTAGAATTTTCTATGTATAGTATCAATATTATCAGCAAACAGTGACCGTTTTACTTCTTCTTTTTCAGTTTGGATTCCTTTTCTTTTTCTTCTCTGATGGCCATGGCTAGAACTTCAGAACTATGTAGAATAAAGGTGGTGGCAGTGGACATCCTTGTCTTATTCCTGATCTTCTCAGGAATGCTTTCAGCTTTCTACCATTGAGAATGTTAGCTTTGAGTTTGTCATATATGGATTTTATTATGTAGAGGGTAAATTACCTCTGTGCCTAATTCCTGGAGATATTTTATCATAAATATGTGTTGAATTTTATCAAAAGCTTTTTCTGCATCTATTGAGATGATCATATGTTTTTTATTTTTCAGTTTATGAATGTGTGTTAATATGATTGATTTGAAGATATTGAAAAATCCTTGCATCCCTGGGATAAATCCCACTTAATCATACTGTATGATTCTTTTAATGTATTTGGATTTGTTTTATTATTAATATTTTTGAGGGGACTTTTGTGTTTTTTTGTCAGTGATACTAGTCTGTAGTTTTCTTTTTTTATGTGATATTTTTGCCTGGTTTTGGTATCATGGTCATCATGGCATATAGAATTGAGCCTGGGAGTGTTCCTTCCTCTGCCATTTTTAGAAGAGTTTCAAAAGGGTAAGCGTTAACTCTTCTCTAAATATTTGGTAGAATTAGCTTGCGAAGCCTTCTGGTCCTGGACTTCTTTTCGGGGGGAAGTTTTTATTTATTTTACTTTTTAAAATTTTATTTTATTTCATTTATTTTTGACAGTGCTGGGTGTTTGTCACTGCCTGCAGGCTTTCTGTAGTTGCAGCGAGCAGGGGCTACTCTTCATTGTGATATGTGGGCCTCTCATTGTGGTGGTTTCTGTTGTTGCAGAGCACAGGCTCTAGGCATGAGGGCTTAAGTGGTTGTGGCTTATGGGCTCTAGAGTGCAGACTCATTAGTTGTGGCATAAGGGGCTTAGTTGCCCTGTGGCATGTGGGATCTTCTTGGACCAGGGATCTAACCAGTGTTCCCTGCATGGGCAGGTAGATTTTTAACCACTGGGTCACCAGGGTAATAATCCCTACTGGAAATTTTTAAATTACATTTTCAATTGCAGTACTTGTGATTGGTCTGTTCATATTTTCATGTTTCTTCCTGATTCAGTCTTGGATGGTTGTACCTTTCTAATAATTTGTACTTTTCTTTTTGATTGCCTATTTTATTGGCATATAGTTGCTTGTAGAGTTTCTTATGATTCATTATATTTCTGTGGTGTCCACTGTAACCTTCTCTTTTTCCTTTCTAATTTTATTGATTTGAGCCCTCTCCTTTTCTTTCTTGATGAGTCTGGTTAAAGATTTCTCAATTTTATCTATCTTCTCAAGGAACCAGTTTTTAGTTTCATTAAACTTTTCTATTGTTTTCATTGTCTCTTCCATTAGTTTCTGCTCTGATCTGTGATTTCTTTCCTCCTACTAATGTTGGTTTTTATTTGTTCTTGTTTCATTAGTTGCTTTAGATGTATGATTAGGTTATTTATTTGAGATCTCCTTTATTTCCTAAGGTAAGATTGTATTGCTATAAACTATCCTCTTAGAACTGCTTTTGCTGTGTGTCATAGGTTTTGGATCATCATGTTTTGTTGTCATTTGTCTGTAGGTATTTGTTTTTTATTTCCCCTTTGATTTCTTCAGTGATCCATTGGTTGTCTAGTAAGATATTATTTATCTTTCACACATTTGTGTTTTTTCATTTGAATTGTAATTCTCATCTCCTAGTGTTATGGTCTGAAAGGATGCTTGATATGATTTCAGTTTTCTTAAATTTACCTAGGCTCCATTTGCAGCTCAAGATTTGATTTATCCTAGAAAATCTTCCCTGTGCACTTGATAAAAAAGTGTATTCTACTGCTTTCAATTGAATGTTCTATAAATATCAATTAAGTCTTTCCAGTCTAATGTGTCATTTAAAGCCTGTGTTTCTGTATTTATTTTCTGTTTGAATGATCTGTCCATTGATTAAATTGGGCTATTAACATCCCCTATTATTATATGTCACTGCCGATTTCTCCTTGTATGCCTGTTAATATTTCCCTCGTGTGTTGAGGTCCTCCTCTTTTGGGTGTATGCATATTTACACTTGTTCTGTCTTCTTATTGGATTGATTCCTTGATCATTATATAGTGCCCTTCTTTGACTCTTATAATAGTCTTTATTTTAAAGTCTATCATGTCTGATATGAGCACTGTCACTCCAACTTTCTTTTCATTTCCATCTGTGGAATATCTTCTTTTTTCCCTTCATGTTGTTGTATGTGTTCCCAGATCTGAAGTGGGTCTCTTGAAGACAGCATATATATGGGTCTTGTTTTCATTTCCATTTAGCCGGTCTGTGTCTTTTGATTGGAGCATTTAATTTGTTTACATTTAAGGTAATTATTGATATATGTGTTGATATCACGTTTCTTTGTGAATGATGTTCTATCTTTGCTTTATGCATGCCTTTACTGGTGAGCTTTCCCATTCATAATTTTCTTGAGTTTAGTTGTGGCCTTTTCCACCTAGAGAAGTTCCTTTAGGATTTGTTGTAAATATGGTTTGGTGATGCTGAATTCTCTGAGCTTTTGCTTGTCTATAAAGCTTTTGATTTCTCCGATTCTGATTAAGAACCTTTCTGGGTATTCTTCCTTATAGGTTTTCCCTTTCATCATTTTGAAGGTATTGTATCACTGCCTTCTGGCTGCAGAGTTTCTGCTGAAAAGTCAGCTGATAATTTCATGAGGATTCTTTTGTATGTTATATGCTGTTTTTCCCTTGTTGCTTTTTAATATTTTTTTGTCTTTAATTTTTGTCAACTTGATTAATATGTGTCCTGAATTATTACTCCTTGAGTTTATCTTGGATGAAACTCTGTGCTTCCTTGACTTTAGTGAATGTTTTCTTTCTCATGTTAGGGAAATTTTCACCTATAATCTCTTTAAATATTTTCTTGGGCCCTCTCTCTCTCTTCCTTCTGGGATGTTTATAATGTAAATATTGGTACACTTAATGTTGTCCTAGTGATCTCCTAGATTGTCCTCATTTCTTTTCATTCCTCTTTCTTCATTCTGTTCCAAGCTTGTCATTGCTACCATTCTGCCTTCCAGCTCACTTATTCGTTCTTCTGCCTCACTTATTTTCCTATCGATTCCTTCTAGTGCATGTGTTTTTAAAATCTTATTTATTATCATTTTTGGCTGAACTTGGTTTTTGTTGCTGTGTGGGTTTCTCTAGTTGCAGCAAGCCAGGACTACTCTCTAGTGCAGTTCGCAGGCTTCTCATTGCAGTGGCTTCTCTAGTTGCAGAGCATGGCTCTAGGGCACACAGGCTCAGTAGCTGTGGCTTGTCTACCCCAGAGTGTGGGTTCAGAAGTCAAAGCACACAGGTTCAGTTGCCCGCAGCATGTGGACCATTCCCAGACCAGGGACGAACCTGTGTCCTCTGCATCAGCAGGTGCATTCTTAACCACTGGGCCAACAGGGAAGTCCTGGTGTGTTTTCCTTTCACTTACTGTATTGTTCATCTTTGTTTTGTCTTTAAATCCTCTTTTTCAAACATCTTTTGTATCTTTTCTATCTGTGCCCTATTCTTTTCCTGCGATCTTGGATCATATTTATTAAAATTTCTCTAAATTCTTTTTTAGGAAGTTTGCCTATCTTCATTTAGTTGTTTTTGTGATTTTTTAAAACTACGTTCCTTTGTCTGGAATGTAATTCTCTGCCATCTCATTTTGTCTAACGTTCTGTGTTTGTGGTCTCCTTTTTGCTGGCTGTAGGACTGTCGCTCCTCCTGCCTCTGGTGTCTGCTCCCTGGTGGATGTGTCTGGTCCTGGGGCTTGTGCAGGCTTCCTGATGGGAGAGACTTGTGCCTGTCAGCTGGTGGGTGGAGCTGTGTATTGTCCCTCTGGTGGGCAAAGCTGTGTCAAGGTTTGTTTTCAGAGGTGGCTGTGAGCTCATTATGACTTTATGCAGCCTGTCTGCTGGTGAGTAGCCCTGTGTTACTCTCCTGCTTGTTGTTTGCCCTGAGGCACTCCAGCACCAGAGTCTGTATGTTGTTGGGTAGGACCAGGTCTTGGGGTGAAAATGGCAAATGCTGGGAGAGCTCCTGCAGATCAATACTCTGTAGGGCCTCTGCTATCAGTATTCTTGCCTCCACAGTGAGCCGCAGCTGACTCTCGCCTCCCTAGGAAACCCTCCAAGGCTTGTTGCTAGTCCCAGCCCAAGCTCATATGGAATTACTGCTCTGTGCTGGGATTTCGTGTACATGAAACCTCATATGTTCCCTCCAAGAAAAGTGTTTCTGTTTCACGGTCCTGTGGAGCTCCTGCATTCATGGCCCACTGGCCTCCAAAGCAAAATGTTTTGGGGGTTCCTTCTCCTGAAGCCAGACTCTCAGGCTGGGAAGCTTGAATTGGGGCTCAAAACTTTCAGTTTTATTGGAGAACCTCTGTGATATAATTTTTTTCCAGTTTGTGGGTCGCCCACTTGGTGGGTATGACAAAAACGTTCATCCTGTCGTCTGGGTGCCACTTCTTTGTCTCGAGTTTTTGTAGGTTCCAGTCTTTTTGGTCAATGGTTGTTCAGCAGTTAAGTTGTTTTTGTGAGACGAGGTGTGCGTAAGTCCTTCTACTTCACCATCTTTTCCAGAACCAAGTGACTGCTTTCGGTTTGGATGCTTTGTCTTCCCTCAGTGTGTACTGCTGTTCGCCCCCTTGATATGGACTGCGCAGGCGCAGCGGCCCTTGCGCACTCTCAGGGCAGCACGGGCAGCCCTCGGCACCTGCTTGCACGTCTCCCAGGGGAGGCTTCTCTTCACGCACTCCTAGGACAGCTAGGGCAGGGCTGGTGCCTGTTGGTGAGTCCTGTGGCAGCAGCCTGTGCCCACCTCTGGATCCTGTAGGAGGTGTCCTGTTACCTTGGCGTGCTCACAGAGAAAAACGCTCGTGTGCTGGTCCCACCTCTTTCCTCGTCTGCTGCTGCAGTGATGGCGCCTTGCCTCTCTGGCAAGCCCTGGGCTCTTCTGAATATACCCTCAGTTGCCATAGTTCAGCCTCTTCAGGCTCCCTGCACGCAGCCAGCCCTGGTCCTCTCCCTGGGCCTGACCTCTGAAGCCTGCGCCTGAGCACCCAGCCCTCACCCACAATAACAGACAGGAATCTCAGGCTGGGCGGGCGCAGGGCAGTGGTGCCAAGCGTTTATGCACATTGCTCTGTATTTTGCCTCTGCAAACCAGGTTGCTGTGTTCTCCCCCTAGCCTCTAAAGCTCCCCCTCAGTCCAGGCTGATCTCCCTACTGGTGAGGGGACTTCCCAGGGTGTAGGAACATTTCTTTCTTCACAACTCCCTCCCTGGGGTGCAGGTCCCTTTCCAGCTCCTTTCTTTCTCTTCTTCTTGTCCCACCTGGTTATGTGGAGATTTTCTTTTTTTTTGGCCGTGCTGTATTACTTGGTGGCTCTTAGTCCCCTGAACAGGGATTGGACCTGGGCCACCGTGGCACTGAAAGTATCAAGTCCTGACCGCTGGATTGTCGGGGAATCCCACTTGGGGATTTTCTGTCCATTGTGGAAGTCTAGGTCTTCTGCTAGAGTTCTGTGTGAATTGTTCCACTTGCAGATATGTTTTTAATGCTTTTATGGGGGAAGGTGAGCTCCCCATCATCTACCATCTTGATCCCCATCCAGCTAAGGTTTTCAAAATAAGATTCAATTTTAATTTCATTTATAACTTTATTTCTGAATTCTTAATATTTTAACACAGAGTAAGACACAGCTGTTTCATTTTCTGAAATCTATCAGATTTTTTTTTAACTAAAATCCAGGAAATTCCTGCATTAGTTTAGTCTTTCTCCAACTTAAATTTGAACTAATCTGCCTAAAGTGTAATGCCAGTTATCCTATTCACCTGATTATTTTCGTTATTTTCTAACAATATATTTAAAAGTTTTGTAAGAACCGTAACTGTTCACATTTTTTTTGGTGTGTTGCTGCTAACTTGTTTGAATTGAAGCTGTGAAGGATTCCTTGCTACCTGTCAATCTCCTGCATACTTTTGGTGACATTTATAGAATCATCATTATGGTTTCTAGAAGATGCTTAGTCATTAGCAAGCAGTTATGGCTGGCTAAGTTTGTCTTCTCATTACCAGGCAGGAAATATTTTTCCACCTAGGTGCTTCATTCTTCAACTTAATTTTGTTAATCATATACATGACTGCCTTCAGATTCTAGATTCCGCCATGGAGACTGGCATCTGTTCTTTGCTATTGCCATGTTGATCTGTTGTAGGCCATCACCTCCCTCTCTGACCTTGCTATCTAGAACACTGTTATCAGTGTTTGGTGGGCAAGCCAGTGAGACCTCGTCCCTTAGTGCATGATTGCAATGATCTTGGGTGGGCTTGGCCAGCAGCAGCTTGAAGCAGGGCTTTGGTTCCCAGCCAGTGATTCGGGTCAGGTCATGGAAGTGAGAGCACCAGATCATAGACACTAGACCACTGGTCAGTGACAAGGCCCAACCTGTCCCTTCAGCTTTGCAGGAAAGAACTCCCACAGAAAGGGAAAATAATTAAACAAGTAAAGTGTTTATTAGGAGGGAAAAGAGTACAGTATGTGTGGTTAGACACGTGGGTGGGCTCAGAGAGTTGTACCCTCACGGTAGTTTGAATCACTGATACAGCATTTCTTCCAGGTTTCCTTTGTTCAGTCATCTTGCTTTGCCTGGTTGTCCGTTTGTCTTGGGTTTATCTCAGGGTTCTCCCATGTGTGCCTGTGTGTCTCTAAGCCAAGATGGATTCTGATGAAGAGGCTTATAGGTAGTTGCATCACTTACTTTTAGGTGATGCCCTATCTCTCTTGACTTCCGAGGACCCTTTCTGTGCATGTGTAGTCAGGGAGTTCTCCTTAACTTTGAGAATGAGGAATATGTGGTCTTTTATCTCTTGTCTGGGCAAGGCCCAGCCTCCTCCATCATCCTTCTCTTGTGGAGTTTCTGTCCACAGGGGAGGCCCATCTCTCTCCAGCCTCAGTAAATCTGTTGGTCATCATTCCTTTCGCACAATCAGGATCTCCAAGCCAGTCACCATGGGAACTGTGTTTTTTGTGATGTCAAGTTGTTTAACATCCAGTATTCTATAAGCCAAGGATGCCTATCTTTTTCTGTAGTTGAGCTGACTTAGTGAATAAAATTCCATGTCCTAAGATCCTGAGCTTTGGGCTTAGGTAAATGTAAGTTTAAATCTCAGCTGTAACACCAAATAGTTCCCTATTAAGTGCACAGCACCTCTTTTGCTGGGTTATTCTAGGATTAGAGGTAGTTATCTGTAAAGCACACATTGGTTACTTGATAAATGGTAGCTGTTCTTGTTATGACCTTCTAGCCATAGTCCATGCCTTTGAAACACTGAAGGGAACTAAAGATTTGATTTGCACAAATGTAAACTAGCAGAATATTTGATGTTGTCCTTGGAGAGCCCATCATGGCAGGTAAGACAGAAAGAAGACAAGGTTGGGTGCCAAGTGCCAGTGCACCAATTTTGGAACAGGGCCTCCTTGGAGATGCACAGTATAGACTTCTAACAGCTAGATCATCCAAGGTGAAAGCTTCTGTTACTTAGAAAAAAATGCAGGTAAGATGAGGAGATCATTAGCTACAAGTAGAAATTCTCACTGGTTTAAAACAAGTCCTCCAATCAGGCTGTTTAGCTATGAGTGTAAATTGATGTCCTATGGTGGGTATACATTTAGGGAGAAGATTATTTCTTAAAATTTTGCAGCTTTACAGAAGACATAAGAATGATGGATATTTCGTTTTCCTCAGTGGGGGGAAAACCCTCATAATACTCTTATCACAGTGTAATTCTAATTGAGGTTTAGAGTTGATTAGTTGGTCCTTCAGAGTGTCCTTTGCTTTGGAGAGGTAAAGACAATCTCTCTTTACTTGTCACATGAGGTTGATTATAGCAAAAACCCGTGTCTAGGCCCTATTGACACACTGTTCATACCTTGAAGAGTAGACTCAATATTAGGCCTTGAAAAGATTTTGAGTATTTCTTATCTGAATTTGCATATGAGCAAGCTGTGTGAACCTGTTTTTACCATGTCCTGTAGCTGGAAGAGAAAGGAGCATTGTAGAATCTGAGGGCTTAAGTAAGAGTCCAAACTCTGACTTTGTTACACATTTAAATTAGGTCACCTGTTTGTTTGTTTTAACATAAACTGGCTCATTAAGACTATTGCCAGAAATCTAGGTGCCTTCTTGAGAAACGGCTGTCTTATTGTGTGTTTGCTTAACTTTGTCTCCCTGGGAAGGAGAATAATATAAGGGCTTAGACCAAGCTGGACTGTTGCATTAACCTTGACCGTGAACCCTGCCCCACACTCATTTCAGGGGACCAGGTTTCACCAGGACCAAGATGGTTTCACACAGGCAACTCAGTTCGTTTCTGAAAAACTGAAATGCTAAGGGCTTTTGCTGTTCAAGCTGTTACAGATGACTATCTTTCATTCTCAACTTGCTCTGTGGTTGACACAGGTGTAAAGTCTTTCTGTACTCAAGAGTCCAGGACGCCAATGTCAATTAGCTCTTTAGTGAGTATCTGCCTGGATCTTTGCATATGGCTCTGAAGGTTGAACAGGTTGAACAGTGTTTACTGCCCCTGGAGTTGAGCTCTGTGTGGCTTGTACAACTATGATAAAAGAGCCCTGATACCTGCTTTAAAAGCCGAGTGGAAGGGGTTTGGGATTCCCTTTCTTATGGTAATTGCATTTCCTGCATTGGCTCATTTGGCAGAAAAGGATGGTCTGGCCTTTTCTGCTCAACAGTTCCTGAACAGCAGCAGTCAGGAGTCCTTGCTCTAAGAATTCTAGGAAGTGTACTATGTCTCCATCTTCAGTGCTGGGTTTCATCAGTAATAGTATGGTCCAGACTCAGGATGAAGCTGCTGAGATGCTGCAGGTTTCCTCACAACTTTCTCCTCCATGAACTCTGCAAGAGTTAAATGATAAGGACCCTAAACTGTGAGTTGATGGAGTAGACTTTGGTGGGGGGATAAAGCTGCTTTGGAGATCTGTGATCAGAGCTGGCCCCAGGCAAGGCTGCACTGGAACTGGTTTGCTTCCAACATTTCTCCACCTGCAGTTTCAGATGGGGCTGTTTAGGTTAGAAGAGATAACAAACTGACTTAAATAGTTTAAATGAAAATAAAGACAATCTAGTGGCTCATTTTACTGAAAAGCGTATGAGTATAGTTGGCTTCCAGTGATCAAATGATGGCATTAGAATCTAGTCTCTTTCTATCTCTCTCTGTCCTCCCCTGCCCGCCCCCGCCCCTCTTCCCTACTTGTCAGCTCTGCTTTCCTCTGTGTTGGCCTTGTTCCCAGAAGGTCTTCTGCTTCTGCTGGTCCCCAGCATCTCTAGGCATATATCCCACAGGCCTAGTCGTTCTGAAGAAAGGATTCCCAATTCTCTAGAACAATCAAATAAAGCAAACACCAAACCAAACCGAAAATGTAAAAATAAGGCAACACACACACACAAATAATGAAGCATTGTGTCTCCATGGTCTGATTAGTGATATGGGCTAATCTCTGAATCAGTGTTGTATCCAAGGGAATGGAATCCTCTGATTGACTAGACTAGGGTCACGCGTTCATAGAGGCTAGGAAATGTCCATCCTCAGCCAAGTAGGTTCTGAGAGATGGAAGATTAGTTCTCAAAGAAAAATCAAAATGTTGACACTGAAGGGAGAAGGAGGAGTGTTTGGTTGAGAAAGCAGGAGCCATCAGATGGGCCTTTTCACCTCTTCCTTTCTGCATTTAACAGGCAGAGTGGAACATTTACCTAAATGTCTAAAAGCCTTACAAATATCAAACCTTAACAAACGTGTTTCTGCCCCGACTCACTTGACCTTTTCATAACATTTTATGCTGTTGACATCCATTTCCATTTAAAATTGTCTCCTCTGTTGACTTCTACAACACTATGGCCTCCTCGTTCTCTTTCTGCATCCCTGATCCTCAGAGATCTTTCAGTAGCAGCCGAACGGTAACTAGTAACATTTCTCCACTGTTAGTTCCTGGGTCGCCCTTCAATTCAGCACCTCTGTCTCCACGGCTCTGTCAGGGAGGGCCCCCTCCTCACTCATCTGTGAGGCTGCCATCCTTTCTTTCTTTCTTTTTGTATCTAGCACTGGATCTTCCTTGCTTTCTGCAGACTTTCTATAGTAGCAAGTGGGGGCTACTCTCCAGCTGTGGTGCACTCTGCAGTGGCTTCTCTTGTTGGGGAGCACAGGCTCTGGGCGTGTGGGTTTCAGTAGTTGTAGATCCTGACTTCTAGAGTTCGGGCTCGGTAGTTGTGATGCAGGGGCCTAGTTGCTCCACGGCACGTGAAATCTTCCCAGACCAGGGATTGAACCCTTGTCCCCTGCATTCGCAGGTGAATTCGTATCCATTGCACCACCAGGGAAGTCCCTGCCATCTTTTCTGCTAGCTCTCTTCACTTGCAGTTTCTTATGCTTCTTCAGTCTCTCCACCTGACTGCATCTAGGTCCCCCTAGGTCCCTGTTTGAACTGCCTCTATTGTTCCCCATTTGCCCATAGATGGTCAGACGAGGCCTTCCACTCATTGTCCTTAGTGGATCCCGTAGTTACTGATTGTTTCAGTTCTGCATGTTTTGCACATGATATTAACTTTGCCTGCGATACTTGTCTTCCAACTTATCTGCCTGGGAATCTCCTATTGGTCTTTCAGAACCCTCTTCAGGCATCGTGTTCTCTTGGAAACTTTCTGTAACACTCTTACCATCCTACTCCTGGCAGAACAAATCACTTTCAATTCTGTATTAATCTGTACATACTTTATATCATTCAGTGTCTGTATCTTCTTTATGTACATACATGCTTAAAAAAAAACAAACTGACAAGATGCCTTTGGGCAGGATGCACTGAGCCAGTCTCCCCCACACAACAATGGTACACAATCGGCTGATTCAGTTTCTCTTCCTTCCTGGCCACTGAAGGTATTTGAGTTTCTCTCCAAACCTTAAATTAACATTTAGTATATAAGCTTCAGGGCTTCCTGGGTGGCTCAGATGATAAAGAATTCGCCTGCAATGTGGGAGACTTGGGTTTGATCCCTATGTTGGGAAGATCCCCTGGAGAAGGGATAGGCTACCCACTCCAGTATTCTGGCCTGGAGAACTCCATGGACAGAGGAGCCTGGCAGGCTACAGTCCATGGGGTCATAAAGAGTCGGGCAGGACTGAGCGACTTTCACTTTTTCTTTCATATAAGCTTTAGGGTAGTAACTTTGTGTCTTATTCACTATGCCTATCATATAGTTAAGTTTTCAGTGGATGAATAGATGGGTGAATGGATGAACGAATCCATAGGGTTGTTCAGAAGCATCTCAGTTTCCATGTGTATAGTCTCTTGTCATTGCAGTCGCACTGAGCACTGAGATGCAAGTTAGGTGGGTTTCCTATGGCCGTCTCACCTCTTAGAGGCAAAACCTTAGACTGGAACATGGATTTTCTTTTTAAATGACTCAGGCTAAGGCTCAACTTCTTACAGCACTTGAACTGAATCACTCTTCATTGCTTGGAGAGGTTTGGAGTATTTTTCTTTTAAAACCTTGGCCAGTAACATGTCAAGATTTCAATATCATATGCTAGTAGTCCTTAACATATAAATCTCAACAAATTCAGGACACCTGAAGAACAAGTTATAGAAACCCTGTAGACTGGGAGAGGCTTTTTGTACCTCTTTCCACACTGCTGAGAATGAATGAAATTCCATGGGAGGAGGGAGATAGCAAAATATAGGAAGAATGTGAGGGAAAAGAATAACAAAAAAATAATAGAAATCATTTTTTTCCCTTTCTCTTTCTAGCACCTCTGTGCCCCAATCTCCCAAGGTCTTTCTGATCTTCTTCCATAGATTCTAAATTCTTGTCCTTTTTTGTCTTTTTCTTCCCCACACATCCATTGACTCTCTGCCTTTAGTTGTTCGTGTCTCTAAGCATTCTCTGAGGGAGGAGTATATGAACTTAAACGCAAAAAGAACACTTTCTGTGGGGAACCTTTATGTTTTAGGGGCACTGCCCCATACCCCAGCCACCTTCTGTTTGTTGGGTCTGGTAGAAGGTGGAAAACGCCAATTGTGGAAATTGAAAAAGTTGTATCCTTTTGAATCCTGGACACTAGGACTGATCTCTGGTGGCCTTGCGCTGCAGCAGCTTGAGGCAGGGTTTTGATTCCTGGCTAGAGATTGAGGTCGGGTCGTGGCAATGAGAGGGGCGAATCCTAGCCACTAGACCAGTGGTCAGTGACAAGGCCCTGGCCCCGCGGCTTTGCAGAAAAGAATTTCCACAAAGATGGAAAGTAGTGAAACAAGTAAAGAGTTTATTAGGAGGACAAGGAGTACAGTACATGTGATAGACACATGGGGGTCTCAGAGGTGTGCCCTTGGGGTGGTTTAAATCATTTACATGGAGCATGTCTTCCAAGTTTTCTCTGGCCAATCGTTTTGACTTGCTTGCTTCTGAGTCTGTATCTGGTACTTCTCAGGATCTTTCCGTGTATGCATGCTCATCTCTCAGCCAAAATAGATTCCAGTGAAGAGGCCTATGGGTAGCTTAGCATCATTCTATTTTGACCTCCAAGGAAGGAGCTTTCTAGTCAGGAATGAGAGCTATGTGGTCTCTTATCTCTTATTTGTGTGCAAGGTCCAGACAATTGTCTTGTTCTCTCAATTGTCTTGCTATTGCTATTTTGGAGTTTCTGTCCACAGGGGACAAACTTCAGTTGCTCACACTGGGGACAGGTGGGTGGGGGTGCATCTCCCTCCTGTCTCAGGACCTCCTGAGCTCAGCCTATCTGACCATCCCATCCTGGACTTTGTGTCTGGAGTGAGTGTCACAAAGAAGCAAGGACAGTCATGCTGCTGCCAGCAGTGGTGGCTCTGAGTGTCCCTGACCAGTCGCAGGGCTTTTTTTGTTCCAGCCTCCCAGCTTCCCTTGATTTGTGCTTATTTTCCAAAGCTCCAACCTTTCCCTGAATTCCATGAGCTGTGACATTTTTCCAGTTAACTCCTTCTTACTCAAGTTAGCAAGGTGGATTTCTTTTGTTTTCAACCAAGAACCTTGACTGGTAACTTCTCCTTATCAGCATAGAAAAGTACAGAGGAATATGCATTCCTGTCTTGTGATACTTCTTGCCTAACTCGTCCTCACTATTTTATTCTTTCTTTTTAAAATTCTCCTTCTTGTCATCCTGTATCTATCAATACCTCCTTTCAGCTCCATTTCAGTTCAAGCTAATGGATTAATCATGCCAGATGCTTGTGTTATATCTGAATCCTGAATAATTAGCTTTCTTCTGTATGGGATTGGCAAGTGTGAAAAATACTGGAAATCTCTTTACATAGAATACAAACACCTAATATTTGATCATCAGGGAATGCATTTCCATGACAACAGGATGCTTAGGATTTTAGACAAATAAAGGGATGCAAATATACTTAAAATCATTTTTTTCTCCTATAGTATAGGCAATTAGCATACTTCTGATTTAATACCAGCCTGCAGAACTCATTTTAGAAGTCAAGAAAATGTACTTAAATAATAGGATATCTTACTCATTATGGATTTTCTAAGACAAAAGCAAATTTCTCTTTCTCCTTCCTCCCTCTTTGCAGGGACAAAGCAAAGGTAGATGTTTTCAATTCTATCTGTTAAGAAAGGAACAATCTCTACCTCTCTCTCTTTTTTTAAACAATTCATTTTCTCCATAAACAATGTGAAACGTGTGTTTAGTACAGATAGTTTTCAGAGCAGTTATAATGAGACATATTTTAGGATAAAGAATGTTTTTGACTCACAATCTGGTTGCTCCCTACCCGTCACGTACTGCTTTCTTTTGTTCCTAGCCAAGTTTGCCTCATTCCTGCCACAGCACAAAGAACCTTTAAAATGACTCACTCACTCTGTCTGCACAGCATTCAACCAGATTATTAGAACCCTGATAACTTTAATTACTGATCAACATTTTGCTGTGATAAACTGATAACAGCTACCATTATTGGACAAGGACTTACACACATGTGATCTTAAATCCTCAAACACCCTTGCCTTGAGGGGTTAGTATTCCTTCTACATATGGAAAGATAATTTGCCCAAGGTCACAGAGGGGAAGAATGTAAACCCAGGTCTGTTGCAGTGAGAAGCCTGTGCCCGTTTTACTTTTTCATACTGTCACTACTTGCCCAATGTCTTCAGGAGAATTTTTTTTTGACATATGATTGACAGAAAGGATTATATTAGTTTCAGGTGTACAGCATAGTGACTTAATATTTGTATATATTGAAAGATGGTCACCAAAATAAGTCAAGTAAAAAAAAATAAAGTCTAGTAGACATCCATTGGGGTTCCATGGTGGTACAGTGGTAAAGAATCTGCCTGCTCAGCAGGAGATGTAGGTTCGATTCCTGGGTTGGGAAGATCCCCTGGAGAAGGAGATGGCAACCTACTCCAGTAATTTTGCCTGGGAAATCCCATGGACAGAGGAGCCTGGCAGGCTAAGTCCATGGGGTCACAAAAAAGAGTTGGACACGGCTTAGGACTAAGACAAAAACCACCACGACAAGAAGACATCCATCACCCTGTATGCGTGGCAAGTTGCTTCAGTTGTGTCTGACTCTAGACGATAGCCCGCCAGGCTCTCTGTCTGTGGGGTTCTCCAGGCAAGAAGACTGCAGTGGGTTGCTGTGTTCTCCTCCAGGGGATCCCCCTGACTCGGAGATCAAACCTGCATCTCTTATGTCTGCTGCATTGGCAGGCGGGCTCTTTACCACTAATGCCACCTAGGAAGCCCATCCATCACCACACATAGGTACAAATTATTTTTTTTCTTGTGAGAAGAACTTTTTAAGATCTACTCTTTTAGCAACTTTCCAATATACATACAGTAGTGGTTTCTATAGTCTCCCTCATGTATTCTATACCCCCTGGACTTATTTTATAACTGGAAGTTTGCACTGTTGGACAGACTTCACTTGTGTTCCCCAGCCCCCACTTGACTTCTGACAACCACCAGTCTGTTCCCTATATTTATGAGCTTGGTTTGTATTCTCTATATTTATGAGCTTGTTTTTCCCCCATTTTTTAGATTTCAGATATAGTTGAAATCATGTTGTATTTATCTTTCTCCATCTGACTTACTCTGCTTAGCATAATGCTGTCAAGGTCCATCCATGTTGTCAAAATGGCAGGATTGCTTTCTTTTTTTTTTTTATAGTTGAATAATATTCCACTGTGTGTGTGTGTGTATTTTCTTTATCCATTCATCCATCAATGGACACTTGGGTTAGTTCTGTATCTTGGCTATTGTAAACAGTGCTGCATTGAACATAGGTACAGATCTTTTTGAGTTAGCGTTTTCATTGTTTTTCAGATACTTGCCCAGAAGTGGAATTGCTGGGTCATGTGGCAGTTCTATTTTTAAGTTTCTGAGGAACCCCTGTACTGTTGTCCATAGTGGCTGTACCAATTTACGTTCCCACCAACAGTGCATAGGGGTTTCCTTTTCTCCACATCCTCAACAGCCCTTGTTATCTCTTGTCTTTTTGTTAATTAGCCATTCTGATGGATGTTGAGGTGATATCTCATTGTGGTTTTGATTTGCATTTCCCTGATAAATAGTGATGTTGACCACATTTTCATGTACTTATCAGTCGTTTGTATATTGTCTTTGGAAAAATGTCTATATAAATCTTTAGCCCATCTTAAAGTTGGATTGTTTGGCTTTTTGCTGTTGAATTAAGATTTTTTGTGTATTTTGGATATTAACCACTTATCAGGTATATGATTTGCAAATATTTCCTCCTATTCCTTAGGCTGTCTTTTCACTTGTTGATGGTTTCGTTTGCTGTGCAGGAGAATTTTATGACAATAGGATAAGTTCCCTTTAACTAGTACTTACATTTAATCACTTAAAAAAAAAACAGACAAAAAACAAGGAAATTTTATAGTGCCTGGAAAGCTAGAGAAATTGTCTTTAGAGCCTTTTGCTCTTACTAGTTCCTATTGGCTACACAGTAGCAAAGAAATAAAAGCAACAATGCCTTGAAACTAAGACTGCCTCCTTCCTTGGTCAAGATGGAAGAGCAGACATTTGCCAAAAGCAAATAGGCTCTGAATGATTTCTGATGAATCAGCCACCGTTCACTGTTCATTAGCAATACCATTAAAAACAACCAGTGTTGTTGAGGTTCTTTGTACTTTGCAAGGGACTTGTGTCTGAGGCATGGGGTGCCTTTAAGTTGCCCCTGGAGAGATAGATGCTACCTTTGAAGGTAGGGTAATAGAAATAGGCTCAGGCAACAGGCAAGGCAGTAGACAACAATTCTGAATCTGGTTTTCTAACTCACCTTCTATCCTGACTGCTTGGTTTCCAACTCAGCTTGGCCTCTGTGTTATTTCAGGAGCCTCCCAGGGTCCTCACGGGGAACACGCAGGTCTGTGGCCCTGACTCTGGACTGTGATCCCGGATCCTTATTGTAACATTGTCCCTCATCCGTACCTTCTGGTTTGGACCCCTGCCCAACCTGTACACAGAAGGGGCAGCCCTCCATCTGAATATCTGATTTGGTTTTTGCAAGGAGTTCGTTCTCGTTTATGACTTGGTAAGCTGTGAACTTTAGTACTGTTTTGGATGATCCAGAGGTAGTTAAATCATCTAGTAATAAAAATCTTTTTATTTTAACTTGTTGTGGGCCCAGCTTATAAAAATCATGTCTGGGTACAAGTTTCCCATGAGTCAGGCTTCACTCTTCACCCCAGATGCCCACACATTTTACATTTTTGTGAATAACAACAACACCAAAAAAACCACTTCTCTTTTCTTGTGGAGCAGAGGAAGTGGATTTGGAGAAACAAGAATGAGATTGGAGACTATTGTGTCAAGAGGGAACCTTCCTTCCTTAGAGAAGGAGTTAGTGACTAACCTTGGACAAGGGTGGGGCTGTGTGGTGCGGACCGACCAGGGTTTCTAGCAGGATGCTCCGTTTCGGTGTCTGTGCGGGGAATGGAGGCCTATTGGTTGTGGGCAAGGTGGGAGCGAGGGGGACTGCTGGAGCCCTGAGACCTTGCTGGGCACTGGGGGCTGACTGGATTACAAATTCGAGCGTGAAGCAGCAGGCAGCATCCTGGAGCGTGAAATATTGTGTCACAGGTTTCGTATCAGCATCTCTGCTCACAAACCATAGAGGCCCAAGTAAGACATTTTCCTCTGTTTTACCTCTCCATATATTATGACACCCCTACAAATCATAACAAGTTGGTAACATTTATGGAGCATTTTACTTTGTACCAGAGACTTTCTTGAAGTGCTTTATGTGGATGATAAAACCATCACCCCTGCTTTCCTGATGAAGAAATATGAAGTGAAAGTAAAGTGAAGTCGCTCAGTCATGTCTGATCCTTTGTGACCCCAGGACTGTAGCCTACCAGGCTCCTCTGTCCATGGGATTTTCCAGGCAAGAATACTGGAGTGGGTTGCCATTTCCTTCTCCAGAGGATCTTCCTGACCCAGGGATCAAACCCTGGTCTCGTGCATTGTAGGCAGACGCTTTACCATCTGAGCCACCAGGGAAATATAAAGGTTAAGTATAATGCTCAAGGTCATATAACTAGTACAGCAGGATATGAACTACATACAAGCGTGTAAGCACATGGAACGCTGTTCTCTGTTTCCAATACCTAAAATTTGGGACTAGTTTGGAAAACCAGTTTCACTTTTGGCTGAGTAGTTGTTGATGCAGTCTAGAAGGCTACACAGAGTGGGCCTTATATGGAGTTCAAGTGCCCGCTGTGACTCACATGGAGTCTTGAGTAGCATTCCAGGCTCTCCATAGTGAGTAGCTCTTTCCATCCTTGCCTCCTGTTCCTTCTGCTCAAGTTCTGATCAGAACCAACTTTGTTCATGCCTCTGGATGCCTTGATCCTCCTAGATTTTTGTTCATTTTGCCTCGGCCTGTTTTCTTCATATTAAAATCTTTCTTATTTTTCAAATTCCAATGCAAATGCTGCTCTTTCACCAAGCATTCATTCATTCAATTTATTAAGTGCCTAAAATATGTGAAGATTCTCATCTAGGTCTAGTTCACTGGGTCAGAAGTAATCCTGAGCTCATGATTGTAATGATAATGTAGTAATACAATCAGCAATGGTAGCCAACACATGTAGGATTTATTGTGTGTCAGGACTGTGTTGTGCTTATTCATATATACTTATTTATTACATAACACTTCCCATATTGTCTTATGTTCCATTTATAGGCATGTCTTGGTTTTCTGATAAGATTCTGGAGTCCATGAGTCCCAGCTCTTACTCCTTCTAACTTTTGTTGTGTAGCTATTTCTAGGACATACCTAGATATGCCTAGGATAGTGACTTGGACATAGAATGAATTAAATCGCACTTGAGATGAATTTGATGTGTATCCATATTCATTTACATCCATGTACCACCTTAATCCCCTCATAGAGATTTCCAGTGTCTCTTGAAACGTCAGAAGAGCTTACAGTTTCTGGGCCTGCATTCTTGCCTGTTAATATTTTGTTAGAGCTAGCAAACCAGAGTGGTTTTAGTTGGGGCACCTGCCGTCAAGTTCCCCACAATTCCTACTATAATGCCTTGTACCAAGCCCTGTAGCATTGGATGTTTGACTCTTGTGAAGCTAAAGGAGAATTTAGATTCCAGCTACAGATTGGCCCCCTCAGGGTAGAAAGAGTTGTGGCCATTATAACCGTAGCCATGTAGGCTCTCAATTCCGTTACTGTTCCATCAGCAGGATTTGGGTTTCTGTCAGAAAGATGGCTCCTTTTCGAGCACCAGTTTGGCAGGGGCTGAGCAGTGTTTGAGTGATGCAAGGAGTCATTTGAAGCTCTGATGCTGTGACACGTACCAGATGACTTTAACAACCTTCCCATCACATGGCCTTGGCACAAGATGGAAAAACACCACGACAAACCTGACAATCACAAAGCTCTGACAAGAGCTCGTGGAGGGGGAGTTGAGTTCTAAAGCGATTCTCAGCATGTCTGCACTGGGGGTGGAAGCCCGTCAGCCCTCCCAGAAAAATGACATCTTTTTGATGTTTGACAATGAGTCACTGAAGATGCTGCTGTTTTTCCTTGGCATTCGTGGCATTCACAGATTTGTGGCTTAAGCCATACTGGGTGTGCGTCTTTCCATGCCTCATTCATTTATTCAACAAATGTGGAGTGCCTGCTATTGTCCCAGGCTTGTGCTAGAGGCTTTGGGCATAGCAGTGAATAAGGAGAACAGTAAATGAGTTTACAAATAAACAAAATGGATGATTCTAGTGACAAATGCTATGAAGGGAATAAAGTGATGTGACCGAGAATACTGGGGGGTGGGGTGGGTGTCAGGCTGCTTTGGAGAGGGTGTGCACGGAAGGTCTGAGGAGGGGACATTTGGAGATTGAGATGAGAGTCCCCCTGGCAGAGGGTAAGCACGAATGGGAATTAGATGAGGAGGAACTTGGCATTGTTTGAGGGACAGAGAGGAAGCCAGTAGGGCTAGAGCTGTGCTATGCAGAGCACCAGTCTGCCACAAGATAAGGAACTTGCACCAGATTCTAAGTCTGTGCACCATTTCCTTCTCAAGAAAAGACTTACTATATTAAAAAAAAATAAGTCAACTACAGTAAAGAACATGCTTAGTAACATAGTTTATTTAAAATCTGGATCAGGTTTTTTTTTTTGGTATCTTGTTGCAACAGGCAACAAAAAAATTCTCAGACTAAGACCACTCCATGGACTATGCTTTGTCATTGGTCTGGAGTGTAGTGAGAGAGTAGGGCAGGGTGGGAGGGTGAGGTTATAGAGGTGCACAGAGCCACATCTGGCCCAGGTGGACAAGCAGAGAATGATTCTTTGCTAAAATCCAATAAAATTTAGGTTAAAAAAAAAGTCAAGAGACTTTTTCAGATCCTTAATGAGAATTTCAGCATTTGAAATATTCCTTAAAGAACAATCAGCTCTGTTGAGGAGGGACTGGAAAAGTCATCCATTAGCTGACTCAGGAATTCAGGTATTTGCTTATGCACACTAGCTTCAGACTGGGTAGGTCAGAATCACATCTCAGTAGATGTGTACAGCATGGATCCAGGTAGGTATGTGTTCATTCTGCAAATGCCAAGAGCCAGTGGCTGAGATTGAAGGCCGGTGGGCCACAGGCATGTTTTGTTTGGTCTACGTAACTGTTGTGGTTGTTTAGTTGCTCAGTTGTGTCCAACTGTTTTGCAACCCTGTGGACTGTAGCCTGCCAGGCTCCTCTGTCCATAGAATTCTCCAGGCAAGAATACTGGCGTGGGTTGCCATTCCCTTCTCCAGGTGATCTTCCCGACCCAGGGATTGAACCCACGTCTTCTGCTTGGCAGGTGGATTCTTTACCACTGAGCCACCTTGGAAGCCCAATCTATATAATAGTATTGGGTAAAAGATAGAATTAACTGCCAATATTAAAAAAAAATCTTGACTGTCTTGCGGCACTGAGCTTGTACTCCCACAAGGAAGACCCTTAGAAGGGGAATGGGCTTACCCAGTGCCCATCACCCCTTCATCTTCTACATGACTTGTATATTAATTGTGGATAATGTTATAGTAACAAACGGCTGAAGAATCTCAGAGGCCAGCTAAAAAGGTTTATTTCTGACTCTCACTGCAGACGGAGGTTCTGCCCCACATCATCTTCACTCTAGTGCCAGGCCAGGGAGCAGTGTCTCTGTGGAGCGTCACTGGCATTGAAGTAGGAGGAGAGGGAGGATGAAGAAAAGTACAGTGCCAGCCACGTGGCCTTGGATAGGTTAAGGTTTCTCAGGCTTTTCCCTAGATACTCTTTATTTACTTGCTTTCGGCCCCACCTTGCAAGGCCCACCAACTGGGGTAGCTGTGCCAGTATTCCAGGCTGGGAGGCAGCTCCAGCTCTGCTCTTCACTGTACTCGGGTGCTGACTCCAGTGGGTGGAGTGTGTGTGTGCGTGCCCAGACTGAGCCGTCAGTGCCTGTCACAGCATCACTGGAGTCTGGTGAGACAACTATAAAGAACAATTAAGTGATGAGGCCTGTGAAGCGGAGTACGTATTATACCCTCTGGGCACCCTGCTCTGCTCTTGGGACTGTGGAAAACACAGTCCTTGTTCCTGAAGTGCAGGGTATTCAGAGGAACCAGACTTGAATGCTGGGTGCTTGTAGGGTGCTCATTTAGTTCACCTGAGCTGCCAGGGTGAGTTGGCATCCGCAGGGGAGGCTTTTTGAGGAGTCAGAATTAGGAGGGGCTTAACATAAGGAAGGCGCAGAACACTGAGCATGTGTTGCAAGTTTCAGCTGTCTTCACCTAAATCTAGATTCTTTGGAAGCAAGACAGCTTGTATTATCTTGTGGCGCTGTTTAAATAACTTTGAAATGTTTTAAAGTTTTCTGATGAAATTTACACTTATGTTAGGCTTCAGTTTCACCTCATTGTGAAGAGTAGGTGTTCTTTGGAAGCACGGGAGCTACCCTCAGAAGCATGGGTGGTTCCTCTCTTTCCTTCATGGCTTGCCCTCTTCTCCAGCACACAGTTGCTGAGAACGGGCTGCAGCAGCTTTGTTTCCACAAGTCATTCCAGGGTTTCCTGTCCTTAAGAGCCCTAGATTTAGATTTCATGGAGAAGCTGTTTATGTCCTCCTCATTTTGAAGGCAGTGGGCAGGAAATTGATGTGTCCTGTCCCCAGGAGAGCACTTGAAAAGTGGCAGGTGGTGAATACATGTTGTTGAGTGAGATGGATGGATGGATCTGGAGAGCCACATGATTCATTTTCCTCTTCCCGGTCACTCATTTCTTGCTTCCATCTTCTTATTGGCCCCAAGAGAGCCAGGATGAAAATGAGGTAGATGTTTGGCTGGCTATAAAGAAGGAAGAATTTAAACAGGATCTCATAAGTTCACCTTCATGAATAAAGTAGATTGAGTTTGAGAAGCCACAGGGGAAGGAAGGACCATGGTGAACAGTAAAACACAAGCTTGTCCCAAGGCAGATGTGTTTCTGCTCTACCTGGTTATCCTCAGGTATTTCAGAAACAGCACTGCCACCTCTTCAGATTTTAAGGAGAGGACGAACTCCACTTTTCATCTTCAAGCTCCTGATTTTTAAAAGATCTTGGCTTTTTTTTTTTTCAAGCTTTTTGTGATCCAAACAAAACATTGCTGTAGGCTGGATTTTGTCCAAAAATTTCCTGGGTGTCATTTCTGGACCGCTGGTCCTTTATGAGCCTAACACTCAACAACACTGAGGTGGAACTCTTGAGGGGGTACGACATTTTTGTTTTAAAGAGAGGAGACTCGGCTGACTTTTTCATAGAGATGATGGTTCATGATAGGTTCTCCACTCTCTCTCTCTCTCTCTCGAGAGGCTTCCAGTGACCTGTCAGTGATGAACATGGGGACTATAGCCCAGGGCCGTGGGAAAGATGCTTGATTCAGCAGTGTGACTGATGTGCTGTTTGCTTATGAGGTAAAACCCAGTTATTTAAGAGTTTGTGGCTAACATGGGGATTACGCAATTGGACAGGGCTACTGGAGGACGGTGACACAGTCAGTCCATATTGGGACCAACAACAGTTCTTCCCTTTGATTCACAAGTCCCTTGTGTCTGTAAAGAAAGTGGTGCACAGGTGGTTCCCAGAGTAACATTTCCCATCCACTACATCTTTGCCTTCTAACATTTGTTGATTGGCTCATTCACATATTCAAGGCATGTTTATTGACCACCTCTCTATGAGGTGTCGGGCAGAATTCTAGGTTCTGTGGATAGAGCAGAGAACAAAACAAAGTCCCTCCCTTCAGAGTGTGTGCAGTGTGGTGTGAGGACCTGGTGGTGAGTCTCACAGGCTGGAACTCTTGAAAAGCTGGCAAATCATCATTCCCTCCCGGCTGTCAGAATTACACCCTTGCCTGAGTTAGATGTTGGGAGAAAGGTGACAGTTGAGGATGGCAGGGGAAATGAGGTAAGGAGATCACTTGTTTTTCTGGGATGTCAGCAAGATGTTCCAAAGTGGTCCTGGGAAAAAGTCTAATAGTTCTTGCCTCTGGGGTACCTCCTGTGGCCTAGTGGTTCCTCTGACTCCTTTAGAACCATCTGAGGATATTCATTTCTACTGTGCTTTGGAACTCCTTGGGAACTGGCAAGGAGTCTCAGGATGTCCTTTGCAATTGCAGCCCTCAGAATGTTTATTCCTTAACTCAGGAAGCACTTAAATCAGGAAGATTTCTTCACTGCAGGTTCATCTAGTTGTCCTTACTATTCATAACTATCAGTCATCGAGTGTGGCAGCTATAATGATGAATTTCTTTTTGCTCTGTGTTGAACTGTCTGCATTTAATTCTGTTTAAAAAGTGAAAGCTATTGGGCCTGTTACTAAGAATGCTATCAGAGTCCACTGTTTTTATTTTGTATTCACGCATGGTTAGCCAGATAACATTTTGTTTCTGTTATTGAAAGAACTCAAATCCCAATGCTGGAATGTTTACTTCTGGACTGCTGGATCATTAATTCATGAGAGAGAAGCAATGCCATGTGACTTGGAAACCACATACCTTTTAATGTGCCAGGGCCTCTTTAACAAATCAGTATCGAGTCATCCAGATAGGAAGTTAGCATTTAGATCACTGGCTCCTTCAGAGACTCACAGGATGAGTTATCATTCCTGTGAGTTTTATTTCTGGGCTGCTCACATATCTCTGTTGTACAGCCGAACATGACCTCATGCTCATAATAATAATAATAAAGGCAAGCAAACAACTTTAGTTTGTTTGTTTGTTTATTTGCCCTGGAAAAAACCACGTCTTGATGGGACCCCAGGATGATACCAAAATGAATCTGGTGGAACATCAGGATGCCAAGGCAGAATTTATTAATAGAAGGCTGGCTCCTTATGTGTTCAGTAGATCCCTCTTAGAAATGGTGAAATAACCCTGCACAGTATAGTGCCATAACTTGGCAATACAATAATGATAATACATTTAAATTTAAGAAACTCAGGGATTTGGTAGGAATATAAAATTGAAAAACACAGCAAATATCAGGAATCTATCAGTCACAGTTCATTTTTTTTACAGCAATATAAATCAAGGAGAAGCTAAAATACATTTTTATAAGCCAGCAGGCTGAAGACTGTATATGACGTATGCCCGCATTCAATCCATGCATACATATATAAATATATACATATACACATATATATGCAAGTAAAATCTTGATCATCCTACTTTGGATACTTCTCTTTTTGAGTAAATTTATGAACTTTTGCTTGACCTGAAGTTTAGCCCATCACGTGTCCCTAAAGTCAAGTTTTCAGGTATACAAACATAATGTAACAGCCATTTAATATGCAGATAAGTACACTTCATTGGATTTCTAGTTTAGGATAAATATCTGTCAAGGACTGTGAGTCATAAATTCATAACACTTAAATGGGAAGCTGGGATACTTTGGTTTCACAAAGATAGGCTTTGGGGGCGAGTTTAAAAAAATCTTTCAGGGGTCTTGGGTTTGCTCATGGTAGATGACGCTGGTGCAGGGGTAAGTGTGCCAAATAAAATCCCTTTTTATTTGGGATACTATGCAAATGCAGTCTGGCCTCAATCTCTATGCACAGTGATTCCCAATACATTTGTTCTGCATTTATGTTGGGAACAACATCCCATTTGACAATAATCCTAAATGACAGGCAGCCCGTGACATTGCTGCATGGCTCCAAGCACCCACTGAATATTTGTACAGGGACTATTCCCATCAAAGATAGGATCTGCTCGTAAAGTAGCTATGAGCCCTGAGTTAATGAAGGCAGCATGCTTATCTGGCGTATCATGGGTGTTCCAGTGTTAGCAAGGGTGGTCACAGTCGCTGCTACCACCATTACTGTATGCCAGGCTCTGGACTAGAATAAGAAGCAAAGCAGCCACGGCCTCTGCCCTTGCTGAGCTGGTCATGTAGCATCTGACCACACACTCCAGCTCCTACCAGGCCAGTCAGGGCTCATGGCGTAGGAAGTAGGGCTGGGACTGTGGCACCTGGAGACCACGGCCTGGCTGGAGAGGGCAGGGGCAGCAGCTTGTTGCCTTCTGGCAATGAGGCCGGTGGTTGCAAATCATGCTTTTCCAGAGACGTTAGGAATCTCCCAGCTTACAAGCACTGACAGTGAACGTCAAGGTTAAAACAACTGCTTTATGGGCTACAAGCCTATGGTATCTGGATGGTTCCTGGAGGTGCTCTTTTACAACTTCTGGACATGTCAGCTGTTAACAGCTGTTAATTCTCCACATTTGGGTGGGCAGCTCAAACCAGATGTGGGCAAAGATCACTTGTCAGTCAGTCTGTAATTTTTGGCTTCTCTATGAAATGCACAGAATTTGTGTTAATTCTGGGAGTTGGCAGGGCACGACTGAACACTGGGGACCGTCTCTTTAGTGATCACAGAGGCAGAAGCACAATGAATGCTGGTGAAGAGGACAACTGTGGCCACAGGACAAGGAGTTAAGATAGTTACCTTTTGCCAGAGAACACAAGGACACTGTAGAGCACAGATAGGTGAAGAGTTTAACACAATTTATTTTTGCTTAAATAATTGACTAGGTCATCCAGTGTATGGTTTTTCATACATATGTCATTAGAGCTATGTGGCAATGAATGCTGATTTTATATGAATATAATCAACAAATTAAAGAATTTCACCAAAACCCAAATAAAAATGCCCTTTAAAACACAGCAGCCTTATTAACCTAATATGACATGGCGAGAATGGTTACAAATGATTGGCTTACTGAAAGGTGTCTACATCTTATAGCCAGTACACAATACAGGAGTAATTCTACAGCGTGCTGCCATTCTGCTAGCTAAGAATTTCTGTTCAGTCCATTTAAAATACCCCTGACAGGGGCCTCTTTTGAGCACCATCCACCTCTAAAGCGGCAAGCATTACCCCTTTAAGCACTAATATCACCCCCCTCCCCCTAAAGCAACTATTGTATAGGTTATTTTTTTTTTCATTTTTAGATCATTTCATTGAAAAATTGGCAATAGCAACAAATATTAGATGAAGGGCTTTGTGTTTACAGATAAAATCTTCTGTGTTGCAGTATACTGTAGTGTTTGCAAAATTGGAAAAGATTTAATCAAAATAAGGTGATACACATGCATCAAAATATTAGTATTCTGAAGAAAAGTTTTTTTCACAGAACTACAGAATTCCTCATTTGGGGAATTATTTAAATTTGCAGCAGATTTTAAAGATTTGTTTTTTTTTTTTTTAAATCAAGCTAGCAGTTTTGCATATACAAACATTATAATTGCTAATATACAAGAATCAGTGAAGATCCCCCCACCCATTACCCCTCCTCCCTCTTCTAGGGTGAAGTCATTTGAGACCCCTATTATGTTAAATGCATTTGCAATATTCTGTTTGTGTTCTAAGAGGCAGTGCCTTATCAACATTTATTCTATTTTTCTGTTAGAATTTATACAGTGTTATTATTTACAGCAAAACTATAGATGTTTTAAAAAAGAAACAAATAGTGTTTATACCCTGACAGTTTGGGTCCAAGAAAAATAAGGCGAGCTGTTGTGGATTTAGTAATTTTAGTGTTTCTCCATGATTTGATCATTCCATCTCCTTCTCCTTCTGTCCCTTCTGGCGGCAGAAATTTCTTCCTTTTATAAATGACACCAAATTACTTGAGATAAACTGTTAACAGCATGGCTTCTTGTATATACACTGCATTGCTAATTGCATACGTGCCAATCCTGGGAATGAAAGTGAATTTCCATGCTCTGTAAATTGGCTCATGCTAAATTAAAATGTGGGTGGTTTTTTTTCTTTTTCTTTTTGCATTAAAAAAAAATCATGCCATTAATGTGTGGAAGCGGCAAACACATACACCCTTCTCTGTAAATTTTTACTTCCTGCTGATAACTTCCATGAATTTCTCAATACTGGCAGTAAAAACACATGATCCTGTGGAAAGAAAAACAATAGGTGTTGAGTTTAGCTTTCTTAACCCCCCCCCACACTTTTTAAAGAAGTTACTGAACTCTCCCTTGCTATTCAACAGAAAAGCCTCAGAGAATGGGGGCCCTCAACTTCCTCATGGGGTGGTTCAACATGCTTTTAACTGGAGTGATTTGCTAGATGTGTCAGAGGACAAAGCCCTGAGGTGTGCTGGAAAGCTCTTAGCAGGCAGTGACTTTCTCTGGGTGACCCTGGGCCCTCCACAGAACACTGCTTTCTGTATTAGGGGTTTTGGGGATTGAGTTAGGAAGACCCTATTCTGGTTTTGTCCCTGTTGCTCGGGTCACTCACTCAGGTAGGTACTGGGGAAAGCCGTTTGCAGACCTCTGGACCTCGGTCTTATCTGTGAAATGAAGAGGCTGACGGTGGTGCTCTGAGATTTCCATCCAAATGTATGGAGTTTTTAAGGGCACACAGGACCAGGGATATAGAGTCAGGATGGAGGGCACCTGAATCACGCCTGTATGTTTTATGCTAAGTCTCTCACCCCACAAAATGCCACCTTTCATAAAGGGAGAAGAGTCTTATTATTTTGTTTACTATGAAATTGCTTTTCCATATGCAAATTAAAATTCATGACTATTTTATGCCATTGCAAAGAATAATTTTTTTCCTTCTGCCTCACATCAGTCATGACAGGATAGATTAATTTTATTTGAGAATTTTTATGGCGGCTCCACTGAGAACATCTTGTCCTATCTGATTATACCTGCATAAAGTATCAGTGGTTTTATAACCAGTCTTAATACATCAAAATAAATTAACCTCCTTTGCCAGAGGTTTTCATACTCCTATGCAGAACTGTTCTTGGTAGCAGCGCCTCCTCCACAACACAAAGTTCTTCTTGCACGTGTCCATCCCTCCTGCTCAGTGTGAAAAGGTGACAGAGCTGAGCGCCTGCCTGAGAACAGGACATAGCCCCTAGAGAAAAGGCTAGCCACGCAAGATATGTTTTGGGAACAACCCTATTCATTCACATACATGCCACGGACTATTTCTGCTGGTTCAGGAGAACCTTTAGAATTCTGCTTTTGTTGGGGTTTAAGGTTGTTCTCAGTGACCTTGAGGTTGTTTATGTACCCCAGACAAGTCTCTTTGCCTTTAGATGGAATATCCTGGGGTTCTGTAAACATGTCAGTGCAGCACTTCCTCTGTCTGCCCCACTCTAGTTCTGCCTTCCTTTTTTGTATTAAAAGCCTACTGACCTCCATGCCCCAGGTCACTAATGCTTAAAGCCAAGAACATCAAAGTATCAATTCCTTCTGGGGTGATCTGAACACCTGCCCCACACCCATGACTCTGCAGCAGTTCCAGAGAAGGAAAGTGAGTCATCTGAGCAGGCCATGTTCCAGGGAGTGTGCACATTAGAGTCAGATCAGGATTTTCTCACCTCTGCTGTTACTGTCTATTCCTAATCTTCCAGGCACCAGGCTTCTTAGATGGTTCTATGATAATGTTACTCCAGTGATCTCACTTTGTTTTCTTAGGGAAACTTCTCAGCAGTTTTCTTCTAATTGAACCCCGCCCCCCTCAACTTTTTACAGCTTAACTGATATAGAATTATATACCATATAATTTATCTATTGTAAATATAGGTTGATAATAATAAATGTATACAGATATATAATCATCACTACAACCCCGTTCAGCTCTGTTTGGCCTTATCTTCCAAAAACCAATCCAGCTTCCCAATTAATCTTGCAGTAAGAAGCAAGGTCTTTCTCTTATCACCTCAATGCAAGCAAACATTATTTTGCTAGAAATAGTGGATTCATTTCTATAATTTAAAAAAAAAATCTACTACTTACACCTATTTATATTTGGGTATAATGTGAATGATCGTTTAAAAAGTTGAGTGTCACTTCCCCTTTTATATCTATCTTGTTCTTGGTCACACAGTCAGGGTATTTGGGCCCCAACCACATAGGGTGCAAGAATGTTATTCACTGGACAAAAGCGTATGCCAAGGACAGTGTTACACAAAAAGCATGAGCATCTTGGCTGAGTGGCTCTGGGTTGTTACACAGTAGTGACAGTCTGTATAAACTGTGATGAGATCGCCATCTGATGGAAAGGTGCAAGAGCAGGCTCCTTCAAGATGACATTTCAGAAATAGAATTGGAGTCATCTTCTGTGTCTGGGTTCAAATAATGGATCTGAGTTTGAAGCATTTGCATTTAGGAATCTGTCTTTGGGTTTTCAAGCTTTCAAACCCAAATTTAGTGGAAAACAACTCAGAAAACCAATCATTTTATTTAGTTATTTCAGTATACCTTTGTTTTAAGAAATTTAAAATATCAAAAAAGAACTATTCATTGGATTTTCAAGGCAGCTTATATTGCACAGATGAATGTTGTACTTTCTTCATCACATTTTCAAGTCAGGAATATATATTTAGGTTAAAACTGACCTTTCCTTTATAGGTTTATGTAATAGTGGTACTTAACCCCTAATGTCTAGCCAAAACCAAACTAACAGCAACGTCACACATGCACACACACACACACACACACCCTTTACTACTTCAGCTCTCTGTATAGTGGTACTTAAACGCTAGTACCTAACTAAAAACAAACTAACAGCAACATCACTCACTCACACACACACACACACACACACACACACACACACCCCTGTTATACCTTTAGCTCTCTGCAGTTTAGCCCAATAAACTTTTTCATCCTTATTGCCCATACTCTTCACTGAAAATCACTGTTTAACAGTTTCCACTGGTTCTCAAACTTGGATACACGTTAGAGTTATCTGGGGAGATTTAAAAAAATCCCACCATGGCAGATTCATGTCAGTGTATGGCAAAACCAACACGATAATGTAAAGGAAAAAATTAATTAATTAAAAAAATTAAAAAATCCCAGTATCCAGGCCGTATTGCATATTAGCTGGGTGGCGCATATGGCATAAAATACTTAAACAAACAAACCCAGTAGGTGATTCCAGTGTTCCACCCAGATTAAGAGCCAGTAATATGTTCTGAAGCAGTGCTTCCCAAGGCTTAAAGTGCATACGTATCACCCAGGGATCCTCAAAAGTGTATTCTGATTGAGTAGGTCAGGGTGAGCCAGGAGTTTCTGCATCTCTAGTAGGACTCCCGGGTGATGCTGATACTGCTGGTCCACAGATCACACTTGGAAGACCTAGAGAGTCCAGACTACATGCTAGTCATCATCCCAGTTGGGTTTCCAATTTCCTTTTCTTTGCTCATGATTTTGTATCCACCTATAGTCCCCTGCTGCCATCTTCATTTATCTCTAACTCCTCTTTACCCTCTAAGTGTGTTTCAAATGCCATCTTCCTGAACTCTGGGATATCTTCTCCCTAGTGAGATCCACCTTTGAGGCTAACTCTTACTCATTTAAAGACTGAGCTTTGTTATGCCTTAAAGCCTTTTCTGATATGCCTTCCCTAGAGCCCACTGAGAACAGAGAATTTGTTATTCTAGTTCTTCTCTTCCTAACCCACTTCTCTCTTTCATTCCCTTCTCTTTTTCTCTCTTGTTAAGGAAGTCATAAGGCTAAGAACATTTTTCCCTATGCATTGATTCTAATTACTTTATGTAATGCTGCTGCTGCTAAGTCGCTTCAGTCGTGTCCAACTCCGTGCGACCCCATAGATGGCAGCCCACCAGGTTCCCCCATCCCTGGGATTCTCCAGGCAAGAACGCTGGAGTGGGTTGCCATTTCCTTCTCCAGTGCATGAAAGTGAAAAGTGAAAGTGAAGTCACTCAGTCATTTTCGATTCTTAGTGACCCCATGGACTGCAGCCTACCAGACTCCTCCGTCCATGGGATTTTCCAGGCAAAAGTACTGGAGTGGGGTGCCATTGCCTTCTCCTGTGTAATGCTAATTGTGTAATTTAAAAATAATCCCCAGTTTATGTAGATTTGTTCTTCAACTAATACCAATAAGTGGGACTTAATTTTTGTTTGTTCTCTTCTAGTGACTTGTGATTAAAAAATATCTGAGGTAACAGGGACAGTTTTAAAAAAAAGAAATTATTGGGAAAGTATTGATGTACATGTTGTCAGTGGAAGAAAAATACAAAGCTCAAGCTGTATAGTTAACTTAGTAGGGCAACTCAATACTGTCATCATTATTAAATGTTTATGATGTGCCAGGCACTGTTCTAAGGTGGATTAGCTTGTTTAATCCTAATAACAATGAGGTACTATTTCTTCCATTTTACAAATAAGGAAACAGAGCCACAGGGCTATTATACTGACAGTGCATTTAGCGTGTGGGAGAGCCAGAACTGGAAGTCAAGCTACCTGACTATCGAGCCCTACTTTTAGTTAATTAGGGATTTTTTTAAAGGGTAAGAAAAATGAAAAGAAATGCTACATGAAACTATTATCTACTCCAGATGAATTCTGGAAAATATTCTGGAGGACAGGGTCCTGAATTTGGGGTGAAGCAATTGATACCAGAGTTCTGATTTCCTGGAAGCAGAATCAGGAAGCTGGAGTCAAAATCCATTTCTGTCATTAACTACAACCTCATTGATCCTGCTGCCTGTATTAAAGAGGATTGAGAATACCTATTCTACTGGTTTCCCAGGGATACTATGAGAAACAAGTGATACAAAATAACAAAGTGTTCTGAAGCATAACCAGCGTGACACACAGAGGACTTCAGTGATGCTGTTGTTCCGACCTCTCCCACCACTGTATTCTAGCACACCTGGCTGCTGCTGCTCAGCCCACTGGCCTAAACCCAGGATCTTCCAGGTGCTATTCTTGGCTCTCTTCTCACCTCTTTTCTGTTTTAAAAATTTACATCATTTTTTAGGAATTGAAGTATGGCTGATTTACAGTATTGTGTTAGTTTCAAGTGTAGAGCAAAGTGTTTATATATATGTATACACACACGCGCACACACACACACACATACATATACAGGTTGTTGTTTAGTTGCTCAGTTGTGTCCAAATCTTTGTGACCCCATGGACTGCAGCACGCCAGGCTTCCTGGTCCTTCACTGTCTCCCAGAGTTTGTGCAAACTCACGTCAGTGGAGTCGATGATGTCATCCAACCAACTCATCCTCTGTTGCCACCTTCTCCTCCTGCCCTCAATCTCTCCCAGCATCAGGGTCTTTTCCAATGAGTCAGTTCTTTGCATCAAGTGGCCAAAATATTGGAGCTTCAGCATTAGTCATTGCAGTGAATATTCAGAGTTGATTTCCTTTAGGATTGACTGGTTTGATTTTCTTGCTGTCCAAGGGACTCTCAAGAGTCTTCTCCAGCACCACAGTTCGAAAGTGTTGATCTTCAGAACTCAGCCTTTTTTATGGCCCAACACTCACATCCATACATGACTACTGGAAAAACCACAGCTTTGACCATCTGGACCTTTGTTAAAGTGATGCCTCCACTTTTAAATATGCTATCTGGGTTGGTCATAGCCTTTCTTCCAAGGAGCAAGTGTCTTTCAGTTTCATGGCTACTCACTGTGCACAGTGATTTTTGAGCCCAAGAAAATAAAGTCTGTCAACTGTTTCCATTGTTTCCCCATCTATTTGCCATGAAGTGATGGGACTGAATGCCATGATCTTAGTTTTTTGAATGTTGAGTTTTAAGCTAGCTTTTTTACTCTCCTCTTTCACTTGCATCAAGAGGCTTTTTAGTTCCTCTTTGCTATCTGCTATTAAGGTGGTGTCATCTGCATATCTGAGGTTATTGATATTTCTCCCAAAAGTCTTGATTCCAGCTTGTGTTTCATCCAGCCCAGCACTTCGCATGATGTACTCTGCATATAAGTTAAATAAGCAGGGTGACAATATACAGCCTTGATGTACTCCTTTCCCAATCTGGAACCGGTCTGTTGTGCCATGTAATATTCTAATTGTTGCCTCTTGACTTGCATACAGGTTTCATAGGAGACAGCTAGGGTGGTCTTGCATGCCCATCTCTTTAAGAATTTTCCACAGTTTGTTGTGATTCACACAGTCAGACTTTCACATAGTCAATGAAGAAGAAGTAGATGTTTTTGTGGAACTCCCTAGCTTTCTCTATGATCCAGTGAATGTTGGCAATTTAATCTTTGGTTCCTCTGCCCATTTTAAATCCATCTTGTAAATCTGGAAGTTCTCGGTTCACATACTGTTGCAGCCTAGCTTGTAGGATCTTGAGCATTATCTTGCTATCATGTTAAATGAGTGCAACTGTGTGGCGGGCGGTTTGAACATTCTTTGGCATTGCCCTTCTTTGGGATTGGAATGAAAACTGACCTTTTTCAGTCCTGTGGCCACCCACTGCTGAGTTTTCCAAATTTATTGGCATATTGAGTGCAGCACTTTCACAGCATCAACCTTTAGGATTTGAAATAACTCAGCTGGAATCCCATCACCTCCATTAGCTTTTGTTTATAGTAACTCTTCCTAAGGCTCACTGGACTTCACCCTCCAGGATGTTTGACTCTAGGTGAGTGAGCACACTATTGTGGTTATCTGGGTTATTAAGACCTTTTTGTACAGTTCTCCTGTGCATTCTTGCCACCTCCTCTTAATATCTTTTGCTTGTTTTAGGTCCATACTATCTCTGTCCTTTATTGTGCCCATCTTTGCATGAAATGTTTCCTTGGTATCTCTAATTTTCTTGAAGAGATCTCTAGTCTTTTCCATTGTATTGTTTTCCTCTATTTCTTTGCATTATTCACTGAAGAAAGCTTTCTTATCTCTCCTTGCTATTTGGAACTCTGCATTCAGATGGGTATGTTTTTCCTTTTCACCTTTGCTTTTTGTTTCTCCTCTTTTCTTGGCTATTTGTAAAGCCTCCTCAGACAACCATTTTTCCCTGTTGCATTTCTTTTTCTTAGGGATGGTTTTGGTCACCGCTTCCTGCACAGTATTATGAACCACATCTCCTTCAGGTACTCTATTGGATCTGATCTCTTGAATCTATTTGTCACTTCCACTGTATAATCCTAAGGGATTTGATTTAGGTCATACCAGAATGGCCTGGTGGGTTTCCCTACTTTCTTCAATTTAAATCTGAATTTTGCAATAAGGAGTTGGTGATCTGAGCCTTAGTTAGCTCCTGGTCTTGTTTTTGCTGACTGTATATAACTTCTCCATCTTCGACTGCAAAGAACATAATCAATCTGGTTTTGGTACTGACCATCTGGTGATGTCCATGTGTAAAGTTGTTTCTTGTGTTGTTGCAAGAGGGTGTTTGTTGTGACCAGTGTGTTCTCTTGGGAAAACTGTTAGCCTTTGCCCTGCTTCATTTTGTACTCCAAATTTGCCTGTTATTCCAGGTATCTCTTGACTTCCTACTTCTGCATCCCACTCCTCTATGATGAAAAGGACATCATTTTTTGTTTCTAGAAGATCTTGTAGGTCTTCATAGAACCATTTAACTTCACCTTCTTCAATATTAGTGGTTGGAACATAGATTTAGATTACTGTAATATTGAATGGTTTTCCTTGGAAACGAATCAAGGTCATTCTGTTGTTTTAGACTGCACCCAGGTAGTGTATTTTGGATTCTATCTGGAGTATTTTGGACTGTATTTGGACTGTGAGGGCTACTCCATGTCTTCTAAGGGGTTCTTGCCCACAGTAGTAGATATAATGGTCATCTAAATTAAATTCACCCATTTCTATCCATTTTATTTCACTGATTCCTAAAATGTTGATGTTCACTCTTGCCATCTCCTGTTTGACCACTTCCAGTTAACCTTGATTCATGGATCTAACATTCCAGGTTCCTAAGCAATATTGTTCTTAACAGCATCAGACTCTATTTTCCCCACCAGACACATCCACAACTGGGCGTTGTTTCTGCTTTGGCCCAGCCTCTTCATTCCTTCTGGAGCTATTTCTCTGTTCTTCTCCAGTAGCATATTGGACACCTACCGACCTGGGGTGTTCATCTTTCAGTGTCAGATCTTTTTGCCCTTTCATACATGTTCATGGGGTTCTCAAGGCAAGAATGCTGAAGTGGTTTGCCATTCCCTTCTCCAGTATAGTAATGACAAGATATTGAGTATAGTTCCCTGTGCTACAGAGTAGATCCTTGTTGTTTACCTGTTTTATATACATTTTTTACTGTTGTTTACTTGCTCAGTCGTGTCCAAGTCTTTATGACCACATGAACTGTAGCCCACCACATTCCTCTGTCCATGGGATTTTCAGGCAAGAATACTGGTATGGGTGGCCAGCATTTTATATATAGTAGTGTATATGTTAATCCCAAACTCCTAATTTATATCCCTGCCCCCACTTGTCTTAACACTATTATTAATAATAATAGCTGAGTGCTTACTGTGGGCTTGCCAGTCACTATTTTAAGTGACTTACACAGAGTAACTCATTTGATTCTAGCAACAACTCAATGAGATGTGTTACTCTTATCCTAATAGAGGCCAAGAACTTAAGGCCCAGAAGTTAAGTAGGCTAGTCAAGCTTACACAGCTAGTAAGCCTGTGGTTTATGTTCACCCAGGCCACTTCTAGCCCACATTAAGATCATTAGCACACAAATACTGAAGCACTACAGACTGACCTATTTCAGTCTCTAATTTCATTTTTCTCCTCTTAGGGTCTACATTTTTGTTAGCGATTACACACCAGTTCACAACCTCACTCCCTCTATAGAGTTAATCTGGTTGTTATACTTCTAAAATGTACCTCACACCTGCCTTCAACTTTGTGTTGTCTCTGCCCGGGTTCACGCCCTCATTGTGTCTCATAACTGAGTTCCTCGTGTTCAGACTCCCCTGCCACTAACTCCCTTTCCTACCACTAGGGTTACCTGACTCCCATCTGACTGTATTGTTCCCCTACCCCAGCACTCCCAGTGGTACCCTACTGTCTCTAGGATAAAGGCCACAGTTGCGAGCACAGCACGCACCATCACACTGCCCAGGCTTAAATCCTACTCAGTCTTCAGAAGCCACTTTAAGTATGCACTTCCAAGAAGCTTTGCAAGCTCTCCTCCACTGGAGTTTATTATGTCTTCCAGTGAATTCTCCTGGCAATTTGTGTATACCTTTTATTATAGCTCTGTATTTTGACTTGTGTTGCTTACAGTCACGTTTGCCTCTGGGTCTAGACTGTAGTTATATATCCTTAAATAAGTAGCAATGCTTGGGATAATGTCTTTTTTCAATTTATATGTATGTATTTTTTTACTGAAGGAAAGTTGACTTACAATGTTGTTAGTTTCAGGTGTACAGCAAAGTGATTATATATATATATATGTACACACACACACACATATATATTCTTCAGATTCTCATATGTTATTACAAAATATTTAGTATAGTTCCCTGTGTTATACAGTAGGCCCTGGTTGATTATTTTATATATAGTAGTATATCAGTTCCAATCTCCTAATTTCTCCTTCCCTCATCCCTGTTTTCCCTTTTATAACCATATGCATGTTTTCCACGTCTGTGAGTCTCTGTCTTGGGAATAAATTCATTGTACTTTTTTTTTTTTTTTAAGATTTCACATTTAAATGATATGTCTTTCTCTGTTCACCTTAGTGTGATGATCTCCAGATCCATCCGTGTTGCAGCAAATGACATTATTTCATTCCTTTTTATGGCTGAGTTGTATTAGGATAATGTCTTAAATGTGGGACTCTATTGATCACAGTGTGTGTCACATGCTAAGAATAAAGGGGCTCTAAATGTGTGTGGTCACTTATTTATAAAAGCTTATCAGCCAATCTGCATTATAGGAAAGTTTCTTTTATCCACTGCTATTAAACTGCAAGGATGAAAATATTTTATGGTAAAACCAAACAAATATGCTAGAGGGCCAAGGCTGAATATATAGGCAGTTTTAGATTGGAACAGATAGAACAGCTTGGAGATCTCTAGGAAGGGAGAGGTCAGAGGCAACCTTCTAAAGCTCTGTTCCTCTTCAAAATGTTGTTCTTTGGGGCTCAATCCTGAGCCCTTTCTTTCTCATTTTCATTTTCTCCCTAGGTAATCACATCTATTCTTTGGTGTTCCCTTTCTCTGATATTCAGAACTCACCTCTTGAGTGATAACATTCATTTTTATGTGCCAAGTCACAATCTTTCCTCAGAGCTCCAGACTTATGTACTGACAAATGGCCTGAGTTCTTGATAGTTTTAGAACCCATCCTGTTCCTTTTTCCACCACTCACTTGCTTACACTTGGAACCTGGGTGTCATTCTTGACTCAACTCTTCCCCATCCTACTTCCAAGCCATCAGATATCATCGACTTTCCTAAAAGTCAGCCCAGGTGCTAGCCCTGTCATCATGTGGCTCAGTTGGACTACAGCAATAACATCCTAGCTCATCCCCTTCAGTTTATTCTTGTTTTCCCTCCAGTCCTTCTCTACATAGCTGATGTGTTTGTTTGTTTTTTTTTTTAAAAAAAAAAAATAGGTCAGGCTCTTGCTTAAAATCTTTCAAAGGCTTCAATATCTTTTTTTTAGAATGAAATCCAAATCCTACATTCTGGCCTATGATGCAGCATTCTCTCTTCATCAGGGGCCTGCCTCAGTCACCAGCAGCTCATCAGGCTCTGGTGACTAATCTTCTTTCATGTCCTCAAATGTGTTAGGCCTTTTCCTACCTCAAGGCCCTGGCAGATGTTGTACCTTTGCTTGGAGTTCTCTTTTCCTTCCCGTTTTCGTTGCTGGTGGCACCTATGAGGCCTTAGCATAAATGGCATGACTTTCCCCAGCCCCCAAGTCTAAATATGTTCCTGTCTTATTCTTCCTTGGATCTTGGACTTCGTATTTTTAGCCCTTAGACGACACGTTTCCCATCTTTTTCCCCTTTGCAGGCTGAGAGATGCAGAAGGGCAGAGGCCATGGAGGTTTTATTCACCTCTGTGTATCTAGCCTTTTCACTCTAAACCAGGTAGGGTGAAATACTTTTTGAAGACATGAATGAAATGAGTCAACTTTTTGAACTCAGGTAATAAAGGATTTCCCCAGCAGGCCTGGGTGCTGGGGCTGCTCCTGGTTTCCACGTGACTGTGAGATCTTGAGCATTTCCCTGAAAGAGGTTTAAAATGCAGCTGTTCCCCAGTCTTTTATGGCATATATCTGGGTGCCTTCTCATGCCACAGCCTCACTAATCAGTTCTCTAATGGTATTTTTAAAGTAAACATTTGGAGATTATGGCTATGAAGCTTTATTTTAAAAAAACAAAACCAAAACACTGAGTATTTTCACTGTGTACTGTATGAAGAAATTTACTACAGGTTGCCTTTACACATGTATTTGATTCAAAATGCTTTTAGGTTTCTGATAATAATCAAATGCTGTTGAACTATTAGTATGAGTAACAGTTAAGAGCTAGGTTCTGGATAAGTTCAAGTTTTACTCATTTTCTCATTAGCTATAGACCTTGAGTAAGTCATTTAATTCTTCCAAACTTCAGTTTCCTCATTTATTAAAAAAGGGATAATAGCATTGTTTTGGGGACTACATGAGGTAATGTATGTAATGATCTTACCTGGCATATAATAATCTCTGATAGGATATGACTATTATTATTATTCATAAGTAGTTTTAGAAAGACAGTTTAGTGGAATTGGACACTAAGTGAAGTATCCATTTTGAGTTAAGTTCTAGTTCTTCCAATCACAGCTGTGTAACAGAAGAAAGGTCATATGACCTCTCTGAGCCTTAGCATCCTCATCTATAAAAGGTAGCAATCAAAACCTGTCTAACCTTCCTGGAGGCTTGTTTGAAGAGTAAGACAAAATATAAAAGCACTTTATAAGGGATAAATCATTATATATTATATATAAATCTTTATATTTATTTTAAGCTATCAGCCTACTTATTTTCAGCCATCAGCTTTTCCCTTACATTAAAAATAGGATGGCTGTGACTCAGTATTAAAGAGAGGCAGGTGTAGGGTTCAGATAGCTCAAAATTCAACTGGTTATAAAAGCAGAATAAAAATTTTAATGTTACCATCTGATAGTCAGTGAAATTTGGCCATATTCCATGTGCTTATTAGTTGTTCTACTGTTAAAAAAAAAGCCAGCAGGATCATAAAAACCCTCAATATATTTGCAGATTGATTTTTCCAGAGCACAAATTCAGTGCCCTGAAATTATAGGCACTATTCTTGGACTCATTTCCTAAGTTCACTTATGAAAGGTAAATACCACCCTGGAGAGTACAATGAGGCTTGCAGTCAAACCACTGTTCTTTCCATCTGACACATTTAGTTTGCTTTACATTGAAGCTATTTTCACATTCATATGAATTCTCCTATTGAGTTCTCTTTCCTTTGAGTGGTATAGCAAATGAGCCAAGGCCAAGCCAACTGCTTTACGGAGTGGATTATTTATCATTCTGATGTCTCGTATATTTTGGACAAGTCACTTCTGTATTAATTTGCTCTAAAGGACCCTGGAAGCCTAGCATTTTCACATATTTTTTGGTGTCATTTATTCATAGATATTAGGTATATGTTACTCTAGAAAAATGGCTTCGCTGGTGTAGATAACTTTTTGGTTCTTTCCTACTCCGAGTCTGAGTCTACAGACTACAGACTACTACTCAAGTTACTACTAAAATTTTAGGGGCATACTAAAGCTGACAGCTAACTGAACACTCTTCTAGTTTTATTTATCACTTAGAATTGCTTAAACAGAGTAATTTAAACTGCAAATTCATGCTTAGTGTTTTATTAATCTGCCATATGGCCAAAGCAATCTTTTTTTTAACTGATTAACAAAGTTGTGATAGTTTCAGGTGGACAGCAAAGGGACTCAACAATATATATACATGTATCTGTTCTCCCCCAAACTCGCCTCCTATCCAGGCTGCACATAACATTGAGCAGTGTTCCCTTGTTGGTTATCCATTTTAAATATAGCAGTGTGTACATATCCATCCCAAACTCCCTAGCTCTACCTCCTCCCCAAATTCTTCCCCCTGGCAACCACAAATTATTTCTCTAAGTCTGTGAGTCTGTTTTCTAAATAAGTTCATTTGTATAATTTCTTTATAGATTTCACATGTCATACAATATTAGTCCTCTGACTTGCTTCACTCAGTATAACAATATATAAGTCCAACTATGTTGCTATAAATGGCAGTATTTCATTCTTTTTAATTAGCCAAAGAAATCTTGAGAAAGAAGAACAGAGCTAGAGGTATGATGCTCCTTGACTTCAGACTATATTACAAAGCTATAGTAATTAAAACAGTATGCTACTGGCACAAAAACACACAGATCAATGGAATAGACTAGAGAGCCCCAAAATAAACCCACACACTTATGGTCAATTAATCTATGGCAAAGCAGGCAAGAATATACAATGGAGAAAAGAGTCTCTTCAATAAGTGATGCTGGGAAAATTGGACAGCCACATGTAAAAGAATAAGAATAGAACATTTTGTCACAACATATAAAAAGAAAACTAAAAAACTAAGAATAGATTAAAGACGTAAAAGTAATATTGGACACCATAGAAGTCCTGGAAGAAAACACAGAATACTTTTTGACATAAACTGTAGCAATATATTTTTTGGATATGTCCCCTAAGGCAAAGGAAACAATAGCAAAAATAAATGGGTCAAATAGTGGATAAGGAAGATGTGATGTGTATATATATATATATATATGGAATGAAATATTTAAAAAGTGAAATTTTGCCATTTACAACAACATAGATGGACCTGGAGGGTATTATGGTTTGTGAATAAGTCAGAGGAAGACAAATACATATTTACTTTTTAGTCTACATATAAGTAATAACAGAATATAACAAAATATAGACTCACAGATATAGAGAACAAACCAGTAGTGACCAGTGGGGAGAGGGAAGGCAGAAGGGACAAGACAAGGGTAGGAGATTAAGAGGTACAGACTAATATGTATAAAATAAATAAGCTACAAAGCCATATTGTACAGCACAAGGAAATATAGCCAATATTTTATAAAAACTTAAAATGAAGTATAATCTATAACAATTTTGAATGGAGTACAATCTATAAAAATTCTGGTCACTGTGTTATGCATCTGAAACTAATATTGTAACTCAGCTACACTTCAATTAAAAAAAATCTATATATATGTCTTTTACTAGGTTCAGCTGTAAGACATGAATAATGGGTGGGTCCATTCTAGATATTGCTTCACTGATGTCATCCTTAATTTTCTCATCTCTCACCCTTGTCATCTGAAAAAAAGCAATTCATGTCACTATCTCTTGATTCAGCCTTCCTTACACTACCTCTTACAATCCTTACTGCCCAAGCCAGCATCTTCAGTAGTTTAACAGGTTATCTGCTCATCTGTTATTGCCACTTCCCTTCATTCTGCACCTTGCAGCTAGAGTAAGTGATCCAAAACCTAAACTTTTTTTAGTAGAAAGAGGCTTATGAGACCTGAATCTTTCCTACCTCTCCAGACACAATGCCAAAACCTTCTACGAGCTGCGCTGACCTGTTCTCCCTTCTTGTTTCTTTCTCCTTCTGGCCTCTGCAAAATGCTGTAGCCTATGCCTGGAAGCCTACCGCAAACACCATCCAGTTTCTTCCTCTTTTCCCAGCTGAGTCTTCGTCACCCTTTAAAACAGCTCAAGCATCATTTTCTCAAAGAAAACCTTCCCTGTCACCTCAGACAAGGTCAGATATCCAGTTAACAGGGTTAAGAGTGTGGGCTCCAGAAGCTGCCTGTTGGGGTTTGTATCCTGTTTCTGCCACTTTTTATTTAGGTGACCTTGGGCAATTCTGAGCCTGTTAAATGGGGATGATAGAGGTGCCAATCCAAGAGGACTGACTGTGAGAATCAAGTGAAGGGTACACTGAAACACTGCATGAGTATGTAGAGCAAACACTGTTATTTCCAGAGCTCTCTGCAGTTCCTAGGAGTTTTCTCAAAGCCTTAAATACTGAAACGACTGACTACCGTTAAATCTCTAAACGTAAGGTCAGTGAGGGCCAGTATCTCCCTAGTATTGTTTACCAGTGATTTCCCAGTGCCTTAGGCAGAAAGCCTCATGGAGAGAAAGTGAAAGCAATCCTTAAATGAATAAATAGGCAAATAATAAGAGTTTTTTTTTGGAGGTGGAGGGATTAAGAATTTCTCTGGGTCTTAGTTACAGTCACCTCACGTACAAAATTTGGGGCAACGAGACTCTGATTTCTCATTTCCTTATGGCAATACTCCAAATACCAGGATTCTGGTAACTGGGGAACAGCAGATGAATGGAAGTGGAAACTCGGATCTCTTTGCTCTTTGTTTTTGGGGGCTAAGAAAACTCTTGGTGAACAGCCCTAAGAACTCATCCAGCTTTGTCTCACAGATTTACAAAGAGCTTTTCAAAGCTCTATCTGCTTTTTCACCCCATATGGGCTTTCTAATTGTGGTTCCATAGGAAGAACTAGCACAAAGTAAAATTCACAAAACAATGTTAAAGGAAAACACCCTTCTTTATGAAGGAAAATTCTGACAACTTTAAACAAAGCTCATTAAACATTTTAACTTACAAAACACAGTAGTCCCATTAGCCTCCTATTTAATTTGTTTTGTTTATACAAAATATATTAAGTAGTATATAGAGATTTCGGTCACTTCATTTAAACGTGGCAACCAATATATTTCAACCAAAATTATATTCTCAGATGTGGTTCTGCAAAAATGGTGGGAAACTGAATCAATTCAACTTTCCAAGTACACTTATATGAACTATAAATTGCCAAATAACCTTCCTGTTAGAATGAATAATGCTACTGCATCTTAAACACTGAGCCTTCGCTCTCTGAGGAAACTCAATGATCAGTATTTACATTTGCTTCTGCAAACAGCATTTACATTTAAATTCCTGACTAAGTTGTGAAGAGCAAGTTTATGGACTGTGAGCTGGAGGCCACAGTTTTAGTGTGTGTGTGTGTGTGTGTGTGTGTGTGTGTGTGTGCGCGCGCCTGGGAAATCCCATGAACAGAGGAGCCTGGCAGGCTAGTTCATGGAGTCACAAGAGTCAGACACAGCTTAGCAACTAAACAACAACAACAATGTATGTATACACAAACATAAAAATGAATCCAACTGCATACTGGATATTCAAAGCTGTAATTCCGTGAAAAAGAGAGGAAGCGGGGAGGAGGTATAGATCACTTATCTGGTGAGGTTAGATGTGCTACTGTTGCTGATTTGAGCACACTTACCACCTTGGTTGACCGTTACTGTTATGAGTGGCTCTTCTTTTCCACTTGACGAATTTCTTTCTTCGTCTTCACCTTATAACCTTCCCCCTGTTTTGAAAGGAATATATACATTAAGATTTCGTGGTGAAAGAGTTTTCACTAAAAAGCAGGTTCCGCTCTGGTCCCTGGAGGCTAGATTAGGGTAAGGGAGACACAGTTTAAAGCGCTTTGTCACTTCATGTCCAAAAATACTATCTATTTACCTTAACCACACAGCTCAGCAGCATCAAGGCAAGCTGGAGAGCGCCATCAGAATGAACACCATGTACTATACTTCACAGCCATTCATTCTATTAGTGATCAATCAAACAGCCTGTCCACTTCCTGTGGAGCTAGAAGAAATCACTAAAGCTCTCAAGGCACTCAAACCCCAGTTGTAAAACATATTAGTAAGTTATAACTTATGCCTTTTAAAGTCAGCAGAATGTTAAGTAATATGTTGTAATGAGACGGAAATTTTTCAGTAAAGCACTAATCATGAACCAAACACCGTGGAAGTGCTGTCGAGCTGAGAGACTTTTTCTCTTTTAATTCGTGAAATTACCACACCCTTCCTCTTACTCCTGACAAAGTAGGCATCCTTTTTCCATAAAACAAGACCTGTCTTCACTGAGCATCAAGGACACACTTCTCTGCGAGCAAAGTGGTTGCACAAACGTTCAGCTTTTAACCTATTTATAACAGAAAACACAGTAGTCCTTCCAATTTTCTGAGTTACTCCTTCTCAGAAATTTTCAGTTTACTTTTTTCTTATGTAAACACAGGTACTGAAGTTTCTATTTTTTTTTTTAATGAAAAGGTAAGGTCTGAGAAAGGAAAAAAATGAAAAATAACCAGAGATGTTTTCTCTGGGAGTTAAGAGACTCATTTGCTGAGTTACGCTGCTCGGTGATGACTCTGGTTCTTTATCTGGTACACTGGAGATGGGCTGTTGTTAACCTAGAGAGGAAAATCCTCTTCAGGTTAAGATGGGGGAGAGGGGGACTTGTATTCCCCTGTAGAATATACTGGAAAGAGAAAATGTTTAGATTCAATGTAAGGATCTTATGACAAGCTTTTTATCATTCTGACTTTTAATTAAACCCTGTGCCTCTGCTGGAAACAAGTGCTCTCTCTCCGGGTCCTAGGCAGGCACTGGGCTGCAGGTAAAGTACTGGGCCAGGAGGGCTAGGGTGGGGGATGGCCAAAGGATTTGGTTGTGGTGGAGGGTTTTTAAATTTTCTCTCCCGTGCTTGAACTGGCACATTCCATCCTCCATAAATGAAATAATCTCCGTGAAAACTCTAAAGATAGTAAAAGTATATGGTGTTAAAGAATGTTAGGAAGGAAAGTCTTTTTCTTTGACCCTGATCAAATACACAAGACGTCAAAAGCAGCAAATGCTTCAAGCTGCCACACTGCAGATGCCAGGCTGTTAGCAGCATATTCTCAAGCATTCACAAAGCTTTTATCTTCTACTTTCTTTTTGACAGTCCCTCTCCATTACCACGTCATCATGTTTTCTCTCCTGTGGGATAACAATTCGTCTTAGTACTTTCCGAGTGATCTGTATAGGAAGCAATAGTGAAAAGGCGAGCTTTTTCTCTTTTCTATTTCAAGAGCTGACACTATAGCAAACAAATAGAAAATCTAAACCCGAGAGAAGCATGAAATCCCATTGGTGATTACTTTTCTGGTGATGAGGTTGCCTTCTTCATCAGTAAACTGTTCTTCTGTGACAGATTCACCAGGAATGGTTTTTGCTTCCTCTCCCTAAAGGATGTGGCATAAAGATTAGCAATAAACTAGACGGATAGATGTCCACACCACTCCATACACCACACTCATGCTCTGTGGAATTTTAGAAAAAGAAGGTATAAAATTCAACTTGCTATTCTAGGGCAAGGGGAGAATACTGACCCCACAGAATTACTTAGCAATCAGTAACATTCAGAGCATTAAACCTCAAATACATATAAGAATGATTGTTAGCAACAAACTCCAAGAAGGAAGAATTTGAAAACATGTAATCATAGAATGCAGTTACACATCAATAGACAAACAAAAAGGCTTTATTTGTTGAAAAAAGACTTAGCTAATGATTAGAGCTCTAATTAGACTATTTCACTTTGAATAAACGTTTCTTCACTAGTTCTACCAAATCTCTCATTTTGGTGGATTGCCTTGTATCTAATTTGAATTGAGGTAGTCCCTTAGTTGGGATATTATATTAATCACTCTTTGTTTAATTTAAAAATTCTTTGACTGAGTGTAATATGTACATTTTTTTCAAGTACTGTGAGAAAAGTTCAGAGTACAGAGAAAACCTTTTTTCTAGACTTAGCCTTTCATAAGCTGTATATGAGAATAACTTATTTCCGATAAAGTACATAGTTTCAGAATATCATCTTCAAATGAAGGAACCCTCTGTGATGACTGATTAATTACTTAAGGAATGTATGATGGCATCTTTCAGGTAGTGACTGCTATCTGATTTAGAAGAGGAAATTGTCAAGGCTCTTCCTCTGGTGAGTTAAACAAAGGGAATAAATTCTTAACTTGCCAAGGTGGCCTCATATTTTCCTGCTAATAGCTCTGTGGATTTAGATGGTTCCTTAATACCTATTAGCTTTATGATTATATGATAAGAAAAACCACTCTGAGAACAAAAATAGGACTGTATTTATAACACAGTACCTTCTTCACTGGTGTCAACATTAGGTCAGTCTCACTTAAGAGTTTTGGGGAACAAGAACAAACATCTTAAGCACAGATCTACTTTAGAGACCTGCTGACTTGTAGTAAAACTTCTTGTTGAAGAGGTGACCTGGACAATGCAGTAGTACTATGTACTATAGTTATTGTACCCTGTGCTTTTTCCTTTTTTTTAAGGAAAAATGGCAAATCCTGATGAAGACAGCTGAATTTCTGGGAGAGTCAGAGAAGGCACTGGCGACCCACTCCAGTCCTCTTGCCTGGGAAATCCCATAGACGGAGGAGCCTGGTGGGCTGCAGTCCATGGGGTCGCTAAGAGTCGGACACGACTGAGTGACTTCACTTTCACTTTTCACTTTCATGCATTGGAGAAGGAAATGGCAACCCACTCTAGTGTTCTTGCCTGGAGAATCCCAGGGATGGCGGAGCCTGGTGGGCTGTCGTCTGTGGGGTCACACAGAGTCGGACACGACTGACGCAACTTAGAATCTAACTCTTTTAATGTTATTGCCATGGGAAAGGTGGTAGTTATGAGAATTTTGCCAGTGTCTGCCAATGGTGAGAAATTCTATGATTGTTTTTATTACAGCCAGTAGAAAGGAAGTTCTGGTTTAAAATAACAAAGACTAACTGAAATCTACCTTATTTTGCTAACAAAATTCTGTTTTCTTTCTTCTTCTTTTTTTTTTTTTTTTACAAAGTGACTTTGTTTTCTTATAGATTGTGGGTTCATAGGTCATGGGTGGGACATTTGACTCATTTTACCTCACTGGGGTACAGAGATGGGATGAAAATAAAACAAGATGTTTCTTGTTGCTCATGCTTGTTTAGTTCATCTTGAACCTTGTTTATGACTAATTTCATTTAGTACAGTTAAGAGAGGGAAGGAAATAGAAAAATGTGTAGAGGCCTCCTGCCTGAATCCACTAAAATCTATAACAAGTTCTTAAGGAGTATTATTTATGTTTTGCATGGTTGGTCAATTTCCAGATAGTCTCTGAAAGACATTTCTAGTAGGTATATTTATAAACACAGTAAATACATTTAAGTTTATTGATTTATATTAATAGCCTTAGAAAAAAGCAAAGTCTTGTTTATAAAAAACAATACAGGTTCTTGAGATCTGCTGTGGTATGCAGGCATTGTTTCCTACTGAACATTCATAATATTTATGTATAATTAAAGGTAAAGATACTTATCTTAATTTTAAATGGGCACTAAATATGGTCAGCTAGTGCCTTAATTAGGTCAAAATAAGTTGCATGATTATGTAAAAAACTCACAAAATTCGGGGAATGGATTAGATAGTAGTTGATTAGATAGGCTGGGAAGTTAGTAAGGAGTCACAAAATGCATGTACATTTTTTTTTCATCTTAAGTTCGTCAGGTACATTAGAATCTCTCTGAAGTTCTTGAAAATATTTGTACTTTTAAGTAAATAAAATTTTCATGCTACTTTTGGTAATGCCATTATTTTTGGCGATATTTCCACCTACTTTTTCTTTGCTTATTTCAAAGGAAAGTTAGAGCACATATAGAGTACAGTATCATTCCTGGTAGCCACCTTTGTGAAGACTAACAACTGTACTTCCCTTTGGAAGCACTGCAGTTTAGGATTTCTATTTTTCTCTTCTTCTTGAACAAAACGAATAACAACATGAAATGTACAAATTTGTTTTAAAGTACAGAACATTAAAACTTGAACTTTCAAAAAATGGGATGAGAAAGAGATATATATATATATATATATATATATATATAAACTTAGCAACTTGCTAAGCAATATGTATAGTATAACCCATTTTTATATTCCTAGAAACCCACTTCCTGGGGATCTATGTACATGTATATTCTATGTACACATACATACTGTTATAGGTATATAAAACAATCTGAAGCTTGTGAACAACAGTTATCTCTGGTAAGTAGAATGGATAGGTTGAACTGTTTTGTACTTTTGAATTGTTTGGTGGGGGAAAACATACATTTAAACCTTTGTTTTGAAAATCAGTAAAATTGCTCAAAAGTAGAAATAAAAATATAGTTGAACTATATAGTAAAAGTTCAGTTGTTTGAATCTTATCAAAGTTCACAATGGTTTGAATTAAAGTTTTTACCTTTGTAATCATAGAATTTGCTGAGCAAATAATGTAAACAAGCTCATAGAGACTGATCAGTTTACTTAAACTGCTTCCAAGCATTTGAAACCACTATGATATTATATTAGATATGAATAAATGGATATACTTTTAAAAATCCCCAAACAAATGGTAGAGTTTAAGTTCATTCATTTCTTACGAACTTGAGAATATTAAGCAAAAAGATATTTAAAAATTAGAAAATGAATGAATTCACATATGAAATTAAAGAGAAAAATCATAAAATTATGCTTCCATCCCGTTTATTATACAACTTGAATGGCTATAAAGATAGATTTACCTAGACCTGAGGTAATAGAATCTACTGCTTCCATTGATACTTCCTGGCAAAAGCTAGCTCTGGAAGGGGGAAACAACTCTCAAATAGTTTTTAGCTCTAAGACTCTAAATGCTAAGGGGATTACTATGGCAAACAGTGTAAATATGCTGGTTCAGTCCAAGGTTGGACAGCCTCCATAAAGGAGGTCAAATCCCTAGCATTTCAGCCCCATCAAACAGTTTCCAAGAAAGATAGCGCAATGCTGTCTCCTTCTATGCTACTGGAAAAGTCTAAGTGACCAAGTGCCCAATTTAATCTAGTAAAAGTTACTCTTTTGACCTGGAAGAGAATACAGTACTGTGGAAAAGGCAGGTAGGAGGTGCATCACTAGATGGCCAGGGGGTGGGTTCTGGTTCCAGAATTGCTAACATCCAGCTGAGTGATTTTGGGTAAATCAATTCATCTCTAATTCTTGGTTTTATCATCTAGGAGAAGAAATAATTTTAGTCTCAATGACTCCTTTAGGTCCTAACATTCTCATTTTTTTTTTTTCCGACAGAGATGGATCCCATGTGACATTTACCATGTAGTACTTGCAGTCTCAAGCTCCTTTACATTACAGAGGTACCAAAGGATGGAATAAAGAGAAAAAGCAAAAGAAATGTGTTCTTTTTCACAGACCGCCAAAATCTGATCAGAAAAAAAGTAACCAGAAAGATTTCTATATATGTAGTTTACAAAGATTTTTTGTTATACCTATTATACCTTCCAATTATAATTATTTCTTTAGCTTTTGAGTTTTCTGATACATAAAAAGACAATTCTAAAAGCTTGTTTAAGTGATTCCATTATTTATACAATGGCCTCCCCATTTATAAAATCCATCTTCTGATGAGTCCACTCAACCTCCCTAAAATTACACTGATTTCAAGAAGTGAAGATTTGGAGAGAACACAGTCTCCTGTGTTTTATGAAGCCTATAACATCATAGTATATTTCAGTCTTTTAAACTTAAGCACTTAATAAAAATGTTTATATATATATATAATTATATGTTATACTTAAATATATAAATAATTCATGCTAACAAAATTACTTAAAAGCTGACTTGCTAGTGCCTGTCTAGAATTTTAGGAGACCAAAATAACCCTCACTGACTTAGGGAGGGGGTTGATATTCCTGTTGTTTTGTTTTAGTATTCTCCAGAGTAAAACTTCTCTACATTTTCTCCCACTTTTTATGCAGGATTATGTCTATTTCCTTCTGTCATATGTAAAGGAGTCAGCTTCTCTACTGGGCAGCTGCTATAAATGAATGAGGTGAATTTGACACAACATGAATATGTCATATGTTAAGCATAAAGCCATTATGTCTGGTTTGCTTTGTCTAGGTGTTTTACTTTAAAACAGTACTACTTAAAGACAGTAATCATGGGACTAGCAAAGCCTGAGCAGAATAATGGCAGAATATTTCAGAATATGTTCTGAAAAAACAAATATTTCTTCCCTTTAATCCCAGAAAATGTGTGGAAGGTATCTTTATGAGATTATGAGGACTTTATAGCTAGCAGGTCATATGCTTGCGAATATACTAGATACCGGTAAGTAATTTGGCTTGCCTACATGGAGTTTTCAAAGAAGTGATGGCACCTATTGAGCTCAAGGTTGATCTGTGGATAATTTAGGATTTAGACAAGGACTTATTTTCTTCTCTGATGTTTCCAGAGTCTTAGAAAAATTAGACTAGAGCAGATTTGGCATATTTTCTTCTCTTCTCTCATTTCATCTACATGAAAGTATAAGCAGCAGGATTAAAAAGTTTGGGATACCTAAGCCAACTTCTTTACCTCTCTGTTGGGTCTCCTGACACTGGAAATGGGTGATAAGTTTGATAAATGGTTTTCAATAGATACTTCCTTTCCTTTCTTTCTCTTCAGAGCTGTCAACCAAGAAGCCTCAGGTTATTTGGACCACATTCAAAGGCCTGTGTATTGAAAATGGCTTCCTCCTTCTCTGCACTCAAATTATTCTAACATCAAGAAAGATCTTTCTAAAGACATAGTAATGAAGATAAACAGCATACTGCAAGAAGGAGTCTGCGGGATCTCCCATGAATAAGGTCAGTACTTCAGAAAGCCTTTTTGGGGGAAAATCAAGATTTATTCATAGTGTTCAGTTATACACTAACAGGGTGGAATTACATTTTTCACTTGCAGTAAAAACTTGCTTCACCTATTACAGTGAATTCTTGGTCACTGATTGATAAAGAAGAACTGATTTTAACTTAAAAACTGGTAAGACTGAGAAGGAAGCCTTTTCGTTCTTCTCTTTATCTTATCTCATACTTCATAATAGCCTCTGGGATTGCAGTTGAACATTTCATTTGATATAAACTATCCTCTCACCAAGATGAATCTTTGTTCACACACAGAACACTTCTCCAAGGAAAGCAGTATACAAACGCCAGGAATTCTCAGTTAAAATGACAACTGCCACATGTCATACACAGGCCTAGACAGAATACTCACTACCATGCAACATGAGTTCTTCCTTTCAGTGGTGGTTTTTATCAGTTTTCAAATATGCAAAGACACATAGAGCACCATTTAGTCACCAAGCATGCTGAATTTTCCAAACCACAAGGAAGGTCCTCATAATACAGCACTGCCCCATACTGATCTAGCTTTGGGATACCTTTATAATCAAACGCCGGCGAATAACTCGGGTAGTGACTCTCCGTTCCTCCTCTGAGCTTGAATCACTCTCACTGCCTTTGAAGTCCTAACAAATGTATTTTTAGTATAATTTTACCATCACATTTAAAATAAAAGACATTCTTGAGAAAGGAAATCAAGAAAGAATTACTTTTTCACTTGCTAGATCTCCCTCTAAGGAAAATCATGATGTGTATTTGTGGAAATCTTAAAAAAATTTAAGTGGAATGAAATTTTGAGTAGGATTCTAAATGAAATTACTCTGTATATGTATGTATATATGTTTATAAATATTAGTATAAAGTATACATAAAATATATATACTTAATTACTTTGACCTTTACCTGCATATGTATACTTATACATTTATATATACACATAAGTATATATATGCAGGTAAAGATCAAGATAATAAAACTGTAAGTTCTTAAAAATAACCATTATGGAAATTGTGGCATTAGAAACTACATACATGCTACTAATTATTAGTTTGGGGAAACTAATCTATTAGTATAGATTTAAAACTCGTTTAAAAATAAATATTATGCATTTGACATGAATGTATAACCTCACAATTAAGGCCATCTTTGACTTGATGGCATAGTATTTCTGATTTTCATGATATTTTGGTCAGATTTGACAACTTTATCGGAAGCTATTTTGAACATTGCAAAAGGTATACAATATGTCAGCATAATTTGCACCTAAACATAATTGGGAACTCAGTAGATGTTTATTCCTTTATTCAAATGAAGGAATGTAAAATAGGTAAAAGCCTGAGGTTTTATTTTAAAGAAATGATATGAAATTAAAATAGAAACATTTCACAGATAACTACAGATAAGAATATGGTAATTATACACAATATTAATTTTTAGGTGGTAAGAATAGGAATAAGGAAAAACTACCAAGAGAAAGAGTCATAAGTCAAAGGGAAAATTATCTTCAGCTTTTACTTAAATGTCATGGGCCAGGAGTACATACTGAATAATTTTATTTCTAAATGTTAATGGAAATGATTTTAGTTTTTTTGTTTTCTAAGTATACTAGTTAGGCCAAATCTGAGTCTCAGAGATAGAAATTGTAGCTAGTATTGGTAAAAATAAGAAAAAATAAGTAAAATTGTTATAGGAGGCATAAGTGTTAGCAAAAATTAATGAAATGTTATTCAACTACAATAGATAATAAAGTGGGCCATTTTCACCAAAGGTAAACTTACCAAATATTCTAAAATATTACAGTAATATCAACCTTACCTTTGTAGGAAATTTCATCTGAACAAAATACCCTATTGAATAACGTGGTGTCAAAAGGAAATGGTTTTTAAGTTACTTACTCCTTGCAAAGATACTGATAAATTGGCTATTACTTTAAATTTTTAAAGAAAAGGACCATGCATTCTGGACACTTAGAATGATCAAAATATTGTGAAAGGGGGCCTTACAATGGCTAAAAAAATGCAGAAAAAGGTAAGACAGATTCATCTTGCAAAAGCATTACTGAGTATTCAGCGATTAATAGATTAGATGAGGCAGAAGAGAAAGTTAAACCTGAATTATCCATACACAGAATCTTAGACTGGGGAAAGATTTTCACTGAGACATTTAAAAGCAGAAGAACATATGTTAATGCAAACATTAACGATAAACCTAGATGTCAATTATATCATAATCCTATCAAGAATCATCTGAGACCAGCCCCTCACATGAAGAAAAAGTGGCCATTTGGCTAATATTTGTTCCATTTTTCTCTATGGAATCTCTGCCAATGTTAAGGTGAAGGGTATAGAGAAGATGGTAGTAAAATCTTAATCAGGATTCCTTTTAGAGAATTCTCTAGGCAGTGGCACAGAGGGTAATTCGGAGACCAAATTGAATTTTTCTCAGTACTCCTTGCCATGGGTTGCTGCATGGAAAGCGGTGGAAAGTAGCAGAATTTTACCTTGTAACAGCAGGCAGTCATCCGTGTAAGAGCTGCACCCGGACTTTTGACCTGATTTGTCAGGGGACAAAAAGGGGGCTGTTTTCTGAGATCATACATCCGATGGCCTAGTTGGTCATGTTATAGTACTATGGTCTAATCACAAAAGAGACATCCTGAACATCTTCGGATTTCTTGAGAGGTCAGACTCTTATCTTCTGGAAGCTTTAACTCCATTATGAATTGCTATACTCCTGAAGACATTTTGCACTGGAGTAGGACCAGTGACCAACCCTAAAGGCACAAACTCACTCACTTATAAGAATTCTCAAAAACATTTTCTAACGGTGATTATTTTCCATTACTGATGAATTCAGCTGCATTTCCACCCAGGGTTAAGCTTTTCATTTTCAAACCCTCTTTATGCCTTTCCCATGGTTCCCCAGGGGGCAATATGTAGGCACATGTACACACATAGAAATACTTACATTTATATTGTCATTTGATTTCAGAACTTCCCTATCAATTTCTAATGGGCTTTTGCGGAATACATTTTCATTGTTAAAACATCACTGGATAGCAACTCCCTCCTATAGCTCCTCACTATAGTTTGTGGGCTTATTTTAAAAGGGAACATTTCATCCAAAGTCAACTGCTTAAATATACCGAGAGTTAACAGAAAGGCAGAAATCAATACTCAAAACAACAGTTGTCAGGAAGGAAATGAAAGAAAAGCCTGAGAATTTTACTTCCTCTCACTTTCCTTCCTAACAAGCAGGAAAGTAATAAAAAAAAAAATAGCCTGCAGAAGGGAAAAGGAAAGGATATGATTAGTTAATAAGCTGATAATTAGCTCCTAAGTGATTAGGAGTTTACTAAATTTTTCCAAACTTAAAATTAATCATGGGTTCATTATTTTACAAAAGTTATTTTTCTACCCAAAACACTGTAGAAGACCTTAAGTAAACTCAATGTTTTATGGAAAACTTCAAGTACTACTATTCCAAAGATGTATAACTCTCAATCTATGTCTACTGCATAGTTCATGAAAAGACACAAAAATTGAGATACCAAAAAGCAGTCAAAAATGTAGGAAACAAAACTGATATTGATTTTCTTATATCCATCTATGAATCATAATTTCAATTAAAATTTTTTAATGTCTAAAACTGCTTACCCTCAAAGAGTAAAGAAATAAATAATATAAAGAAATCATACAAATACTAAAAGCAAGCAAATAATTATGTGACAATAAGGTTTCTTAAATTATTAAAAACAAATATTAAGATAATTATCAACTTAGATATAAAAGTTATTAAAATGATACTTTTAATGCTACATTTCTAAATGTCATCAATCAACAGTAGTATACCCACCTCATTTTATTCTTGGGAACTGTGTTCCTTCAATTTTTAAAAAACCCTTTCAGGCAACAGAATTTACAGAGCTCATAACTGGGTCACATGCTAGCAACTCTTTAAATTGTGTAAAAGAACCAGTGAGAGAGAGGATAATTATCCTCCATCCTCAAGAATGAAGACAAGTCAGGAAATCTAAATCCCAAACAAAATTAATAACTTACTACCTAACATCCCTGTAATTTCCCTTCTGAAAAATGGCTAAAAAGATGTTTATTCCTAATGAACAAAGGTATGACAGCATACGTTTTACTCAGTACTTTCTTTATTCCCATCATTAGTGTTACCGTTTCTGATCACCATTTATAATTTGGAAATAGTAAAGAATATTGGGCCCAGTGCTACAAAAAAATGGAAGTGTCAGGACTTTGAGATTAAATGACAGCATAGTAGAAGACTAGATGACGTACCTTCTGCTCAGACCCATTGGACCCCTCTTCTTCATGGAGGTTAAGCCTTGGCTTGCCATCTGCAGGAGAAGTCCTACTCATCTTTTTCATACTGACAGGCACACAGGGTTTAGGCTCTTCTATTACAAACTTGCTCGTTTCTTCTAGGGCCTTCTGATACGCTGCTAGTGATGATGCTGGTTCATCAACACGACCAGATCCTTGTATTTTTGGTTTCAGAGTTTCCTTTGCACTCTGTTTCCCTACATCATTTTGGGATTCTGGAAAGTAAGATTTTGTCTTTGCTTCTGGAGTGACTTCTGCATGGCTTCCATTTGCTTCAAATTTTCCAGGCTCCCCTTTGAGATAGGAGGTAATGGAATCTCTACACTGGTCAGGGCTGAAACAGAGAAAATGTGGAAATTTATAATGGTAACATATGGCTGCAAATGGGCTTCAGAGGCTTTGAACTTTCAACAACCATGTTTTTAACTATTTTTGAAGACATATAATAGAAAAGTATAAAAAAATCCAGTTACTGGATTTCAAACTCTCAGGGTATATCGTGGGTGTGCGATAAGGAGATGATATGTAGGCTCCAGGCTTCCTCTGCACTCCAACCACCAACCTGGCTGGCTATGCTGCCGCTGTTTTTGTTTTTTTCCTCATTTTTTAAAAAATTTATTTGTTTTTAATTTACTTACACAGCCCCTTGGGTTCATGGACATACCCAGAGTTACAGACCCACCAACCTAAAAGAGGTGGAGATTTCAAAATGCTTTTCTATTATTGCCAATGAAAAAACTGATGACAAAGGACAAAGTGAATTCCTGTGATGAGAGCTCTGGTATCCCCAAGAACCCTATGTTCCAGTCTCTGTAAATGAATCTTACCGTCATGCTTTTCCAGACATGGAATAATCATTAGAACCTTACCTGGATCTTCATTTTTGTCCACTCCTGACCTCTGCTGACTCTCTTGGTGATCAGGGTGTGGATGCTCACCTGATGCCTCTACTGCCTGTGAGAACTGTTTTCCTTTAGATTCTTGCAAATCTTTCTCTTCCATTACTTTTAAATTGGTTTCTAAGTTTTACTAATTTCAATATAGGCTTTCTCTCTTCTAGTTTGTATATTGTTTTCAGCATCTTTGATTATTACCTGTAGAATTCTGAAGCCAGTAAAAGTAGAGCAATGTTTTCTGTGTAATATGTATATTATGCATATGTATGTATATTTCTTATTTATAAATCAGATTCTGAATAAACACCTTTCTCAAAAATATTAATAGCAATGCTATTCCATATGTTTAAGGACAGACAGTCCCAGCATACTGTAAAGACTCTATATGATAACTATATCTAACTCCTAACTATATCTCATTTCCTCTTATGCAACTATAAATTATGTGACTATATCTGAACTCAGACATCAGAATTAGTACTGTATCTAATCTCCATCGTCTCTTTTTTGTAGGCTGAACATAGAATGCATTGATGCTACAATTCTTCAAAAGGAGTTTTGTGAAATCTTCTTTGCAAATGTCTATACCCTCTTTTGGAATTTTTATTGAGCAAGCAATATAAAAATATTAGATATGATTGTAAAATAAGCTGGGTAAAAAGAACTGATATTAGGTTTATCACTAGTTGCCACTGAAGTAAAATATATTTTAATCTGATGTGTGTATAAAGAAAAATAATGCTAACTATTACTGAGAGTCTATTTGCATCAGTCATTGGGTAGGCATGCTACAGGCTTTCTTTTTCAATCTATAAACCTGTTTCAGGAAAGTAGTAGTATTCTTATCTTTGAAGCTGATTACAGTGATGTTCTTAGAGCTTAGAAATTAAAGTCATAATACAGCACAAAACCTAGTGATGGTGGGGTCTGAACCAGTGTCTGAAGGACACTAGCTCTTACCTTTCTCCAGGAAGGCCACTATAAAAAGAGCCAGCTTCATGATTAGGGAATTATTTTACTTATAAACAAATTTCTATCATGCCAGTATTATTGGGGGTAAAGAATTACATATTAAGTAAACGTCGCTTAGTTGTGTCCTACTCTTTGCAACCCCAAGGACTATACAGTCCATGGAATTCTCCAGGTGAGAATACTAGAGTGGGTAGCCGTTCCCTTCTCTAGGGGGTCTTCCCAACCCAGGGATTGAACCCAGGTTTCCTGCATTGCAGGCAGATCATTTATCAGCTGAGTCACCAGGGAAGTATGTGCTATGTTGCAAATTATATAAAATATTCATGTAGAAAAAAGAAAGGATATATAAAATGTTGTGTTTTTCTTAGTATGATAAGGACAGATGATTTTTTTTGCTTCTCTGCACTTCCTATGACAAGACATCTAAAAACAATATGTAAAAGAAAGTCACCAAAATTTCAATGATGGTTATTACAAATGATGACACTGTACTGATTTTTAAAATCTATATTTTAAAATTTTGTTTAGTAAGCATATTTATGTTTGAAGTAAGGAAATAATGTAAATGCTTATATTTCTATGAGACTTAGAATTCTGTTTATTACATTTTTAAAATGAGCATTAATCACTGGCTATGTGAAAAGAATAATAGAACAGGTAATACAATAGAAAACAGTAGGCTTCTAAAATAAAGAAAGTGCATCCATCTTTAGCATGTATAAAACTTTTTATATTTTACTTCAGTTAATTATCAGTAGCTTTAAAAATTATATTTGAGTTCAATGTAACTTTCCCTCTCTAGATTAAACCAACCTTTCAAGGCATACATTATCCCAAAATTGAAATGGTAATTTTAGAAAAAGAGTAACTGCTAAAAAGCATATATTTAAAACAGACTTGGAATTTCTTGGCAGTGCAGTGGTTAGGACTGTGCGCTTTCATTGCCAAGGGCCTGGGATTCATCCCTGGTCAGAGAATCCTACAAGCTGTTTGGCGTGGATGGATGGATAGATAAATAGATAAACTAACATGTAACCTTAATTTCACTTTCCTTTTTCTGACCCAGAGCCATACCTGTCATCCAGTCGATCCAGTAACCCACCAGTTATTCTTCGAGCTTGGGCAGGGGACTCTAAGTTTCCACTTGATGTCTCGTTCTGCCAACCTGTAATTGAAGACATTTCCAGTTCTTCTTGCTGAACACGTTTAAGAATAGCCTGTACTTTTTCTTCTGTCATCTCCTCAGACTCTACTCCTTCTTTAGGTTGGATGTCCTCAAATAGAGATTTGAGTCTTTCTTCCGTCATCTCCTCATCAGGACCAGATTTTCCTTTCTCTTGCTGCTCAGAGCTTACTCCTACTTTTCTAGTCTGCTTCAGTGGCTCTGCTGGTTTAACATCTTTTGGGACCCCAGCCATCCTTCCGAGGTATTGAGGATACTCACTCAGACATATATTCTCCAACTGGCTCTCATCTACATCCACTGCTTCAGGTATTTCTGTTAAAGGCATTGAGTCTTCAAGTCTGCTGTCTTCTAAGGACGTGTCTTCTGCAGTTACGACTGGAGGTCCATCTGCTGAACGCTCTATGTTTCCCTGGGAAGGCACTATCCCATCACTCAGTCTACTGGGGGTTCTAAGGGGAGACTCTATGCTAGAGAGATCACTAAAATAATCATCTTGCTGGAAAGGGGTGGGAGGTGTGTAGTGCAACCCTGTGGGAGTTTCCAGTTCCACTTGAAGGGAAGGATAACCTATGGAAGACAGTACATTTGGACTGACTGAAATGAATTAGAGCACATTGAACAAAAACACATGGAATGACTTAAATTATATTAGTTATGAAAATGTATGATGAATTACAGAATAATGTTGATAAATTTATTGGTCTAGTTCAAATACTTGTAATATAATGAAATAAAAGACTAGTGGCAAACTACAATAAAATAGAATACTACTTAATTAAGATATAAATTGTTTCCACTGATTTTGGTAATTTTAATACAGTAACTTACATACACAAATTTAATCCAATATAAAGTCAGCTATCATTACGTAAGATACATTTATTCCATGGCCAAATTAATACTTTTCTATCAACACTCTTCACACGCAAAATCCACATTGTGGTGGACTGAATACAACAAATCATAAGAAACAAATTTTTATAATTACTTATAACTTATTTTAAGAACTGTACCTCAGAGTGATGCTACTGAATTCTTAACTCTTACTTATTTCATATAAATAATTTACAATAAAGAAAAATGAATTTAATTTTTGGAAAGAAATGACTACTAGATTTTAGGGCAGTAGCACTGTGAAAAAAATCTAGAAAGATGTTAGGAAAAGGATTTAAAAGGCAGATAAAGTAGAAAAGACTTCATGTAAACTTTTCAGGTATCATAATGTGACCGAGATGAAAAGGTTGTGTACGTATGGAAGTCTTGGTGAACTTGGTGGTAGGGATCCACTCAGAACCACGAATCAAATAAAGAGAAAAAAGATGATACACGACAGACAGGAGGAGAGCCACTTGCAAACAGCCTTTGAATGTTCATGACAATCCTATGAAACACAGAGGTTTACTAGCCAGCCTACACAAAGGGGAAGGAGGGCGCAATTCTTGTGTTTTAAACCTTGCTGTGAGTACTAAGGCAGTATTTTTCTCCTTCAGCAGAGAGAGAAGTCAACAATGGTCTGGTCATGGTGAGGAAAGGAAGGTTCATAAAAGTTCAGCAAAGAGGAGAGACAGGAAAAAAAGGCAACCAGGCACATTTTCTGACTTACTGGTCTACAAAACTGAAGTATAATTTTTCCATTAGTCCAAGGTAAATATCAGTTTAGCTTTGGCTGTAAATTCAACTTGCTATAGGTTGTGAACATTTTTTGTTATGGTCACCCATAAACCAAAATGTTGAAAATTTGTCTAAGACTACATGAGGTTTATAAACTGAACAAATAAAGTTGACTTCATAAACACTTCTAAATTTCCCTAAGAATGTTAAAAATAGGGAATGTAAAATATTAAGATGTAGCAACATAAAGTTCTTATAAATTTAATAATATTCTGATTCTAAAATGTTAAATGAGACTTTCAATTCCATTGAATACTTTCATTGTTTTCTGATGATCTTGTTTATTAGAACTACTTGTCTTAAATTTCCCAATAAAGAATATTAAAATATTCTATAAATTGTAGTTTGGTAATAATTCAACCTTTGATATAACACTGGTCTATCTTTATCCTGTGTGCAGGGAGTCTGGGCACCAGTAGCATGGTCTCACCTATAAGACAAAGCCTTGAAGAGAGCTTTTTCCCAGGTTCTGTAGTATTTAGTAAATTTAAAAAGAAACCAATTTTGACATGATTGCCCACATGTTTATGTTACAGGGATAACAAGGTATTTGACTGACTTTAGTAAGCAGAAACTTTCTAAGAATTTTGAGATCTTTTGTCATATGTGCAGATTTCTAAGTTATTGATTATTGGCTAACTTTTCTGTTTAAAAATGGGAAAATAATCACCAGATTTTTCAAAAATTGAAATAATAGAAAAATATCCCTAGCTCCTCTTCTTGCCTCCACATAATCATTTTTTACTCAAAATTCATTATAGGAGTAAATTTCCATTTATGAAGGTAGATGAACATCTTGAAAAACATATCTGTTATACTTTTCATAATACTTTGATGAAAAAAAGCCCCAACTTACAAAATGAAGGAAAATGACAATATTATTATATAAATTAAGCTAATATAAAAGAGTATATATAGAAATTACACTACCTTATACACAATGGATAAGGTTTTGCCAAACAGAAAATGGCAGCCTATGAAGTTAAAATAATGCTAAATAACTAAAACAGCTTTTTGAGTGATAATATTAGCCACTTTCAACACATGCTTAAATACTTGGTGCTCAAAATAGTAATTAAGCATTTTACTTCACAATTTGTAATAATAACACACAATTTGATTTTACTTATACAGGAATAGAAGCGTCTTCTTGTTTTTTAGGTTAATGTAAAAAGTGACAAATCAACATGTTCCCTAGATATTAAATTCTCTTCCACTTGGTCATATAAAATACTTGAGATACCAACTCTTTCAGGTAACTTATGCCTTTATACCTCATTATTTGTGTTTTATATAACAGACATTTATCAAGTTTATTCTAACAGGGTGTTTGTTTGCAGACTGTGGCAGAGAATAAGCTGTGAAAATGAGAAATTAAGTCAAGCAAATCACAATTTAGTTGGTTTTACATGACTACTTTGTCCTACTGCACTTTCAGATTTTACCAAATGATTAAGTAAATATGAACACTAAATTCAATTACCATCCACAGGGTCATGGAAAACATTGTTCTCATCTGCAAAACTTCTGGTGCCTGAAATATTTCCATAATCAAATATTGGTCCTTCTAGCAGAGTCACTATATCTATTCGATTAATTTTTGTCAAGACCGAAGTTAAGGCATCAGCTGAAAAAGGATGAAAAAAAAAAAAGGTTGAAAACTCAATTACATTATTTTCGTTTACATCCTCACAATATTTATAGGAAGGCATGGCTTTCTTGACCCTCCTGACATTTTAGTTCTTCCTCACTCCAACTGTGCAATGTTCACCATTCAAAAGGCTCAGAAAGCTTGTAGTTCCAGGGAAAGATGTTAGGGTCTTAAGAAGCATTTTGTGAAGCTGTGTGTGATGGCAACAACATTCATTCCATCTTGGTAAGGTGCAGAGCAGATGGGCCTCAAAAGAGCTAGATCCTTTTAGTTATAAGGGGAACTTATAAAACTTTAAACACTTTCCTCCCGTTAGACTGTCAAAATAGGTCACCTGTGTATTTGATGCTCAGCATTTTAATGACTTACTAAGGTCAGGCTGACACAGGCAAGCCCACAAAAACTTCACGTTGCTGTGGGTTGGCATTTGTCACCATAGAGCACCACTCTCTTCCCCTCACCTCAACAAAACTAAACCACACAAACCCCAGAACACTGGGGAGTTCTCTGCCATCACAGAGCAGGCTGGATGAAAGGATTTGGTCCTATCCTTCTTTATTTTCCTGCACCTCCATTTCTGGCCATAGCGGTAACTTCACAGTGCTTCCCACCACCACCTCATAATTGAACAGCTAGAATTATATTTTCATTTTTGATGGTCACAGAACTATAGGAAAAATGCAAAAATCCCCTACTGCTTGCTTCATAAAAAGCTCCCTAAAGACAGAAGTTTAGAATGTTAGCATGAAATTAAACAATTTCAAAAGACTTGCAATTATTTTACGATCACTGTGGTTTTCTTAACAATAGGCTTATCTGAAATATTAGACATATGCAGTTTTGAAAGTTAAAGTAATATAGTTTCAGCATACTTGTAGCATTTTTTCCGTCTCTGGTTACCCATTTTTTTAATAACATGAAGCTTTGGGAAATTAAAGAATTTGGATTTTCCACACGTATTTGATTGATTTCATCCACTGAAAAATTCAGTTCCCTTGCCAGTTCTGTAGAAAAGAAAAAGAGTTACTAAGATTTCATATTATACTCTTATCACATATATTTTATAAAAGTAATGCTTAACTGCCGCCAAAAAAAAAAAAGGAGAAGAATTCTGTAGTAAAACCCAAGTACAGCCTTGGGGATTAATCTTTATATACTTGATTTCACAGCAAGGTAGTGGTAATACACAGGCTCTGACTTCTCTCTCTTGAGTTAATTCCCTGGTTATAATCAGATTTCCTTTGGAGGTCATTTTATAAAGATTCTTAATCTGTTCAAAGAGGATGCTGATAGATTCTTTTAATTTAGCCAAATTATTATCTGCAGCTTGAAGCAAACTTCATGTAAGATAGGTGTGCTAAGTTGCTTCGGTCCTGTGCAGCTCTTTATGACCCCATGGACTATAACCCACCAGGCTCCTCTGTCCATGGGATTCTCCAGGCAAGAATATTGGAGTGGGTTGCTGTACCCTCCCCTCCAGGGAATCTTCCCGTCCCAAGGATCGAACCTGCTTCCCTTGCATCTCCTACATTGGCAGGTGGGTTCTTTAGTGCCACCTGAGACGCATAATAAGATAGTTACGGATATATAATTCATAAACATGCCACAAGAAAAGCCAGTAGGGATTTTCTCTAGGCAGTATTCATGAAATAGATCTTTTTCTCATATAATACTCTCTTCTATATGCCTTCAAGTTTCATCAGTGCTGCTTGGGAGGTTAAATGATGAGTCAAAGCCAGATCACTGTCTATGATATGCTGCCATTTGTGTAAAAAATAAAAGGAAGATAAGCTTTCTCTCCAACTAAGTGTATACAACTATATACTCAATCTTGTAAACGCAGAGAGTTATCCCTGGAAGGATACATATGATATGGATAGCTGCCTTGGGGGAGTGAAATTTGGGAGTCAAAGATGAGAGGGAGACTTACCTTTCAGTGTATATATTTTTGTACAATTAAAAAAATCTGTCAGATGTGTGTTAGCCTTAAGTGATTATAAAAAGTAAGAAATGGGGAAAAATTGACAGATATTCTATACTGCTTATGAACCTTTCCAGCTGTTTGGCAAAATGTATTCATCAAAAAAGTCTATATCCTTTGGCCAACTGATTTCACTTCTAGGAATCTACAGTGACAATACACAGGGTTGTACACAATTATTTACATACATGAATGTCCACTGTAGGCTTGTCCTACCCCAAAACTGAAAACAGTTATGTGTTGAACAAAAGAAGAGTTAATTAATGTAATGCAGTGGCTGGCAAACTGATCACAGCCTGCAGCCTGCAGGGTGCTTCTAGAAATAAAACTACATCTTCATAGAGCAAAACTTAGCCTTAATATATGGGATACACATTTTCTCTTCCTTTTTACTAACAAAAGCAAAACCTGAATTTATTTCAGGATTCACTAATGCATTGTGACCAACAGCAAAACACCATTGTAAAGTATGTGTACTGGATGTTACTTATCCATTAAACCAAGATCGGAAAGAAATAAAAAGAAAATTGTGTATAGAACATTTTCAAAAGTTTTTATAAAAAAGAATCAAAGTACATTGTTACTTGTTAACAGTAGCTCTGAGGGATGGATTTAAATTTTGTCCTTCTAAATGCTAATTTTCCTAATAATCTTCATTGTGTATATAGTAATTCAAATTAGAAAAGTTAATTTTTTTAAAGTTCCTTATCTCTTTGTGTCTTAAGGACAGTAATCCTTACTGTCCTCATGACCAAACCATATCCTTTGCCTAGAGACTCAGTGAAGAGCGAAGACATTGTCACTGAGAATTTTACAAGTTTTTTGACTTTGTTTCTTCTCTCTTTTCATGTCACATCTCCAAAAGTTTGCTCTGACAAACTAAGGAATAGTTTTGCTTAAAGAAAATAAGGTAATAGTTATGGGCAAGTAATACTACAAAACCAACATTAGCTCCAGGATATTTTCAGATTATAATGTCCAGTGTTAAAATATGCATGCATGCTTCGTTGCTTAAGTCGTGTCTGACTTTGTGACCCCATGGACTGTAGTCCAACTGTTTGTGATTCCATGGACTGTAGCCCATCAGGCTCTCTGCCCTTGGGGTTCTCTAGGCAACCAACTGGAATGGGTTGCTGTGCTCTCTTCTAGGGGTTGTTCCCAACACAGGGATCAAACCTGCATTTCTTGCATTGCAGGAAGATTCTTTATTGTTTGAGCCACCCGGAAAATATAAATATTATTATTTTATGTTCATACATATTTATACATGATGAATTACTATTAACCCTTAATAATCTGCAGAGGATTACTCAGATCCCCTGTTTTTTCCAGAGCTCCACTAGGTTAGGTCAGTAGCAGTGTGTCTTGGGGGCTGGGCGGAAGGAGAGGAGTCCTTTTAATGGAGAGGGTGGGTGGCCCGAGATTCAGGGCACTGGAAAACAATAATTGTAGGTTACCTTTTGTGCCACGATCTAGTTTCATAATCTCCGTTTTGACAGCATAGATAATTACTTCTTTGAGAATGTACGTCCCTGATAGTATGCAAGATGACTTTAAATATGACAGTAATTAACATTAATTTATGTCTAACTATTATGTTGTTTGGCTGTGCATTCAAACAAAATACAACCGATAAATTTAAAATCTCTCTGATTCACGGGAAGTAGGATTTGAGGGGCCCAGTTAACGTCAGACTGCAAAGCAGTACTGCCCAGCTGGCACAGAGCCTTATCTTCATCTTAAGTGAAGTGGAATCAAGCCAGACAGTCTTTTTCTACACACCAATGATAAAGTTTCATTCATTTCACAGAATTCAACTATTTTTGTGAATTGAATCGATTCATTTATCTGTACCCTTTTTCTTAAAAATTTAATTCAAAATGTAACTGTCATCCTCTGTTATGTTGTTTATACAGTTATTGAAAATGATCCTTGCTTTCTATTATCACAGTAATATAATGGGTTTCCCTGGCGGCTCAGTGGTAAAGAATTCGCCTGCCAATGCAGGAGACACAGGTTGAATTCCTAATCCAGGAAGATCCCACAACCCTTGGAGCAGCTAAGCTTGTGTGCAAAACAACTACTGAGCTTGTGCTCAAGAGCCCAGTTGCTGCACCTACCGAAGCCCATGCGCTGGAGAGCTGGTGCTCTGCAACAAGAGAAGCCGTTGCAGTTGAGAAGCCTGTGCCCTACAATTAGAGGGGAGCCCCCGCTTGCCACAACTGGAGAAAAACCCACACAACAATGAAGACCCAGAAGGTCCAAAAATAAATAAAATTATTAAAAATAAAAGGAAGCACTTTGGGGGGAAAAAAGTGACATAAGATTTCCTTTTAAATAAATCTTTGAGCATAAAATTGGGTCTCCTTAAAAGTTTCAGGTAAATAAATAATATGTGTATATTACAAATAATGTGTGTATATAATGAAAATTGTGACAATGACTCATGAATGATTAAACTTTGTGAAACCCAGGCGTGGATTAGTTGAACTATTGCCTAAGAGAGCTGTTCTAAGGGCATAAACCATGCTTCAACATTTTGTATTATTTAAAAACCATAACCTTTAGGTATATTTTCCTTTATGCCACAAAATAAATCTTCCATTAGGTAAAAGGTTATCCTATATTACCAGAAATAGCACTGTGAAGAAAGTGCTGAAATTTAAGGTAAAATAAATTTAAATTTTCTATTCTATAGTGTATATGCATAGAAAAGCTTTGAAAAAAACACAATATACAAGTATTCTCTGTAACTCTGGGTAGATAGAATTATGAGTGATTAAAAATGTTTTTTATTCCGTTTTTTTTTAAAAATTATAAACTTCTTGTGAAAAAGACAAATCAACAAATTTCATTCAGTTGCATACACACTTACCTGTCCAACTGAGTCCCAGGTGATCGGCTACTATTGCCATCCTGATATCTGTCCGTTCACATGGACTCTGTGGACCTACGATTTACAATTTCTTAATTAAAATAATCATCAAGGAAGACACGACACTGGAAAATTGCTTTTAGCAGTACTCAGATTTTACAGAGACTGATGCTAACACTGTACACTGAAATGTGTCCTGGTCACCTACATGAACACTTCTCTTTTACATGACTCACTTGATTTTCACCTACATCAGGCCAAATGTCAGACTACATGGATGCTCGATGTAATGAAATTCAACATGCTGACAAGCTAGCTACTTTACAATAGCTGCGGAAGTGTCGTGGGGGTGAAAAACACCACGATGGCATTTCAACATCTGTGCTTTTACTTTGACAGAATCATATGCACTAGCACATTGAAAAAAAAGTTGCTCATCTTGAATGACACCAATATCTTCAGCATGCTTCCCTAGCTGTCTAGAGTGTTGTTGGGTTAAAAGGAAGGAAAGAAGAGTATATAGACAGCACACACAGATGACAATGACAGAATGAGAAACTACGGTTAAGTCACTCCACAGGCAATCACAACAGTTCATGCACTAGGGTCTACACGTTGGAAAGTGTTTACAAACTATGCTCGTTCTCCAGGATGTGAGCAAAGAGTGCTCGAGAGACCTGACTGCCTTCATTCTCACCAGTCCGCCTACTGCTCCTTTTCTCACTGCCGGCCTTTTCACTCTTTGATTTTAAAGGTGCTGCCTCTGTTTTCTTATCTCTAGCAGACCTCGTAGTAACCGAAGGCGGGCCACCCCGGGAAGTCTCGGACAACGACGTGTTTCTTGAGGTACTGTCTTCCTCATCGGACAACTCGGACTGCATCTTTTTGTCTTCTTCAGAGAGGCGGTCCACAAGCTTTAAGGTCTCACCACTAATTCCCTTAAAGTATTCAATGGAATGTTTACATACTTCCTTAAGCTGACTTTTCCTGACTTTAACTGTGGTGGTGGTGGTGGTGGTGGTGGTGGTGGAGGTGGTGGAGGTGATACAGGTGGATCTTACCTTTACTGGCAACTTGGATGGAAGCTGTGTGGCCTTGCCTTTCTCTGGCTGCCCTTGCTTTTGTGTGGCACATGGTTTTCTAACTGAACCTGGGTTATCCCTGTGTGTGTTTTTCACTGGAATTCTGGACTTCACATCTACACATGAAGAAGTAGGAAGGCCTTTGGTTTTCTCAGACTGACTAACCTGCTTCATTTTACTCACATTAATGTTTGGCATATGATCTGGTGGGAAGAGATCTTTTGGTGAGGTGGCCTTTATGGGAAGTTTGGATTTTCGCCTAATCCCTATCGATGCCTTTGTCTTTTGCTGCTCTCCAAGAACTTTCTGTTTCTCTCTCACACAGTGTCCTTGCAGTACCCCTGTCTTTTTTTCTGATGAGCTTTTCACTGGATTAGCTTTCTCTGTGGTACGAGTGGGTGCAGAATGTTCTGTCAGGACTACCTGACTTGTAATGTTATCTGTCTGTATAGTGGAAGAATCCAAATTGTTGTTGTTATTAAAGTTATCTTTTTGAAAATCATGTTTTTCCTGGGGCCTAACGCCCATGTGGCTATTGGCTGCATTTGAAATCACCGTTAGAGGTTCATTCTCTAATCCCTGACCACTGGTCATCACAGCTTCTGTCTTATCTGTCACTTCTCCAGGGCCTTCTTTCTTCAAGGTCATGGTGGACGCAGCAATTCCCATTTTTATAGGCGTGCGCAACTTGGGGTCAAGTTTAGCGGAGCTAGTGGCTGCTGCTGCTTTCTCCTGTGAGCCACTAGTGGATGTGGCTTCCTGACACTCTCCGCTGGTCGGGATGCTGGGGTTGGGTTCCACTGTAGGCGCCTCTACATTTCCCTCTAGATTGGTTTCTACAGTGGTGTCCCCTGCCTGTGGCTGTGGTGTGGCCGTGACCGTACTTTTATCCCCTTCCCCCGGGTCCCCTGACTTCCCTTCAGAAGTATGCTCACCAATCTGGAAAAATTGGAGCCTCTCTTCAACAAAATCCCTCTTGCTCATGTCAATTGCACCACTGCGAGTCATCTCAAACATTTTTCCTTCATGAAATGGGAAGGGGTTAGGCTCACTAGTTGGGGTACTTTCATCAGTTGGCGTGCGGGCTGGTGTTGTATCGGGGGTGGTTGCTGGAGAGCGGTCTTCCACAGCCAGACCAAATGGCTTATTTTCATCTTCCCGTGATTTACTGTCATACACGTCATCATCTCCTCGGTTATTAGACCAGGGGTCAAAATCTAGACCTTTGGTAGCTACTGTTTTAAAAGGAGTGGCAAATTCTTCATCTACTTTGTAACTGAAGTAAGTATCAGGAAACACTGATCTGTCAGGATGTCTGCCTTCTAGTGTGAAAAACTGGGCCCCTGACTTCTGATCAGTCTTATCAGGAGTCTTTTCAGATGGAGAACTTTTAGGAGGTGGCTTATCTTCATCTGGTCCCAACCTTCCCTCCTCCTCCTCGATAACCTCGAGTTTGCTTTGGCTAAAGGAGCGATCAGCTGGCTTCAGAATGCCCTCTGTGTTCCAGATATCTTTCTTCAGCTCCAGGGTCTGACTGGGGAGTTTAGAATCACTCTCGGTCAAGCCATCGTCTTCGTCTTGCAGGTCATAGCCATCCAGAGAGTCGATCTCTGTGGCATCCGTATCATGAGAGAACTCTGCCGTGGTGGCGATGGAACACTCTGTGATGGACTGGTCATTGTTCCCATTCTGGGTAGCTTCATTCTGAGGGGAATCAAGGCCAAGGCCGAATTCAGTATCTTTTCCAGATCCATTCATTTCTAATTCTTTCTGGGTGGAAGCCTTTTCAGCAGAGGCTTTGGATTTGGGCACTTCTTTTTGTTCATCGTCAACCTCCTTTAACTTGAAGGTGTATTTTTTGACTGGCACTGGTTGATAAAGGGATTCGTCATCACTGGAGTCGCTGATGTCCGCCCCAGGGGGAACTGGGGAGGGTGGCTGCACCCTGATGACCGGTTCGGCCAGCTGGTACTTGTCATGCTCGTCTTGCAGACTAACTTCAATCATGTCAACCTCCCTTTCGGGAAGATAAGGATGTTTCTTATCCAACTCCATCTGGTCTGCATCCAGCGGTGGAGGAGGGGGAAATTCAATGTAGGCCACTCTGTTAGTTTTGGGTCTCTGGCCAGAGTCCTTGCTCACATTGTTCGGCATTTCACGCTCGACTGCAGACATCTCCTCCACGGCAGGCTGCTTTAAGGAGGCCGATTTGGCCTGCTCCTCCTCCTCAGATTCCTCCGAAACCTCGGGAATGGGGCTGGGTTTGCCTGGTATATAAGCTATAAGCGAGTCTGGTGTCTTAGATGTAAATTCGTAACTCACTTCCTCTGAACTGGGCGTCTCTGGGGTTAAAGGGCTCTTCCCAGAGCTGTCTAGAAAGGAAACTTGCTCTAGAGTATCATCTTCCGGACTACCTTGAGGAGAAGGAGGTTGCTTCTGCTGTCTAGTTGTGTAAAAGGTCCCCCTGGTCTCTTGTACTGTCTTACATTCCTGACTTATGATTTTTTTTACACCTCCTTGTTGTATCTCCTTCTCATACTGCTTTCCCACCTGCACAAAACTGACATAAACAGGTAAAGTTTTTATTTCTTTCCCTCCCTCCGTCTGGGCTAGTGGTGCAACTTTTTCCAATCCGTCAATGGGACTGTGGTCGAATACATCACTAGAGGGCGATTCCTTTCCTGGGCTAAACTCTAAAGAATCTGGAGACTTGGTCGGGGAGAGCTCTGTTTCATCGAGAGGCGGGCATAAGCCTACATAACTCTGGTGTTTTGAAACTTTGCTGATTTCTGAATAGGTTACTTTTTCCTCTTCTATAGAATTAAAGTGCTGTGTCTCAACTGTCTCTTTAGTCATACTTGACTGGGATAACTTTGGCGACAGTTCATGTTTTGGAAATGTCGACTGCTCACAAAAACCATCAGGAATATCTGGAGCTGGTGTCCTCCTTTCCTCTGCAACCCTGACCGGGATGTGTGACACCGCCGAGCTCTCACTTCTCCTGGAAGGCTGGTCAAGAGAGCCACCTGGATGCTCCCCATCTTTAACAACATATTCCCTATATAAGACTTTTTTGGAGGGAGATTTTACAGTCATTTCCTTAATTTCTGAGAGAGAGCCATTAGTTAACAATTTGTGTTCTCTCTCAGTCACAGACAAAAACTCATCCCTCTGGTCAACAATTTTACTCTCAGGGTGACCAACATGATTTTCTCTTACATCATGAACAAGTACATGTGAAAGTTTCTCTTTCTGTGACTTATTATTAGCAGCTCCAGAACTTTCCCATGTTCTAAAGACCTTTTTGTCCCATGGTCCCTTTGTTGCTAAGTCTGCGGTTACATGACAAGACAAGTCTTTAGCCTGTTGCTCAGAAAAATAGTCAGGCATCGCTTTACTTGACATTTCAGTCCTCTGTTTTTTCACATCGTCAGAACCCAAATCATTTACAACCATCATATTGCTCTCGGCATGCTCATCTTTAGCTTTTGATACCGTAAGATCTTTTTGCACAGAGACACTTTCATCTGAGGGGTCTGTGGCCTTCTGCTGTTTTTCTCGAGCAAACACCTGGTAGACAGGTAGCTTGCTTTCCTGGATTTTTTTAACTGGGATTCTGGATGGGCCATCTGGCTTTCTGTCTTCTTGAGAAACGTCCTTACTTTTGGCCTGTGCACCCTGTTCAAATTTTAATCTAATGGAACTGAGTTTAGATTGCTTGAGCTGAAACCCAGATTGAGGCCCTTCTGGTTCTTGGCTCTGAGAACTACTTCCTTTGGCTTCCTCTGTGGACTTGCTGTCCTCAGTCTGTTGGGGAGGAACCACCTCTGGGCTGCTGGGCAGATGGGCTGCATTCCTCTCATCGGCTCTGGGGATGCTTTGTCCATCACGGCCATGTTGCCTCGCCTTGACCCACTCATCACTGGATGCCAGCAGTTCCGTCAGCAGTGCTTTCTCGGGGCTACTACTGGTAGAGCTTTGGGAGGAGTATTCTTTGCCATTTCTAGGGCGTTGTTTTTTCTCTGGGGACTGCAGTTCATCATTGAGCTTTTCAGTTTTGTCACGAAAAAACTGTGACACTTCAGTCAGTTTCTCTTCAGCTTCCTTCACGGTCCTGTCCACCCTGTCTTCGTATATCAACTTCTCTCTACCTCTATCTAATCTGTCCTCAGTAAAGCGCATCCACATGGCATGTTTTGGACTACTAACATCGCCAGAATAGTGCAACACTGTCACTTTATCAAAATGCTCATCTTTAGACACTTTACCTACACCATTTTCAGATACATCTTTATAGATTTTGGAGAGAATTTCTTTTTTGGGGGCAGTGACTACTTTTTCTCTGGCCCGCTTATCAGACTCTGAGCTAGGGGGTCCTGCATGGTCTGTAACCGATTCCTCAGTATCAGAATGAGACACATCTAGCTTTTCTGACAGAAGCATTTTCTCAGCAAACCTGTAAGACTCCCCTCTTAGTTCTGACAACTCATCGTCATGGTATTCTATTGAGTGTTGACTCAAAAGCTTCAGTGTTTTATAAGAGTCATCGGATATGAGTTGAGCAGAACTAGGGCGACTATCTTCTTCTTGGGACACAGGAGTGTTTACTCTGGAAGACTCCAGATAAGAAGGCAATGACTCTTCAGCAGTGAGTTCTTCTTCTTCTTGCTGACCCTGTTCCTCTGAACAAGGAAAAGCATCGTGTTTTTCTGGCAGAAAATCTTTTAGGTTAATATCTCCCCGGGATAAGTCTTTCTGATATACATACATTTCCTTTTCTGGATGCTTTTTGGTTTCTCTAATAATGACTTCAGTGGGCTCAGCCTGGTTACCTTTTTCGATGTGGACTTCTATTATACGCTCCAGTTTGGGTTTCATTTGGTTGTCCTTCTCTGTGTGCTGGGCTGAGGTTTCAGCAGCAGACTTGTGAACGTCTGGAGACACTGCCGACTTATGTTCAAACAGACCTGCCAGTTCTTTGGAAGGGTCCCGCCCGGACTGAAAGGCCTTCATGATGTCGTGGACTGACATGGTCTCTTCGATTCTCTCAGAAGCCCCTTCACTGCCTGGTGGAGAATGATAAACCGTTCTGGTGGTCGTGGTGATGTGAGTCTCTTCCTTAACACGCATGCCTTTGCCCAGAACGCGATTGTGGTCATCATCTTCACTACTGGCTTTCATCTGAAACGCTTTGACTTTCTCTTTAATGCTAGAAGTGGTGGGCTTTGGTTCCAGTTCCATAAAAGTCGGTGAAGGTTTGGGGGACACGGGCTCCTCTGGTTGGGACGGGGGAGCATCTCCAGCTGAGGGCTCATAGCTCCTGATAACATGAACCACTTCAGTTCTTGTTTCTGTAATGACTGGAGGGATCGGGACCTCGTGGAAGAGTGGTTTGGGACCAGTGCTTTCAGCGCTTTGTGGGGCTGAAGGTGTTTTTTCACTTCTTGTTTCAAAGCCGCTGTCAGACAAGGGACTTTTGTCTTGGTCATGTTGAGAAAAGTCATCTGGAGACTCCAAAATAGTATCTGTTCCAAAAAAGGAATCAGCCATCTTACATAACTCTTTCTCAGAGGTGGAAGGCCTCATGGAGGCTGGAGGCATTTTGAGTTTGTGTTCCTGCAGGGCAATTGCTGGTTTTAAAATTCGTTTCTGTCTCTCTTCACCATCCTTTTTGGCATCCTCAAACTTGTACTTTAAGTTTGTCAGAGAACTACTCCCGATATCATTTGTCAGGTAGTCAATGACTTTGGTCAAGTTGTAATCCTTTTCAGAGGCGGCCTTTGCCTTGACTTGCACTCTCTCTGACAGAGATGGAGAATGGCTCATACTAGCTTGTTGTCTTGCCTCTCTTATTTCTTCTGAGCTAAATTCTATCCAGTCATCTTCAGGAGAGTGTCCTTTGTCACTCTTTGGTGATTTGAGTGGTCCTTTATCTACACAGACATCCTTTTTAAGGATCTCACTAACTTTCACTAAGTCTTCCTTTACTTTCTCGACAATTTTGAAAGGTTCTTCGTCGTCGATTCTCCCTTCTTTGGGAAGTTCAGGTTGGAATGGCTTCTCCTCAGGCACATCTGTTTGGAGTATTGCAGTCATCCGCATTAGGTCCTCCTTCATTTCAGCCACATCTTTTAATATCTCCTGACTGGAAGATAGAGAAGATGGCGTAGACAGCTTAAGGGCAGACGGTGCAAGGAACAAAGATGATTTAACTGGAGATGAAGTTCGACTGAAATGGGGCTGAGGACGTGTCTCCGTAGTCAATGTTTTAATGGGTGACAGCAAGGCTGCTGCTGATTTTGTGAGTGAATTAGAGTCTGGAAGTTTCTTTAATGCTGGTTCTGGCAAAACATTGACTACAGAGTATACTGGCACTGTTATTATTGACGAAGTTACAGATGAGGTAGTTGCAGATATTGATGACCCAAGGGATGTATAGAGTGCACTTGCAGAAGGAGTTCTTAGAGACTGAAAAGCTGACGGTGCTGGAGAAACATACGACCTGAGTGGGGAGAATGGCATTGCTGTAGTGGAAGGGAACACTTTCTCAACGGCCTCAGTGGCCGCACTGACCACTGAGCTCACAGAGTTTGTAGCTGTAGCAATTTTTTCCTGTAATGTGGCAGTGGCTTTGCATCCATTAATTAACGTTGAAGATGGTGGATATTTCAGAGGGGAAATAGATCCATTGACTAATGCTACCTCTGCATGTCCAGGCATTTGTTTCACCGGTGATGAAAGAGAAGAGGCCATTGTAACTTTAGCTGATGAAATGACATCAGCTGTTGACTTAGCTGGAGACACCACTGACTTTAAAGGTGAAGATATTAGTGGTGCTGCTGATGTGATAATTGACTTAAATGGCAGACTCGAAGAATACATATTAATGTTTGATTTGGGGGAAGCAGGGGGTGTCATAGTAATTGACGACCTCTCCAAAAGAGATCCTGCAGTAGTCACTGGGGAGGTTCGAGAGGAAAATGTAGAAGTGGATGCCAGCCCCTTTAAAGGTGAGGCTTCTGTGACTGTGGGAGCTCTAACAAGGGTGCCAGAGGAAACCTGGATATTGTATGGAGACTGTGACACCACTGTTTTTATTGGTGAAGAAATTGTCCGAAAGGATCTAATTGGAGATGCCACGTCACTAATGGATTTAACCGAAGATGTAGTTGATGCGCCTAATGTGGATTTGATTGGCGAAGGAGTCGAAACAGACCATATTGATTTTAATGGGGAAGCTGATGGCGTATTAGAGGAAGAACTTGACAAGGAAGTGAAGCCTGACTTGGCTGGCCCAGGCACTGTCATCGGAGCTGTGGTCCAGGACTGGTAAGGTCTTGTAGAAAAGAATGGCTTGTATGAGTAAGTGGTGGGGAGGGATCTTGTTGCTCCTGCACTCCGTTCAACTGTTTCTTAAATTTTAAAATGAAATCAAACACAAAAATCAACAAAAATGGTTGAGAAACAGAGAGACCAGAGAAAAAAATTGGTCAGTAAACTTTGAAATATTACAGAAGCAAGTACAATTGTTTGCATGATTCAGAATGGAAGAGGCAAAAGGAACAGTTAAGAGGGGAAAAAAAATTTCTATAGACGCAACTAATCCAAGGTTAAAAATAAACTAAATAAAACACAGAGCAATGTGAAATGAAAGACAGAAAAAGCACATTGCAACCAATAGGCCAACAATGAAAAATAAAAAACATGAGGAAAGAATTAATGATGAGAAAAATAACCACAATGGAAAACTGTTCGCTTACTTCCTATTGACTTTCTTATGTGCTGGTTTTGAAATATCAGTAGCCTTTGTTTTGCCTGTATAGGTACATATTTGTTCTGCACAACCATATAACGCTCATTTCAGTAATTTCTAATGTTCCCTCTTGAACCTCTCAGTGATACAGATGCCACGTACTCAGAACCATATCAATGTGCATAGCTATACGTTAAATGTCTAAAACTCTTATTTTAGAAAACCACTCAAGCCTATTTCATGCAGAATCCAAAATAACTTTTAAGTGACAGGCAACTGATGTGCAAACTGTGAAGCCGCTGGATTTTAAATCTGCATCTTCCATGCACAATTCGGTTATGCTTCACACCCAAAAAAGCCAATAAGAGCAAGAAATTGTCTGAGTCAGAATTTTAAAAGAAAAAAAACAAAGAAAAGGAATGTTTGCATTGATCTTTTCCATGCAGTATATTCCTTTTGGTGAAGAAAAAAAGAAACATAATATGAAATGATTTTAGAATGCATGTGTACACACACACACATACACAAAGGGGGAAAAAAAACCAGAAATATGGTTCATGGTTACCATAAGCAAGCAAAGCAACTGAAAACATTTTCTCATGCGCGATTTATCATGGCAAACGAGCCAAAGAAGTAATACAGTTTTATGCCATATTCTGTACAATGTGCAAACTTCAAAAATACTTTCACAAGAGCATTTAGAGAGAAGAGTACACTTTTTCCATGAGATGTGAAGTCTTGGTACCTTTTGAAATTTATATGAAGGTATTTAATACTGCATATGAAAAAATCCCTCTGCAACAGAACGTGTCCGTGTCTGGTTTGTCTTTATTATGGACAAAAAGCACATAGTTTATCTCAGATACTTTTCATAATCCATTATACTTCTAATTCTCAAAAGGTATCATGGGGGAAATTTAAAAAGCACAGTCGTATTTTTAACACCCCGTATTTAAGTATCTACATGAGATACAGAATATATCTGTATATACGGTTAATCAATAACAGAGGGACCAGTTCTGATGCCTTCCCAGAATAATCATGGGACTCATGGACACCCCAAACACTGGAGAAGCCATGAGGCAGACCTACCACTAGGAAAGATGAATTTAATACCAGCATCTTCTGGCAATGGGACAAGAAACGTACTGATGAAGTCCACATACTCGCTGGGGGATGCCAAGCACACACCGAATCCTCTCTACTTCTACAGTTCTAAGAAACAAACCAAGCTGGTCACAGAGGTTTGGAATGCCTGCCAAGGGTTAAGTTCTATGTCAAAGTTGAGTACAGTCTCGCTCCCAGAAAGCACTGGTTCAGAATAAGAGTGAAACTTGAAGAGGAAATGAGAATCTGCTTCATCTTTACACTCCTCTTCATGCTGTGCTCGTGCCATTGCTACAATCCAGTCCTTGGATTAGCAGCTACTCCCACAAGGGTGAAGATTTTCATTCCTAGTGTACATTTAAATTCAAACATTCAGAACATATCCTTTTCTAGGCTTACACGTTATTCTAAAGGGAAGTGGAAGAACTAAGGAAAAACTCGCCCATTCATTACCCCTCCTAGTCATAATTCTCAATATTATATTGTTTAATTCTTTTGGGAACACCACACTGCAAATGGAAGGTTTAGGGATTCCTTCAATTCATTGATTTGGGACTTATTTTTATAACTACCAGAAACTGGCAGAACATCTCTGTTTCACCACTCAAGTCTGGTTCCACTAAGCGGAGAAGTCTTCTGAACCATATCTATGGTTTTACACTTTGCACAAAGCAGCCAATTTAGTGATTAGTTACATATTTTATGCTTTAATGATACATATTTTGTGATACCCTTTATAACAAAGGCCTTCCCTGGTGGCTCAGATGGTAAAGAATCCACCTGCAATGTGGGAGACCTGGGTTCAATCCCTGGGTTGGGAAGATCCCCTAGAGAGGGAAATAGCAACCCACTCCAGTATTCTGGCCTGAAGAACTCCATGGACAGAGGAGCCTGGCAGGGGGGTCCCAAGAGTTGGACACAACTGAGCAACTTTCAAGCTTCACTTACAACAAAGGGAATTCTGGATGTCAGGCATGAATTACACTAGAATTTTTTTTGTTTTTTTGGAGGTTGGGTGGGTTGGTTAGGTGGAAAGGACAGGAAACTATGGGAAAAGTTGCATTCACTTTCTCTTCTAACACCAATCTAGGGGTCATAACATTTCCCTAGTTTTTCTTTTAGTTCTTTCTTCCTCCTTCCCATTCTTCTGTCAACCATTATGCTCCCTCTCATAAAACAGAGAAGAGAACCCTCTTCCTTCTATCAAAAGTCAAGTAAGACAAACTACATATACCTTCTTGAAGCTAACCAAAAAGTAGCAACCATTTCAGAAGTGGGAAAAATTCAACTGACTTTGGCACATGCACCTGACCTTACAACTCATATATTCCCCAGACAGACACCTTAGGGTACAAAAATCAGACAGGAGCTAGCTTGTCCAGAGGTACCTGACCTCAAGTAGCTGGAGCCTGTCCAGAGCTTAAGGATGTGGCCTGGGAGTCCCAAACAGCCATGCCACGAAAGCCCTAGCTTTGAGGCAAAGTAGTATCTCAAGGAAAACTTCTATCCAGGAAATTTATATATACATCTAGTTAAACACACACACCTTTCCTGCTTGATAGCATAACGAGAGTTAATTTCAGCCCTTATGGTTTTGGAAAGATTTAGATAGTTATGCTAGAGGAAATAGAGATCTGGAAGAACATTCATGAGTGTAGTTGGGCTTCCTTTCTCTTATGCTCCCTGTTTTGTATCTGAATGTAAAAGCTCTCCAAGGGATAGATTCCAGAAGATTATATATACTAAGACCACCTGAGCGAAGAAGTGGAATAGTTTCCTGCTGCATATTTAATATGTTATGTTGGCCCACAGAAGCAAGAATTCAGGAAAGATGGGAAAAAACAGTTGTGGTTCTTATGGTAAATTTCCAATCCTCCTTTAACTCAAGTAACTGAGTAATGGGAAGCAGCTAGAAATGATTCACTAATTTAAAAATAATGTTTGCATAAATCCTCCTCTGATGGTTAAAGTGGCACCATGCCACATCAGTCAAACGTACTCTTAGTTCCTGTTGGTGGAGAGGGTTATCTTGAGGGCCATGATCACCAGAGGTGATAACCATAAAGAGGAGGGAAAGAGAGGGGAGGGAAGACAAAGGGAGAGAATGAATGAATATGACTGGAGGAATCTATGCCTTGATACTTGCAAGCTAGTTAACAGTGAACCAAAACATTTACTGAGAGAAGAAAAGGATTTAACTGGTCTAGTAAAGCCCAACCTTAGAGTTGATAATTAATAAAGAGCAGAGGGAGGGAGGGAGGGAGGGAGAGAGAGTGGGAAGAAGTAGAAATCAGTAAACAAATGCTACCTCAGGAAGGTAGGAAAATCTAATTCCTGCCAACTGGGAAAAAAAGAATCAGGACTAAGCTAGAATGACCTACCTATATTAAGACAAGTGAAATGATGATCATAGTTACTTTATCATCTTTTATACTATCCCACATATATGAAAATGTTTTCTCTTTTTAGCATGGATTTAAACCAATCTTGGTATAGTATTGTCTCCTAACATAGTTAGCAACCAAAATGAAATCAGGGTTTTCAAAGTCAAGTGATAGACGTTTCTAATTCTAAAAAACAAAAAAAGCTAATGGCTTAAAAAAACTTTTAAAGCTATGATCTGGGGGTGTTTGTACCTTGTATCTCCAACTATGTACAAAATATTACTTAGATCTCATGATAAAATTTTCCTGTAGGCAGTTTTCTTTTGCCATTGAGTTTTCTTTCACATGACTCCAAAATTCTGTTTGTATAGAAAAAATGTCTCTTCTTATAAAAATCCACGTAGATTAGTAAATGTGTTAGGAAACTCACTCATTCCAGGCTCAGTCAAGTAGCTGTAGCGCTTACGTAAAGCTAACGATGCAAAACTCTGTCGTCTATCCATTTTCTCGGTCTGGAAAAGAAAAAGAAGATAGCGATTATGTTCCAGTTCCTTGTGACATTTTCATCATTTTGAAACATTTTGTAGAATGGCATGTCGGTATCTTGTTTATCCTTATTTTTCTTCTTACAGATTTTCTTAGGGAAATATTAGTTTCCCACTGTGATTCTACAGCCCCACCCCAGTATCTTAACCAAATAACTATCACTTAGCAAAATATAAGAGCACCAACACAGCAGACTACAGGGAACTACAAATAAAAGACGAGCGTTACAGAGACTTCTGATGCTGAGCAATAAATTCTCCCAGATTTGTTCATAGTGAAAGCACATACATCACGAGGTACACTCACTCTTTGTGAGTACATTCAAGGAAAAAGGCACACAAAGTTTATCATTCCGATTACTGCTATTGTTTCTGTATGTTCATAGGCATAAAACGTAGATGAGGAGATTACAAACAGGTTAATGGCTTTATTGAAGTAATGTTACTGAATCTTAAAGCTGCTGATTTTATTTAATATTACTGTGGTGTGAGTTTTAAAAACCCAATGATCATATAACTTGGAGAAATATTAGGAGATAACTTATGAAACTTAATTGAACAATTATACTTTTAAAAAATGGCCAAGATAAATGTCTTTTAGTAGAATATCAAATATTTATCAATAGCCATTGAGCACATATTTTATAGTACATAAAACACATAAAATGTCATATATTATCACCATCTTTGATTTAAAAGTTATACAGTAGATACTAGGTGGAAATACACACGAATGTATATTTATACATGCCAGTCTATCACATTTAAAAATGCTAAACTAAAAATCTTCAGTTTCTCTTTTTAAGTCCATTAGCCGGATTTTAATTTTATTAAATGTGCTGAAGTACTCTTCTGTATATGTGGAAGAGTAAACTATTCTTTAAGGAAAAAATATGTATCCTTTACCTCATTTAAGCTAAGATCTGCAAAAAAATATGAAACGTTTCCCACACTTGAGCCTTCTTTCATACAGATTCTGTTTCTAGTCTATCTCTGATAGAGTAAAAGCAGAAGTGTTCATATTACCTCATCATCTTGATCTGACTCTGTCTCCTTTTGGTCCCAAGATGCATTGCAGAGACAAGGAATATTATAATGGACAGCAGGGAAAAGAATATCAGGATATGAAAAGGACTGAATAGGGAGCACAAAATGCAAGCTGCTTTAGAAAGCAAAGTAAACCAAAAGAAGCCAACAAAAAATATCAAGAGCTGCACATCCATGGCAAATTAATGTGTGACATTATTTGAAAGCAAAAAAACAAAAACAAAAACAAAAACAAAAAAATCTATGAACTACCAGCAGAAGCAGAAGCAATCAACAGAGGACTCGATTATACAAACCATAAGAATTTGACACCACAGTCACAAGACTTAGTCAATCTACACAAAGAGACTAATAAAACTTGAGTTTCAAGAGCTTTAATCATGTTACAAAGCATTCCTTAATTGCACACCAAGGGCCTACTTCTTCAAGACCAGGGAAAGAAAGTTAAAATAAACCAGTATTAAAAGGTACCTTTTTATGTGCTGGCAGAGTGATGTTTAAGTTGCAAACAGCTGTTTGAGGCAGTCCTTTTGTTGTCTTTGGTTCTTTCAGAAAAGACAGACGACCACAGGGCTCTTGGCTGGTGTCTCTAATCTGGAAGATTAAGGTAGTTGACAGTTATATATCCTGAGGATTCCTATCTGTGTAAGAGTAAGCATGTTGTTTTATGAGACCCTTTGAGAGGCAGGAAAGGAAAAGGGAAAAGGTGATAACACTCTCATGTCAGCCAAAGGAGTCACATTTGAACTTGGCGAGAGTTCGAATGCTCAGTCAATAGTCTAAACACAAGAACGCTGCATTGGCTTGTCTCATCCTGACAATCCAATAGTCTGAGTTGTATTCATTTTCCTCCTGTCTAGTAATTTTTTTTTTCAAAGTCTCTGTTTTGACAACAATAACAGAAGCAAATAATAATAAAACAATTGCCCTATATCTTTTGGTTCTCTGAGGAGGAAGACGGTCTCTCCAGAATGTCCTGGGCTCGACCAGAAAAAAAGATGAAACGAATACTCAGTCTGGATTTCGTCCATTATTTGACTACTGAGCATTCCAGATATTATGTGTGTTATTCCTCTAGATTTACTGGGCTTACAAACATTTGTCTAAATATAAACGATCACTTAACTGTTTAAAAGGCAGAAACTCTTTTTACTAATTCTTAAGTTTTCCTGGCTCCGAAGTACACTCACACAGAACTAGGACAAAAATCTGATCTCATTCCTATGAATTGAAGTTTGGTGGGATATTTTAAACAGAATAAATCATTAGAATCTTTTTTAATCTTTAAGAGCATTAAAAAAAAATCCACAGAATCTCTCTTGAAGGTGATTTACCTTGATGGAAAATGGCAGTCTGTTTTCTTTGAAAGCATAAAAATTAAAAACAAGTTGCTGTCCTCCTTTGGTAAGTGGGGCCAGGTTTCCATAGCAATCAACATAAATAGGTTTTCCTTCAAGAACCTTTTAGAGTGAAAGAAATACATAATTTACTGTTAATTTAAATTGAGAGAGTTCTGAGATTTTAAGTCAATATAACATTAAGATTGATATGTTTCTGTGTCATATTTGTCTTTGATTGGGCAGTTACATCTATTTACCACAAAAATAATTATTGGTTCACAGTAACTGTGATTGGAAACTGTAACATGGACATGTAAAAGACAGAATTATAGATTTATTCTCCCAATTTTAAACATATTTGAGAATGTGCCTAATATCAATCACTTACCCATAGAGTCTGAAAGCTGTTCTGGACTCTTAGATACTTATCTGATTACTGGTTTGAAAAGTGGAAAATCATGGTGATGTGTATAGATAGTAACTATGATAATAACTCAGGTAGCCAGAGGAAAATTGTGATCGTGACCTAGATTCCTTGGTGGTGCATTTTAACCAACTAAAATAGTCTCAAAGATACTTAAAATTATTTAAGAGTGAATCTGTATCAAATTTTTAAAATGAAAACTAAAATTAACAGGGAACTTGAAATTTATAGTATATGCTATATTATGACCTCAAAATAAAAAAAGAAAACTCTGTATCTGGAGAATGTACTAGAATGAACTTGCTGAAAACAAGGTACCTCAATATCTTTGCTTCTTGCAACTTCCTCAAAATTCTCTTGCTGCTCTAAAGTTTTGTCCACTTTATCATCTGTCATGCAGAAACATCGCAGAGAGGATTCTACAGGATCATTCATTTTGGCAAAAACAACAAACTTGGCCATATATGGAACACATATTAATTCTCTGTACAGCTGTGTGGCTAACCCTACAGTTTCTAAAACTTGATGGCAGTCTGCAAGCCAAAATCTGAGGAAGACAAAAACAAAACAGTAACAAAAGTATAAACATGAGATTTCAAAGCCAAATCTTAAAAAAATTTACCATTTAAAAAAAGTAGAGAATATAAAGGAACTAAAACAAAACATATTTGTTCATTTAAACAAATAGCAAAGATGTTTACTGTGTTTCTCAAACAAAGAAACCCTACATTTATTATTTGTTATGATTTTGCTAAGAAAATGCTAAGGAATTTTTTCCTCTATTTTCCTTTCCATAAAACTCACCTTCCCATCTTATACACACCCATAATAAGCCTTCCTTTCTGCTCTTGTTTAAGAATTTATTACTTCACTATTGGAAGGAACAAGAATTTTATGGTAAAAAATGGGAGAGAAAGGAAAATCCTATTAGTTTTTATGAATTGCTAAAAATTTCTACTGGAAGAAGCAAGTTTACCATCTTACAGCTTCCTGTGAGGACTGGATAAGATGACATCCAAGTGAATTTAAAATTTCTGGAGTTAGGCCCAACTTAACATTTTAAAGAATAATCATACTGGTATTAAGCACAACATTTTTTACTTTCCAAAAGGTAATAAAAAACAATTCCTAGTGCTTTTTGAAAGACTTTATTTCCATACCTGGCTGAAACATTGGTTGTAAAAGAGACACAATCCTTTATAAATGTCAAAGGAGTAGTTCCTGTGATGTCTTCCCACTGAGCAGGCGATGTGCCCCCTGAGAGAACAGTAGCAGATATACTGAGTTTATTATAGATATGCTCCTTATAAAATTTTTATCATCATCCTGTTCTTTCTGTATAGCCAGTAACTTATAAAACTTGAACATTTTCAATTAATGACATGTACTAAAGGTGGTTTTCCTTTCTACTCTTTTACCAGCATAAGCTGGAGTGATCTCCTTATAAGATTAGATTAGAAAAAAAAATTACTTTTCTGTTTGTCTAGATACTAACAAATGGCTTAAACTTGGGGCATACAACTTCATTTTAAGCCACAATCAGCAAGGGCAAAGATTTGTTGCTTCAGGTAGACAATATGATTTTTTAAAATATGACTATGGCAAGAACTATCAGAAAGTTAAGAGGGAGTCCATTTTATACTGCCTGAATCATTTAATTTTCCAGGCTAAAAGGGGAAGCAGTCATTAAAATCAGTCTTTAGAAAAAAGCAAATGAGAAAACCTATCTTAACCCTGAACTTTAAGTTAAACATCATGTTAGGTTAATCAGATGATGCGTTAGGTCTGGATTCTGGGAGCTTATCACAAAAGGTGCCTATCACCTAAACCCTGCATGTTTAGTCTCTTGGATCACACTTGTGAACAGAATAGGTAAAAGGAATCATGTATTCACTGGACTCTTCCCTACTTTTGGTGCTCTGTGGAAGCCTCTGTTTTTCCCAGAGTCCATCCAATTTCCTATAGCCTATAGGGTGTTGCTAGGTCAGTAACCTAAGTCACAGAGAGATTACTAGATGCTCCAGTAAATTCAGGAATACCTTAATCACCTTTAAAAAGCACTATTATTAACACTAAACTTAAAAGCAGGAAAAATGGTAGCACTGAATTTTAACGGTCATGCTATCAGCATCTTCAAGAAATAATTACAGGGATAATAGAGATGAGGTGATGGACAAGTAAAATGTTGTATTTTTTTTTTTTTCTTTTTCCTACTCTGTTTATAATGTTGGTAGGGATGTTTAAAGGTTTTCTGTCTTTGTACAGAATCATTGCAAGTGCTATAGCAAAAGCAGCAAGAACAGCAACAACTTAACCAAACCTGTAATGCTACAGAGAAGGCGCAGATTGGGTGTGGTATCTCCCTTGTACCCATTGGAGACGCCTTCTCCTGAGGCTGGGGGTACCGGAATGGTCATCGTGATAGGCTTATGGAATTTCCTTCTCCTTGGTTCCACAGTGACAATTGGGCTAAATGTTGCTTTGTTTCCAAGGATCTTTTTCACAATTTCATCTGGAACAGGCTGGGCCTAGAGACAAGAGAGAGGACCTTAAATGAAGTTGGCCATTTTTCTCTTATCAGAAAGTTGACTTTTTAGTTGAGGAGGAAAAGACCAAAAACAACAACCAAAAAAATGTCTTATTTCTGCTGTTAACATTCTTGTGTACGGCCATTTGTATGGATTTCTGGTAGTTATAATATCTAAGAGCCAAACTGCCATTTGAGGTGCACATATGACCACCATTACAACGGGACAGAACACAGAGCATTCCCAAATGCTGGTTGCAGGACCATTTCTGATTCTCACCAGCAGGTAGGTGTGAGCGTTCTAGTTGTTTGGCGTGTTTGCCGACACTTGGTATTGTTCGTCTTTTTTGAATGTTAGATGTTTTACTGAGTGAAGTTTAGCTTATTTTAATATGTTTATTGGTATCTGGAAATGGAAGAGACGATAACCGCCCCAGAACTTTTGTTATTTTAAAGAAAGCTTATTAAAAATTTACGGGGCAAAAAAAGTCTCTCTTATTCATCCTTTCTATTTCAGGAAAGAATGAATCAAAAACAACACAGTAGTAGGAACTAACAGCTCAAGTTAGGCCTGGGCTTGCATGAAAGAGAGAGGGAATCGGATGTTAGAGCGGAGAAACCTCAACAGACATTGAGTCTAGTATATTTTAAATCTATGCAGGGCATTTAGTAAAATACTTCAAAGGCAACTTATACTCATGTAAACATGGACATTTCCAGAATTAAGTAACAAAAAGGCACACGCAATTTCAGTGGATGTCAATTCTAGTCTAACAAGCCTAATTTCTTCTTCTTTTTTTTTTGTTTCTTTGCTATTTGGTAAAATATTCAATATGGGGAGGCAGTTGAAGGGAACTGTCTACTACTGAAATATAAGGTAGTCTCTTTAGCTCCAAATGTTTACTGAATTCTCAGTCAAATTACTATATTAAGTAACAAAACAAAGTTATTTCAGGTTATTTTCCTTATAACCTGAAAAAAAAGTTCTGGCTAGGTTCTAACAGAAATGAATAAACGCAAAAAAGACCATTCTTGCCAAGATTTTCTGCCAGCTTTCCAAACCAAAACAGATTCCAATTGGTTGGATAAAACCCAGCATTTATGATTTGCTTGAACTAAAATTTGAAAGCTTGCAAGTTTACTATTACTGATTTTTGTGATGTGGCGTATTATAAACCAAATGAAATATGGTTTCTTTCTTTAATAGTATATGCGCTCTTTGGTGCTTTGTTGCTCCACATTAATGAGACCAATAATCTATGATAAAAAAAGAGATCTTTCATCATTTTGGTCTTCTTTTTTTTATCATACAAACAAAAAAAGATGTTTCAAGTGATACATCTAAATAGAAAAACCCTAAAATATGTACCTATTTTGATAAGCCACTTAGCTAGCTTTATACTTTTTATTTAAAATAGATTGATGATTCCCCCAGTGGCCCAATGCTTCAGTTAGCAATACATCATTAGGATTAGTCAGAACAGCAGTTTTCAGAGAAGAACATGCTCACATGCTCTCTCTGTATCAAGGAGAAAACTTTCTGTGAACATTACCTGGAGTCCTACTCGAATTCTTTTGGTTAAAGCACCCTCTGGGAAAGAAGCTTGGACAAGGGGCACAGTGGTGCTGCTCAGAATTCCACCTTCCGGACCAATCTGATTGCTTTCCTGCTTAATCCGTGAAACCACTGCAAAATACTGGGGGAAATCCTTAGTGATAATCCTGCAGATGCGCTTTTTCCCTAACTCCTCCAGGGTGTCAAGTTCTGAAAAGAAAAAATGAATGAAAAAGCCATGAGAATAAGCCTATCTACACAATACCTTGAAACAAACTGATGTGTAATTCTGACAGGCAAAATTATTTAGGTTCAATAAAAATATTTTATAAAGCTATTCACATGCAATATTTGTAGAAAATATTTCTACTAAAGAGGAATAAACATTTTCAAAAATTTGTCCACAAATGGACAAATTTCTGCTCTTCAAGAAGAGATACATTAATTCTGTAATTATTTATAATAATGCCCTCAACTGCCCAAAGTAAGAATGAGTCGTAAAATAGAAGGGCCTCACAAGAAAGTAAATACCTCACTCTGTGTGAAAGACTCTGGAACTTAATTTGAAAATCTCTTTAAAATATTTTTAAATATCTGTTTTGATGTGGACTATTTTTCAAGTCTTCATTGAATTCGTTACAATACTCCTTCTGTTTTATGTTTCGTTCTTTTGGCTGCAAGCATGTGGGATCCTAGCTGCCTGACCGAGGGCTGAACCCACACGTCCTACACTGGAAGGTGGATTCTTAATCACTGAAATGCCAGGGACGTCCCTAAAACATTTTTAAATTACCCAAATTATCTGTGTCATCACCACCATCTGTCTACTCATCAATGGCCTTCATCCATCAAGCTCAGTTTGCCCTCAAGTGGATGCGTCTCTTTCCTTTTGTCCACCTGCAAACCTACTTCTTGCCCTGCAGTCCTCACTCTGGTAGACGGTTTGTTTCACACCTTGCCCAGTCCTCCGGTCTGCTAGCTTTGACTGACTTTCCTTTGTACTTCATATCCAAAGATCGAAGTCCAGTTGGTTCTGTCTTGGAAATGGTGTACTCTCCTGTCATCCCTTTGGTTCAGACCCTATTTCAACCCGCCCTCTGACTCTTTGTGATCCCATGGACTGTAGCCAACCAGGTTCCTCTGCCCATGGAATTTTCTAGGCAAGACTATTGGAGAGGGTTGCCATTTTCTTCTTCAGAAGATCTTCCCAACTTGGGGATTGAACTCGCAACTCTTGCATCTCCTGCACTAGCAGGTAGATTCTTTATCACTAGCGCCACGTGGAAAACCCAAGTTACTGATACCACCCCTTAACCATCTCCCTTGTCCTGGTCTCCCCTTACTCCAGTCCACTTCCTACAGTGAAGCCAAATGGATTTCTTTCTAAAGCCCAACTTTATGCAGAATTCTGGTAGGTTTACTGAAAATAAATGATTTTAAACAACATACAAAATAATATTTGAGACTAAGAAGAGTAGTAAAGTATTTTAGAAAAGATTTGTAAGGGGAAATTTATAAGATATGTAAACTTAGAAATATCACAATAAAAGAGTTATATAAAGAGACATAAAATATGTATAATATTTTATGCTATTTTATGTCTCTTTATATAACTCTTTTATTGTGATATATAAAAACAGACAAATAGGTCAGGGAGACAAAGCAGAATCGAGAAATAGATTTACCTCCACATATGTGTATACATACACACATATATACATATATAGTATATATGTAAGTCCATATATATCTACTTTTATACATCTATTATGTATCTAGTATATTTAAATCAAAGTTATACATTTAAACTTTAATTCAGTTAGGAAAAGATGGCTTATTTAGAAGATGATGTTTATATAACTGAAGATCTATTTGGAAGAACAAAGCTAAAGCTCAATCACTCTATCTTATCATATATTAACAAAAATTCCCTTTGGACAAGAGACTTAATTACTTAAAAATTAAAATATCACCAAAAAAAAAATCAAGAGAGTACCTTTTAGCCTTGGATAGGAGAAACTTTCATATTCAAAACTGGACGCTCATACCTATGGCTGATTCATGTTCTGAATCATATTCATTGATATATGACAGAAACCAACAAAATATTGTAAAGCAGTTATCCTCCAATTAAAAATAAATTAAAAAAATGGACACTCAGAGGCTTAAAAGGCAGTTTTATAAAATTTAAATAACATTTATTTCCTAAAAAAATTTCTTTTAATTGGGAGTTTTTGCTTTAGTTAGTTATAACTTTGTTAGTTTTTGCTGCACAACAAAGTGAGTCAGCTATATTACACATATACCTCTTCCCTCGTGGACCTTCTTCCCATCCCAGTCATCTAGGTCACAACAGAGCACTGAGCTAAGCTCCCTGTAAAAGGCAGTTTGACTATATAAAAATATAAAGCTTTCTATGGCAAAAATAGTAAACGAACGACAAAAGGTAGGCTGGGAAAGGGAAGAGCCACACATAACAAATGAACTACTCATGGCAGCTACAAGTTGCTAAGAAGATTGCAGAGAAACCAGCACAAACTGGAAAAATGTTGTAAACAGGCGATCCACAGGAAACAGCCAATAAACCTATCAAAATAGTCAATCTTGGTAATTTACATGGAAATACCAATTCAAACGCAGTTCGACCTCCTGCTACACCCACTTCCGGGTAAGATTTTAAAAAAAACCAACAAAAACCAATAATAGTAAGAGAAAACTGGGGGAAAATAGATGCTTTCCGTCATTGCTGGTAGGTGTGAATAGCAATAATCTTTTGATAGTGTAATTGGGCATCTTCTATTCAAGATGAAAGTGCATCTATCCCTGGACCCAGCAATTCCATTTTCTGACATTCTCTTATAAAGTGGAAGGGAAAGTGAAGTCGCTCAGTCGTGTCCGACTCTTTGTGACCCCATGAACTGTAGCCTTCCAGGCTCCTCCGTCCATGGGGTTTTCCAGGCAAGAATGCTACAGTGGGTTGCCATTTCCTTCTCCAGGAGATCTTCCCAACCCAGGGATTGAACCCAGGTCTCCCGCATTGCAGGCAGACACTTTACCACCTGAGCCACCAGGGAAGACATTCTCTTATAAGCACAGGCAAAGCAGCATTGCTTGAAACGATGAAAGCCTAAAAGAGCCTGCGTGCCCATCCGTACGGGCGCTGTCTGATAAGTCAGTTCACCCACATCTCACTCCCACAGCACGTGAAGAGGAGGATTCAGATCCATCTGTGTACCAAGTATTTACTGAGGACACGCTGTGTGCCGGCACTGGTCTAGTCACCAGGGGTACAGCAGGGAGCAGACTAAGGTCACAGCCACAGCGAGATTACAGTCTAATGGGTGGGGGATCAGGAAACACCTCTCTGAGGAGACCTCAGAGCTGAACTGTGAGGGGAGGGGGGAGCCAGGCAGGCGGTGATTGACATATGTGTAAAGTGAGGAAGGAAACAAGATGCTGAGCAACACGCATGGTATGATCCTTTTCAGAGGAAAAGTGTAATCTGTGTTGGTATACTTTTATAAGAGAAATTTGCAGAAGAAACCTCCTATGCTGTTAGAACTGGGAACTGGAGTTGGAGGTGAAGTGAGGAGAGGGTGGGGAATAGAGTTACCTTTGGGTTTACATGCTGGGGTGGTTTTAATCGCTATAAAATAAAGGGGAGATCCCTACACTTCAGGGAGGGGACTGGTTTTGTTTTGCTGTTTGCTACTCACAGAAACCTCCTTTCATTTCTCCTGATACCTACAGTACATGCCTACCATCACTCCACTGGGAACGTGTCTGCCTCCTCTATTAAACACAGGGCTGAGATTACGGCATATTCTACACAGGAATGTGTAGAAAGGTAAAACAGATGGTTAGGTAATTGGATCAGTGACATATTCTCATTTCACAGATTAACTACTACCAAGTTAACTGTTAACTAGGAGAGAAATAGGGTCAACCCAGATCAAAGATGGAACTGGAATCTTGGTCCAATATTTGTTTTTTTAACCATCTCCTTCCCCCCTGCTTTGTCAAAACCTAAGTACTGAGTCTCAAGTGAAGAAAAAGAAAACAAAGGTAAATAATAATAATAATTTAAAAAGCCTACTGTAGAGAAACAGGAAGGAATCAAAGCGTTTGTCCAGGAAAACATTCTGGGTAAGTTTTCGCCTATTCAGCACTTGACAGAGAATAAAAGTTTCCATTCTGAGCAGATACATTTCCTTTCCCATGATTTGGCTTATTTTAAAAAGCCTGAATTCCCAGAGTTCATGATGTCTGCTTCAACTGAGAAAGTTCTTATAGTTTGTTTGAATTGCTGTGCAACTCATCACCATAAGCTAAGCAGATTCTTTTTTTCCTTCAGTCTCAGAGCTATGATTATGTCCTCCTTTAGAAATGGCTGAGGATTCTACATAGTGCAAGCAATTTACGTGGACTCTGCCATGAAATTACACCCTTCAGACAAGACAGAGGTCCTAAACTGGAATGTAACAAGTGTGTATCCTGTGAGTATTAAGCTTACTCCAATCAGTCTGGACCCACCGGAAGGCATAAGGCATCTTTCTGGGGACTTGTGATAATGTGTACTTCTTAGCTGCTTGTGTTTGTGAGTGTTGTGGGTGTGTGCATGTACATTTCTGAGGTGTTAGAGTCGCTTGCACTGCATGGAGATCAAATTCCTTTAGTCAATTCTAAAGGAAATCAACCCTGAATACTCATTGGAAGGACTGATGTGGAAGCTGAAGCTCCAATACTTCGGCCACGTGATGCGAAGAGTCGACTTCTTGGAAAAGACCCTGATGCTGGGAAAGACTGAAGGCAAAAGGAGAAGAGGGTAGCAGAGGATGAGATGGTTGGATAGCATCACTGATTCAATGGACGTGATCTTGGACTCAGGGAGATAGTGAGGGACAGGGAAGCCTGACGTGCTGCAGCCTACGGGTCACAAAACAGTTGGACATGATTTAGTGACTGAAAAACAAAAACAAGGCAGAGACAGATGTTTTGCCCCTAGGAACAAATGCAGTGGGTTTAGGAAGAACTGCCACTTTGGGTAGTGGAGGTCACTTTGTCACACTTAGGCCACATTACCTTGCATGAAGCACGAAGGCAACTCCAAATAGGTGAGGTGTACCTATCAGATGCAGCAAATGAGTGGTACATGGAGAAGCCTCATGCTCAATTTCTAACATCTTTTAGGATTTGCCAGTGACTCAGGGACCCTCTGTATTGTACCCAATCTCTTTTAAAGCTGTTAGCAATTCCTCTGTCACCTAGCTCCCAAACTGGCCACTTCAGAAGTAACACCAGTGTTACGTGTTGATAGCCCATGAGATAGACTCAGGGGCTTCTGTAGTGGAGATTCTGAGTTGGGAGCCCAGGGATGGAACCTGAAACTTTCCTACTCAACTCAGGTGACTTTATGACCTGACATACTCGAGAAACAAAGTCTTTGTAGACTCTTACCTTGTATCTGTCTTTAAGTATCCAGACCCCAAATTATTAAAAACACGACAACAGGATCCCATGAAAGACAAGGGCATTTCAATGAGAAGAGGTACTTATGCGGAAACCATAAATATCTGTTAGTTTTAAATGATTTCTAAAAGGATATATTAAACCACTCCATAGCTATAGAATTAAAGGAGACAAGGGCATAAAAAATATTAAGAGCTTCTTACTTTTCAGAGTGATTCTAATGCCTGCACAATGAAAGGACTCTGGAATCCCTCTCTTTCTTTTAAATCCGTTACTAGTAAAGGGTTTTTTTTTTCCCCTCTCTCTCTTACATACACAGACATCAAAGGGAAAAGAGAGAGGTGAGTTCTGAAATAGGTTTGGCCAGGAGGAAGGTTAAAACTTACACATACTGCATGACTATTTTGTGGCAGGTCAATTACTATTTTGCCCACATAGCATTCTGGTGAAGTAAGTGTCTGAAGTTCAGAGAGGTTAAGTGACTTGCCCAAATTAACTTAGCTGGTCTGCTTTAGAGCTAAGACCCAGGTGGAAGAAAGGACAAAGCCACACAGGCAATGGACATCAACCACTATTTAACACAGTGTCTTTGCAGACTAGCTGGCACATGGGTTGCTGCTGCTTCTTCTGTTTAATTACTAAGTAGTGTCCTACTCTTTGCGACTTCATGGACTGTAGCCCACCAGGCTCCTCTGTCCATGGGATTCCCCAGGCAAGAGTACTGGAGAGGCAGTGGGTTGCCATTTCATTCTCAGGTCATCTTCCTGACCTAGGAATCGAACCTGCATCTCCTGCTTGCCAGGCAGATTCTTTAACACTGAACCACTGGTTAGTGGTTGATAAATGGGTAAGTAGTGGATAGATAATGAGCGCTGCTGCTGCTGCTGCTGCTGCTGCGTCGCTTCAGTCATGCCCGACTCTGCGACCCCATAGACGGCAGCCCACCAGGCCCCCCCATCCTGGGATTCTCCAGGCAAGAACACTGCAGTGGGGTGCCATTTCCTTCTCCAATGCGTGAAAGTGAAGTCGCTCAGTCGTGTCTGACTCTTAGTGACCCCATGGACTGCAGCCCTCCAGGCTCCTCCGTCCATGGGATTTTCCAGGCAAGAGTACTGGAGTGGGGTGCCATTGCCTTCTCTGATAAATGGATAAGTAGTGGATAGATAATGAGTAGTGACTAGATAATGATAAATGGATGAGCCGCGGATATCAGGGCTTTCCTGATAGCTCAGTTGGTAAAGAATCCGCCTGCAATGCAGGAGACCCTGGTTCAATTCCTGGGTTGGAAAGATCCCTTGGAGAAGGGAAAGGCTACCCACTGCAGTATTCTGGCCTGGAGAATTCCATGGACTGGATACCTCATGGGGTCACAAAGAATCGGACACGACTGAGTGACTTTCACTTAGTGGATAGATATGCAAAGACCCTGATCCAAAAGATGACATGACTTCTTATTGGCTCACTCCAGAAGCAGAAAGCTCTGATGACAGTAGAATAAGAAATGGAAGCTAATGTTCTATAGCATTCTTGCTTTGCTCATGAATGATAAATTTCTTAAGTACCTTGTAACTCATTTAGTTTCTTTCTTGGTAAAAAGTGTGACAGCATTCTCTGTAACTAAGATTTTGCAACAGAGCAAGAAGGATCATAAAGTGCTCTGCAAAGATGAATGCTTATGAAGGTCATAATACAATGAATCATAAATAACAGAATTGAAACCACATTCCCATGAAATAGTTTTTCTTAAAGCATTTAAATGATCACCTTGATCAGTTTGGCCTCATTCTTACAAGCGTGTCATAAATGTCTTGATAACTTGGTTAAATGAGTCCAGGACTCTCTTTCCTGTATGGAATCTGTTTTCTAAAGGCTGTTTGTGACCTGCAGGTTTGAGTGTGGATAGTCTATAGGAGGAACACAAGCTGAAGGTTTCACCAAGGATGATTTCTGTATCTGGGGTTCATTTCTGGTCATGTGAATGTTCTCTTAGCTTGCTCTTCTAAGAATGGAGTGTTTAATAATGAGTGGTGGGAAAAATGCAGTCTTAGAATATCAGAATTCAAAAGGGCAGGCTAGCTCGTATGGGTCTGTGGAAAGTCTTTGTAGATGGTATCTTAGGTTCAAATCCAGTTCTCAAACCAGTGAGCTTGGACTTTGGAAAGATTCCTGAACACTGAGCCCTACATTACTTGTTTATAAGATCAGGATAAGAAATTTTCCTCTGCAGTAGATATGACAAATAAATGGAACAAAACCACCAGCACAGTTCTGTTGACATAACTTAGGTCATGTATTGTTTCCAAGGTCATACAACCTTGGAGATAGAGGAGAGCCATAGAGCCTGCCTGTGGCAGATCTAAGTTTGGATTTCTTTTAAAGAAAAATCGCACTATTTCTGGTTTGCATCTCTACAAGTGTAGAGAACTGCCATCATTTTAATTTTGTTCAGTTTTTAAGAGAAAATTTCACCAATAACAGAAAAGTAAGTAGCAGATAAATTGGGGGAAATGAGGGAAATAAAAGATAAACTTATAATATTTAACTCTGACTATAAAATTTGGTGGCTCATACAGTAAAGAATCTGCCTGCAATTCAGGAGACCCAGGTTCAATCCCCGGCTTAGGAAGATCCCGTGGAGAAGGGAATGACTACCCACTCCAGTATTCTTGCCTGCAGAATTCCATGGATAGAGGACCCCAGGCAGGCGACGGTCCATGGGGTCACAAAGAGTCAGACATAACTGATCAACTAATATTTTTTTTTCATAGAATATGGGGAGCAATAGCACACTTGTAATATACTCACTGAAATATTTCAGAAAATTATAGGCATTCATGTCTTGGAACTAAAGTTCAGCTCCATCTGAACATGCAACTTTTGGAACAAGCCCTCCATGAGGTTACAGGAAAGAACCCTCAAATTATATACTTGACCCTTCTTCCTCAAAGAAAACATAGTAGGAACTTTTTCAATTTTTATTTTGGAAAAATTAGATTCATGGGAAGTGGCAAAGACAGTACAGAAAGGTCCCATAATTTTAGTAACTTAACTCATGGAATTCTGGCATCTGCTATTCATCTGTCTGGATCAGCATTATTTTACACCAAGGTAGAGACCTTTGTCATTCAGATTTGCACAAGTAATTGAGGGCTAATGATGTAGAATGTCTGGAAACAAAGACATTTCTGTTTTTCCCTCCAGGTTTAGCAATCCCTATAATTTCCAATGACCCTATATCTTGAGGTTAATTTTTAGAAAATTATTTTCTAACCATTACATGCCCTTTTCCTGCTTCCCAGACCTCCTCTCCTCATCTGTGGCATGAGTTTATAAGTTTAGAAGTTGCTTTCTCTCTCAGGTACAGGTCACTGAATTACTGAGGAAATATACCACCAAGAGTGGCGGCACATGCCTGGATAAAAGTCATTCACTTCTTCATTCAGTCAACAAATTATGATGAAGAGACAACACTGCTAAGAGCTGTTACGTACATGGGGCATGATGACTGTCACCAGACAGCCATTCTCTGCGCACATGAACTTTAGGGCCCACCATGAAGAGAGCAAAGTTCAAAGCTGCGTACAGAAGGCAGGCCAGGTGCCGTAGACTATTTATCAGGTGGCTCTAACTTGGACTGGGCTTTAGGGAATGCTTCCCGGAGGAAGAGACGTGAAGGAGGGCACATTTGGCCATGTTGGAATAATCATTCTAAGGTTTTCTGCTATGACTGCAGAAGCCTCATATTCTTTGCATCTGCTTCTCCACGTTATTTTCTAGAAAAAATATTCTTTCACACCAGATTATTTTTCTATTTATGTCAGTAAAAGGCCTTTTAAGCAATTAGCCCCCTTACACAACTTTCCTCAACCCTTGAAACAATGGTAATCCTGTCTGCAAAATCAGGATCGGGTATAACGTCTTAAAGCTAGACACCATCGGTAACTCGGCGTGTGGCGCAAACACAGAGGCGCACTGCGCTCCAGGGGGCCTAGGCCTGCGGTGGCGGCGAGCCGGCCCCGTTCGCCCCGACACCGAAGGTCCCGGAGCACGTGGCCCAGTCTCTCACACTCCTTCCCTGTCCCTGGAGGGCGCTGAGCCCCAGCCTGACATGTGTGGGAGGATGTCTGATGTCATTGTTGGACCCAGTAATGGTTCATTAAGACACGGAACTGCTAGCAAGCCCATTGCACAGACGTGTATAAAACTTCTCATCGGCATTTGCTCATTTGCTTTGCTCCTGTTTTTATTCCCTGACTAGCGGGGTGATGGAACTGCTCTGGTCCAGTTATGTGCATGGTGGGCGTCATGCCATTGATTTAAAGTAACATTTATATGGCAATGGACTGAGAGCAAATTAGTACTGTGTTATGGTTCAATTAATTAGCATGCTTTTTCTATTTTTTTTTCTTTACACTCCAACCACATTCCTGATTTGGTTAAGTTCAGTTTTTACTTTTTCCTCCGTAATTTTTCAAAATCGGTAATAGATTTCTCCAACAGGTGGTGCTGTGTGCAACATAAAGCTACATACTCCACTCTTCAGGGCTCAACTGATTCTATGATCTAACCTGACAATTTAAGATGACTGTTTGGTCTCATGGCTGATAAAGTAAAAATAAGTTCAATTGAAAAGAACCAAAGTAGCAATGTTTAACTAAAAAGCATGTTTCTAAAATATGATTGATATAGTTAGACAATAAATTACAGACATTTTATTTCCTGTTAAGCTACATAATTAGTATAAATTTTCCTTTCCTACTTCAATTTATAGTGAAACAATATATGTAATTATTTAACCTAAAATGTATTACCATAAAATTTCACTTGCTCTCATCTGAATGTTAAGCAGTGTTAACAAGTGAGGAAATATTTTCCTAGTGCCGTAATACTGTTTGGAGAACTTTAGCAACATTTTGTTTCAATACAGTGATTGGGATTTTAAAATAATAGAAAAATTCACATATCCTCAAAGCATGCTTGTGATACTCAGGTAGTAATGATTTTGATTTTAAAACCTAATAGATTTTAGACCCAATATGTATAAAGCAAAATCTACTACTGCCCATGGTAGGGCTGTCTAGAAAAATATACTGCATGCCATATATATAATTTAAAAAACTTTATAGCCACACTAAAAAATAAAAAAGGAATAGGAGAAATTATTTTTAACAGTATGCTTTCTTTCAACAGTATGTTGAACTGTTACCCTTTCAACATTTAATTAATGCATAAATTATAAACGAGATGTATGTTGGGGGCTACTAACCCCTCATGTGTCTGGTACATTCTACGTTTATATTTGCAGCACATCTCAGTTCGCATTAGCCCTGTTTCAAGTGCTCTCTGGCCACATGTAGCTAGTGGCTACTGTACTGGTCAGTCCAGGATGCAGCATCCCTCAAACTCTTCAATTCTTAAGACCCCTGAGGGGGAAGGATTCTTTTACTAATAAATATTACTCCCAGGTCCAGTATAACCACAAACTATACAACATCCCTCTGGGGTCTGAGTTTGGAGGCATTTATTCTATTTATTTTATTGAACTTTAGTTGATTTATAATGTGTTAGTTTCTGCTGTACATCAAAGTGATTCAGACAGATAATAATGCTACTGTTTTTCATATTCTTTTCCATTGTCATCTATTATAGGATACTGAGTATAGTTCCCTGTACTATACAGTAGGACCTTGTTGTTCACCTATTCTATATATATAGTAGCTTGTATCTGCTAATCCCAAACTCCTAATCCAACCCTCTCCCCATATTCCCTCTCCCTGGAAGCACAATTTTAAACATGGCGAATTGAACTTTGTTAGTTTAATTCAAGTAAGGTTTTAATTAAACTTTCCAAGTGGATTCAATTTGCTGCACTTGAAAGATGATGCTTTTGCAGGAGCAGAATGAGTACTTCTGTTTTGCGGTACCTTTTTCTCTCCCGAGAAAACACCAGTGAACGAGTGCTAGAATAAGATTTATATCTGCTGCCAAATAGAAGAGTGGCTCCTGCTACATGATACCTTAGTGGTAGCAGCAGGTTCTTCACACCCAGACCAACTGCCCTCTGTGTCATTCGAGCCTCTTGTTTCAGTAGAACTTTGCTAACACACCCGCTTCACTAGTATAATCACTGACGCCTTTGTCCCTGAGTTTGCTAGTGCCACAGATAACTCTTGAGTCCATCTTATTCTGCAGTGACCGTCTCTCCTGAATACACACCATGTCTTTTGGAAACATCCAAGAATTAAGAGGGAACCTTGATTCATAATGGAAAATTTAAAGAGCAACTGACATTTCTGTCACCTTTTGTTACAAACAAAGCACTTTTATAGGCATCTTCTAGCCACTGGCCTGGAAAAGTTCAGTTTTCATGCCAATCCCAAAGAAGGGCAATGCCAAAGATTGTTCAAACAGCCATACAATTGCATTCATTTCACGTTAAGGTTATGCTCAAAATTGTTCAAGCTAGGCTTCAGCAGTATGTGAACTGAGAACTTTCAGATGTAAAAGCTGGGTTTAGAATAGGCAGAGGAACCAGAGATCAGATTGCCAACATTTGTTAGATCATAGAGAAAGCAAGGGAATTCCAGAAAAACATCTGCTTCTGCTTCACTGACTATGCTAAAGCCTTAAACTTTGACTTTGTGGATCACAACAAACTGTGGGAAATTCTTAAAGAAATGGGAATACCAGACCACCTTAGCTGCCTCCTGAGAAACCTGTGTGCGGATCAAGAAGCAACAGAACTGGACATGGAACAATTGACTGTTCCAAAGTTGGGAAAGGAGTACAGCTAGGCTGTATATGGTCACCCTGCTTATTTAACTTATATGCAGAGTACATCATGCAAAATGCTGGGCTGGATGAATCACAAGATGGAATCAAGATTGCTGAAATATCGACAACCTCAGATATGCAGATGACACCATTCTAATGGCAGAAAGTGAAGAGGAACTAAAAAGCCTCTTGATGGTGAAAGAGGAGAGGGAAAAAACTGGTTTGAAACTCAACATTAAAAAACCCCTAAGAGGATTTTCCCTCTCCAGGGATTGAACTCAGGTCTCCCACACTGCGGGCAGATTCTTTGCCATCTGAGCCACCAGGGAAGCCCAAGAATACTGGAGTGTGTATCCTACCCTTCTCTAGGAAAACTTCCTGACCCAGGGATTGAACCAGGGTCTCCTGCATTGGAAGCGGATTCTTTACCAGCTGAGCTACCCAAGAAGCCCAATCTGAGTCACTTTGCCATACAGCAGAAATTAACACAACATTGGAAATGAACTCTATTTCAATAAATTTTTTTAAAAAGAAAAAAAAAAACCCTAAGATCATGGCATCTAGTCCCATCACTTTATGGCAAATAGAAGGGGAAAAAGTGGAAGCAGTAACAAGTTTTTTTTTTTTTTCCGCTTGGGTTTTAAAATCACTGCAGATGGTGGCTGTAGTCATGAAATTAAAAGACATCTGCTCCTTGGAAGGAAAGCTATGACAAACGTAAACAGTGTTTTAAGAAGCAGAGATGTCACTTCGCTGACAAAGGTCCATATAGTAGAAGTTATGATTTTTCCAGTGGTCATGTATGGATGTGAGAGTTAGACCAAAAAGAAGGCTGAGCACTGAAGAACTGATGCTTTTAAATTGTGGTGCTGGAGAAGATTCTTAAGAGTCCCTTGGACTGCAAGGAGATCCAACCAGTCAATCCTAAAGGAAATCAACCCTGAGTATTCATTGGAAGGACTGATGCTGAAGCTGAAACTCCAATACTTTGGCCACCTAATGAGAAGAGCTGACTTACTAGAAAAGACGTTGATGCTGGCAAAGACTGAAGACAGAAGGAGATGGGGGCGGCAGAGGATGAGATGGTTAGATAGCATCACTGACTCAATGGACACGAATTTGGGTAAACTCCGGGAGATAGTGGAGGACAGAGTAGCCTGGCAGGCTACAGTGCATGGGTCGCAAAGAGTAGGACATGACTTAGCGACTAGATAACAATAAGGCATCCTTCATTTGAGAAGATATAGAGGTGAGGGAGTATTATAGAAAAAAACTAGATTTAGAGTCCAAATTTTGGAAGTCTAGATCTATCAACTTACTCTGCCCTGAATGGGTGGTGGTGATGGGATTCTACTAGCCCTGGTGGTATCCTTGTGTGATTTGGAAAAGGGCACCCACCGGAGTGGACACAGCCCTCCAAGTACATGGCGTGGTAACTAGACAGTAATTTTGAAAAATAAATTAGATAAAAATGACCCTTTGTCCTCAAGCCCAGTGTCAGAGCAGATGACTTGGCAAGTTAAAATGGCAAGATTTCTGCCCCTGCTTGCTCTCCTGCCCAACTGTATGGACAGGGCAACCGTGTGTATGGCTAACTCTGAGTGTAGTTCTTCTGTGTCAGGCACTGTGCTACGAAATTACATATTTCAGCTCATCCATTCCCCATTAGTTCTCTACAAGGTTAGAGAGACTTGGGGTTAGTAAGTGGTGGAGCCAGGATGGGACCTCCAGTCTGTATGACATCCACAGTTCATAACCCTGTGCAAATTACCCTCCTCTTTGGACTTGCCTTTCCCTGCAGTTACAATTTGATTGTGCACACTGAAAGGTTTTCCAGGTTTTAAAAATACTATAGAACCATAGCCTAATCTTTATCCTTGTGATGCTTAGTAAAAAAAAAATATACACACACACACACACACACACACACACACACACACACACACATACACACACACAAACATATATATATATATATATATATCACTGATCAAAATACTGGCTAAGATGCTTTCTAAACACTTGGGTTTTAAGATTTTCAGAGAAGGGGGTAACTAGGACTAGTTACAAAAGTAGAATATAGGTTAGTTATAAAGTAACATAGAAGTCATTTATGGAAAAGAGGGTTAAAATGAGACATTTATAATAAGATAGGTATTATCAAGGATCACTTCCCATAGATGACAGACAAGACTTAATTGTTACAAACTGGGGAAATTAATAGGTTAAATAAAGCTATCGTAGGATGAGTTATCTCTTTTTTCCTTTAAGGATGGTCACTGGCTTATTTTATGTTCTATTTTTATCTTGCTAATTAACAGCTATCCAGGGGACAGCGTGGAGAGAGTAGAAAATAACATGAAACCTCAGGCTTTTCTTCCCACAGGAACTCTGACTGGTTGGACCCTGGAAAAAGAAGGGCCAGATTTTTAGACATAGACTGATGTTTATTTTTGCCTGATTCTGGGGGAGGGAGGTTCCAGTAAAAACGAAGTTTCTCTGGGGACAGAACAAGAGTGGTGGTAAGTGGCTCTTGAGCTGGGTATGAAGTCTGATCAGTTAAGCTTCGGTTATAAAATGCGTGTCTTGGCTCCTTCATTATTATTACTTCTGAATTTACTAATGGTCCTCATTTTTCCTGTTGTGTCCTCCAGTGCCTGACTTTTTTTTTTTTTAAACTTGGAAGTACTTACATTTCCTTTTAATTGTCTAAAATGGAACCAGAGTTTATCTGGTCTTTAAAAATGCAGCAAAGAAACTCTATCCACTATTTCCAAGATAAACATGTAGACTCCAGGACAGAGGGCTGTACCACTGTATCTTTAAAACTTCACACAGATGCCCTTAGTATGGGAGTGTTTGGGGAGTCCGTTGTCTAAGCAAAGATAGGAAGACTTCCTATTTGAAAAGTAGCTTGTTGAAAACAAAATGAAGACATGTCAGCATGAAATCTTAGAAATCCATTCCATCAAGAAATTTTAAAATGAAAACAAAAAATCTGCTTGTGCCTGATAGGATATACTATAATCTGTGCTCAAAATGAAGAACATACTATTAGAATCCATAATGGTGGCTACTTATAGTTAATTAAAAAAATTAAAAATTACCTTCCTCATTTGCTCTAGTCACATCTCAGGTACTCAAATTTACATGTGACTAGTGATTACTGTTGGACTGCACAGGTATGGAATATTTCCATCATTATAGAAAATTCCATTGGACAACATTCTCTTGGAATATTCAATATTCTTCCTAAAATACTGTTACTTTCTCAGAACTGTCCTCAAAGTAAATGTTCCCCTTTAACTTTTCCCCCTGGAGATTAACATTAGTGAAGTTTAGGGTAGAAGAAATAGACTGATGCGAACTTTCCTCTAGAGCTACATATTACGCTATGGGTCCTCCTCCTGCCCACTCTCCAAGAATGGGTGGGTGTCTAAGTCAGCACTGTGCCCAGTACTGGTGGCTCAGACATTATTAAGACACATAGCCTGCCTCAGCAGCTTACATCATCAAGGTAGCTATTGGTTAAAAGTAAAGTAAAATCCTTGTGTAGAGGATGCTACCTTTAAAAAACTAGTAATCAACAACATCATTTAAGAAATATTGGATACGTGAAAATATTTTTATACTTTATTTTCCATAAAACAAACAAACAAATACTATCCTTTTTGGAAAATCCATTTATCTTATTCTCTCCATCTCTTTTACCTGAATCACCCATATTATTTTACTCTTTTCAAAATGCTAATTCAGTCCTTTCCTTTAGGATTTATTCTTTTTAAAACCTTTGATTGTGTTTTCTTGTAAATTTCCATATAAAAGAATGACTACACTTCATGAATAAATTAAGGTAGTAAAAATCAGAAATCTTAAATCACTGCTGCATGTTCCCATCCATCAGAAATTATCTGAAGTTGTGTATGGTATAGGATATAAATATCAATATTATATATAAACATTTACTATATACTTATTACATGTACAACATTTAAAGTGACTATTCTCGATCTTGAAATCTAGAGGTTTGTAGGAATTTTTCTTTTTTAGGTTTATTTTCCTCTCCACAGGACACATGTTTCTAAAATCAGTGGAATAGTTAAAAGTTTTTGCAAACAGGTAGAATAGATTTCAACCCCGGTGCTGCTTCTTAGTTGGGGTAACTTTTTATAAGTTACTTAACTTATTTGAACTTCAGTTCCCTCATCTATAAAGTAGGATTAAAACTATCTAACTTGCGATAGTATGCTTTAAAATTTTAATATATAAATGCATTCATCAGTACCTCATGAATCCTAGACTCTCAAGAGTGATTAGATTCCCTTTACCCTGCTGTAAAGACATTTTAAAATTCTTGGCTGGCTGTGATTCACGTGTTTTATACAAAACCTTTGGTATGACAATGTTTTTCTATAGAATGAATATAATAGTGATAATAGCTGATATTTACCAAGGCTGAGTATGTAATAAGGGCTGTATTTGAAGAGTGCTTCACATAATGACTTTTTTTTTTATAACAGCAGCCCTATGAAGTGAGGAAGGTAATCTCCGTTTTGCAGAAGGAACAGAGGCTCATGGGGATCCAAGAGCTTGTCCATGGTCGTCCCTCAGACACTCTCGAGTCTGTCTAGCTTCTTCATGCACACTTTACAACCAGGAGAGACTATGTTAGATGCATTCCAAAAGCTAGTGAATTAAATGCAAAGGTAGTGAATTTTGTGGTATGTGAATTATATCTCCAGTAAAACTGCTATATAAAACAGTTGCTGGATGTGTAGGGACTAGCAAGTTAGTATAAAGGTTCTTTATGGTGAGCTTGCTCTACCTCTCTTTTTTTTTTTCCAACATTTAAAAAAGCAAACACTATACCAAGTACCCACTCTCAAAAGAAGTCTATTCATAGTGTCTGCTAAGAAAAACTACTATGATCTAAGGGATAGACAGCCTGAAGAAGGCGTGTACGAGGTGACATGCTCGCTATAAGCCAGTCTTAGCAGATCAAGGAAAAAGACACTGGAAGCACCGAGACTCCAATCATTAGCCTGAACTCATGTCTTAAACTGATTAGAATCCAGGAGAAATTAAAAATCTATATGAATAATCCGGGAGAAGACTGAGATAAAAGAAAAGGGATGGAAATAATGATTCCCAAAACAAAAAGTAAACACTACCATGGGATCCAGCAATCCCACTCCTGGAGAAGACAATACTTTGAAAAGATACATGCACTCCAGTGCTCACTGCAGCGCTGTTTATCATAACCAAGACATGGGAGCGACCCAAACGTCCGTCGACAGAGGAATGGATAAAGAAGATGTCATACATATGTACATATACATATATGATGGAATATTACTAAGCCATAAAAGGAATGAAATAATGCTAGTTCCAGTCACATGAATGGATCTAGAGTGTCATATTGAGTGAAGCCAGAGAAAGACAAATATCATATCACTTACATATATATCTAAAAAGGCAGAAATGAATTTATCTGCAAAACAGAAATAGAGTCACAAGTGTAGAAAACAAACTTATGGTTTCCAGGGAGTAAAGGGAGGAGGGAAAAATTGGGAGACTGGAATGGACATATACACACAGCTGCTGCTGCTAAGTCGCTCCAGTCATGTCCGACTCTGTGCGACCCCACAGACGGCAGCCCACCAGGCTCCCCCGTCCCTGGGATTCTCCAGGCAAGAACGCTGCAGTGGGTTGCCATTTCCTTCTCCAATGCATGAAAGTGAAGTCGCTCAGTCGTGTCCGACTCTGTGCAACCCCATGGACTGCAGCCCACCAAGCTCCCCCGTCCCAGGCAAGAACACTGCAGTGGGTTGCCATTTCCTTCTCCAATGCATGAAAGTGAAAAGGGAAAGTGAAGTCGCTCAGTCATGTCCGACTCTTAGCGCCCTGACGGACGGCAGCCTCCCAGGCTCTTCCGTCCATGGGATTTTCCAGGCCAGAGTACTGGAGTGGGGTGCCATTGCCTTCTTCACATATACACACTACTATATATAAAATAGATAACTAATAAGAACCTATTGTATAGCACAGGGAACTCTATTCAATACTCTGTAATAACCTATATGGAAAAAGAATTTTAAAGAGTCGATACATGTATATGTGTAACTGATTCACTGTGCTGTACACCTGAAACTAACACAACATTGTAAATCAAATATACTCCAATAACAGTTTTTTAAAAAGTGAATGTATTTTCTTAAAAATGCTCTACATGTTTTGCATACCTTCCATTATTATTTTACCCTCTCCTTACACATTTTTGACTTATAAAACTTTCTAAAGCTTTGGAAAGATTGATATAGTTAATTTAAGACTGAGAGAATTATCAGAAATTTGTACATTAGTGTTGGGATAGGAGGCAGAGGAACCAGAGATCAAATTGCCAACATCTGTTGGATCATTGAAAAATCAAGAGAGTTCTAGAAAAATATCTACTTCTGCTTTATTGACTATGCCAAAGCCTTTGACTGTGTGGATCACTATAAACTGTGGAAAATACCAGACCACCTGACCTGTCTCTTGAGAAACCTGTATGCAGGTCAGGAAGCAACAGTTGGAACTGGACATGGAACAAGGGACTCGTTCCAAATAGGAAAAGGAGTATGTCAAGGCTGTATATTGTCACCCTGCTTATTTAACTTCTATGCAGAGTACATCATGAGAAACGCTGGGCTGGAAGAAGCAAAAGCTGGCATCAAGATTGCCGGGAGAAATATCAATACCTCAGATATGCAGATGACACCACCCTTATGGCAGAAAGTGAAGAGGAACTCTAGATGAAAGTGAAAGAGGAGAGTGAAAAAGTTGGCTTAAGGCTCAACATTAAGAAAACTACGATCATGGCATCTGGTCCCATCACTTCATGGGAAATAGATGGGGAAACAGTGTCAGACTTTATATTTGTGGGCTCCAAAACCACTTCAGATGGTGATTGTAGCCATGAAATTAAAAGATGCTTACTCCCTGGAAGGAAAGTTATGACCAACCTAAACAGCATATTAAAAAGCAGAGACATTACTTTGCCAACAAAGGTCCATCTAGTCAAGGCTATGGTTTTTCCAGTAGTCATGTACGGATGTGAGAGTTGGACAGTGAAGAAAGCTGAGTGCCGAAGAATTAATGCTTTTGAATTGTGGTGTTGGAGAAGACTCTTGAAGAGTCCCTTGGACTGCAAGAAGATCCAACCAGTCCATCTTAAAGGGAGATCAGTCCTGAGTGTTCACTGGAAGGACTGATGTTGAAGCTGAAACTCCAATACTTTGGCCACCCGATGGGAAGAGCTGATTTACTGAAAAAGACCCTGATGCTGGAAAGCATTGGGGACAGGAGGAGAAGGGGACGACAGAGGATGAGATGGCTGGATGGCATCACCGACTCGATGGACATGAGTTTGGGTGGACTCTGGGAGTTGGTGATGGACAGGGAGGCCTGGCGTGCTATGATTCATGGGGTCGCAAAGAGTCGGACATGGCTGAGTGACTGAACTGAACTGATTGGGACTGGGTTAGTTTTTTAGATGAAATTGAACTTCATGCCTTAGACGTAGAAAACAACAAATGCTGAAGAACACGATTCCCACTATAAAATACAAATGTATGAATTCAAGCACTGTTTCCTTTAGTCTAGTCATTCATTTGATTCCTGCCTACAGACATTTATAGAAACATGTAGTCATTATAATTACCTTCATCCATGCCATTAAGTAATTCAGTTAAATCTTCATTTTTACTGTCAAATTGATGCTCCTTCCATGTTTCACCATTTTCACTGCGAAGAACAATGAGCTCTCTCTCCTTGCCTCTCATAGACCCAAAGTGAGGGATTTCCACTATGACAGGGCTGGAAAAAAAGCCACATTATTTTGGTATCAAAGGAAATGTGTTTATAGTTTCATACTTTTTAAAATGTTTCACTGACATTATTCATTTGAAAATCAGAGGTGCCACTAAGGTTGGGAATGATTTCAAAGCTGCAGAATCATTTGCTAATTAAATAATATATTAGAAGCCTGAAAACATGCCATCATTCATTCATTCACAAACAATTCTTGGGGGCCTATCATATGTTAGGCATTTGATTTAAAAGAGGGAAAATATTCAGCACACATTAGAAATCGAGGAATTGAAAGTTATTAAAATAGACCATAAGAAAGAAAGTTGGTCCATTTTTAAGAACACAGTAGGTATATTGTACAAAACACTCATGATTTAAAAGGACACAGTCATTTCTTTAGGATGATTTTTTAAATTATTTTGAAAGATTATTGATTTTTTTCCCCTTAGCAAGAAAACAACCAATATAACAATCCACTCCCTCCAACGGTCAGTTTTCTTAACTTTCATGGCCTGTATAGTCAAGAGAGTTTCTTTAATTTTTAAGTTATGAAATGGGCAGCTTAATTTCCTCACTCTTGTAGGACTGCATAGGAATTAAACTTTCTGAAAAAGCACTATTGGTTTGAAATTGTCATATAACAATATGTTAATCTTTGACAGTGTCCTTTTGCAAAAGAATGTAAAAAAATGGCTGCAAATTGAAGCTAGCCAATCAAGCACAGGAATAATTCTGTTAAATTTTAAAGTAGGATAAATGCTAAAAAAGATGAATGGAAGTAAGCAGACCACAATCACACACAGTTTATGTAGTTGGATTGTGCAGCTTTATTTTATGACATTTAAGTAGACAGTATCATTCTTCTCCTACAGAGGTTGTATGTAACCTCACCTCTTAGCCTATGTGATTATGTACAAGTGGGAACAGAAGGTACAGGCTTAAATAGGTAACAGCATAAAAAGTGATAGTTGTAATGACCAAATGACATAAAACATATTAATATTTGAGTTATGACAAAAGCATTCACTTAAAATAGGATGATAGGTGTGAACATTTTACTTTTAGCAAAATAATTATCATTAATTAAAATTAAGGGTTTGAAAGGTTTTTTTTTATAATGCATTTATTTTTTTGATGGGTAAAAACAGAATCAGCTATTCCTAACAGTGTTAGTAATTTCAAGAGTTATTAAGATGTTTACCATATTTTTAACCACATCTGGATCAGATATTGATTTTCTTTTTTTGAGAACTAGATACAATCTTTGCAGGTTGATGTATCAGATACTGTCACTGTAAATATTTAAGGAATGTGGCTTTGTGTATGACATTCAACAATACTGGAGAGAAGAAATGAACGAGGGTCTGGGACCAAGGTCAAAGCCAAGCATAAGTTTCCATAACAGGTTTCTTCATGCAGACTGCCAAAGCCAACACACCAATCAGACAGACAAGCGGACAGACGGACACCAACACATTTCAGCTTAAACAGAAGAAAACAAAACAACTGAATAACTTCAGTAAATATTCTACCTGCTGCCTATTTGGTTTTCTTTAAGTATCTTGTATTCCCAACATTTGTTTTTCAAAATCAGTTTACTTATCGATGATTTTCCTTCTCAAAGTTCATGAAGTTTACTTAGTATGCATAAGTACTTTTAAAAACTCCACACACATACATATATATATACACACAGATATATATATATATATATATACACACACATATATATATCATTTATAGCAAATGTTGATTCATAGTCTGCAAATACCTTCTCTTACACTGGGTTAAAATTAGACCTTCAGTCTATCTTAGAAACTACCATAATCAGTTGAAATATTTCAAATCAAAGTAAATCTTACAAAAGCACAGAGTTATGAAAGCGGAATGTTTGCAGTGAATTCCACATGCTTGAAAAGCACAAGAGAGGTAGCGGTGCTACATTAAGTCAAGCCACTATGTTTGTTTGTTTTTTCTTTCAGTGACACACATCAACTGAAAGCATTAAAAACTGAAAATAAAATTAAGACAAGAATAAGACCATGGGTGTGACAGAAAAAAATTGAAAATGGAAAAAAGAATTGTAGACATTCTGTATCTTGTCTATAAAGATCCTACCCAATAAATTTTGTTCCTTGAGGCCCAAGCTGCAGGATTCGGCTAACCAAGCTCTCACCCTCATTTACAGGGGGAGGATTGGTGGGAAGATGCAGTTTACTGAATAACATCCATGCAGCAGGAAGAGAAACAAGAAGGGGAAACTGTGAACAAACTGTCAGTCATGACAGAGCCTGCCTGGTTTGCACCCAAGTGCCACCTCAGAAAATAAATTCAGTTTTTTCTCTTTTGCCAAGTACCAGATCACAATGGATTGTTTCCCCCCAAAATTATCATCAAGAACACATGTACCCAAAATAGCCATTTATCCAATATGTCATATGTGAGAGTGGTGCCTTGACTTCCACGGGGGCTGCTGGGGTTCCGTGCACTCACTGAGCAGAAAACATGCTTCTCGGTTAGTAAAAGCTTTGCCCAGCAAACTGAGTTAAGGAAGTGCCAGCCTACCAGCTTTTCAGAGAATTACAGAGCTTTGTGGCCTTTGATTCTACACCAATGCTGTTATCAATCAAAATGGTCCAACGCAATAGATTTAATAGTTAACTCAATAGATTTAATTTAATTCACAAGGGTAAAGAAAATCAAAGATGCAGTATAAGGGCCAAGATGAAAATTGACAAAGTGACTTACCCTAAAAATTGTGCCCCTGCAGGACCCATTTCTACCAGTCTACTGGCTAATCCCTCTCCTTCCACCATGGGGGGTGGGTTGGCCAGTTTGTGTCTCTTTACCAAGCGGCAGGTGATGCGGGTGGGGGCCGTACACTTGCGTGGAGGAATGATGATCCTCATCCCGTGGTGGCGGCTTCCCCTCATGGAGCCCCCTCGAGCATCCACCATAAAGCTAACCAGAAACCTGCAGAGGAAGATCAGAGGCCGAGTCAGGGAGGGACGCCGGTTAAATGTTAAAGTGACAGGAGGTAGCTATCGCTTCCACTCTCTAAGAATAAACTGGAAGTAAATACCTCAAACATGCATTCGACTTGTGACCTGAGCAAAAGTGTAAAACATGACAATTTACTTTTGGTGGCAAATGGCCTCTGAACAGAAGTCAACCACTTTGTCGATGCTCAAACTAAAAGAATAACGAATGTTTCAAAGCTGGAATAAAAACTGGCTATTAAAGGACATTTAAAAACAAAGTCCCCTAAACAAAACCACTGTATGTGGTTGCTGTGGATGGTTTAAATTATATTCAAGGGTCATTGTAACTACACATGGTTTTAGACACTTGCTGACTATGGAATCTCTTCCCCCAGCAGTTAAGATGGAACTCCACAGTATGTCTTAAATGTGAAAATAAATGTATATGTAATCATACCAACACTCTAATTTTTACTATTTTCACAAAGCAGAAACGAATAAAAGCAGAAAGTGACTAAAGTTTTTACTAAGGCAATTTTGATGGAAAAGGATTTAGTCTTTTCAGTATCAATTTGGCTTTAAAAACTGTTTTAAATAACCTACATTTGAGAATCTGTACAGAAATGCAAAAACTGTTGAACTGACTTTTTAGAAAACGTCTCTATTTGATTCTGTCATTGGCTGCTATATTAAAGCTAGGGAAGAAAAACTATCTGCTTGTGCTTGTAGCTATGAAGATGTAAAGAATTAACTGTCATATTTGGGTAGTATCTTTTAAAAATTTTTATTGACATATAGTTGAATTATAATGTGTTAATGTCTGCTGCACAGCAAAGTGATTCAGTTATGCATATATATATATTATTTTTCATATTCTTTTCCATTGTGGTTCATCACAGGTTACTGAATATAGTCCCCTGTGTTAGGAGCAACTTGTTGTTTATCCATCCTACGTATAATAGTTTGTATCTGCTAATCCCAAACTTATTTGGGTCATTATCTTGATTCCTATTGTAGGTTCATGAAAAAAAGACCTCTGTGACTCCTCCCACCTTTGTCACCGGGTTGTAAAGCACTCTTGTGAACATAAACCAATGAGCCCAACATATGGAAGAGTGCAAGTCAGACAGGGGAACAGAAACACATATTTTTACATTTTAGTTCCCACATATGAAAATATGCTTATTCGTGGAAGAGCACCAAATGTTGATATTTAGAAAACTGTCTGAATATCTACAGTATTGAGTGTGTGTATGTGGGCATGGGGGCAGACAATCCCAGCCATCAAAATCCTCTACTGTTTACTCTTCTGTAAAACAGTTCTAACATCCCCCCAAATAGATTTCAGACCTGCTTGGAGGTCTTAGCTGGAGACCCCTTCCTAAAGAATGATGCTTCTTGACCTTCAAAGAGTAACCTCTTCAAAGAAGCAAATCAAGAGAGGCAGGTGCATGGGGATCACCTTTCAGCCCAGCAGATTTTCAGAATCAACTGTGGTCATCAGTGAGGTGAGTCGACTTCATATCTTTTTGCCCATTTTGGCTTTAGCCATTTCCCTCTGGATTAATTAATGATTTTTATATGCTTTGATGTTATTGTATCTACTTTGAGAGACTGGAATCATAAAGATATTCAAAGTATGAGGGCAAGAGACAGACCCCCTCAAAAACAGAACAAAACAAAAACCAAAACTCCCTCCTATTCAAAAACAAAGATCTTTGTTCACTTGTACAAGTGTCCAGAAGAACTGTCTCCAGTGCTCAGTGATCCAGGGCTCCCTTGCAGCTACTCTGGGGAGCCTTCAATTCCTTACACATGTACAAGCTTAACAACCACTTTTTACCCAGTACTGAAGACAGTGTGGCAATATTATAAGGAAGTCCAAGACAAAAATCTGATCTTTCCCAGCTTTTAGTAGTTAAAAAGGAATTTGTGGTCGGGACTAACAGTAACAGAATGAATGAAAAATGACTCAAGATAAACTCTGGGTTTGAAAATGTAATTGTATTGGTACAAATAAACACTGGCGTATTTACACTGAGAGGGCCTTGCTCGCCCTGGCAACAAACAAGTGGGTCTCACTCACGCACATAATAATTCAGATCAGGTTTGTCTTATTCATTGCTCTACCTGCAGAGCTGAGCATGATTCTCACACATAATAAGCACACAGTAAATGTTTATTGAATAAATCCATAAACAAAACTATTTTGTTAAGTGTGCTTAGAAATTGCCTAGGTCAGATCTGGTTACTAACATTGAAAAAAAATATGGAACAGTATATACATATATAAATAAATGAAATATATATTATGGGCTTCTCTGGCGGTTCAAACAGTAAAAAAATCCACCTGCAATGTGGGAGACCTAGGTTCGATCCCTGGGTAGGGAAGACCCCCCCACCAAGGAGGGCATGGCAACCCACACCAGTATTCTTGTCTGGAGAATTCCTGTGGCAAAGGAGACTGGTGGGCTACAGTCCATGGGGTCTCAAAAAGTCAGACACAACTGAGTGATAAATTTCATTTATTTATACATATATATGTATAAATAAATGAAATATATATTATAGGTATACAATATATATATATACACACACTGAAGGTAGTATAAGAAGGTTACTTGTGTCAATATAAAAATAGCCCAGCTACAGAGAATATCAGAACCAAATGGAAAAACCCATGGCTTAGAAGATTTTAATGACAAATTGGAAGAATCTCTTTCTCTATATTCTGCATAGCACCCACCACATAGCTGGGGCTCATTACTGATTATTTATTCTTCTAAAGTTTTCAGCTTTATAGAGCCAAAAGACTGAGGAAATATGGGGTAAAGGTTAAGCAGAATATTGAGTCCTATTATTCAATAACATCATGAAACACAGCAATTTGTTTTTTAAACTCCTCCCTGGTGGCGCAGCAGGTAAAGCGTCTGCCTGCAATGCAGGCGACCCCGGTTCTATCCCTGGGTCAGGAAGATCCCCTGGGGAAGGAAATGGCAACCCTCTCCAGTCCTCTTGCCTGGAGAATTCCATGGATGAAGAAGCCTGCTAGGCTATACAGTCCATGGGATCACAAACAGTCGCACAGGACTGAGCAACTTCACTTCTTACAGACTGCATACAAAATAAAATTTCATGCACTACAACTTAACAAACACAAATGAAAAGGTAATACTGAATCATACTCCTTCTATCTTATTAATATTTAAACTACAGCAGGAATTCTACAAATGAGTTTAAAACTAACACATGAATGTTTCTAGTTTTAGAACAGCAGGATGACAAATGCTGACACGCTTACAGACACTGACACAATCTGTGGGGAAAATTCACATAAATTAAAAATACAAAAAGGGATGATTCACATAAAAGACACAGTTATCACCTTGAATCATACTGAGGAAGTGGAGAAGAATAGCTGCAAAATAATTTAGAAAGCAAATGGGAAAATTAATGTAAGATCATTAGAAGCAAGCAACAGAAAATGTCAATGATAAGCAAAGGAAAAATAAAAACCATCAGAAAACAAAAACCAAGGCATTTGGCATTTGTGGGACAATTTGGAAAAAGATTTGCTGCATATGGCTATGTAGAAGCTACTCCATAGACCTGGCATTAGTGAACTAGTTCCAAGTGTACACCAGTGTGCATTTTCCTTTTCAAATAAGCCCAACTAGCTGTTATTACTTTCCTTCCCTAAAGAAGTCTGCTGTCTTCAATGAATTCAAGGGGAAGGAGAGATAAGTTGCATATTCAAATATTATACTGTGTCTGATGCAGAGGAAAGCTCATTTCTGATTTTATTATCCTAGGATGTCTCAGCTTCTCAGTTTACTAAATTAAACCCTTGGACTTTTCTGTCCTATGTAGAATACAAAGTGCTGGTTCTAGATTTTGGTAACATGGTGGCAATTCACTAAACTTCGTTCAAAAAAGTCAATACGTTTGCCCACTGAATGAATGTATTCTGGGGGTTTTATATTTTCCTTCTCAACTCTGACTTTTTTTTTGCTTCTGCAATTTTAGACCCATATACATCTACTGTAAATCATTTTAAGCAGTTGAAAAATTACTATAATTAAGAGTTTTTCTAATAGAATTAAAGAAATGCAATATTGATGACTCAAAGACCACCATGTAGTTTATAGTTTATAAAGCACTTGCATGTAAATTATTTCTGTTTAAATGACATAGTGGTGACTTGCTTTTTTTACAACTGTGATGTTACAAGCCATAATTGTGTAAGAATTCTTTAAATAATTTGTAGCATTACTCTGAGCTTAGGACTTCTCCTCTGTAAAATGGGAATAATGATAAAACTTATCTCAATGTCATTTTAAGGTTCAAATAAATATTAAATAATACATGTGAAAAGACTTAGCACGATGCCAGATATGTGACAAGCACTAGCTATGTTAGCCATCACACGTCATTGTAATTCAAAGCAGCAAAAAATACTTCACATATGTGAATCATAATTTATTTAATTCAAAATGAATCTGTACTTGTCCTGAATTACAATTAATTTATGGCCTAAACATCAATTTCAGAGGTGAAAATACTCTGAAATTTTCAAATTATTTCTTTCCCATCTGTATACATATCGATTATCCCAAATTTTAATTACCTATTAGGCAAAGAACCCAACATCTAAAAATACAGTAATCATCAATTTAGCAGTTGAAGCAGGTCACCTCTTAGCTGCCTGCTGACTAATAGGGCAGCAAAGAGGAGCCTCTTTGATGTGGTTTTTACTATAGCTCTCTGGTGTACACACACTGGTACATTTACTGCTTCTTTTCTTTTAAAAATTCATTTATTTAAAAAACTTTGATACAACTTCATTATAATTTTATTTCAGGAAAATAACATACTCAGAAAAAACATTTGAATAAAGTAAAATGAAAAGAAATGACTATACTAAATTTTTTTTATTGAAATGCAAAATTAAAGGCCTAAATGTCTTGCCAGAATAGCCAGGCAATTTTTATGCACTAGCACTTCATTAATTTCCTTTCTAACACTGTGCTTTTGTCAAGAAAAGCAGATATGCAGACTTGTCTAGAAAAAAATTTACTAATGATTTACAAATATATGCCATGTATACTCATTAATGAAGTCGATCAAGATTTCATACATGTGAAACTTGCCAATATGAATTTATAACTGCAAATGATAAATGCAATGTTAATTTAACAGGAGAAGTGACTTTCTGATTACTTACCCAGAATGAACAGGACTTGAGACAAGATTGACATTGTCCAAGGTATCTGCAGCCCAGCTGTAATGTCTAAGAGAATCTGAATCAAATTCTCTTGTGAATGTTAGATGCTGAAAAATAAACAATATATTATGTCAACAACTCACCCAAGACAGTGGTTTCGCTGAAGCTATAAAATATACCTGTATGTCTCCATCAGTCCAGATAGTTCAACATTCAAAATAAGCATTTTCTTATAGTTGTCTCTTTTATCCTCAGGTGACCAGTTCCCTGGACACCCCTCACCCACCTGTGCCTGTGGATACTAAAATCTGGGATGCTCAAGTCCCTTATATAAGATAACCAGTGTCATCAGCCCTTTCCATCCACGGGCCTGACTATATATTCCTCTATAGGTCTACATTGCAGTTTCAAGAATTAAAAAATAAAGTTCAATGATATGCTGTATTATTTCAGTCTTTTAAGAAACCAGCTGAGTAACTGGCATGGCACAAGGAAGACCACAGAAGTAATTCTAACCACGATTTTAAGTACTTCAAAAATCTCTTAAGTTAATCCTATATACAACTGTACATTTCTTTTCTGAATCTCAAAAAAAAAAAAAGTCAATCTTGATCACTTCTATTTCCAAGAGGGATAGAGAAGCCCGCAGCAGCCTAATGCTGTGCTAATCACATCAGGTAACTATGGAAATCATCTATCTCTGCAGGCAGCAGAGAACAACCGAGGCGCAAAACTGGAGGACCTTGGAGAGGAGGTGACCTGCAAAAAGATCGAATGGCTTTTTGTTTCCATTCTTAACTTGGGGGCATTTGTCAATTACCAGTGCAATTATCTGGGCTTTGTGCCTACAGGGGCTACCTGCAGGGGAACACAAAAACCCAAAGAGTTTTGGTGGTCTCAAGCACAGATTTCCGTTCAGAACATCTGCTAAATTCTGGGGCTGTGCAGAACAGGAAGCTGAAAAACCAGCCTGAAAATTTCTGAAAGGCATAGTAGAGCTTTTGGGCAGTTTCATGAGAAAGAGATTCAGAGTTAGAGACTTAGAAGGGGAGGGGCCTCAAAGATCATACCAGAATTTCACATAAGGACCCAGAAGGGCCAGGGACAGTTCAGAGATTGTCTGAGGATTATCAGGACTTCAAACCAGCCTCATTTCAGCAAAATCTTGATTGGATTACAAGACTCAACCACCCCTCTACCTGCATATCAGAGAGATAGTGACTCCTCTTTGAAAGAATATATTATCACTGGGTGTGTCATGTCTACAAACTGGTTTTTGACACATCATGTCCAGCATGCGATGAAAAACTGCCAAGGATGGCCAGAGCACATGAACAAAAACAGAAAAAGATACCAGATGCTATAAACAGATCCCAAGGTCATCCTATATTTTGAAGGAAGCTTATAAGAACTTTCATAATAACTACGATTAGTATGTTTAAGAAAATAGAAAAGATAGAGAAAATAAATTAAAGTTGGATAATTCAACAGACCACTGGAATATTTGTAAGAAAGAATCAAATGGGTCTTTGTCCAGTTCTCAGTATAATGTGAATTCTTGAGTAGACACACGAAAACAAGGTTAGTAAACTGGAAGTGTAAGTGGAAAAATATTCAAAATGAAGCTCTAATAAATAAATAATATCACTCCTCTTTGGTAATTACAGTAAATTATTCACCCTTGGTCCTCTTAGAAACATGCAATGGCAACATTAATTATTGAGACGATCAATTATATCACACAAAAAGGTAACACTGCCGTCATGTAATATTTATGGAGGCAGGAGTGTGCCAGCACATGGGGACCCCTCCGACTCCCTCCTAGGTCCCTCACTCTCCCCACTCCTAGGAACTCTGTCATAACGCAGATGAACCAATGTACAATGAACACAAAGACTTGTTCAAAACAACTGGCCATATGTCCTCATATTTGTTCCAGTTTTTTTTCCCATAGAGTTTTGCAGACATTTATGGGCAGGCTGAACAATTTTAACAACCGAAATACAGACAAACCAAAGGCTCTTCTCACAATGCATCCCCTGAAATACAAAGCAAGGCATGCCATCTGAACCTATGGTTTTTACAGAGATGAGGTGGTCGTTTCATTTCCAAGCTACTTGTCTCTGAATACTTCTTTCTACAGACTGGGATTCTTGGGTGGCTCAGATAGTAAACAATCTGCCTGCAATGCAGGAGACTTGGGTTTGATCCCTGGGTTGGGAAGATCTCCTGGAGAAGGGAATGGCTATGCTCACTTAAAACGGAAATGTGCCACTTGAACTGCTTACTTGTTTTAATCAACAATATGAATTTCAAAATGTTCCAACACATCACTGTGCGTGGTACCACAGTACCAGGAAAAACTCTTCTTCCACTTGGTTACTTACAACAGACATTTAAAGCGATAAACCAGACACTACATAAATGATGGTTGAAAAAGATGAGCTAGAGAGACTTTCCTGGTGGTCCAATGGTTAAAATTCCACGTTTCCAATGCAGGGCGCGCAGGTTCAATCTCTGGTTGGGAGAACTAAGATGCCCCATGCCACAAGGCATAGCCAAAAAATTAAAAAGTAAAGACACCATGCTTATTCAAAAAAAAAAAAAAAAAAAAGGATGAACTAGAGATGGCTCTCAAACTTCCCACAGCAAGTAGGGGTGTTGCCAGGGCTTAATGGAAAAGCCGGGCTTTAGAGCTGAGTCACAGACTTGGATTTGAAAACCATCTTTGCCATTTGTGAATAGAGAGAGCCCTTTTCCCACTCGTAAGCTTTCCATTTTGGAAAGGCAGCTCAATTACGTCACTGAAGGCCTCACCTTGTCCTTTTATATTCACTGTAGCCCTAGAAATGTGGTTTATTTATCTTCATGGAAGATTTGGGAAAGGCAGCTGGGAGGCTCTGCTCAGATGCAGCTTTCACTCTTGTGGGCCTGAGCTTGATCACAGATAGCCACCTGCTTTGTTCCCCTACGCAGAGCTTCATGAGGGGACTACCTGTCCTGGGTCACTGATGCTGGCCACTGGGTAGGGGGTCTGCCCAGGGGTTCAGTTACCAAGGCCCACTTGGATCAGACACTCAACCAACCCTCAAGCTGGCCTCCACCAGGAATAAAAGAGATATTTTGCCTTTGACTTTTTTTTTTCTTTACTTATTGGAAGCCCCCTTGGAGATGCCTCAACATTACTTGCTGGTTTTAAGATCCTTAGAATGTTTCTTAACTTTTCTCAGTCTAAGTTCCCTTATTTTCAAATTGACAACTGGTTGATAGGAAGATTAAATGAAAATGTATGCCTGAGATCAGGCACCAAGGTCAGTGTTGGCGTGGTATAGTCGTTTCTACTTTTCAAAGACTTTCAAAGTACGTATGTGTAGTTGCTTCTATGTTTCCTTACTTTTTTGAAAGTCACTTCTGCTTTGCAAAGGACTTTTATTTATATGAGCCCATTTGTTAAAATCTGGTAATGTGTGAAGAAAACACAGCAAAAACAATTTCCAGTGCTAGGACTGGCCCTTTACAATTACAGACACAGGATGTCTATATTAAATCAACAGAGCCCATTCAGTTAGAAGAATGGATCTTCTAAATGCCTTAGTCTTATTTAAATTTCTATATTAACAGCAACTCTATCAACTCAACGTTAAGGACTGTTCTAGGCCTTTACGTTCATGTGTTGTTGGAATCCTCAGGACTGAGTAGCCTCAGGATGTGATACTGTACCATTTTATAGATGAGGAAACTGAGGTTCAGAGAGGGACTTCAAGAAATTGATGATACAAAGTATATACTCAGTACCTAGAACATTATGTTCAGGAAAAGTTCACACTGACTTAAGACCTTTTACTCCCCAAGGTCTTAATTATGATTATGAATAAGCACATCATTTTTCATTTTGGAAGTGATGTCAAGCATGCTATTAAAATAAAAATGCACATTATTCAATAGAGACTAAAGCCTGACTAATGATGATATCACTGTCTCCAAGAGCTTCACACTTTCCCAAAGTAGTTTCTCACCAGCCATATTCATCAGAGGAAAGAGGAGGACAAGTACACACGGGCCTCACCAGTGAGGATGCACCCAAATGCCCAGGACTGGGCATAAATGTGTAGGCATGGAAGGAAAGAGTCAGGAGAAAAGAAAGTGTTTGCAAGGAAAAGAGAGAAACCAAATTAACTCCAATATCAGCTAATTCTCCAGGCTGCAGACTGTCACCCTCAGTGTCAGATGACACCAGTTAAGGTCTGTCCGCTTGGCTGCCCCTGGCAGAAGGTTGTCATGTAGATGAACGGGTGGTCTGGGTACTGCTAATGTGAATGGCACCAGGTAAAGCTCACAGCAACAGGTCACAGGCAAAACCCAGTGTATCTAGTCGGAAAACCTATAAACGTGATCTAGTTGAGAAACAGCTGGATGATGTAAGCAGCCTGGGCTCCCGGGAGAGCACAAGCTTGTCAAAAGTCAATACCCAGCACTTAGTGGCTTTAGCAGTTACCCAAGGATAACTTCAGCCGACATGCCAGACAGGGCCAGGGCAGGGGGACCCACGTGGGTGTCAGATTCCCTAGACAGAGAACAGATGATTGGGTTTGAGGTGGGCTGCCGCACTTCATAGCCCATGACTGGCAAGTCAGAAGCCCTCCCTGAACCTCCGTTTCTGCATTAGAGCAGTGGTGGATAATGTTAGCTGTCCCAACTCACTGTGACAATGCCGTGACCCAAGTAGTGTGAAAATGATGTGAAAATTCTAAATTGCCAAGCAAACAAAACGCAGATGATAATAATAAAGATAAAGATACTCCCAGACCTTTTATAATTGAATCTATTTCTTACATTTATGCAACATTGCAGCCCTTTGTGTAGCTTTTTAGGCTGGCATATGTTTTTATTAGACTATAGGGAGCAGCCTGCTGGATTAACGAACATGAAGTGGCATTTTGGTCACGACAAATTCTGGTCTAAACATCGACTCTTCCAGGTGAATATGCTTCACTCAGGCTGCCACACTTCGCTTACGACAGTGGCCCTGTGGCCAAGGGGGCGGCAGCAGAAGGGACTCGGGCAGTCGTCAGATCTGCTGCATTCTCAGCTGGACCACCACCCACCGCCTAATGTGACAACGGGCAAGTAAAACACGCCTTTCAGCCCCAGGCTCTTCGTCTGTGATGCAGTAATGCCAATACCTAGTCCATAAGGTGGCTGAATACATGGAATTAGGTGGTGCATTTAACAAAAGGAATGGTAGGTGCTGCCCCGATTATTGTAATTATTGTGACCTATGGCAGATACTGAATGAAATGGAAATCTGCTGAGATACACAGGAGGTCTGTTTGGACATCTCCCACAACCACGCAGAAACATTTTTTAAAGAAATGGATAGAGAAGGTTGTGGCACAGAGGGATACTGCTTAGCCATAAAAAGGAATGGAACTGTGCCATCCACCAAGATGGGCCTGGACCCAGAGACTGTCACACAGACTGAAGCAAATCAGAAAGAGAAAACAGATATTGTATAGCAATGCATATGTTTGGAATCTAGAAAAACGGTACAGGTGATCTTACTTGCAAAGTAGAAATAGAGACACAGATGTAGAAAATGAATGGATAGCAAGGGGGAAAGGGGACGAACTGGGAGGTTGGGACTGACATATATACATCACTATGCATAAAACAGATAACTAGTGAGAATCTAGTGTGCATCACAGCGAACTCTACTCAGTGCCCTGTGGTGACCTAAATGAGAAGGAAATCCAAAAAAGAGGGGATATATGTATTTTTCAAAAAAGAAAGAAATGGATTCCATCTTAAAACAAGTCTAATTCATAGCAACAGAGGCTGGAGTGATGGTTACCGTAGGCTGGGGTGAGGGGCGGTGGAGGAAAAGAGGAGATATTGATCAACAGGAACACACTTTCAGTTGTAAGATGAATAAATTCTGGAAACCTGAAGCACAGCACAATGACTGCAGTGAATAAAAATGTATCAAACACTTGAAATTTGCCAAGAGAGTAGATCTTCAGTGTTCTCATCACACAGCAAAAAATGTAATTATGGGATGTGATGGATGTGTTAATTAGCTTGACCATGGACATCATTTCACAATGCATATATATTTCAAAACATCATGTACACCTTATAAATGGATTCCATAAAAGAAAAGCTGATTCAAGCAGAAAAATAAAAATTAAGAGCTTACTAGACCAGGTCTTTTTCTAAAGTATTTCTTTTCTAGAAATCTTATTACCCATAAGACTTATTTGAGACTAGAATACAAACCAAAATGAAGTTGCAGTCTAAGAATCTCCAAATCAGAATGATTTTAAGAAAATTTAGCAACCACTTTAACAAGAGAAGGTGAGTCAAGGTCAGCATAGAAGCTTCGAATGTTAATACATCAACATCCGGCTCCAGATATCTAAATGAACTACCTTAAGTTACAACACCAAACTGTCTGCCTTAAAAAAAAATCTGTAATCTTGCTGACCAATCTGTGAGAGGTGTTGAGTGGGCCACCTGAGTAATGCTGGCAAAGCACTTTGAAGAGGAAAAAGCAGCGCATTAAATGCCACCGGATTGAAGGTGCTTGTCTTTCAAGGACTATCTCCAGCAAATCTTTAACCCCAGGCTGGTGACCTCCTGCCACCAGGTACACTTGTGAGAGCCCTTTAGAAATTAGCTTAAAGGAAAGAAACAGGGAAGTTAATCTGCTGACGGAGGAGGAAAGGGGCAGGCGGGGGTAGAATGGGGTTGGCAGGGACAGTGGGAAACATTATTAGCATAACCAGCCTTTTGGGTTGGGCATTTTTCTCCATTTCTATTACTGAGATCATGGAAAGGCGTAGGTCTTAAACAAATAAATAAACGTGAATTTCTTCCAAAGAACTCTCCAATTCGCACATTCCTTGCTAACACATCAAGTTGTACACAACACAGTATATAGCTAAGGATACATGAGACCATCCTCAGCCTCACAGAAGACCGAGTCCAGCTCAAAGGATCTGGAATCCTAGGCGGGGAGATAAATGAGAAAAGCTAGGACACGGACAGTGTGACAACTGCTTCCAGATATGGGGAGGCTACTGGGAGGCCTCCAGCACTGACTCCAGAATGATCTTCACAGGGACCCAGCAGCCAGTATAACTGTTCGCATATTGGTATAGTTACACCTTCTAAACTGGTCACCATTGGAAACCCTGCTACTAGCCGCCTTAGACACAAAGATTGTGGGCAAATCAGTTCTGAAGGAAGTCTGCAAGATGAGAGCAATCTATTCAGAGATGGACAGGGCCTTGCAGCTGCCCCATTTTTTGCTTTTTGTAGATGCATGTCTCCAACCTCAGATATGCAGATGATCCCATGCTAATGGCAGAAAGCCAAGAGAAACTAAAGAGCCTCTTGATGAACATGAAAGAGGAGAGTGAAAAAGCGGGCTTAAAACTCAGCATTTAAAAAACTAAGATCATGGCATTTGGTCCCATTACTTCATGGCAATTAGATTGGGGAAAAAGTGGAATCAGTGACAGCTTTTATTCGGGGGAGGGCTTCAGAATCACATCAGACTGTGACTGCAGCCGTGAAATTAAAAGACGCTTTGGCAGAAAAGCTATGACAAATCTAGACAGCATATTAAGAGGCACAGATATCACTCTGCCGACAAAGGTCCTTACAGTCAAAGCTATGGTTTTTCCAGGAGTCCTATAGAGATGGGTGAGTTGCACCATAAAGAAGGCTGAGTGCTGAAGAATTGATTCTACTGGAGAAGCCTTTGGGAGTCCCTTGGACAGCAAGGAGATCAAACCAGTCAATCCTAAAGGAAATTAACCTGGAATACAAAGAAAGACTGATGCTAAAGCTGAAACTCCAACACTTTGGCCACCTGATGCAAAGAAATGACTCTTTGGAAAAGGTCCTAAGGAAAAGACCCCGATGCTAGGAAAGATTGAGGGCAGGAGGAGAAGGGGGCAACAAAGGATAAGATGGTTGGATGGCATCACAAACTCAATGGACATGAGCTTGAGCAAACTCTGGAAGATAGTGAAGGACAGGGAAGCCCGGTATACTGCAGTCCATGGGGTTGTAAAGAGTTGGACACGACTTAGTGATTAAACAACAACAGCAACAGAGGTACAGCATCTGTGTCAACAGAACCAAAAGGAAATGAAAGGTTTTGTTAGAGATCAACTGGCAAAGAAGGCCTTTCTCTATTTTTTGACCTTGCTGGGCAGCTTGTAGAATATTAGTTCCCTAACTAGGGATCAAACCTGGGCCCCTCAGAAGTGGAAGCACAAAATCCTAACCACTGGACTGCCAAGGTGTTCCTCATTTTCTTTTTATTTAGTTAAAATTAGATTTGTTCCTGGAAAGAAAGCATAAACTAACATAATCGCGAGGCTGAACTGCACTTTGAGGTGCAAGAAGGCTTTCTACACTGCTCTTGACAGGTGGTTGCTCAGGCCAGATTTGACCATTACCAATAGCCAGCACTCAGCATTCCAGAAGAACATCTACTTTTGCTTTATTGATTATATCACAGCCTTTCAATGTGTAGATCACAACAAACTGGAAAATTCTTCAAGAGATGGAAATACCAGACCGCCTTACCTGCCTCCTGAGAAAACTGTATGTGGGTCAAGAAGCCACAGTTAGAACTGGACATGGAAAAACAGACTGATTCCAAATTGGGAAAGGAGTACGACAAGGATGCATATTGTCACCCTGCTTATTTAACTTCTACGCAGAGTACATCATGCAAAATGCCGGGCTGGATGAAGCACAAGCTGGAATCAAGACTCCCGGGAGAAATATCAGTAACCTCAGATGTGTAGATGACACCACCCTTATGGCAGAAAGTGAAGAGGAACTAAAGAACCTCTTGATGAAAGTGAAAGAGGAGAGTGAAAAAGCTGGCTTAAAATTCATCATTCAAAAAACTAAGATCATGGCATCCAGTCTCATCATTTCATGGCAAATAGATGGGGAAACAGTGGAAACAGGGAGAGACTTTATTTTCTTGGGCTTCAAAATCATTGCAGATGGTGACTGCAGTTATGAAATTAAAAGATGCTTCCTCCTTGGAAGAAAAGCTATGACCAACCTAGACAGAATATTAAAAAGCAGAGACATTACTTTGCCGACAAAGGTCCATCTAGTCAAAGCTATGGTTTTTCCTGTAGTCATGTACAGATGTGAGAATTGGACTATAAAGAAAGCTGAGCACCAAAGAATCGATGCTTTTGCACTGTGGTGTTGAGGAAGACCACTGAGAGTCCCTTGGACTGCAAGGAGATCCAACCAGTCCATCCTAAAGGAAATCAGTCCTGAATATTCATTGGGAGGACTGATGTTGAAGCTGAAACTCCAATACTTCAGCCACCTGATGTGAAGAACTGACTCATTTGAGAAGACCCTGATGCAGGGAAAGATTGAAGGCAGGAGGAAAAGGGGATGACAGAGGATGAGATGGTTGGATGGAATCACCGACTCAATGGACATGAGTTTGAGCAAGCTCTGGGAATTGGTGATGGACAGGGAAGCCTGGTGTGCTGCAGTCCATGGGGTCACAAAGAGTCAGACACAGCTGGGTGACTGAACTGAACTGAATAGCCTGCATATTAATGAGGACAGAAGCCCAAATTAAACTGGCTTAAAACACTCCAGGAGGTGGGGGCAGGTTGAGATTAATGTACTGGTTTATATAATGGGAAAGTCTGGGTAGTGCAACATCAGGCATGACTAGATCTAGCTACTGCCCGAAAGATGGTAGGAATCGTTTATCTTCATGCTCCATCTCTAGCCCTCTTTGGGTTTATATCACTTTTTCAGCTTAGCAACCCCAAAGGCTGCACAAACTCTCCTTAGACTGGCTGAGATTTTATATTTCACCCTGATGTAGTCTTTATAATCCAGGACAAGGAGTCCTCTGAATAGCCAGAATTGAGGCCCATCTTTGGAGGCGAGGAGAGGGAGGAATTCGGCCCCTTCTAAATGACGCCGGGTGGCGCTAGTGGTAAAGAACCCGTCTGCCAATGCAGGAGACAAAAGAGATGCGGGTTTGATCCCTGGGTCAGGAAGACACCCTGCAGGAGGGCATGGCAACCCACTGCAGTATTCCTGCCTGGAGAATTCCATGGACAGAGGAGCCTGGCATTCTCTAGGGTCGTAAAGGTTCGAACACGACTGAAGCGACAGCGTACAGCACGCATGAGTTACGGCAGAGGTGTAGGAGCATCAGATGCTGTGATTGCCATCTAGAGAGAGTGCGCTGGGAACTCTAAGTGCTTTCTGCTCTTTGAAGAACCAACAGAAATCATACTGATTTAAATGTTTCTGCCTACAGTACACATCCCAACAACTTTTAGGGTCATGCAAAGGAAGTGTAATTAACTGGGTAGCCTGCACAATATTGTTAGACCACTATCACCTTCTGCTTCATATCTACGTAAAGGTCAACTATTTCCATTCCTTTAATGATGCCTTCTATGCCCAAATTTTTAGTGTAATCATTTTCTCCGTAATTTTCATAACTTGTTGCTGAATATAAACTGGAAATGTTGTCAGTTCCTTTTAAAGCACATTCAATAAGGACTTATTACTAGAATTAGAAACAAGCATAATAAAGAACATGTGTCTAAATAGAATCTTTCACGCCAAAAAAAAAAAAAGCGAATGCAGAGGATGGCACCACACCCATGTTAAGAATACTAACAAGTCTGAGATCCTGGAGGGCAGAGTATAATGGTCTTAGCCAACTCCCTTCCCACATGGAGCAGTGCAGACTGAGAGTGGAGTATGTTAAATATGTATGTATATCCGAGTCACTCTGTACAGAAGAAATTAGAGCAACACTGTACATCAACTAGACTTCAATAAAATTTCCTTTACATAAAGAAGGCAAAAAGAAGGCAACATAGGGCCATATGGCTAGTGACTCTGCCATTTATCAGCTGTGTCCCTTGGGGTGAGTGACTTCAGCAGCTTATACCTCCATTTCTTCATTTTTCTGAATTTCTTTTATTTTTTCTTTTTAAAATAATTTTTATTAGAGCATAGTTGCTTTACAGTGTTGCATTAGTTTCTGCTGATAGCAAAGTGAATCAGCTATGTGTTTACCTAACCCCTTCTTTTTTGGATTTCCTTTCCCTTTAGGCTACCAGTACATGTGACTCTTGATTGCAAAGTGAAGGGAAGGTAAAGGAATGTAGAGTTCCTGGATAATCGACTATCACAGTACAAAAGAGCCCACTCTTGATATCCATAGGGGGATTAAGTGGTTTACGGACTAATCATGACTAAGACCCAGAAGGGCATGGGGAAGGCTTCCTTCTGCCAGCTCTGCTCCTCAGCTCTGGCCTCCACACCTGCCCTCAAATCTGCACAGGTTTTCAGGAACCTGGGGTGGCAGGCCTGTGCTAACCATCCTGGGTCTCAACTCTGCTTTAACTGTGGTTAATGTGCAAACTGATTGATCAACAGACAGATAATAAAGAGGCAGCTGTGCTTTGTATGGGGGAGCTCTACTGCCACAAAAAAAAAAGAAAAGAAAAGAAAAGATATTCATGGTGAGTTAATTTTTATTCATTTTTCACCTTTACTTGTCAAGGCAACTTTAACCGGGCAATGATAGGGCAGTTTTAAATCTGACACTAAGTCATATATCAAGGCTTTAACAATTATAAATATTTAAGATTTCTTGCACGCTTTCAGACAAAATCAACACTGTGGAGAAACTCCATTTTAAAATTTTACATATGCAGATTTTGAGACATGATAGACATAAACTAATATTTTTTTGTCACTTAATTTTAACAAAGTGTTTAAATGCACTTCTGAAGTAAATGCTTCTCATGAATTGTGCCCAGTGTCACTAGACTCTTACTTCTGAAATAAAGCCTGTCTTTTGAGGAATCAATCTTTTCTTTCTCTTCTTTAATAAATGAGACATTAGGGACTAAATAAGTTGCTATACCTCTTTCAGAATTTGTCCTCCCCTTTCCTCCAAATTCTTATTTTATACAAACAAAAAAGTTGAAAAAGCTGTATAAGGAATACTTATAGACACTCAACCTAGATTCAACAGTGAGCATTTTGTCATTATTTGATTTTCTTCTCTCTCTCCATGCCTATACACTTTTGGCTGAACCATTTGAAAATAAACAGCTGATGTAAAGATTACTTCATTATTTAAAATTTCAACACACATACCCCTGGAAGAAAGATATTCCCCTGTATAGCTTCAATACTATTATCACTGCTAGGAAAATGAACACTAATTTCCTAACAGTATAGCCAGTATGTTTTCAAACGCCACCAACTGTCCCTAAAATGTCTTTATGCTATTCGTATCTTTTTTCCAAGTCTCCAGCAAATTTATCCTGGAGTCATGTGATGTGTTCATTAAACATGCTAGTTCCATGAGAAATGCCTGTCAGACCACAGAGTCTCTGTTGCCATTAAAGAAAGCAACTATCTGCTTCCATAGTTAGCAACTTAATAATCATTAGTAAAAAGTTTTAAGGTATCCTAAGCTCTCCTTTCTTCTGACTGGTCTACGGGGGTGGGGGGTGTGTGGTTGTGATATCCACAGAGGTGTTGTTGGAACTGGAACAGCAACAAACTATACAAAAGAACACCAGCTTCACCTCAAAAATTCTCCCTAGCCTTCATTTCTTTTTCACAAATCCTTCGTTCTGAGTAAATGCTGCCCCACCCTTCTACCTGATTAAGTAGATCTTGGTAGTAGCTAGCAGGTAGTGGTGTGAGAACCCTCAGAAGCCTGTTTGTAGGCTTGTAGCATTGCAAACATTTGCATTTTCCTTAAGGTTGACAGGCAGAAACTGAGAGACTGATAACTATGGTGGTAAAAGGGGTGGTCATGGGGGTGGAGGTGATGGTGGTGGGGATGGGGTCATGGGGGTGGAGGTGATGGTGGTGGGGATGGGGTCACGGGGGTGGTAGAGGTGATGGTGGTGGGAATGGGGTCATGGGGGTGGTGGAGGTGATGGTGGTGGGGATGGGGTCATGGGTGTGGAGGTGATGGTGGTGGGGATGGGGTCATGGGGGTGGTGGTGGAGGTGATGGTGGTGGGGATGGGGTCTTGGGGGTGGAGGTGATGGTGGTGGGGATGGGATCATGGTGGTGGAGGTGATGGTGGTGGTGGAGGTGACGGTGGCAGTAATGGGGTCATGCTGGTGATGATGGTGAACTCATGATGATAATGGTGGTGGCCGCCTCCATTTCAGGCCCTTACCCCTAAACTAGTATATATTCAGAAATATAAACCATAATTAGGTTCATTGGAGGATCTGCTATTCCATTATAGAACTAGGAACATGTGCTATATAACAGCCAAGTGTTCAAGTACTCTCCTTTCACTGGAAACTTTGTAAGTTCTGTGGGGTTCTCTTAGAGTGTAGAGAATTTCAGCTATTTCTATATTCAGAAGTGTTATCAATATATCCACTAATATTTCATTTCAATTGGGAACAAAAAGAGATCAGAATCACCCAACTAGGAGAATGACCACAGCCAACCAAGCATAAAGTTCTTCAGAAAACCACAACCCAGGCTACACTTTACACCTAAGAGCTTAGTTTCATTATTTGAGACAAGTGCCTTCTCTGGTGCTAACACCCACTTAAATTATGGCACGCACCTATAATCATTCTACAAATGGTGTTTTGTTTGACCAAACACTGAATATGTAGTCATCTTTGTAAGGCCTGCTTGCTAAGAATGTTCTAGAGAGTATAAAAGTGTTAAAGTATGTACTGTGGGGGCTTCCCTGGTGGCTCAGTGGTAAAGATTCTGCCTGCCAATGCAGGAGACACGAGTTTGATCCTGGAGCCCATGGTCTTCAACAAGAGAAGTCACCGCAATGAGAAGCCTGTGCATGGCAGCTAGAGAGTAGCCCCCACTCACTGAAACCGGAGAGGAGCCCACACAGCAAAAAGACCCAGCACAGCCAAACACAAAGAAATAACTGAAAAAAAAAAGCTTTAAAAAATATGTACTGTGGTCCTTGTGAAGTATCATGTACATCTGTGTTTCTGGAAGTCGGCATCTCCAGACAGGTGGGACCCCTCAATGTGTGGCTGCTTAACTTGGTGACGATAAATGTCTATCACTTATTCATCAGCCCCAATTCACCTTTATTATGTAGTGAATCAGTAAGTCCAGCATAATTTCACCACGTACATTGTTTAACTATTATAGGCCACCTTCAAACTTAGTTTTATGGTCCAAACAGTTTCATCCATCACCAGCTCCTGACTGCACATTTAAAACCAGATATTATGTGTATCTAGACTAATGATCCATCTTGAGCCCATAGGCAGCAAGATTCTGTTACTAGGACTTCCTATAATAAACCAGTATCTATTGAGCCACAGTTATTGGAAAGAAGACCTTGCATAAATTCCAAATTAACCGAACAAAGAGTCTAGCAGAAAGCAAAATACTAGCCCATCTTGAGAAAGCCCATCCCAGGCAGCTTTGGAGCTAATGGGCCAAAAACATGACCATCTAATCTATGACTTGCTGAAAACAATTTCAGCAAATTCCAACAGCCATACACTGTCGAGCAGAATCAAGCATTTCTGTGGATAATGTCAGCAACTTTAGCTACCAAAGTTTAGCTATTATTCTCTTTTTTTAAAAAACAGGAAGCCTTGACTAAGAAATGAGAAAGGTATCCATGCCTTTCCTAGGACTTCTTTAAATTCTTCTCTGTGGGATCTGAGAGACTGATCTGCAGAAGAAAGGGATATTTCGATTTATGGTACAACTGAATTTTTCTTTCTTTTTTTTTGGCCACACACTGTGGCACATGCTCCTGGTTCCCTGACCAGGGACCGAACCTGTGCCCTCTGCAGTGGAAGTGTGGAGTCTCAACCACTGGACCGCCAGGGAAATCCCTGACTTTTTCTTTACCTCGCAGTATAGGAAGCCTTACAAAGGCAAAATCAGACTTGCAGAAATAGTTTCTGTCATGCAACAAAGAGTGTGATTCAATCATAAAAAAATGAAAGCTTAATAACGAAACAAGGTTTGAGAAAGAACACGTACCTGCTCTTTGGATGGCACCAGTAGTTCCTCAATCATCATGCTGTCCCGGGCGTAGGAGCTTCGGTTCAAGGTGTAAGACCTATCCGAGCTGAAGGAGCGGAGGCTGTTGTAGTTACAGTTAACCATTCAAGAGGGGGAGATGATGACGAGATGGGTAAGAGAACATTAATGCATGCAACTTTCAGAACAGGCAAGATGGCTCAAAATATCAACCAAAATCGATCTTGAAAAGACAGGGTCAAAAATAAACTTCTTTATACTTGAGGAAATTTCTTAAGCTTAGATAACCTCAAGATCAGGTTTTGTGTAAAATGAGGCTGTCTGGTATTCAATCTGTGAGAAGGTGAAATATAGGAAGACTTTGGATGTTTCTCTGTGACAGTTGAACTAACATGACAATTCAGAAGAACTGGTTGACTCTAGGTAATTTGATAGCTGGAGAGGTTTTTTCTTTGTTAAAACCTTCCTTGAAAGTGGCCTCTCCTTCTGGTCCATATTCGTCTATCTCGCACTATTTAATGGAATTATGTTGCTATAAATTCATCTGTTAATAAGGATTTGGGAACTAGATACAGGTTTAACCTACTGAGAGCTCTGGTTTGCAATTGCTTCTCATGGAAAACATGAAGAAACAAGAAGTGTTATCCTGACATGATCTTTTTTGCCATCTTTCTGGCTGTGAAAAATTCAAATTCCATATACGGTTATCTTGCCTTTCCTTACTGTACTCTTTTTAGCTTTGCTTCTTCTGCTCTTCTCCTTCCTAGTCTTTCTCAATATTCTATGCAGCCTCTGAACTCCCCAGAGTGCAGGACCCCTGATGTCCTAAAGTGCCACTCACTACCTTGACCTCTAAACTCATACCAAGAAGGCTTGGGGGATGCGCAAAATGGGTGAAGGTGGTCAAAAGGTGTCAACTTCCAGTTATAAAACGAATAAGACCTCAGGATTTAAAGTAAAGCATGCTGACTATAGTTTATAATACTGTTTTGCATATTTGAAAGTTGCTAAGTGAGATCTTAAAGTGGGTCATCCTAAAAAAAAAAAAGTAACTATGTGTGGTGATGGGTGTTAACTAGACCTATTCTGGTGCTTGTTTTGCAGTATATACATATGCGGAACCTCTATGTTATGTACCTGAAATTAATGTTTATTTGTCAGTTATATTTTGATTGAAAAAAAAGAAACCAATAGAGTGAGGGATCCTAGTAACCCTACATATATCCACCTATCTACATATATCTACATAATATCCAGGCAGACTGGGGTGGCAGCTCATGTAAGCACTGGCAGCACCCTGGTGATCCTTCAGGAACACAGAGCGTGGAGTCTTGTGAGAAGCTGCTTCAAGGCCCCTTGCCTCCCCACCAGCTGACTCCTCACTGACTCCAGTTTTGGAAGCGGTCTGAGGCTTCCTGTTGCATTGTCCTTGGAAGACAGCTGCAGAAACAAGACTGCTGAGCCGGCCGTCCGGAACGGGCTCCTCAGCGATGGGGAAGCTCACAGCTAATGTGGCAGACAGACGGCCCCTTTGGTTTCGGTGTCATCTTTCCTGGTGTGGAGGACAAGGACCACGGCAAGCTGGCCCTGCCTCGGGAGCAATAAACCATCTGAATCCAAACAAGCCTGCTTGTACCTTTACTGGCAGCACTGGTCAGACTTTGGCCTCAGCCCTGCTTTGTCTGTGCTTGTCGGAGAAAAGAGCAAAGGAGACACACCCAAGAAATGATTCTGTGCTTGCACAAAATGGTTCCTTTTCCCCTACTGCCTATATTGAAAAGAAATCATTTTGTGAAAGCACAGAATATTGTGCAAGCACAGAATATTGAAGGCATATATGGATATATTTTGGATGTACTAAAGACTATCCCGAAGTGGGTATTTTTATGTCAAGATACAGAGGCCCCTCCTGAATAATAGGCTTTATTCCAAAGTGTCTATACAAATGGCTCAGTATGTGCTCCTAGGATGAGAGCCTTACTTTCTCTAAAACAGTCATCATTCGACAGAGTCATTATTAAGTGTTTTGAGCAGATACTTACTAAGTGACTATTATGGGCAGGACACAATATTAGAAATTGGATATAAAAGGAAAAAAAGAAAGTGAGCATTATCCTTGCATAGAGCTTACTTAGTAAGCCACGTGCCTCTGACCTCTTACATAGTCAGGCCTCCAGCGCCCAATCATGACCCATCACTCTTTTTTTCCCCTCTTTTTATTGCAAACTTTTGTTGCTGTTATTCCTGTTTCTAGCCCCATGCCTTCTCTCAGATGCAATGTAAGCTTCCTAAAAGCAGGAATTGTCTTTCTACTTTCCAACTCAACACTATCCAACAGAACTTTCTTTTCCAACAGGGTGATGGACATGGACTATTCAATACAGATGTTATTTCTCTAAATTATGGTTCCCATGGCAGATATTAATATTGGTGGTACATGAGATGGTTTTATTGTCCATGTGAACAAATACTTAAAAGTTTTTTTTAATGATTACATATTAATTTTAAGTTTAGTCCTTAAACATATCTAAGATGTATTGATTTTTTTAAAAAAACAAAATCTTCTTTCAACTACTGTAGGAGCGTGAATGAAAGAACAGAGCCTAGAATTGGGAGCTATCAGTGGAAATGTCCAGTGATGTCTTCATTTGACATAATTCCTACTCCTGACCAACTTACATTAGGCAGATGAAGAGCCCATTAAAGGCATCAAGCTTCAGGGTGAATCCTTAACACATTGAAGTGCTTTCAGCTACTTAAAAGAGAGATTATTTGCATGGGGGTCTGGAAAGCATTATATTGTTTTTCACTGAGGTCAACGATACTATTTGTAGCCATCAGTATTATCCTAAGTGTTAAGCAGAGGAAGTGTTAGAAAAACACATGTCTCAGAATTCTGAAGTTATCCTAACGTACCTAGCACAGCTCAAAGAAAACAGCACTCAGCAAACAAACAGTCCTTCCAGTCAAGACTTTGCCTATAGACCCAATGCAGTCTCTCCAGTTACTTCATGCACTACACAACTTTTAAGTTAAGGGAAAAAAATTCCTCACGTATTCAGTCAACTTTGCATAAGTAACATTATTTATTACACATTTAACTACTTGCTTATTTTCTCAAGTCACAAAACTGATTTTCTAAAGCTGAGCGGAGAAATAAAAAAAAAGAAAAAGCACATGGCAGGACAGCACAGCACAGCACAATGCCGAAGAAAACAGAGATGAGAAAATGAGTCGGGGAGGGTGGAGGAGCACTATCAAAGCGTCGTATCCTCTTACCTGATCTTGGGACTATTTTTAAGTATTTTTAGAAAAAACAGGAGGAGTAGAAAGCAAAAAAAAAAAAAAAAACCAGACAGGAAAAAAGAAAAAAAAATGTTATGGTTGGATGAGTTACACATTTAATGTATTCCTTTTTAAATGTTACACTCAGAATATTATACTTGGTAATACTCTAACAGTACTGTAAAAAACACATCAGCTTTAGAGATTTTTAAAATTTGCCTCTGAGCATAACATCAGTTGCCAATGTCAAAAAATGAGTTACATATAATAGCAACAAAGAGGAACGGTGGAATCCAAACTAGAAGTGTGAAAGCCTCAGAACTGTCTTGTGGAAAGTTTATAAGAGACAATATTCTGGTTTCATGTCTCACTGGAGGTCAGCGGCTACCACTCCCTACACACGAATGATTGAGGCATGAAATGTAGCTTTTATGTATTATCTGAGGAAGAGAATCAGCTAGCTATTGGATTACTAAAGCTATTCAGTCTCTAAACAGAAGTTTCCCTTCAGGTCCTTTAAGACTGTGCATATTTTCAGTTGTAACTTGTCGTTATCTGTGATTACCTGAAATATGACCTATTTCTAGAAACTCATTTTCCTCTTGTCATTAATGACACCTGCTGCAATAAGATTTTAAGGTCTTCTATAAATATATGTATAAAGTCAAAATCTGATTAAGTTACATGAGGTTCTTTTAAGAAAAAAAAAAGACTGACTCAAAGAAAAATGAATTCTGAGTCTAACCTGTCCATATCAACAACACGGAGAACAAACTCCCAGGTTTACTTTGTGGCAAGCGCCACTCACCATCAGAGGACGAAAGTTTTTACAACAGATTTTTAAACTATAGGAAAATGTCCCCAGGGTTCTAACTCAGCAGGTTTAATTATTAGCTTAAAAATAACTTGACTGTCAGCAAACATGCTGTTAATCCAACCAGGGAAAAGGAGTCTCGAAATTCTGGACAAGGTCCTGTTCCTTTCAACCAGGTCAGGCTGGAGCCAAGGGTTTCCACATACAAAAGCTTTACACTTCAGTTTTCAGCACTGAATTTGCCACCATTCCTGCCTCTGACTTTCGATTAAGTCACTGTTTCACCTTTAACATGTCCCTTGTAAACAAACAAATGGCAGAGCTTTTGCAGAGATGCTTAAACAGTTGCTAGACAGTTTCAATAAGTGATATGTATTTTTTCCCAAGAAGGCACTCTTTTAAAGTCGCAATCAAAAATCGTTCTTTCAGTCATGGAAAGAGGATAGTGAACAATCAACACAAATATTTCTTACTTATTGGAAAAAGGGATTTTTCTTTCACTATAGAACAAAACTTATTTTTAAAACAGGTGACCCAGATTGGTTCTCCCCATTCTGTCAGGGAACTCTTTTGCTACATTATGCTTGAAGCATGACTGCCAGGTAGGGAAAAACAGAACAAACAATGAACACGTTCACTCACATAAAATTAAAGCCCGAAAACCACAAAAGAAAATAGCAGAGCATGTGTACATTTGACCAAAGTCCCAACCTTATCCCAAGGGCACTTTTGGGGATAATGTGAAAAATGAAAATGGTTTCAGTTTATGACATCATGGTTGTTTTAAATTAACTGTGAGTAAAGAGCAACAGTAAGATACCTGGCAGAACGGGCCCCCAGACTAAAGCCCATGTAGCCCTCTGCAGGCAGAGAATCATCGCCCAGTTCCTTAAGGTCTTGTGGCCCAAGATACTTGTCCGTGTCGCCTGTCATTGCATCTTCACCTGTGGATGTACAAAGCAAGCCCGAATCAGAAGGTTCCTTTCTGAAAATGTGTCTGTTTGGGGAGAAAACTGCTCCTCTGGTCATTAGCTAATCATCCATTTTTCTCATGTTTATTTCCCCCCCTCCCCTGGATAATATTTGTAACTGCCCTTTAGAAGGAAAAAGTATAGATAGAGGTTAGTTCATCATTTCAAGAGTGAATTTAAGCAGCAGAAAGAGCTCCTGGTGCTAGGTACCAATTTTAAAACATTTCTATATCTCCTTGTCCCCACCTCAAGCCCGAGCCAACCAGAAAGGTTCATCTCTTGTGTCAGCTTGAGTTTTCCTGGCCTGACCATGATGAGGGCAGCTTGTCTGAATGGACGCGGATTGCAAAATAAGAGGCACCTCTTCATCCCTGTTCTGGAAATTTTATGTAGGGAGAGAACCAACTTTATTTTAAATGGTTTTCTCACAACCAGGATTTCAGTTTGGGGTTATGTAAATAACTGGCAAGTGATTTAATCTGAATTAGAACTGCTCAACTGGGGAACCTTGAAACACACCCACATTGAACTGTTTCGAAATCTATCAAATGAACAGCTCAGTACAGCTGCCCCGGTGCTTGAACTCTGCTCAGAAAGTGGCTCTACCCGCAACAAAGATCAAACCGGGGCTTCAACAGCTGGAAAAAAAATAAATTGTTCTTCAATCATCTATACAGAGTACGTGCATAGAATACTTTTACTAGCTACACAGGCATAACATGATCTCATGCGGAAAAAAACCACATTCCAGGAGTGACGGGGCAGGTTTTCCAGATGCCTTTTGCCCTCTGGGATGTTTCCCATCCTTTACAAAATGTAGCATGGGCTGTGGAAAAGTTCCTTCCACAAGCAGGCAAACTCTCTCTCCTTTTTATGACTCGACTCTCGTTCTACTGGATACAAGCCTGGCTGGCTGAACAGGATTTCAAAGGCGTGTATGTTTTCTGTTTTCTCAAAGGTAAGCGATTTCACTGCTCTGGCTCTCTTTTCCAATCCTTCATTCAGCATCGTTTATAATTTCCATTCATTTAAACTCAGGAAACCACAAGAGCTCAGCTTTTAAACTACCAATCAAGTCTAAAAATACATTAGCAACTACCGTTTTTGCAAGTGTAAAAACTAAACAGATCAGCTTTCAACAGCTACCCAGAACCAAGAGATTATTTTAAGTTACTTTACAGCTGGGCTATTTGCACATTCACTACGGAGGAAACAAAAACAGCACAGACTAAGTACAACTTAAAGAAAGATCTTACTCTGTGTTAAAGCCATTTCCACCAGGCTGGGCTGGTCAAATGTTTTCCTGATGTTTCCAGGAATTCCTGAGACAGTGATTTAGAATCTACCTCCAGATCAGCCCAAACAAACCAATCCCTGGGTTGGATCCACGGTCTTCACCACCACTTCCAAGTTCCTCTCAGCATCTTCGTCTCCTCGCCGGCAACTGAAGAATTACACATCTTTTCCTACTCATCAGTGTTAACAGACTTTCAGTTTTTCAGATGAAAAAAAAAAAATCCCCCCAAATCTGGCCACATTTCATTGAGATCAAGATCCTTTTGATCACTCCGAAGACATCCTTTTAAAACTCCTTCTGATTGGATTAACAACTCTTCTGGCAAGCCTCTAGCAGAACCGAATGGTGACATAAATGCAAGCCCCAGACTTATTTGTATGTAAATATGAAGACTGCTCCAGTGTAGACTTTCCGTAATTTGATACCAATGCCCGGTGCCTAACCGGGTAGCCGAGACAGCTTGAAATCTAGGGAGAGCCAGCAAGCGAGCCACTGCACTTAGTGGGGAGGCGACTCTTCTGCAACCTGAAGAAAGAAACGGCCAACACAGGTAGAGAGGAAAAACAGGACAAGAAAACGAAGAAGTGGCTCGGCAGGGAGTGGCAGAGAGCTCCAGGCCAACTTTATAACTTTTTGTTCTCAGCTGGGAACACCAGGAGCCTGGGTTATTTATGGTCCACGTCAGGTGGAAGGAGGGAAAAAAAAGAGAGAGAGAGAGGGAGGGCCTGCCCTCGGGTTGAGGTTGGGAAACTGTGGGGCAGAGAGAAGCGGCAAGGGCTCTCCAAGCAGCGCTGGAGAAAACACTCATCACGCTGCTGCGATCCGGCGCGGGAGGAAAGACAAGCGGGGGGAAATGGAGCGGAGGCTTTGTTTTATCTCTCGCAGGAACTCTTTCGTCTCCCCCCATGGGATCCGAGTCACTGACTGGTCCTCCTTCCCTGAGGAGTCCCTGGAGAAGGCGAGAGGCGGAGGGGGCTTGGCGGGTGGCTGGGGAGGTCTTGGCTGCAAGGGGCCGGAGGCAGCTGGGGAGGTGCCCCTGTCACCGCGCTGTTGCACCGCTTCCCTCTCTCTGGGGCTCCTGGCCTCCCCTCCCAGCTGCTCCGCCCTGTTTCTGTTGGCAGCGGAGGGAAAAACTAGAGGGACTTCTGCATCTGCCATCAGGGCACTTGGGAGAGGCAATTTCAACCTCTTTCTCTCAGAAGAGCTGAACAATCAGGCTAGAAAAGGGCAAGAAGGTTTGGACATTATCTTGGAGGAAGTGGGCGTGCATGTATCTCTCGCACTGTTACCTAAATATACAGAAGCATGAATCCGTAGAACTGATGAGGTGGGGAACAGATTTGTTGTTCCTGGACCAATGCATAAATAATGACTCATCTAATATTCAAACAATATGACACCCGGCGTTTGAATTCGATCGGTCCGGCTGTAATCAACATTGTAAATACCCAGAAGGGGAAGGGAAGCCATTTATAATGCCTGGTACATATTGAAAAATATCCCCCACCCCAACAGTAATATAAACATAATAAACAGAATCATTTCCAACGCTAAAGAATGGAAGAGGAAGTCATGCTTAAAATGGAGAAAATGTCTGAACTTTAACCTGTTTGCCACAGATGCACTTAAAATCCAACCTACTAGGACTTCCCTGACAGTCTAGTGGTTAAGACTCTTTGCTTCCAAGGCAGAGGGCACAGGTTGGATCCCTGGTGAGGAAACTAAGATCGCACATGCCATGTGGTATGGCAAAAAAACAAAACCAACAAACAGTCCCCACCCCCAAACTACGCAGCAAAGTCTGAATCAATGGTGGTTACTCATTCAAGCTTCCTAACAAGGACTGCAAGAAAAGTTTCCTTTTTCATGACTTCTTGACCAACTTCTCTCTGGCCACCCCTCCACACTCATCTTGCCCTTCTGTTATACAAAATTTTTTCAGTCCCTAGAATTTCTGAACATCTTTAGACTGAGCCACTACATAGGCTGTCTTCCTTTGATGGAACCTTGACCCCTCCTTCTTCACCTGAGTAGTTTCTCCAATCTTTGATTCTTTCTAGAACTCTTCTCATCCTCCGCGCACTCTCGTGAGTGTCCCTAATGTGGGTTTCCCATATCAGAGTGTACTGGCAGGAAAAATATCTGCTTGGTCTCTCCCATGGGAGAGGGAAGACACACATTGTCCTGGGCCTGCCATATTGGAAGGGCTCCATCAATATTTTTGGAATTCACGATTGCTTTTATTAAACAGGTTGATGATTTTGCTTTTTCTCCCCCATCTACATGCCACAGCAGCTTCATGCTCTTTTGGCATGCCAAGCTTGGTGACTGGGATACAGTAAAATTTCAATAACAATAAGCTTCTATTCTTTTTTATAGCTCTTTCTTAGGCCTCAGAAATGGTCAGTATGAAACCTAAAGAAGCCCAGTGTTGGGGTGGGGATGGGAGCTGTTGGTACATTTGGCCAATGACTTATGGCCAATGACATTTGGCCAATTGGTCTTATGAATATTAAGCAACAGTAACTAGGTAGTTATGCATTCACCATTTTCAAATGGTGAAAATACTTCTTAAAAGGCACAGAATTTAGAAATAAAGGTGTTACTTTAATGCAGTGTAGTGTAGTAGGAATACTGTTGACTCTTGAGTCATACTTTCAACCTCTACTGAACCTTGGATACCAAGGCTGCCTCTGTCCTAAGACCTCTTGAGGGGATTCAGTGAAATAACGCACAAAGAAATGTGTAGTCAGCACTAACTGTTACTGTTGTTCAGTAACATCTGCTTTTTTTAGTGCCCAAACATATGAACGCATGAACTCATATAATTAATATTTAAAATGCTAAGACTGATACTAGCCAGGGCAAAATCCCAGCATAGTGCTAAGTATCTCAGCTTTTCACTGCCTGTCACAGAGCCTGGTTCATTATAGGTACTCAACAAATACTTGTTGGCTGAATGAATGGATGAATAACATTAATACAACTCTCATTTTAATAAACAAAATATTCCATAATTATTGTATAGTACAACACATGGCTATACCAAAGGCTAGAAAGCGGGAATGAGATGAACTGTACTGAGTGTCTGGTTAATTGCCTCTAATCCATTCTATAATCCAAAAATATTTTTATCAGTAGCAGCTTCTGACCAACAGGTACAAATGCATATAAGCCAACAAAAGCAATTCTATGAACAACACTCAGACAATATCAGATAAATTTAGTTAAAATAAACATTACCAAACCCCATACATTTTCGCTTACTAAGTACTTGTGTGGGGCTTCCCTCGTAGCTCCGTCAGTAAAGAATCTGCTTGCAATGCAGGAGACTCCTGGGTTGGGAAGATCCCCTGAAGAAGGAAATGACAATCCACTCCAGTATTCTTGTCTGGAGAATCCCATGAACAGAGGAGTCTGGCAGGCTACAGCCCATGGGGTCGCAAGAGTCGGACACGACTCAGTGACTAAACCACCAAGTACTTGTGTGGGCTTATGCTCCCTAGAAGCCTCTGGTGCAATGGCACCACTGCTGTGTTGAAGGGAAGTCTGACTGTTTACTGGCAAAGAGTGTGTGGTAGTGAGCGTCTAAAGATGCCCTCTCTACCCCATCCAGAGAACCAAGTTTCTGGTATCCATGCCTTGTATACGGCACCTGTTTACATTTGAGCTGGTTTGATTTCTGAACAGTGAAACGCAGGGGAAGTGATTTTACACGAGTTCAGAGTCGCCCTTGCAGTTTCTGCCTGAGTCTCTTTGGAGCGCTTGTTCCAAAGGGGAGAAGTCAATCCCAAGGCAAGAAATTTGAGTACCAAGAGGCCACTTCTGGTAAAGGCGTACAGAAACTCAAGGTAGCTCTATGGAGAGAGAGGCCCATCAGTTCTCAGCTGGCCTGGCCATCCCAGTCGAGGTGATAGACCCTTGAATGATGGTGCCACACGGAACATCCCACCGAGGTGCCCTCGCCTTAGCTGCTATCTCACTGCAAACCCCTGAAAGACTTTAAGAACCCAACTGAGCCTCATTAACTCACACAAGCACAAGAGACGGTGATAATAAATTAAACCACTGAGTTTAGAGGTAATAAGCAGTGGGAACACAGGCGAAGGAGAAAAGACAAGGCGCCAGAGTAAGGCAAAGCGGTCACACGCCGGTTGCCTACTGCACCCCTAGGCCGCGTGAGCTCCGCAGTGGGGCATATGATTAGGGCAAAGTTGGAGAAGAGCATGTGGGTAAGCGCCACCGAGGAAGCCTTGCCTGTCTGGAAGGGCCTTGTCGTGTGTGCGCTCAGTTGTGTCCAACTCTTTGAGAGCCCGTAAACTGTAGCCCGCCGTGTTCCTCTATCCGTGGGATTTCCCAGGCAGGAATACTGGCATGGGCTGCCATTTCCTCCTCCAAGGGATCTTCCCAACCCATGTCTCTGGCATCTCCTGCATCGGCAGGGGGATTCTTTACCGCTAAGCCACCCGGGAATCCCAGAAGGGACTTTATGCCTTTCAAAATTATGAGCCCTGATGTTCTTATGCTAATCCATTTTTGACAATAAAATATCAGAGGCAGGAAAATGTTCAAAGAAGAACACAAAACACCCCCAATCTGCCCCAGAGGCATTTCACTTCCATTCCCCAGGTACCCCCTCCTCCCAGTCCTTCTTTCATGACAAGGCGAAGAGAAGAGGCTTCCCATACTGCAGTTAGCCTTTCAAAGATCCATACACCTGATCTGCCAGGAAATAATGCAAAATGTAATCAGGGACAAAGGAAAAAAAAGAATATATTAAATGGTCATCAGGACTGTGGTCGGTCACATTCCCTTTCAGAATTCAGCTCAATGGTCCAGGATCAGTACATGGGGGAGTACACTTAACCCAACTTCCTTGCAATCTTTCATTATACCCACTAATAATTTTTTATGCTAAATAAATGAAACAGTTCTTGGCTTAATATGTAAATGTTTTCATGCCCTAGGAGTTCTTTTCTTCTCTCTTTGCCCCATTTTGTTCCTTCTAATCTTTTCCATCTTAGGACTATCATTGAGGAATATTTTTGTTACTTTTCCAGAGGTTAAAGTTGTTTTCCTGTCTGGTTGGAGACTAGAATCACAAAAAATGTTCCTTAAGGTAACTATATCAAATTGTATTGTCAGAAACTTTGCTTAGAAGCGTTTAATCCCTCTGATGTGAAAGGCAGACTCTTCCCAAGGAATGTACTTCATAACATTAAAAAGCTGAAAATAACGGTACAAAATACCTCCAAATGAAATAATAGTAGAAAAATCTCCAAATTACATGGGATTTTTTTTTAAAAAGCTGGATTAAAAAGAATAAAGAGGAAGACAGTCTCTATGCTCTAGTGATTTTTAAAAAGAGGTTGATTACTTCATAGAAGTCAGTCTTACCATCAACCTGTTAATGATCAGAAATGAGAGGGCAAATTTATTGTACTTGTTCTGAAAAAAGTGATTTTTTGATCATCGTAGAGCAAAGAGAAGAAATACTAGAAAATAAATCCTCTAGCCATTTCTAGTTTACATTACAGAACAGTAGAATGAGATCACATCATTATAATTAACACCTATATTTATTGAGCGTTTACTATGTTCCAGGCACTGTTTGGTACTTTACAAGTATAATTCTCACAACAATTATAGAATTGAATTCTCTCTTATAGAATAGAATTGTTATCTCCATTTCAAGATAAAGAAAACTCAGTTCACAGTGGTAGAATAAATAGCTTGAGATTACTTAGAACATGGGGAATATTGGATTTAAAAACAGTTGGTTTGACTCCAGAGTCCTGTTTTTAACTACTGCCAAATTCTGTGCTCCTGAAAAAATACAACAAGAAATCGGTGAATGAAACGTCAGCTCTGTGAAGGCAGGGGTTTTTCTCTGTTTCGTTCCATATCCAGTGCCCAGAACAATGCCTGGCACATAGTAGATACTCAATAAATGTGTGTGACGAAAGCCCAGTGATTGCCCTTGGAGAAAGAAACTCTACTACTGGAGAAAGAAGTGGGGAGACTTACTTTTCACGGTAAATTCTTGTACCTTGGGAATTTTATACCATGTACATCTATCACCTATTCAAAAAATGAATAAAATTAACAAAACAAAAAATACAGGGACTGCAGATAAGCCATATAGGTTGTGTATTCCATACACTGGAAAAGGTATTTTGACATATGTCAGTCTGCCAGGTAGACATTGAGACGTGTCTGTGTGCCAGCAAGCACCCAGCAGACACACAAAGGAAACAAGATAATATTGACCTGGCTTGCCTCTTTCAAGAAACGGAAGAGAAGAAATGAAACAACAAGGCAGGAAGAAGGGGATACACATTGTTAGCACGGTACTTCCGGTTGCTTCCCAGTGTGCTAAAGCAGTGGTTCTAACCTGGGGGATGCTTTCGAATCACCTGAAAACTTGCATTTCTGACAAGTTCCCAAGTGAATCTGATGCTGCTGGTCTGGGGAACACACCTTGAGAACCACTGGTCTAAAGGATAACGGCAGTACTGACCATAGAGCATTCAATGTCTGTTTTCCTAGTGGCTATTACTAGCAAGTGAATTCAAGGAATGAGTGCAGTGTTTCTCAAATTTCAAGGGATATATTTTTACCAAGTGTGGTGTTTCCTCAAATTTCATGGGCCCTAGTGAAAATGCAGATGCTGATTCCATAGGTCTAGCAAAGGCCCTGAGATTCTGCACGAACAACAAGCCCCCAGGTGACCCGCACCCCAGTCTGAATGGTGAGACAGTAGAACGCTGGGCAAGGGCCTATGTTAGGAGTAAAGCCAACTACTGCCTTTGAGGTATTTAGTCTCTAGTAATGGAGATAAGGCCAAGATGCAAACAAGGATGCAAATCCTGTACTCCTCTTGCTGGTTCCCAAAGATTTACTGCTTTGCACGTCCTACACACTGTGCTTGAATGTCCTGCTTAATCCTCAACCCTACGAAGCAGGTAGTATTATTTCCAGTTTATAGATGAAAAAAGTTACTATTCAGAGATTACTATTCAAAACTCACACATTTAATTAGTGGTGGAATCTGGATTAGAACCCACAAGGTTGGGTTGCAAAGCCCAGGTTCTTCTCCACTGTACCACCAGGACAGAAGGTGTGTGAAAGGCATTACAAAGTATTACAGGAGCACAAAGGAAGAGGGGGGCACACTGGACTGCAGATCTGGTAGATGCTGAATGGAGGATGTGTGAGAAAAGGTAGGAAGGGAAGGGTAGAAGCAGGAAGTTGACTATCCCAGGCCACAGGATACACCTAGCGGGACACAATGCTAGAGACCAACAGCAACTGGCTTCACTAAAGTCACAGGCAACTGAGTTGTAGGAAATGGGTTGCTTGGGTTAGATTTTCAGGGTCCTTGAAATTGATTATAGGTTAACAATTGTCATCCAAGTGACAAGCAACATACAGTCATCAGTGGGTGACAATGCAATGTCAACCCACATTGTTTTGTTGTTGCTGTTTTAAACTGAAGACCTAAATGCTCCAAGCTCTCCCTCTTCCTCTAGTATTCTCCCGGCCTAATTCTAATCCTATAGCAGGAAGAATACAGACAGTCGTATTCATGCGATTAAAAAAAAAAAAAAAAGAGGGACTGCCATTGATTGAGCACCTACTTTATGCTGATCACTGCTTTAAATGTTTTATGGGTATGTTACTTCTTTTCATCTTTCCAGAAATTCCACAGTATTATTAACCCCTTCAGAGACAAATAAACACAGGTAAAACACAGCCTATTTTATGCTTTTGAAAGTTCAAATAAGGGACACAAATACCAAAGTAATTTTAAAGAGAATCTTTTTCATCCATTCAAAACCTCATAATAGGATGTCTACCTTCCCCTCATGTTTAGACAGTACATTTTCATCATGAAGGATCCATGTTTGATCATGTTTTTTCCCTCAACCTCCCAATATTTGCATTCTCAAAAAGCAGAGAAACTGGAGTACAAAGGAAGAGAAATATGGTAGTATGAGGATGCTGATCCAGGAAACTTCCATAAGCCTCTATCCTTCTCCATCAGAGGGAAGACAGACTGAAAACCACAGTCACAGAAAACTAACCAATCTAATCACATGGACCACAGCCTTGTCTAACTCAATGAAACTATGAGCCATGCCATGTAGGGACACCCAAGATGGACGGGTCATGGTGGAGAGTTCTGACAAAAAGTGGTCCACTGAGGAAGGGAATGGCAAATCACTTCAGTATCCTTGCCTTGAGAATCCCATGAACAGTATGAAAAGGCAAAAAGATAGGACACTGAAAGATGAACTCCCGTGGTTGGTAGGTGCCCAATATGCTACTGGAGATCAGTGGAAAAATATCTCCAGAAAGAGTGAAGAGATGGAGCCAAAGCAAAAGCAACACCCAGTTGTGGATGTGACAGATGATGGAAGAAAGGTCTGATGCTGTAAAGAGCAATATTGCACGGGAACCTGGAATGTTAGGTCCATGAATCAAGGCAAATTGCAAGACATTTCAGGAATCAGTGAATTAAAATGGACTGGAATGGGTGAATTTAACTCAGATGACCATCATATCTACTACTGTGGGCAAGAATCCCTTGGAAGAAATGGAGTAGCCATCACAGTCAACAAAAGACTCTGAAATGCAGTACCTGGATGCAATCTCAAAAATGAGAGAATGATCTCTGTTTGTTTCTAAGGCAAACCATTCAATATTATGGTAATCCAAGTCTATGCCCTGACCAGTAATGCTAAAGAAGCTGAAGTTGAATGGTTCTATGAAGACCTACAAGATCTTCTAGAACTAACACCCAAAAAAGATATCCTTTTTATTATAGGGGAAGGACAACTAGGAAGTCAAGAAACACCTGGAGTAATAGGCAACTTTGGCCTTGGAGTACAGAATGAAGCAGGACAAAGGCTAATAGAGTTCTGCCAAAAGAACGCACTGGTCATAGCAAACACCCTTTTCTAGCAACACAAGAGAATGCGCTACACATGGACATCACAAGACGGTAAACAGTGAAATCAGGTTGATTATATTCTTTGCAGCCAAAGATGTAGAAGCTCTAAAAAGTCCGCAAAAATAAGACTGGGAACTGACTGTGGCTCAGATCAGAACTCCTTATTACCAAGTTCAGACTTAAATTGAAGAAAGTAGGGAAACCACTAGACCATTCAAGTATGACCTAAATCAAATCCCTAACAATTATACAGTGGAAGTGAGAAACAGATTTAAGGGACTAGGTCTGATAGACAGAGTGCTGTATGAACTATGGATGGAGGTTTGTCACACTGTAGAAGAGACAGGAATCAAGTTCATCCCCAAGAAAAAGAAATGCAAAAAGGCAAAATGGCTGTCTGAGGAGGCCTTACAAATAGCTATGAAAAGAAGAGAAGCAAAAAACAAAGGAGAAAAGGAACGATATTCCCATCTGAATGCAGAGTTCCAAAGAATAGCAAGAAGAGTTAAGAAAGCCTTTCTCAGTGATCAATGCAAAGAAATAGAGGAATGGGATGGGAAAGACTAGAGATCTCTTCAAGAAAATTAGATACCAAGGGAACATTTCATGCAAAGATGGGCTCAATAAAGGACAGAAACAATACGGACCTAACAGAAGCAGAAGATATAAAGAAGAGGTGGCAAGAATACACAGAAGAACTGTACAAAAAAGATACTGTAGACAGCATATTAAAAAGCAGAGACATTACTTTGTCAACAAAGGTCCATCTCGTCAAGGCTATGGTTTCTCCAGTAGTCATGGATGGATGTGAAAGTTGGACTATAAAGAAAGCTGAGCCCCGAAGAATTGATGCTTTTGAACTGTGGTGTTGGAGAAGACTCTTGAGAGTCCTCACACAGCAAAGAGATCCAATCAATCCATCCTAAAGGAAATCAGTCCTGAATATTCATTAGAAATACTGATGAAGCTGAAACTCCAATGCTTTGGACATCTGATGCGAAGAGCTGACTCATCTGAAAAGACCCTGATGCTGGGAAAGATTGAAGGTGGGAGGAAAAGGGGACGACAGAGGATGAGATGGTTGGATGGCATCACTGACTCGATGGACACAAGTTTGAGTGAATCCCAGGATTTGGTGATGGACAGGGAAGCCTGGCGTGCTTCAGTCCACGGGGTCACAAAGAGTCGGACACGACTGAGCGGCTGAACTGAACTGATCCACTCAAATGAAGTGAAAATCATTCAGTTGTGTCTGACTCTTTGCAACCCCACGGACTAGTCAGTCCATGGAATTCTCCAGGCCTCAACACTGGAGTACACTGTTGTTCCCTTAAAACTCTAATTTTGAGACTCACTCAATAAATAAGTGGAAAGTTCCTGAGATTCCAGATCAGTGTGCGGCTCATCTCTTACTTTGCAGTTTGGAGGAAGAGCTCGTATTAAGCAAGGACTCCTGTGCATTTCCTTCTCAGAAGGTGTGAGAGCAGCGGGGTGAGCTGAGACACTGTTAGATGAGCAAAGGAGACATAGGTGGTCTTAAGACGCGTGTGGCACTTTAAAGGGTTAGTGTACCTCTCACGGGAGGGCCACCTGCTATCTTTTTCTTCCTTTCCCTAACTCCAGGTGCTGGTAAGATCGTGACTTCATAGGTGACCAGAGGAACTGGGCTTAATGGCAAAGTTGGCACATCTCTTAAGCAGTGATAAGAACAGGTTGCCGTTACGGCACAAAACAAATGACTTTTCTATTCAGGCTGGTTTTTTTGAGTACAAAGTCAGTGTGACTCTCTGCTCTTACACATTATTCTGTTCCTTGTGGCTAGATGTACCTCTTTCTGAAAACTGTTACTGCAGTTTACTATTCCTTAATCCAAGCGAGATACAGTTTCCAAAGTAAGGACACATGACTCAGTGTTGGAAGCTTTCCAGATGGAGCAATGAAAAACATCCCCTGGGATCTTGGTTGGGTTAATAAACAAACCCATCCCAGAAAGGAAAAAGAAGACTGTGTCTTTCCTGTAAAGAGTTAGAAAGAGACGATGCTGGGGCAGACACTATAATTTTTTCCTATTTTTATCAGTACTCCTTAACCCTCGTCCAGAAATTACTGTCAGTCACCTGAGGAAGATGATGTTACAATGACTTGGGTCAAACGGACACTAAAGACTAGAGACAGAATGCAAGTAGAGAGGAGCACAAGGTTACTTAGGCTGATCTTATTAGCTAAAACCTAGGCCACTTTTAAATAAGACCAGACAGTGACTAGCCACAAAGTAATCCTGTGACATCAGACACTAAAATCCTTCTTACTTACAGAGAAATTACATTGCTAAATTCAAGGTGGCTGTGTCACGCCAGTAAGTCCCTTCCGTTCACTCTTCCTTAGCAATTCGTTTAGACTCAGCCCCACGTCCAGACCTTGGCTCTTCACTATGTATGTATATAAGGACTGTGTGTGCAAAGCACCAGAAGATGCTCACTGCCCTCAGGCATAAGGCAGCAAGAGCATCACGTCTGCTTTGTGGGTCTGAATCTGGTCTCTCCTTCTCTTACACCTAAAATGCTTTTCACTATGCAGAGCCGCGAACACCTGTTGTTGGTCTGTGTTCTATCTCCTACCTCTCCCTAAAAGGTGTATACACACAAGATAAAGCCAGCCTGTGGTCAGTTCTCATCTCAGTGTGCTTCTGGCCCAGGCGCTTGGACCGCCTCTTGCCATGTGTAACATCTTTCCGTTCTCCAGCCCCCTGCCATCTCCCTGCCTTTCCCTGGCCAAGCATTCTCCGTGCTGATTTTCCCCAGGGTCACGCTCCACTTCTGGTTCTCTCTGTAGTAAGAGTCCCATTTGGGGGATGGGGGCAGAGGTGGTCACATGAGGACCCACTTCTCCATGAAGCAGCTCAGACTTTCTGGGTAGATGAGCAGAGACTAAAAGAAGTGAGACTGGGAAGGAATCATATTCAAAATCACAACTTGTTTTGAGTGAAAGAAAAAAAAAAAACACCTATTGTACTTAATCAGTAAACCTGCTAACTCCCTGTCAGCTCTTAACAGACCCCTGTCTCCATTCATGCCACAGACCACTCCAGCTGCTCACCTGTCATAGCTTCTAGGGAAAAAATATAACTATGTGAGAACTACTAGGTCTGGGCCTGTATCCATGACGTTATGAACGTGGCAGCTGCTGTGGGCATCGGGGATTCCCAAATGGCCTGTGCCCATCTAAATGGACCGCCCCAGGGAAGCTTCTCCCATGGACGGCATCCACTAGAGCTCACTCTTCTGGTTTTCTCCCTCTGTTGTTCACCGCTACCCCTGGCATTCCTCTTCCTCTCAAATATCATCGTGCCCAGAGTCTGCCATTCCCTCCTGTGCCCTGCCATGGGATCCTCAGCCAGGTTGGTGCCCAGCTCCCCTGCCTCACGTTGACGTCTTCTGTGAGCTCTTACGGTCTCTGATGCTTTGACTCTGAACTTTCTCTGATGCTTTGACTTTGAACTTCGAACACTTCTTTTCAGCCCCCTCCCTTCTCCTCAATCCCCAAACTTCTGCTTGTTCACATTCTGCCTGTTCCATAAAATGCATCCTCCTTGAGGCCTCCAGTTATCTCCCCTTCTTTTGAATTTTCTTGTTACTTTCATATGTTCTCTTACAGCATTTCACTGAAAGTAAAAAAAAAAAAAAATTACAGTTTCATTGGCTACGTGAACCTGAACACGTATCTTGAACCCCTTTATGCTCAGATTCCTTAATGCAAGGAACAGGAGGGCTAATAAAACTTTAGATTAGGGCTTTGAATTAGGACTGAATGTAAACTAGGAGTAAGAATAGTTCCAAACTGCTCACAACTACTTTGAGAAGATTAAGTAAGATAAAGTGCCTTGTAACTAACATTCACAGAGATGTCTGGGTAAACCTTTATCAGTTCAGTTCAGTAGCATCCAACTCTTTATGACCCCATGGACTGCAGCACCCCAGGCCTCCCTGTCCATCATCAACTCCTGGAGCTTACTCAAACTCATGTCCATTGAGTCGGTGATGCCATCCAACCATCTCATCCTCTGTCGTCCCCTTCTCCCACCTTCAATCTTTCCCAGTATCAGGGTCTTTACAAATGTCAGTTCTTCATACCATGTAGCCAAAGTACTGGAGTTTCAGCTTCAGCATTAATCTTTCCAATGAATATTGAGGACTGATTTCCTTCAGGATGGACTGGTTGGATCTTCTTGCAGTCCGAGAGACTATCAAGAGTCTTCTCCAAGACCACAGTTCAAAAGCATCAATTCTTCGGGGCTCAGCTTTCTTTACAGTCCAACTCTCACATCCATACATGACTACTGGAAAAACCATAGCCTTGATTAAATGGACCTTTGCTGGCAAAGTAATGTCTTTGCTTTTTAATATGCTTTCTAGGTTGGTCATAACTTTTCTTCCAAGGAGCATGCATCTTTTAATCTTATGGCTGCAGTCACCATCTGTGGTGATTTTGGAGCCCCCCAAAACAGAGTCTGCCACTGTTTCCACTATTTCCCCATCTATTTGCCATGAAGTGATGGGACTGGATGCCATGATCTTAGTTTTCTGAATGTTGAGCTTAAAGCCAACTTTTTTACTCTCCTCTTTCTGTTTCATCAAGAGGCTCTTCAGTTCTTCTTCTCTTTCTGCCATAAGGGTGGTGTCATCTGCATATCTGAGGTTATTGATATTTCTCCAAGCAATCTTGATTCCAGTTTCTGCTTCAACCAGCCCAGCATTTCTCATGATGTACTCTGCATATAAGTTAAATAAGCAGGGAGACCATATACAACCTTGACATACTCCTTTCCCAATTTGAAAGCTGTCTGTTGTTCCATGTCCAGTTCTAACTGTTGCTTCTTGACCTGCATACAAATTTCTCAAGAGGCAGGTCAGGTGCTCTGCTATTCCCCTCTCTTTCAGAATTTTCCACAGTTTGTTGTGGTTCACACAGTCAAATGCTTTGGCATAGTCAATAAAGCAGAAGTAGATGTTTTTCTGGAACTCTTTTGCTTTTTTGATGATCCAATAGAAGTTGGTAATTGATCTCTGGTTCCTCTGCCTTTTCTAAATGCAGCTTGAACATCTGGAAGTTCACAGTTCACGTACTGTTGAAGCTTGGCTTGGAGAATTTTGAGCATTACTTTGCTAGCATGTGAGATGAGTGCAATTGTGCAGTAGTTTGAGCATTCTTTGGCATTGCCTTTCTTAGGGACTGGGATTAAAACTGACCTTTTCCAGTCCTGTGGCCACTGCTGAGTTTTTCAAATTTGCTGGCATATTGAGTGCAGCACATTCACACCATCATCTTTTAGGATTTGAAATAGCTTAACTGGAATTCCATCACCTCCACTAGCTTTGTTCATAATGATGCTTCCTAACACCCACTTGACTTCTCATTCCAGGATGTCTGGTTCTAGGTGAGTGATCACACTATCATGGTAATCTGGGTCATGAAGATCTTTTTGTATAGTTTCTCTGTGTATTCTTGCCACCTTTTCTTAATATCTTTTGCTTCTGTTAGGTCCCTACCATTTCTGTCCTTTATTGAGCCCATCTTTGCATGAAAAGTTCCCTTGTTAGCCCAGATTTTCTTGAAGAAATCTCTAGTCTTTCCCTTTCTATTGTTTTCCTCTATTTCTTTGCAGTGATCCCTGAGGGCGGCTTTCTTATCTCTCTGTGCTAACCTTTATCCATTATCTCATTTACAACTTACAATAATCCAATTGTTTTAGGACTCTTATCTAAATTACCTGGATGTTAGAGGTTAGAGGCTTAGATTCCACTGTAAGCCCCTGCACTGATTTGTGTGACCTTGACCAAGGTCCTTAACCTTGCTGCAACTTATTTTCACATCTATAAAATGAGGAATACCAGTGGCTCTAAATTAGAGGGTCACTATGAGGCTTAAACAACATAATACATGAAATGTATGGTGCTTAATGCCTAGAACATAGAAAGGGCTCAATAAATGGTAAGTACCTTGTGTGTGTCCTTGAGAGTATTCATTTACATGGAATCCCAGGTCGGATGGAGTGGGGGTGGGGAAGGACAGAGACACAGGTAAATGTGTGGCAGCATTCCCCCTGAGTGAGGACTCCTATGTATGTGTCCTAAGTGCTCTGATGGTGATAAAGACAGCTCTGCTTCCACGGGGCGCTAACAGCCTACTTGGAAGGAACATAAAATTAATCCCAAATTGGCAAATGACAGTCTGGGCAAAATCCAGTCTCCTGCTTGTTTTTGTAAATCAAATTTTATTGCCCACAGCCCTGCTCATTTGTTCTGTTAGCTATTGGGGCTACAATTGCAGAGTCTAACAGTTGGGACACAGATCATGTGGCCTGAAAAAGTGAAAATATTAACTGTTGGCCCTTGCCAGAAAAAGTTTGCTGCCTTCTGAAACTGATGACTAACATATTGAGATGAGTATTAGGAAGAAATCAAAAAGTGTGATTGAGAGGGACCATATTACACAGGATTTACTGACCACGGAAAGGCTGTGAGTTTTACTCTAAGTACACTGTAAAGCTTTGGGAAGTTTTTATCTTACTTTTGTATTTGTACTAGTTTGGGGGTGTATGCGTATTATTTAGAAGAGGTGGCTACTTTTATTTTGAAATATAGCAACCATGCAAATGAGTACATAACATGCAAACATACATTTTAACAGATTGTTATAAAATAAATACTATAGAGGTTAAGAAATAGAACACCAGCACCCCAGAAGCTGCCACCCACATTCTTATCCCATCACAGCCTCCTCTTGCCTCCTTCTGGTATTATAATAGCTTTCTTTAATTATTTTCCTGGTTTTTTAATAGCCTCACTATCTAATTTTATAATCCTAGTTTAGTGCTACCTGGTTGTGAGGAATTCCATTGTCTTTGCATAAGCTACAACTTAGCAACCAAAATCCTAGGGTTATACCCTACAGAAATGTACATATATATATGTGTATCAGGAAACATATAAAAGGTTTATAGCAGCTTTTTTTGCAACAGCCCCACACTGGAAACAACCCATGCTTCCATCCACAGGAGAATGGATAACCAAATTATGACCCAGGCATATGGAATAATATATAGAAATGAAAACAAATGAACTACAATTATATACAACAATATGAATGAATCTTTAAAACCTAGCTATAAGCTTCAGAGAGTCCCTTGAGAGTCCCTTGGACTGTACGGAGATCAAACCAGTCCATCCTAAAGGAAATCAACCCTGAATACTCATTGGAAGGACTGACGTTGAAGCTCCAATACTCTGGCCACCTGATGTGAGAAGCTGACTCACTGGAAAATACCCTGATGCTGGGAAAGGTTCAGGGCAGGAGAAGGGGACGACAGAGGATGAGATGGTTGCATGGCAGCACTGACTCGATGGACATGAGTGTGAGCAAAGTCCAGGAGACAGTGAAGGGCAGAGAAGCCGTGGGGTCACAAAGAGATGCACACGACTTAGCGACTGAGCAACAAATGAGCCTTGGAGGGTTTGAAGCTGGGGAATGGAATAACACGATTCAGTTTACATTTTAAAAGACTGCTGAGGATGCTGTGCAGAAAACTGAGTCTGTGGGGAAAGAGCAGGAGCAGAGATGTGCAAGGAGGCTTCCGCAATATTCCAGGGGCGGCATGGCAGCGGGTGGATTAGAGTGGTGGTGGCGGGAAGTGGAGGGATGTGGGATGTATTCTGGAAGCAGAATGGACAGATTCACTGAGGGACTGGATGTAAGTGTAAGAAAGGGAGACTGCACAGAACCACAGGCTTTGGCTTGGGTGATGGAGCTGTTTACTGACCTGGAGAAGAAACATTGTTTGCAGGTATGTTTAGGGCAGGCTGAGACGTCTGTGAGATTCTGGACAGACACGTCAAGTACACGGCTGGGTGAGTGGGTAGTGTGGATGAAGATTACTAAACAATTCCAATTCCAAAGACAGGCTACCAAAGACAGAATGGACTCGGAGAATCAAGACTGCTGTCTCAGCCCACAAGTCTTTTCCTTTAGCTGGAAATTCTTTTAAATTCATGAATTATTCTTTGAGCTGTAGGTACCTCTTAGGAGAGTCATTATAAAGATGTTTACTGATTCACTATGTAGACTAGCGCTGTCTCAGTGAGAAGCGGTATGTAACGGCGGGAACGGGGAGCACAGGAGGCAAATTTTCTTCATCTTGCCTGTTCTCAGAAAGCTATATACAGCTATGCTTTCCTTGAGTCTCCTCTGTTTGGTTGCAGATGTACAAACATGTACTGAAGAGCTGTTTTGTCCAGGCCCTGTGCTAGGTTCTAGGGAGACAACAGATTAGGTCTCTGCGTCTGGTATTTCATTTTTACTTTATTGCTGAGCGTGCATGTTAATTCATTTTAGGCTTGTCTGACTCTTTGCAACTCTGCTGACCATAGCCTGCCAGGCTCCTCTGCCCATGGGATTCTCTAGGCAAGCATACTGGAGTGGGCTGCCATGCCAGGGTAGCATGCAATTATGTACTATCTGTTTGAAAGGTCAGTTGTAAGCAGAGAAATACCAGGCAACTAGTTAGATGTTATGATTTTACAGGTCTTTATAAAATGGTAAGATCTCAAGTGAAGGGCAGTCTCTGCATAGCAACCAGGACTCCCTTGGACTACCTGGAGGCAAACTAATCTTCAAGGCTTTTTTCCAGATCTGTAAAGCTAAAAACATGATAGTCTGATGTATTTATTAGGATGACTAGACGATCAGGAGAGTCCAAAGCACTTGGTGAGTGCTGTAGGGCATCTCCCCCAATATCTGGCTTTGTGTTTCCCAAAATAATTTTTCCAACTTTTTTGAGTTTCAGATTGTGCCAAATGAAATTCTACTTTTTCTCCCCTGATTAAGAATACCTGGGTATGTTTGCTAAAACTACTTGCTTTGAGTTCTTAAAATCCATTCTATATTATGCTTATAGCTATTTTACGTGAATGTGAATCTTGGTCTTTTGCCAAGATGATCAGAGGACCATCTCTTGTAGTTTCATTGGGTCTTTAAAACAGAATGATTATTACTTTGTGACAATGTTCAATTTGCTCCCTATCCTAAGCGCACATTTCTCTGAAGCTCAAAAAAAAATTCAGTTTTGGGTTCTAATGTAAGAACAGAGCTCATGCTACTGTGGTTGTGAAAGAGATGACCCATGGCACAGGCTGTCAGACGTGTCTTCCTGTCCCGCTCTATCACTAACCTGGTTGGGCAAGTCATACAACATTTATTTGGGCTTTACTTCTCATCAGTATAAGAAGAGCTTGGGCTATAGGATACTGATCTGCCATTTTAGCTCTTTGAAATTTGTGGTTTGCTTCCATTAGGCACTGATTTTGATGCAAAAGTGAGCCGATTACAACTCTCTCATAATATCAGATGAAACATCAGTGCTTTATTATATCTCAAACCTATCCGTATTTGACAATTATTTTTATTTTTTTTAGACTTTAAAAAATGTTTTTATAAATAATATATCCAAAGATTTTGACCCACCACACAAAGAAAGAATGATTTTGACCCACCACACAAAGAAAGAATTTTATTCTTCAAAATATATATATATATATACATATATATATATATACACATATATATATATATACATATATATATACACAGATTTTTATAAGAGTTTACATTCTGAGAGGCTCAAGCCTGATATCAAGCTTTTAGATTTCTACTGCTTCAATTCCAAAGGACCAGTTAATAGCAGTTTTAGTACACAAAACTTTTTTCCTCGGTCAGACAGATTTATTCTGCTTCAATAACCCCTTCTTTGCTCCTTGAGGGGTCTGGAATCTGGTTTCCAGATTTTTTGATTTCCTTTAATAGGAAACTTCACAAATACCTGGTAGGCTGTGGTACACCTATTTGACAATTATTTCTAAGTGTACTTAGACTCTTAACATTTTCTTTTAATATTTTAGTGTCTACATTTGATCCTGAAAGAGCTTCTGTAGTCTTATCTGAATTGTAACGAACTGGGAATTAAATAATTCTTCCCAGCAAGAGTTGTCTCACTCAGTTGTCTCAGAAACCTGTTCAGTGGAGTCCTATTTCACAGAGCTGCCTTTTGGGGTTTTACTTTCCATGGCTTCATTCCAGTTCTCATTATGTCCCATCTGCAGTTCTTTAGATTTATTGCTATAACCCAACCCACTAGAATTTTGCAAGCTAAAATAACATGATTATACATTCCTAAAAATTGTCAAAACACATTTTCTAGGAATTTGCAATGTAAAATCACTGTTGAATCAAAGCCAATGGTGACTCTTGGGAGCAGGACTCAAATTAGAAGACAGTTTGAATCTTAATCTCAATTTTCTTCTTTTATTCCTCTCCCTCCTTCCCATTCCTTCTTTCCCTTCTCTTTCTTCCCTCCCTCCCTCTTCTCTTCCCTCAATTTAGTTTTTTCTTTCTTTTTAATGACAAACTGAATTGAAAAACTTAAAACTCAAAGTGGTACTAGAATCAACATTAATTTTGCATGCATATTAATTTTATTTGCATGTAACATATTTTCTGGGAAAGAAAAAAGTGGAGCATTAAGATGTCTGTGAATCAGTCTGGGCCTCCAAATAGGTCTACTTACCCCTTACGCATATAACATGTGGACTTATAACCTGCCTTAAACATGTTGCTTTATCTCTGCTGTGCTGACACGTCAACCTTTGTTCTACTCTGTAACTTGGCTCCGTTGTTCCCTTAGGCCATTTACTGATAATATTTAGCCTTGCTTTTCTGAAATTTTTTTGAGAAATTAATCAACATTGTTTTTTTTTTTTTTAAACTTATACTAATTTCTCACCATGGACCAAAGAAAGAGGACAAAGAGAAAGCAAAAATTAAAAAAAAAGGAGGGAGCAAAAGAGACTATTTTTGGCACTGTTCCCTTAATATTCACTTGATTTTTATAATTTAGATTATATTTTCCCATGTTACAAACTCATTCTTGAGAAAAACTGACAGCATATTTTGCTTATTATTTTTATTTGCTTTTAAAAGCTGTTGATATTCTTAGCACCTGGAATACCTGAAGATCTTACTAATTCTCACATAGGGAGATTCACAATATCCTGTGGTTTCCTGGAAATAAACATTTATTTCCATTCAAAAGGGCTTAATGAAACCAGCAGCATCAAATCAGACTACCGTGGCAAAGCTCTGGCAAATCTACCAGACAAATGAGTCAGATGTAAATACTATCATTGCGGTTGTAGGGTTCCTTTTCAAATTAAACTTTCAAAAAGATTTGTTGCAGGATTTGGAGTAAAATAGAAATGCTAGTGCATGCAGCAGAGAATGATGCAAGTATGTGATAAAGGGCTAGTGTGGTTTACTAGACCTCATGAAGGCAAAATTTAGGGACATTAGCTGACAGTAATATTAATAGGATTCAATTAAGTATATATTAGAACCTCAACAGTATTTTTATCTTCAATTATAGATTTTTAGTATCTTCTATGGACTACACAAGAGCCCTGAGACTCTGCTTTGATCAGACTACAACTCGAATATGGTGTTCAGTTCTGGCCACCTCGGTTGGAGATGGATACAGACACACTGAAATGTACACAGGAGACTGAGCATGATGGTAAAGGAACAGGGGAAGGAAGTGCCAATAATACCACTGAAGGAAAAAACACTGACAAGACACATGAGAAGTGTTTTTAAATATCAGAAGGATTATTACACGAATGAGGCAGCTTTTGTTCTAAATAGTGCCAAACTGGTCAGAGCCTGAGTTACTGAGTTGAAGCCAAGAATTTTTAAAGCCAGAGTTGTTCGCAGACTGAGAATTGGGGAGCTCACATGGAGGCATCTGGGAAAAGGATCTCCTAACAGAGGTAATTCCAGCACTAGGTGATGATTGTTCAGATTGAATGACCTTTAACCAACACCCTTTCAACATTAAATTCTACACATGATCAAGTCAAGAGCCATTTGCTTCCAGCAGCCCCTGGACACATCTATAAAGCAAAGGCTGAAAGATGGATAAAATGAAAATGACATTTGCTTGTTCATTTCAAGTTCCCAAGCTGATATAAATCTAAAAGAAATAATTCTCATTTCTAGTTAAACAGCTAAGCGAATTATTTTTAAGAGATGCAAAATTTCTTCTTTTTGGAAATTAAGGTTATCTACATGTGTAAGGTTGTTATATAGTCCATTCAAACTTGGCCTCTCATCAGTGCAGCTCTTTCGGGATATTCTGTTAGAAATTAGCACATTTTTAGGTCTTTGATTGTCATATTACATTTCATAACAATTTTGTTTGAAAATGTACTTTTTACACCATATTTTGTGTGTGTATGCTTCTCTGTGAGACCATCATTTTTCTTTTTGCTTCTGCACATGACACATTACTCTGACAATGCTGCAAAAGAAAGCACTGAAATATAATATGACAGTAAGGCATGTTACTCATAGAGTCCTAAAGATGATACAAATACTATCCATTGGGGGGTTAACAGAAGTAAATATATAGTTGATGGTTTACAGAAAAAGAAAGAAAAATGATGAGTAGATGCCTTTAACATTTATCAAAACAACATTTACAAACAATGAGACAGGTTCTTTCAAGTCCCTAAATTACCAACTCCCTAAACTATCAAGACGTTAGCATTCCTAGGAGGGCAGTTCTGGTCACAACGCACTTACAGTAGGAGACTCCTGGTCACTGAAAAAGCTAATAAAGTGACTTTGGATCGGGTAGGCTTTCCCACTATTTAGGTCTCCAATGAGAACTGGACAGACTAAAAAAGGAACCAGTAGTTACAATAAAGGTAACCTAGAGGCAAAGAAAGACTAGCTGTGCTGACTGATTCCAAAGGAAAAAACAACACAAGAGATGCAAATGGAGAAGCAAAAAGATGAACGCTGTTTGGGAGAGTCAAATAACACAGGAAAGAAACATAAATATATATTCTACTCTAAGTAAACATTTCAGTAAAATGACAACATCTGCCATCTTTATCATATTTATTCACTGTGAACATGTCAGTTTTTCAATGAACAATAAGGACATAATTTCATTAATGTATCTACATATCATGACCTGCTTAAATGCACTAATTTTTAAGTGAGGCAGGAAACTAAAAGGTTCTTTTAAGCACATGAAGAATAGGTATAATCATCTATATTTTGTCTCTTTCATGAAATCAAGATTGAAAATTTATATTTTGAAAGCAAGTTTTTTCAGGTTGGCTTTTCATTGTGAGTTCAAGAGCAAAAGTAGCTTTCACTGCAAAGCACAGAGTACATCCTAGAACGGGCATTTAAGTCCTTCCTCATAAACCTTCACTTACTTTTGAAAAAAAAATGTTAGATATAAACAGATTTTCTTTTCTAGATTTTCAAATGTAAGCAATCAAACTATCACTTTTCTACTTAACAGCAACAAATAGAAAGAAAGTAATCCAGATAAGGAGTGACGCTTGTATTTTCAAGCTGGAAAATGGGTTCAAGGGGAGGGCACTCAAAGAGACCAAAGACAGTGATATCAAATACATATTGTTTAAATGATACATTAATTAATAATCACAAGATAAAATGAGTAGTTAGTAACTCAGGGAAGGGTTATATTTCAAAGATAAGAAATGGAAGATAAAGCTGGTAGTTAAATTTTATCACAATAAAAATTCGCAAATACCTTCTTCAACATCTGAGATATAGTCACCATCACTGAGCATTTCAGGAGCGCTGGCTTTACGAACTGCATGATTTAAGTGGACAGTGTAAGTGTGAAAAATGCATACTGTTGATACTACAACAAAACATACCAATGCTTCTAAAAACATTTTTGCAATGAATTTCCTTCAGGAAACAAATACACAGTCACTCGTTGTTACTACAAACCCAAAGGAGGTTTTCATACCTTCATCGTCAGACATATCAAGAACTTCGTTCATAGTTTCTGGAACATTCATTTTGTGCTTCTCTATGACAGTCTAGTAACAAAAAGAGCAGTCACTTCAGTATGAGTCAACAGCATATTTTACTGAGACTATTCATTTCTCCCTAAATTAATCTATAGGTTTCCTGTGGGATTTATGTGTGGGATTGATGAATGCCTTGAAGCTCCCACATACAAAATAACATCAAAAATACCCCTTAGTAGCACTGAGGTCCTCATCATATACGTGGCAGAGAATGAATACAAGGTGAAAGAATTCTAGTGGCAAAGCACATCAGCTTAAAAGATTTAGGTCCTGAATAAAGTTTTTTCAAAGGAAACGAGAGAGACACTGCTTCTCTTAGTCTATTGCTACACTTTTTCATGGTCTGATGAGCCTGCCACCCCACCCCACTAAAAGTCCCAGCTGAAGGTAAACCAGATGAAAGGCAAGAAATACATCCTTGTTGGTTGTGCCAAGCCAGTCACTTCTTTTGTTTTTCCTCCTATGTGTATGTTTTAATTTCTAAAACAAAATATTAAGATTTTAATACATAACTTTTTACAACTATGTGTTTGCAGAAAATATTTTAGACAATGCATTTGCAGAGTAGTTTGAACATCTACAAAATCCTAAAAATGGTATATTACAGAGCAAAGGCTTTACTGAATTTTTACTTGCTCTTTGATAACTTTTTACCTAGATAGATTGTAGCTATCTAAAGGACACTGACAGTATTACTTGTTTGAAAATATGAATGACTTAATATGTTTTAGTTCTAAAATGAGTCCTCTTTTAATCTGAGCAAATGAAAGACCATTAGTACAAGTCACATTGAAATAAAGCATTACTTGGTATTTTTTCCAGCATGTAATACTGTAATCAAACCTTTAAAAAAATGAGTATATTAGAACAGTTTTAGATTTAACCAAACATTGTAAAGATAGTAGAGTTTTCACCCCATTTCCCTTATTATTAGCATATATTAGCACGGTACGTTTGCTGCAATTAAGGAGTCAATATTGATTTATTATTATGAAAGTCTATATTTTATTCAGATTTCCTTAGTTTTTGCCAAATATCCTTTTACTTTTCTAGCTTCTCATCCAGGATGCCATGTTCTCTTTAGTTGTCAATCTCCTTAGGCTCCTATAGCTGTGACAGTTTCTCAGACTTTCCATGTTTTTAATGACTCTGACAGTTTCAGGGTGAACTGCTCAGGTATTTTGTAGAATGTCCCTAAACTGAGACTTTCTCATGTTTTTCTCATTGATTACACTGGGGTTATATGTTTTGGGGGAGGAATATCACCATGGTAAAATGCCATTTTCATCATATTACATGAAGGATATATACCATCAACATGATTTACCAGTGTTGATGTACTTGGTCATCAGGCTGTTGATCAGTTTTCTTCATCATAGAGTTACTCTACTTCCCTCACTCTGTATTGCCTTCTCTGGAGGAAAGTTAGTATACTCAGATATACTTCAGCAGTGGCAAATCATGTTCTACCTCCTTGATGGTGGAGCATTTTCATCAACTATTTGGAATTCTTTTGACTGAGAAATTTGTCTTTTCTTCTCTAGTTATTCATTTCTCTATATCAGTAGGAATGCATAGATATATGCTTTATACTTTGCACCCATACCCCAATTCTATTATATTTCTTATGCTCAAATTGTGCCAGCTTTGGCCACTGGGAACTCTTTCAATGGATTTCTGTGTCTTTTTAATATTAATATATCTCATCATTTTATATAATGTGTATTTATTTATTTACTTATTTATATGGCAGTTGTTGGGGGGAATCCTTTATGGTACTACAAGAGGTTCCAGGCTCATCTTGTATATTTCCTGCCCCGGCTCTAAATTTTTTGTCACTTCTCCAAGGAGGCCTGGTTTCCTTTATCAGGGATGCTATTAGAAACCAACATCTGGGTGACTGAAGTGCTCTGAGGGAAATTTTAAACAATGCAATTTAAATAGCTTAATTTGTATGTTTTGTATATCCAGTTCTAGTTACTAGGTTTCCTACTCAGCCATGACTTTAAAGTCCTTACCTAAAGCACCTTTCTCAGGATTTCCACAGTAAACATGGCACTCCTATCAAAGATGTAGTCTTTTTCTTTTTTGGGGGGGCCAAGGTGCACTGCATATGAGGTCTTAGTTCTGTACCAGGGACAGACCCCGCGCCCCCGGGCAGTGGAAGAGCAAAGTCTTGACCACTGGACCACCAGGGAGGTCCTGACGCAGCCTGATTTTTAAGGCTGCTGAAAAATTGATGTCTGCTTATGGGGACAGTGGCTGCTGGGGCTTCCACAGCTTCCTTTGGTGGAGGCTCCTTCGCTTCACCAGGCAAACTGTACCCTCTTGTTAGCAAGAGTCCTTTCTTTTCTCTCTGGCAGAAAATCGCCTACCAAGTCAGCTGATGATGTTGTGTGAGAAATGGTATGACTACGATGCACATTCTTTCACTAGGAACTGGAGCCCTAAAACGCTTTTCTCTCAGTACATTTCCTGAGGCTGTAACTTAACTGTCTTGGTCTGCAACTTTATTTTCTCCTAAAACTCTTTCGACATCAAAGAAACATTTTGAAATTTCCGAATGGGCTTTCCAGGTGGTGCTAGTGGTAAAGAGCCTGCCTGTAACGCAGGAGACATAAAAAAAGATGCGGGTTCGATCCCTGGGTCCAGAAGATGCCCTGGAGGAGGAAATGGCAACCCATTCCAGTATTCTTGCCTGGAAAATCCCATGGACAGAGAAGCCTGGTGGGCTACAGGCTTCTACATGGGGTTGCAAGAGCCAGACATGATTGAAGCGACTTAGCATGGCATGAGAAAGTCACTGACATTTAATCAAGTACGATTTATATTTTGAACCATTATACCATTTTCAGTTCTTTAACACTGGAAGAGAAGTTTCATGTATTTATTGCAGTGGCTTCAAATCTTTTAAGCATGGTGACATCTGGCCATTGTTTAATACTTGGGTTTCTCTCCCTCCCCACTCTAGAGGGAGTTACGTGGCCTATCTATAAAATTAAGGTTAATAAACATTATCATTTAAACTCTTTTCTTGAGACTTTAATAATAGATTTTAAGATAATGAAATATCAAGAGTTTATGAAAGAATATGAGGGAATTTATTGAAACTGTCTTGAAGTTAGAAATGTGCCCTGGGTATTGCTCTAGTTGACCAAAGCTGCTATTTTCTCTTTAGAAGATAATAGAATTTCTCTCTTGTGATCATCAGGCTGAACTTTTAGTTTTTAAAACCTGTATACAGCCAAATAATTCAACAGGCAGGAAGCCTCAGAGTCCCTCAAGCCATGTTTTATATGCAGCCCTGTGTATCCAGACTGGAGATGCGAATTATGCCTTCATGTGGAAGGGGGTCTTTGCGAAAAAAAAGCAGCACAGCTGATAATTTCAACTGTCGCAGAGACCTACATTGACATTTTATGGACTCAGTCTGGGGCCTGTGTGTTGAGTCACGGAGTCAAGAATAACTCAAATAAGCCTCAGATATGGTGCAACACCTGGTCTTGATCCCAAAGTTACTAAATCCTGAAAGAGTTCAAAGACTTCAGGTGAGGTTCAAAAGAAATGACCTATCCTAGATGCTGGCGGCTTGTGAAAATATGTTTGATGCAATAAGGCTTCCCGGGGAAGATTTAAGCTTTAATGCAACAGCCCATTGTTCTTCCTATTTAAGCTCCAACAGGTGAATGGAAGAGGACCCAGCATGGTCGGGAAAATCAATTCGGATCCTACGGCTAATGTGTCTACAACAAAAATATTTTCACCATAACAATGACAACGGATACATAGTCATCTGTGAGTTAAAATATGTTAAAGAACCAACTTAGAGTTTTCATAGTTCTTACACTGCCAAAGAAAGGCTGTTAAAACATTTCTGCCTTCATCTCATTAAATATTTTTTTATATCAAATTTAACAAAGAAACACAGTTAGCTTTCTATGGAACTAAAACCTCTATAGCTTTTTCAAAGCTATAAGTGTTTTAAAAGGTATTTTTAGTGTTTTTAATTTTTCTAAATATCAGAAATGAGAGTTTTGCTTTGCTGACTGCCAGCAATGAGGTAACAGCATCTGGAAACATGACACTTGGTCTCTGAGTAAAGGAACAAGGTTCTTCTCCCCACAGCCTGGGAAAATCTACAGTCCAAGGGCTGGCTTTCAGGGCGAGGGGGTAAGAGCAGGTTTGGCCCCCACTACTCACAGTTGCAGTCACGGTCTCTTCGGTCACCACCTTCAGGGTGTCCACCACTGAGATGTAGCCGAGCCTCCGGGCGATGGCCAGGGCAGTGTTCCCGTTCTGGCAAGAGGGAAAGGCGGACTAGGAATTACCAGTCATTCCCCGGGTATCAGCGCCTGTGTGTCTGCATGTGTCTCAGCTGTAGAAACGTGAGGCGGGTGTCTCACTAGTCCTCTCCCACTGTCTCACACAAAGTGCTGCTTCATTAAAGACACACCTTGCACAAGAGCCACCTAACCTGTTTCTACCCATACAGTAGAGTCTGGGTTGCTATACGTGGAATCTGAGAGGCTTTGTAATGCTCTCAGTAATCAAGGAAACAAACAGCGCTTCTTCTTACATATGTACTTCCTACTAGGCAGCAATGGGTTTGCAGTATTTTAAGTGGGAGACACTAATCACATCTCTCTCCATGGACAGCTCACCACAATAGTTACTGTTCTTTCCCCTTCATTCTACTGAATGCTCTGCTTCTGCCTACTGATGAAGGTTAAAAAGCAACTTTGATGCACAACGAAAAATGTAAGAAGACACGAGCAGCCCAGCCCAGCTCCCCCCTTTCCCCTAGCTGACCCTTCACTCTTACCACAGTGAGTTCATTGGGGGAGGCATTGTTTTGAAGCAGCACATTGATTATATGGGTGTGTCCCTGTTGAGCTGCTTGGTGTAACGGTGTATACCCATTCTGTAGAAGGAAGATGGAAGAAAAGACTCTTAACTTGCTTCCATACAAGATCCAAGATCAATGACTTGGTAGATACAAAGGAGAAAGGAGTTTACCTTTGTTTTGGCATTTACTTTTGCAGAATGCTGGAGCAGGAAGTTAACAATCTTGATGTTTCCATAGTGGCAGCCTACATGTAGCGGTGTGTATCCCATCTGTAATTATATATTTATATATATATATATTTTAAATAAACATCTTTAGTATACTTCCAGTAACAGATATCCTAAATAGAAGCAAAAATGTTATTCAACCTTTCTTAAGGAGGCAGTTTTTTCCCCCCATATAAAAACAAGTGTCCTTGACAATTCTCAGAGCTAGTCTAAGGTCTAAATAACAATGCCACCTCACATGTAAATAGTCATTCAATGTCCCCAAGTGCTCTCTCTAGAGCTCTTTTTACTCTCATCAACTTTTCAAGATAGGACAAAAAGATGGAGCAATAGACAGCTTAGACAGATGTATCCAGTGGCTTTTTGTAAAGGGTCAGAAAAGTGCTCATTGGACAGACTTGGACTAGCATTTATTCAATACTCTACTCTCTAGAAGCACAGAAATAAGGTAGAAAAAAATGAACTGGCTAAATGATCATGAAGGCAGTAAATGATGATCAGAAGGAACGACAGAGCCAGGAAGGACAGAAATACAGAAGCAGGAGAGGCTAGTGTGAGTGAGTTCAGGAGATCTGAGATATATGAATTTGATCTAGGAACTAGTCTTAACTAGATGCTCTGGTTAAGACTCCTGTCTACATAGCTAGAGCCCCACAGCTTGAAAACCACTCATTAGACAAAGCAATGGATTGTTTCCATTGCTCCAAATTAATATCCACTGACCCCTGAGGGGCTATAAGTTCTATCTGTTAAAACACATGGGCCTTGCTGGTGGCTCAGGGGTAAAGAATCCACCTGCCAATGCAGGAGAAATGGGTTCAATACCTGAGCCAGGAAGATCCTACCTGACACAGAGCAACTAAGCCCAAGCGTCACAACTACTGAGCCTGTGCTCTAGAGCCACTGAGCCGCAACTACTGAAGCCCGTGTGCCCTAGAGCACGCACTCTGCAATAAGAGAAGCCACTGCAACGAGAAGCCCACGCACAACTAGAGAGTGGCCCCTGCTCGTCACAACTAGAGAAAAGCCCAGGCAACAAGAGAGACTCAGTACAGCCCTGGATAAATATTTCAAAAATGTACACACACACATATATACATATATATACATATTCTAGATATTTTAAAATAAGGATATTCCAGGTATTTTTTTCTTGGTGATCATATTGTAACAGACTCCACAATTTCAGTGTCTTTAACCAATCCCTGTTTACAATGAAACTGGCAGCACCAGATCACTGAAAGGGAGAGCATGGACCTTTTATAACATTTCTAAATTGGCAAGGGTCAGGGGTCCATATTTTTAAGGGTCTGCATCTCATACGTGATGGCGTTAATGGGTCTTTACGGTGACTCTGTGCTACAGACTGAATGTCTGTATCCCCCCAAATTTGTATGCTGAAATCCTAATCCCCAGAGTAATGGTATTTAGAAATGGGGCTTTGGGGAGGTAATTAGGTCATGAGGGTGGAGTCTCCATGAATGGGAATAGTGCCCTTATAAGAAGAGACAAGAGAGAGCTTGTCTCCTCTCTTTGCTCTCTGCCATCTAAGGATACAATAAGAAGATGGCTACCTGCTACCAGCATCCTGATCTTGTACTTCTCAACCTCCAGAACTCTGAGAAATCAAAGTTTGTCCAGGCCATCATACTCTTGTTACAGCAACTCAAACTGACTAAGACACTCCAGCAAATGGGTAAATTTGAATTGAAAAAGCGGTGCCCAGAACACAGCTGACTGTGGAAGGTAAAGATACCTCCCAAAGTAGGTGTTGCTCTAAAGAGCTGACGCTGGTTAGATTCTGTTCCATGAACTGGATTCTGAGTGCAGCCACACTAATCAGACCGTGATGATAAGCTCACCATGACTACATATAGATGAGTCTGACTCACAACCCCTAAAGCCGCTTCATGTGTGACGATCCCGCTTTGAAGACCGGAATCCACCTGCCTGCTCTGCGGGGTTCTTTCTGGGTACTGAGGAACTCAGGATGCTGCATTAAAAGTCAGAATGCCGCTTAGGGAGGGAGGTCTTCTCCTACCGGTTCTCAGTACAATTAGCTTGATTGATTGAAGTAACATTCCCACTGTTAGTGACGGACGACCGTTTCCAAGCCAAAAATCACAGAAAATATTTCAAACTTTTAAATATTTTTTTTATTGTTTCAAACTTTTAAATATTAAGGAATGCTTCAAGTTTTCAGTCAACATGCCTAAGCTATGATGCAACAGTTTCCAATGGCTATTTTGCTATTGTATTGATCACATTTTTAAAAGATACTGGATCATTCTAAGTATCTTAACGTAGTTTCTCTGCTGTGTTCACTCTGCTATAAGATACTGATCTGCTTCTGTTCCACAAACACTATTTTGTTAAAAATATGAGTGCATGGCCAGGAAGATGCAGTTTGCATCCACAGAAACCAAACTGAGGCTCCTCCATTCCACTGAGGGTCACAGAATTCCCACATTAAGTGGCACCTTGCACAGTTACGCCCAGAAAAATGTGATTTGGGTGATTCCTTTCAACTAGTGTCAATATGTTTTGGAAAGGGCAACTCTTCCTCTTTCTGAATAACTAAGAAGCAGTTTCAGTTCAAATAACTGAGCAGTCTTTGCTTCCTTTTTTCACTGTTGCCTATATATCTCCCATCATTACAAGCTGAAGGGAGTCATCTCTTGAGGCAATATTTGAAAGGTTGTATTTGTGTAGAAAGAGCAAACAGGCACAGACGGAATATTCAGGCTGGTGTTTCTCATCCATGGTACCCGAGCATGAGCTCTTACTAAGCAGTGGTTAGGGGCCTTCCTGCGCAACACAGTTTGAGAAAGAGGGGGCAGGAAATCCACAGTATTATCTCACCCCTAAACACTGTGTCCTCTTGGAATTCATCTTTGGCCTTTCTTGCACTTCCTCAGTGAACACACCCACTTACAATTACAATTTCTTCAGTATGTTTTGGGGTGGTCTAAATAAAATGCTTCCAGAGATTATCCTTTTAAAAAGCAAAAGAAGTGGCTTCATTTTAGTTCAACAACATTGAGCATTAAACCCTGTGGCCAGCAGCACAATTTTGTCTGAAATGATCTGATGAACTTCAAATACGAAGTGAAGGGGAGACTTGGTGGGTCAGAAGGCCAGTGGGAAGGCTGCCTGGGTGGTTACCAAGATGTTCCGGTCTTCCCCCCACAACAGAGAAGAGCTCTTGATAATTTAATTATTATTATTTTAAAACTGAAGCCAGTGAATCAATCAGTACCATACATTTTAAATAACTGTATGCTGTTGGGGACGTCATCTTTACCAGGAAGAGTTTGGAAGTTCATGGGATGTAATCAGCTCCTTATTTACAAGGTTCAGAAACGAGTCCAAACAACCCATCTCTCTGCACTCTTGCTCAACTATGGGACAATCACAGCCTCCCTTCTTTTTGGTGCTGTGATCTTTGCTGAGAAGAGAAAAACAAGGGATTTTTTTCAAGAGGCAGAGAGATGCTTTCTGGGTTTTTGTTTGTTTGTTTTCTCTGTACTCTGAGGCATGCAGGATCTTAGTTCCCTGAGCAGGGATCAAACCTGTGCCTCCTGCATCGGAAGCATGGGGTCTTCACCGGACCACCAGGCAAGTCCCAAGAGATGCGTTCTGAAGTGCACCACTTGTAAAAGGCAGGAAAAGGTACATGCTTCAGAAATATTATACTGAGTACAAAGTGGGATGGGTTAGAGGGAAACCCTGGTAGTGACCTAGGTTGCACCGTGGGGTCACTTGTGCAAATCAGGAGCAGAGGGTTCACAGCCCCATCTCACCTCCTGCCAGTCTGCCCTTGAGAATCACTGCTTTAACCCGATTGAGTGTTGGTGTCTACGTTGGACGTGTTGGGACAAAAAAGTATTGAGAAGCAGAACCCTATTACTGCCTTCTAGAAGTTTTAATTTATAAAGGGATAGGGAATCAAATAAAATGGTTTAAGTCTCTGTGTATATGTGCATACTCAGTAGCTCAGTTGTGTCCAACTCTGTGTCTCGAAGGACTGTAGCCTGGCAGACTCCTCTGTCCATGGGATTATTCATGGACTGGGTTGCCCTTTCCTCCTCCAGGGGATCTTCACAACACTTTTCTCCTGAGTCTCCTGCATTGGCAGGAGGATATTTTATCACTGGGCCACTTGGGAAGCCATGTGTTTATGTGTATGTAAATTTGTGTATGTGTACGTAAATAAAACAACACAGGGTGATTCTGCTTACTGTGAAGCTGTAAATTTCTAAAGTAAAGATATCTTTTCTGATGAAAGTATGCAAGCAAAATAAATTTCTGCTAAATTCAGTCTGACGTTTTCACATTTAAATGCTTATATTTTCATGAAAAGTAACAAGAAACCATCCAGTCATTGCTGTCGCCTTCATTGGTTTCTTCGTTAAATAATCAGTTATTTAGGAAGGCATTCAGGGCTAAAGATAAGGGGTTTTTTAAGCATGACAACTTTGGAAGGCAAACAGAGTGGAGAGAGAGCTGGGCAGTTAGGTTACCAAAGAGGCCAAGGCACCATCAAGGGCACAAGGTGTTCAGAAATTGGAGTGTAGGGCGCTGCCTAGGTCACATCTAGGACCACCTTGAGAAGAGACCAATATATTTGCTTTACTATTTTAACACAGAATTTAAAAACCATAAAGTACCTTGCCTGGTCATATCTCTTTTGGGCAGCTTCTTTCTAATAGAACTAAATATAAGTTGCAAAGATGTTCTAAATACACACGCTCTGTGTTTGCCTTAAGATTTCAATTCTTGGATAATCAGGCTCCATTTGCACTTCGTATTTCAGTACATACAGTCTCTTAGTCATTAGGCTTTGCATCTGTATGTAGATGTATGTTTCTGTCCATGTTCTTAATCTTAAATATGTATGTTAAGTGAAGATGGCAATTTTTTCTTGTATGGTTCCTATATTTTCTTTTGCGGATGCAGCTGTCGATTTTTCAACTTTGCTGTTAAATGCAATACTCTGTAAGTATGAACAAAATTACTGGAAGCAGTGTTGTAATGATGTTTAACCTTTTAGAAGGCACAGCCTAGATCAAAACCCTAAACTCAAGGCTGTAAGTATGAATTTAATTCATACATGAGATCTATTTAAATTTAAGAGTAGGAAAACTGTATCTGTTGATCATAAAGATAATGTTCTACTTCTGATAGAAATAATATCTCAACAAGTGCTGCATTTATAGGAATGGAATAAAATTCCATTGTTGGAGAAAGAAAAAGTACGGGTGGAGAAGTCACAGCCATAGACAGAACACTGTGCAAAGGGTGTAGTCTACTCAGGGCTGCTCCCTGGGCTTGTCCCATAAATCCAGACTGATCCTGACATCAGCAATGCTTTTTTACCTGGCTAATTCCCAGTGATCCTTCTATATTGTCAATATCTTCAGTATCTGTTCACACACCTCAGAACCAATCTATATTATACCCCCAAATGCTCATATTCACAATGCAATATTTAACAAGCATTCATGTTTGTGTCAAACACATGACACTCAGAAAGGAAGAAAGAAGAGTCCCATTTTGAAGTAGGTAAAACAGGTTTGATATGAAGAGTAACAAACTTAAGCACTGAAAAAAGTGATCAGAGAAGGATTAATACCAAGTCCTAGCCTTGATGATGACACAAAACATCCACTCATCTTCTATGAGTCTGAACTTGTGGCATTTTCTGAGATGAACAAGAAATTTGTTTTTGAAAAGATAACTATTTTGGCCGAGAGAGGTGGGGGTTGCTAGCAATCAGACACACCATAAAGAACTTAACGAGTGAGTAGCAACTGAGTACAACCTAATGTAACCTCATCCATAGACTATGCCTGAACAAAGGAAGAGGCCATCAATTACTGGCTGCCAAATTGTTCTAAATGCTTTTTTAAACTCAGTCATAAAAACTAAGAAAGGTATAAGCTTTCACACTCTGACCTTGAAGGGTTGATATGCTGTAACAAAGGTCAATAAATCATGTTAACACAGGAGACATCAACATGCAGCTACATATTCAGGCCATGGAAGGTAAAAGTGCGTGGGACACCACAGCCAGAGACTTCAGCGTCCCCTGTGCAGATATGCCCTGGATGGGCACAATCCTTTTGTGTACCTTTGTCTGGGCGTCCACATGTGCCCCCTGGTTTACAAGGACTTCGGCCACGTTCACTCTGTCCTCTTGAGCAGCCAAATGGAGCGGGGCCAGGCCACTCTGCAAAATATCAAAGTGGTCATCTTACATGAGGGATGGATGACATACAAGCATATTAGAGGAACAATTTATGACTTCAGGAAGAGTGAACCTAGAATTTGTATGTTAAAAAAATTGATAGAGTAAGTTTATATATTAGCATGTGACAACACTATTATCAGCAGGCTTACTGAAAAATTTCAAACATCCTCAGAAGTGGAGGGAATAGGCTGAACCTTGTGTACTGATCACAGATGCAGCCACTATCAAGTTTTTCCTCTGCTTGCTTCACCCAACCCTACTTCCTGTATGTTCTTTTCTTTGCAGAAGTATTTTAAAGCAAATCCCAGACATATCATTTTCCTCTTATGTACTTCAGTGTTCACTTTTTTTTTAAATAGAGACTTTCAAAACTCAAATTATGCAAGTTTTAATGCATTACTAGTGATACTAGCTTTAGCAAAAATTAAAATAAAAATTGTTTATAAACTGTTACTGACATATGATCATAACATTTTCTCCATTAAATATTAAAATCCAAGGCTGGAAAACATTTTCTGTATGTTGCTTCTGGGTAGGAAAGGTGGTCTGTGAAATGTAATATGAAGTCTATTTCATGAGAATTTAATATGTAATATGAAGTCTATCTCATTTCAAGATCATTTTATGAGACTGAGTATTTGAAATGAACTCTTCCACAAGAATGGACAGGCTATGTGGTTATTCCAATGGCCAAGAAAAAAATCACTAAGACTGTACTCTGGCTTAAAAATCTTCTGTTGCTGCATTTTTTCATAAATAATATTTAAGAGAGAGTAAGCTGGCATAAGCGCTTCCAGATTCTTTTCTTTCATCCATAATGAGCACAGAAGTTACTGTCTTTTTTTTTTTTTCCCTAAAACACCTCACCAGACAAGATCTGCTGGCACATGTTTTAAATATAAATTAAAAAAAATTATTTGATTGCGCCTTGCAGCATATGGGATCTTGGTTTCCCAACTAGGGATCAAACCGTGCCCACTGCAGTGGAAGCCCAGAGTCTTAACCACTGGAACGCCAGGGAAGTCCCGGAGGTTAATGTCTTAAGTCCTGGAGGCCTTCCTTCTCCTCCGCCAGCATCTGTGCAGCAGGACCATCAGCATGTCCCATTTGTCAGGGGAGAGGAGAGAGCCAAAAGCAGCGTCAGGAAGGGCACACGACATGATTTATTTAAGGGCTGCGATTCCATCAAACACATGACAGGACTCAGGAAGAGTCACTCACGCCAGACTTTCTCATTCTGTTTACAGACTTTCGGAAGAAGCTTACCCAAACTGAATCAAGAGGAAATAGAAAAAGGAGGAGTGAGTGGTGCTTTCACTTGAAATCCAAGAAAAATAAGCCTGGGGCCAAAACTGGCACCACCCAAACACTGACATAATTGTAGAACAATGTTCCATGTTCCACTTTAGAGGCAACGGATGTTTTCAGCCATAACATTTTGTGAAAGTGTCATAATCCCCCCTTCTAAGTGTGAGACTTTCTAAAGCTTCTGGAGAACTCTGCCGAGTGGTTTTCAGCACGGCTGGGGAAGGCATCCTGGCCTGTGCGCTACTCTCGCCCGTTTCCCCACGTCCGTCACGACCCACTCTTGTCACGACCCACTCCACCTTCGGCACAGAGTCACCTCCAGCTTTCCAGGGCTTCTCTCCCTCTCCTCCCATCTCGAAAAGGGCCTCATGGTTACCATTCATGTGCAAACCCTCTATGTGCTCACTTCTATTGAGAGCATCATAATCCCACATTTAAACTCTTCTCTGGTCTGTCTTCCTCAAACCACTGTGAGCTTGTTGAGGCAACTACTGTACCTTTAATGTATTACCAAGGATTAAAGTATCTCTATAATAGCATTTAATCCATCTACTAATTAAGTCACAGGAAAAAGCTAACAGCTTTTGATAAAATAGGATAAATTAAATAAAGAAAGATCATTTTTATATTCATGATTTTTTTTTAATGGGATGGTTAAAACAGCCCTGTTTGAGTTCAGAAGTTATCTGTTAATCTTTTATAGAGTTTTGACCACAGCTCATTTTTTAAATGGCATCTGTTAAAAATAATACATTTCATTTTAAATAAAATAAACTTAGCTTCATTTCATAGGCTATTAGCTGTGTCAAGAAGTACAGCTACTTGTGGTCCTCAAAATTCATGTGGGAAAACATCAAAAGCAAAGTGGAATCCAATTAAATAGTAGCACTAAAGCATGAACTTAGGTTCATGGTTCCTTTTTCTTAAAATCTGAGAACTGCTGGTGAAAAGTAAGAAAATAAATAAGTGAAAACAATTGAGTGCTTAGTTCAATGTAACTTTTCACAAAAGCTACATTGCTAAATCTTTTAATATTCATATTTTTAAGTTTTTTTTTTTTTTACATGCACCATTTTTAAAGTCTTTATTGAATTTGTTACAGTATTGCTTCTGTTTTATGTTTTAGTTTTTCACTCATGAGGCATGTGGGATCTTAGGTCCCCGACCAGGCATCAGACCTGGACCCCCTGCAGTGAAAAGCAAAGTCTCAACCAATGGACTGCCAGAGAAGTCCCTCAATAGTCATTGTTAAGCAAGGAAATAAAGTCTAGTGTGAAATGGGGAGGTAGGATGAGGAGGTTGGGGTGGAGGGACAATAACTAATGTCTAAAACTTTGCAAACTCAAGAAAGACGGAGAGCCTGTTAGAATTCTTCTTGAGTAATAGAATTCTACTGATTCTCTATTTTCACATCATAACGTACACTTATTACATAAAATGACTGAGAAAGGAAGCAAAGACTTACAAATACTTTTGTATTAGACCATTTCTAGGAATTGTAAAGTTCTTAAAAGTTCTGTAAGTACCATGTGGTGATGGAAAACCAGAAAATTTTCCTGGTGGTATATTGCTTAGGTAGAGTTTATTCAGGAAGGTGGTTGGACACGTCCAGGTTTCCTTGGTTTACTATGTCTTTCGGTCCTCAGAATTCCCTTGCTAATGTTTAGTCTACCGAAGTAGACACTGAGGAATTCTTTCTAAAGTATTCTCAGTCTAAATTTAAAAAAAAAATGGTTTTTAAGATGAATTCAAGGCTGTCTCTCTCTTTATATATATATATATATAGCCAACAACTAGTTGGCTAAAGGAATTTAAAAAGAAAAAACAGTTTCACTATACTTTGGTGTTAAACCTATGGAAAATGTTCACTTGTTATCTAATTGTTCAGGCCTATATTGTCTCTGGTAGAGTTAATAAAATGTAATATTCTGGGCTTCTAAGAAAACATATACTAATGGATGCCAGAAGGCGCTTCAATTTGAGAACGCCTGGTCCTCCATCTCATTAAGACAAGTAGAATTTTGCAACAAACTATTATAAATCTGGTTTGTACATTAGTATATGAACCTTAGAAATTCAACAGCTCAAACAAACCCTGATTATAATGACTATTTGAAATTTCTTTGTGATTCCCATTAATGCTGGGACACACATCCCAAAAGAAAGGTTTAAAAAGAAAGATACAAGAAAAGAAAATCAGTAAATCTGGAGAAAAAAAAGAAAATTGTGGTTGTTCTACAATGACCACAAAGTATTTTCAAGATATTAAAAGTGAAAAAAGGTTTCCATTTTCTTACATATGACTTTTCATTTATATATGAAGCGGAAGTGAAAGTCGCTCAGTCGTGTCCGACTCTTTGTGACCCCATGGACTATACAGTCCATGGAATTCTCCAGATGAGAATATTGGAGTGGGTAGCCTTTCCCTTCTCCAGGGGATCTTCCCAACCCAGGGATCGAACCCAGGTCTCCTGCACTGCAGACAGTTTCTTTACCAGCTGAGCCACAGGGAAGTCCCTTTTCATTTATATAGAATTTGTTAAATTACCTTGGTGATTAAGATTAGTGCATAACCTTTCCCCCAAACTGTAAAAAGTCTAAAACTGAGACAATTATTCTTTTTCTATTTAGAAGAAGATACTAAACGTTATCTCAGTTGACAATTTCTAGGATGTAAATATTGTGGGCATTGTTTATTAGAGGACAGAACTAAGGCTCGGAGAGGTCACATGACTTGTCCAATCAAGTTATACATCAAGGAGAAGTCAGATTTAGGGTTCATACCCAGGAGATTCAAAGCCTCCACGATTACAAAGTATAGGTCACATATATTAAAACATTAAAACTCCTTATGACTTGTTGCCGTAAAACTACTGTTATCTTGAAACTCTCCTCCAATATCTGAGCTATGGCTGAGAAATGTCACAGCTGTGCCGTCACCATCCTGTACAGGAGAAGCTAAGTGTCAGGGAGTTTGGATTATCGGGTATTTGGGGGCTGTCTTGCAGATTTCTGTTTTATCTGAAGACTTAGGAACGTGGGTCTGGAATTCTGGGTAAATCTCAGGCTCAGGTATTAATAAGCAGGTCAACAAAACCAAATTCTCTGATAACACAGTGAGAGGCTGTAACCTCATTCCTGCTAATTGTGGGCCGGACTTTCACAAACCTTTTTACTAACCAAGGAGAGTCAAATGCAAAGGTTGGGGACTCTAAAGACTTTGAGGAGCAGAGACTTAAAGGGCTGCCTGGAACTGCCAATTTACCTACAAAGACTAACTTTTCGATCTAATGAATAAAAGAGCTACTCTAAATTTCTGTTACTAAAATGAACTTTCTGAAGGCAGACCTGCTCCTAATTTCTCTTTGTAACCTAAGACTTAAAACTAGGACAAGCAAGGAGTAGGTACCCTTCAAATATTTCACCTTACAACTTGTAATTTACAAGTCATAGCTTCTTATTTACTGTGTTCTGGTGAGGTCACAATGCTGCCCCCTTTGACTTAATATTATAACAGAACTTCATATTATTAGAAAAATTTTATAGACCTAATTTTTATGGCTACAGCATATATACTCACCTATATGACTTTGCAATTACTGACTTAGCATTCTCTTATTGTTTAAAGACATTTTTTCAAGTTTTTCCTATGATAAATAACATTTTGGTAAGTATCTTTGTGCATACTACATGTTTCACATTCTATTTGACTTGAATTTTTCATGACTTCTTAGTGATCTTTCCGGAGGTGAGGTTTTACTGCAGAGAAAAAAAAAGGTTACCTTATTGCTCAAGTTCACATTAGCATTTCTGCTGAGGAGCAGTGATACCATGTCCACATGTCCTTCCTGAGCTGCAAGATGGACAGAAGCAATTCCTTGCCGGGTAACTGCATTTGCATCAGCACCATATTCCAGCAGAGTCGTCGCTATGTCCATCTGATTCTTTTTGGCAGCGATGTGCAGAGGTGTATAACCATTCTGTCAACAGAAATCACTTGGTCACATGTTCAATCACAAGATAAAAATGTGTGCACTGCATTTTCAAACAGTATGTTTCCCTTTCTAATGATTTTCTTTGATCATTTACAAAATCATGATTGAGTAAGCAAACACTGAGAAATCAAGAAGTGTTATTAATGTAGTTCCCTCGTGTCGCCCGCATATCTAAATAGGGGAAACATTCTACAGGCAGTTTAGTTCAAGAGTCAGAGAACCAGAGGTTTTATAAATGGGAGATGGCAATCCCTCACACGGGCAGTATGTGGGTGCTCAATAATTATTTGCCTTATGTATCAACAACAGAAAAACCCAACGAGAAAACAAATGCTGCCCCTGTAGCAGGGGCCAGTATCCTACCTTGAAAATCCCTTTAATAGTCTATTGCTTACTTGCTGACACTCTTTATTTTTACAGTAGACAAGATACTGTAGTCTACTCCCATTTGCCCCTCTGATGGCCTCCTTTATGAAACTCCAGTTTCTACGTCATGCTTCAGATGTTTTGGTCCCCAAAACAACATGTGGCTCTTGGTTCTGTCTTGCCTTACCCTACCAAGGAGTCTTCTCTCCAATACAACATGCCCCTGGGGCCAACATCTTCCAGTTGAAGGTTCAGTGCAAAGGCCACTCCCCATGAAGTTTTTACCTCCCCTTCCCCTCTTACATCTGTTCCCCACTTGACTGACTCCCGTCTAAATCCTGGATATATTTAGTGGCACTCTTCTTCACTCATCTGTCTCTTCCTACTAAAATGCAAATTTGTCAAGAGCAAGTGTTGTTCCAAGCTTGTCTTTGTATCTCCAGTGCCTGGTGGTGACTGGCAAATCCTTTGACTTGAGTCAAGTTTATTAGAGCTTTCAAAACACCCTGGGCTCTTTCTCTTGGTTGATCCCTGAGGCTCAGAGGTGGAAGGAACCAAAATTCCTTTGCCAAATTGTCCATAAGCAGCCTCAAGAGCCCTCAGAGTCCTCTGTTCTAATAAAGAAAGGTCCCCAGCCTTATAGAATGCTCCTGCCTCTTTGACATTGAAGAGAAACGGAAGATTACATTTTGATACAGGCCCAAATCTGATTATATAAAACATGCCAATAGAAAACTAGAATGATTTGTTTTTTTGGTATAGACAAGAGGATTTAGAGAAAGAAAATAAGAAAAAGAAAAAAAAGAATAATTGGAACTTAGACAATACAAAGATAATTTCTATTTGAGAATATGATCCAAACCTGGACAGCAGATCGGTCACAATCTTTCCAAGCCACATGGACGGTTCAGAAACAACTCAGAGGGCAGTGGGAGCTTCTGGATCACTGGTTGGCTAACCTACTATAATTAACCCTCATATTCATGTCATTGGTTTCTTCTAGTGTGACAGCATTTTTCATTTGACAAACATTCTTTCAATAATCAATTGCAGAAGATTTAGGCTGTTGGATATCAACTGATATCAACCTGGAAGTGGAAATGCCACTTCCAGACTCTTCTGAAATCAGCCTCTGCCAAGCGGGATGGATGGGTCAGGGTAGAAGATCTTACATCCCTATTCTTAGTTTTGACTTGTTGCCATCTGGAAACCCCAGCTGACCTGAGAAGCATTTGGCCCTCTGCTCAGACACACCCTAAAGAGATCGTCTTCAGAGCCAAACGCAGAGCTATGGACTGAGCCCAACTCTACAGTGAGTGACAGAAAGGGGTGATCTGTTTTACTACCCTCCCCACCCCCTCAAGAAATGGGAAAATTCACAAAGCAGTGCTAGGAAACTTGATTAATCAAGACTCTAAAACTAGCTAACTAGAGTGGTAAGCACAGGTGAAGTCAGAGTCCAGCTTCCAACCACACATCTTATCTCTTTTTCCTTTTGCTCCTGACATAACCTTCGAGTTCAGTAACAGCTTAGCCTCTACTGGCAAGTCAGCATCCTCTGAGATTGTGACAATCCTCTGGATTACTTTGAACTCCACCAAAATAAAAAATCATACGCTCTTAAATAAAGCAGAGAGGCTCTGGTGTCTTTGTAATGTACACCAATTCTAGACAAGCTATTCATTATTACTGAGGGGTTTATCCTGAGCTCCTTATCAGAGATACAAAGGAAAGTATAAAGCAAGGGAAAAACAATTCAGGGTATTATTTTAGAACAGACAGTTCATCTCAGACAGACTTAAGAAATATTTCAAATGATAAATGAGTAATTTATCTTGAGATCTATGATAAAAATTTCTAAATCCCTTAAGCTCTTTCTAATTTCTAGAAACAAAGGATTCTTATTTGTCATACTAAAGGAGATGAATACATTTATCAGGAGAGAAATAAAACAGTGGGAGACGGAACTAAAGAATAATCTTAATACTTTTTCCTTCTTGATGCAGAAGACAAAGTGCATGCCGTGTATCCTTTTGCATTTCAAGATAAAAACAAGAGCAAATGTAAATATAAATTGTAAGCAAAGTAACATATTTAGCGTTGCTGCTGCTGCTTAGTCATTTCAGTCATGTCGGACTCTTTGCAACTCCATGGACTCTGTCCATGCTCCTCTACCCATGAGGATTTTCCAGGCATGAGTACTAGAGTAGGTCTAGCACTATACTTTATATATTTCCCCCCCCAATTTTTACAACCTCTACTGATCCATGTCAGTAGTAATGCTGCACATTTTAAGAAAGAAAAATCTCACTAATAGTAAGTTACAGCTCACTAGATCTTCTACCATCTGTGTCCAGGTTACTCCTGAACTCAAGCCAATCCTCTTTCCAGCGCAGTGTCCTGCCCCAGGAAATAGATCTGGATAAAATGGACTAGAGGAACCAGTCTAGTTTTTCAGCACCCTCCTTTGCCCTCTGAAAACCAAGGATGTAAACTGTGGAAGTTTCGCGGAAGTCAACACTGTCATACCCCTCTGCACGATTGGCTCTGTTGAGTTTTTGTCCCTCCCTCCTCAGCAATGCTTAAATTCAGAAATGCTGAAGCCTCCCTAATGGAGGCTATTTACCTCCCTTATATCCATTCTCCCTCCTTCCCTAATAAAATAACCTTTGCTGTGTGCCCAGCTGAAAACTACATTTCCCAACTTCCCTTGCAGAAAGAAGTAGCCAGTGAAATGTAAGGAGAAATGTGGAGCTACTGAGAACGACCTGTTGTCTGTCTTTCCTGCCTTTTGCTTGAAAAGGGGACCTGGCAGCACAAGTGACAATATCTGGAAGACAGAGCCAAAAAAAGAATCAAACTGAAGAATCTTCAACCCTCTGGAAACTCTGAACCAGCATCAATAACTGCCTCCTCCAGACTGCATATGACAAAAGAAAAATAGAATCTCATCAGTTTAAACCACTGTAGCTAGGTCTTTTTTCCTAGCAAGTGAACCAAATCCTAACTGATAGGCTTTTACTCAGGATCAAAGTCTAGAAAAACCTTCAGAACAGGATCACTATCTCAGAAAGTACGGATGGTTGGACAAGCGAAAAGAGAGCATTTCAGAGGCCCTCATGGCTTTGGGAAAGAGAATGAATATCCTATTGGGAAAGCCTGTGTTCCGCTGACTATAAAAGATATGCCTAAGGCTAAAGGGCTGTTAGAAGGAATTAAAGAACTGCTTTTCTACTCTTTGCTAAGGATATTGTGCAGACAGGGAAACATGAAGTCTTGCTGGACAAACACAAAGCTGGAAATCAACTGGAAATGAAATATATCAACTGTTGACCTGTTTAGGAGTTACTTTTTGTGGGATAGAAAGATGGATGGGACTCATTTTGCTTTAGCTATTACTTATGCCTTCTGTCAATTCTAAACTGCTTAGCACTAGTTGTGACAAAATTATTGCTCTCATGTGGGGAATGAATAACTCACTTATTAATTATTTACTGATTGCCTACCACAAACCTGAGGGTATTTAAAAGAAAAATGGCCCAGGTTCAAAAACTTATGAAAATAAACAAGTGAAATAGATAACTATCAGGTTTCACTGTACATTTTTCTTGTTTTAAAAACTGTGGTAAAATATACATTACATAAAACTTACCGTTGTAGCCATTTTTAAGTGTCCAGTCAATGGCATTGAGTACATTCACATTGTTCTCCATTCACTATCACTATCCATCTCTAAACTGAAACTCTGCCCATTAGACACTAACTCCCCAGTCCTCCCTCTACTCAGCCCCTGGCAACCAGCATTCTACTTTCTGTTTTTACATGAACTCATACAGTGTTTGTCCTTTGATGTGTCTGGCTTATTGCAGTCAGCATATCTCTGAGGCTTCCCCGTGGGCCCAGCAGTAAAGAATCTGCCTGCCAATGCAGGAGATGCGGGTTTGATCCCTGGGTCGGGAAGATACCCTAGAGGAGGAAATGGCAACCCACTCCAGCATTCTTCCCTAGGAAATACCATGGACAGAGGAGCCTGGTGGACTGCAGTCCACGGAGTTGCAGAGTCAGGCATGACTTAGTGGCTAAAGAGCAACATCTCTGAGGTTCATTCCTGTCACACTCTTCTTAACACTGAATAACATTCCACTGCATGTATATACGTTTTGTTTAACAATTTATCCTACCACGGACACTTGGATGCTTCTACCTTTTGACGACTGTGAATAATGCTGCTTTTCATGGTTTTATGATAGAACATCAGGGTTAGAAATTATGGGAAAAAAGCCACTCAAATGATTTTGAACTGTAGGGCTCACTGGGTACAATTCTGAAGAGGATGGGGCAAAAGGTGACTGAGAATTATAGGAAAAGAAGTTCTGCAGAGAAATACTTGCCAAAATTGCATTTGGAGAAATGGAGAAAACACGTGAATACTTTCCTCTCTGAAAGTATCCAAAGTAATCTATAACAGCTCAAGCTCTTTGATTTGTGTGCACAAGAGATGTGATCTAAACACTCATTTTAAGGGAGAACACTATAGCTGCCCCCAAATAGAAGAGTACAACAAATATAAAAAGCCTGAAGGATGCTAAACATTCCTTAAACCAACAGTATTTAGGAAAAGAATGGGACAGCATTTAAATTGTGGTCCATATCATTCTAGTGTTCTCTGATCATAGCCATCTGCTCAACAACAGTGAAATTAAAAGATCCTTGCTCTTTGGAAGAAAAGCTATGACAAACCTAGACAGCATATTAAAACGCAGAGACGCTACTTTGCCAACAAGATCCATATAGTGAAAGTTATGGTTCTTTCAGTAGTCCTATAGGGATGTGAGAGTCAGACCATAAAGAAGGCTGAGTGCCAAAGAATTGATGCTTTTGAACTGTGTGGTGTTGGAGAAGACTTTTGAGAGTCCCTTGGACTACAGGGAGAGCAAACCAGTCAACCCTAAAGAAAATCAGTCCTGAATATTCATTGGAAGGACTGATACTGAAGCCAAAGCTGCAGGACTTTGGCCACCCAATGTGAAGAACTGACTCATTAGAAAAGACCCTGATGCTGGGAAAGATTGAAGGCAGGAGGAGAAGGGGATGACAGAGGACGAGATGGTTGGATGGCATCTCCAACTCAATGGACGTGAGTTTGAGCAAGCTCTGGGAGATGGTGAAGGACAGCGAAGCCTGGTGTGCTGCAGTCCATGGGGTCACAAAGAGTCAGACACGACTGAACAACAGAACGACAACATCTATAATCAGTTCAGTTGCTCAGTTGTGTCCGACTCTGCGACCCCATGAACCGCAGCAAACCAGGCCTCCCTGTCCATCACCAACTGGCGGAGTTCACTCAGACTCCTGTCCATTGAGTCGGTGATGCCATCCAACCATCTCATCCTCTGTCATCCCCTTCTCCTCCTGCCCTCAAACTATATTAATCTATCTTTAAACAAACTCTTTATGATTCGCCTCTCAAATTAGAATACCAGAATCATAAGAAAGCTATTCACTCTAAGTATCTCTTTGATGAAAAATCTCTGTTGTCTACTGGTAGAAAATGACCTAACACTAAGAATAAAGATTCTCTAACTGTATAGAATAGTGTTCTATATCTAATATCCTGTGATGAGCTGTAACAGAAAAGAATATGAGAAAGAATGCATACATCTATATAATTGAGTCACTTTGCTGTGCAGCAGAAATTAACACAACATTGTAAACCAACTCTATTTCAATAAAATCAACTGAAAAAAGAATAAAGGTTCTCTCTCCTTAGCGGTAATAACAACACATAAGCAAAACTTCCTAACTTATTAAACACACATAAAGCACTCAAAGGCAATGTTTTATGGCCAGAAAATATAACACATATTTTATAACTTTGACAAATGAGAACTTTCTTACTCCCTCAAGCTGTATTTATGTTTTTAATCTGGCTAAAGAGGACTTCAACTTTTTTTTTTTTTCTGAATTTTCCCCAGGGTCTAGAATGTCCTAGATTTTCAAGGAATATCAATGGACAAGTAAATACTTATTGAGCATCTACCACATGAGTTGACTAAACAGCTGAAGGCACAGATTTCCTAAGGCCGCTTATATTTCCATGATCTTTAAGTGGTGCCTAAACCAGGGGGATGCTCCATATGGAGCCAAAGCAAACACACATAAAGAGCTGGAGGACACCGCTCATCAGTCTCCTCATGCTGTTGAATGACAGGTACCTTTGCAGCCGCGTGGGGTGAGGCTCCTTGGTCCAGAAGCAGAAGAGCCACTTTCTGATTATCATAATGCGCAGCTACATGCAGTGGAGTTAGCCCGCTCTGAAAACACGTGCAGAAGTAACAAGGGTCAAAGTGACTTAACGTCAAAGGCCTAGAATTAGGAGATGGGATTAGACTGGGTACAACACAAGGAGCAATTTACATTCCCGTTTCAACAATACGTGGACCTCCTACTTCTGAAGTGATCTCCATCCTATGAGGCTTAAGTGTGGATTAGTTAACAATTTAGGTGGCTCTCAGTGAATATTAGCAAGAGCTTGTGAGGTTGTCATGGGAGTGGCCTGTTACATGTTGGCCAGTGACCTCATACCTTCCCAGCAGCATCTGGAGATGCACTTTTCTGTAGCAGAAGATTGGCTACTTCAAGCTTCCCATATTTTGCTGCCACATGAAGGGGAGTAAATCCTTTCTGAAAAGAGAACCATAAAAATAATAACATAAGCATAAGAGAAACATAAAAACAGTAACTATGGAAATGATACAAAGACCTCACTTTTGCAGAACTGATGTGTTATTCTAATGGTGAAGAGCAGTAAAGCCTATATTTAAGGATTAAGACTGGTAGACAACAGTGAGAGAGTCTCCTTTTCAAGGAAGATGAGCAGGATATTTAATCTTTCTCTCTCTGCTGGCTCAGCCACAACGAGACACTAATCTTGGCACTCCTCAGGTATCTGACAAGGATGAATTTGGAAAAATGGAGCTGGGGCTCATTCAAGGGCCATTTGGGGATTTCACCTTGTGGGAAGAATAGGTTGCAGGGTCCAAGCCCAGTTTAGATTTGGAGGGCTTGGAACAATCCAGGGCAAGTCTGAACCTCCCATAATCTCACATCACCAGAGGAGAGCTTCTCTTCACCCTTTTCTCTATTTCTGCATGTATATATTAATACACATCTGAAGATATGACCTGGTCCTTGCATGTAGGAGACAGAGGCTTTCATACCTCAGCTACTGCAGGTGAACTGAATCACAATGCATGGTTCTATCCCAATAAATATGTGAGTTGGATGCCGAGAGTTGAGTAGCTCCTCTCCTGTACTTCTCATTCCTACAAGGATCTGGGTATCAACCAGTTAGTCTCCATGTACCACTAGAGCTCCAAGCACAAGGCAGGGACTAGAGGGTTATCAACATATTTGACCTCATGGGACTACAGCCATCTAGAGACAGGGGGAAGCTGGCATGGTGGAAGGGCTGGGGCACTCAAAATGTCATCACTCATTACTCTTTTTTCTCACATGTTAAGTAAGGTCCAGGAACTTGCAGCTCTACTGAAGAGCCTAAAGAATCACAGGGGGTGAATTTTGAAGAAGTCATCCTTTGTTCAGATAATTTTCCAAGTATTTGTAAATACTCTAATTATCTTCAGCATTGATCACACATTAATGCTTCCTCTCTGCCTTCCAATAAGAGAGTGTAACACCAGTTTCTAGCTTCCTGAGACATGCCATGGGCCAGTTCATCTTGCTATTACACTTGCTAAGTTTACATAGGATCAAAGAAAAACTCTAAATTTTCATTCTGCACTTAAAAAGCAACTGTGTATGTGTGGGGATTATTACAGCAAGGCATTAGAGTTGAGATTTAAAAAAAAACATAAATCAGAAAAGACAACAACAACCACAAAGCAGCAATAATAGTAAACCAAGAAAAATCTACCTCCTGCTTTGAAAGTACCATCAAAGCCATTAACCAGCTGGCTTGGATAATGTGGTTTGTCTACCTGGCCTCAGCAAGAGAAACCTGTGGCTGTGTTTTTAAACCACGATTTAAATCTATCAAATAATTTGCAAGAAATATCTGACTCTGGACATCAAAAGGTTTCATTAGAAGATAATAAAATATAAGGTATATACACACACAACAAGCTACCCTGCCCCACCCCAGGACTTTGCTGGTCATGTTAATCCCGGGATCCAAGCATATATGCTGTTGTATAGCTTTTTTTACCTATTACTGTGCTGGAAACTATAAAGAGAATGTATTTGGGGGACACAGCAGGATTCTAAGACTGACTTTCATACCTTTGTTGTTATAGATAAAGATGCGCCATGATCCAGAAGGAATGCTGCGACGTCCTCATGTCCCTCTCGCGCTGCAAGGTGTAGTGGGGTGTACCCTGAAGTTGTCGCTGCATTTGGAGATGCTCCTTGCTGCAACAACTGCTGGACTATATCTGCTTTCCCCAGTCGGGCAGAAATGTGGAGTGGGGTTTGGTCATCCTAAAGGGCAAGGTAAGAATGCAGGTCTGATGAACTGAGAAAACAATGGTGCCATCGTGAAAAATACAGCCAACTTCACTGCTTGGTATGAGAGGCTACATTCAACTCTGACACAATACTAAAAAGAATCTCATCTGTCTTTCTCTCTAAGTTTCAGAAAGGTGGTGATGGTGGATTTAAACACCTTAAATACTCTTTGAGTAACCTATTAGAGTGAGAACTGTGAAAGGCATTTCTTTTAAAAAAGTATCCCCACTCACTCATCCCTGCTATACTTTATCAATTTTTTCACCTCTAATGATTCTTTTTTGGCAGGAGAGGGGACATAAGGGAATGTATCCTGGGATAACTGAAATACCTGGGAAGGATAACCTCCACCAGTTATCACGTACTCATATAGAATGAAATCAAAAGTGGGGAGATGGGGGCAGCACAGACGGTTGAGGAAGGCTCCCAGCTAAGAGGTCTGATGACCGGTCTTTCCTCTGCTTGCCGAGTTGTCATCCTGGCATAAGCTGCGTCTGCCCGGAATGGAGGGCCCCTATTACAGTTCACCCAAGGGCTTGAGGCACTTGTAAGTCCTGCACCCTGAGGGCCTTAGCCTCGTACTGGAGGTACATCTTTTCCTCATTCGCCTGAAGATGCTCTCTGGAGAGAAATCCCCTACTAGAATGTGAACAAGTCCAGGCCAATACTTTAGGCAGGGCAAGTAGACACTTGAGGCTGGAGCACAGGACACTGCTTTGCAAAGGTAAGTTAAAGGAGGGTCAAGGTCAAAGCAAGAGGGTCTGTGTAACTAGTAGGAAGTGTGAGAAGTTAGTGGAGATGCCACAAGGAAGAAGAGAAACACTGAAAACAGGAAGAGATAATTGCTAAAACAGAAACTCTCGTCTAACTCTACTAGTGCCACGACCACCGTTAAACATCAACTGAGCGTGTGCATGCCCCAGGCTCTGTACCAGGTACTCCACTTGCATTAATTCATTCATCATCACGGCAACTCTGTCAGTTACAACTGTCATTATTCCCATTTTGTTTATGAGGAAACTAGATAAGGGGATGGGGCACAGAAATGTTAACTTGCCCAGTGTCACATGGCTAGTAAATGATGGACAAAGACTCAAACCCAGGCAGTCTGGCTGATGCGTACTGTCTCTTTAATGAAATAACAAAAAATCTTACAGTCAATTTCAGTTTTTGGGTTAAACCATTTCCTAGATGACATGCTTCATATGTAACAACACTCAAAAATGTGAGGTTTCTTGTAATGGTAGAGTACAGCCTCTCTTAACCATTCCACTTAACTGATTCGGCAGATTAACCAACATCCTTTAGATCAGGGGTCAGAACAGTAAAATCTAGGGGCCAAATCAGCTGCCACTTGTGTTTATAAATAAAGTTTTATTGAAACACAGTCCTGTCCATCTGCTGATGTATTAAATTATGTACTGTCTATCACTGCTTTTGTTCTGTAACAACAGAGGTGAGTGGCTGTGACAGAGATTGTGTATATGAGAAGCCTAAGATATTTACGATCAGATGCTTTACAGAAAAAGTTTGCTAAGCTTTGTTTCTAGGTCCTCTGTAAAATCTACCAACGGGCATCACAGTACATTGGACACTCAAGGTTATGGTCTGCTGCCTAGAACATCACCGTCTTCGTATCCACCATGTGGATTGCATGTTTACAAAGACCTGGTTGTCTTTGTTCCTGCACTAGTATATTTATACTATTTTACCAGTTAGTATTATATTTGTATTAATTACTTTAACTATATATAATTAAGAATATAACTATTTTTATATTTTATAAGTATATTTTAAAATATGAAAACATATTTTATAAATATAAAATATATAAATTATAAAAAACTTAACACTGTAACAGGTAAAATATAAGTATGAAAGGAAAGGCTTTATTTTCCCCTAAGAATACTAAGATAGAAGCCTTGGAGAGCCTTGGTAGAAGTTGATAAACACCAATTATGGTCAAATTCGACATGGGTAGGAGAGCTGAATGGGCTTCCCAGGTGGCACAAGTGGTAAAGAACATGCCTGTCAATGCAGGAGATGACAGAGACATGGGTTGGATCCCTGGGTTGGGGAGATCCCCTAGAAGAGGGCACAGCAACCCACTTCAGTGTTCTTGCCTGGAGAATCCCAGGAACAGAGGAGCCTAGCAGGCTACAGTCCATAGGGCTGCGAAGAGTTGGACATGACTGAAGTGACTTAGCTTGCATGCATGCAGAAGAACTGTATAAACTGGGGGAAAATGTTAAAAATCGAGAAATATTCTATACTCAGACTGCTTCACAAATGCTTTAGTTTCCTCTCCATTTAACCCTAAACTAGAAACTGCAAAGTATATACATAAATGACAAATAATTGTACATTTGCATATTGAGGGCTAAAATTAGATGCCTTAGGTATTTATGTATCTATGATTCCTGACCAAAATTGCCATCTGATAATTGGACCAACTACGCAGCCAGATAGTGACAGCACGTTTCTTCTGGTGGGTAAATGCCAGGCAGAGAATGATGCATTCAAACTCCATCCTGACTTTCTTCTATATTCTATGTTCCGTGAACAACTCTGACCAAGTCTCAGAGTTTATGCTTTCACAGCTTGTGGAGAAAAAGTTGCTGCTGCTGCTGTTTAATCGCTAAGTCATGTCCAAGTCTTAACAACTCCATGGATTATAGCCCATGTGTCCATGGGATTTCCCAGGCAAGAAGACTGGAGTGGGTTGCCATTGCCTTCTCCAAGGGATCTTCCTGACCTAAGGATCAAACTTGAGTCTCCTGCATGGGCAGGTGGATTCTTTACCACTGAGCCACCAGGGAAGCTGTGGAGAAAAAGTTAAAACTCCCCTTTCCCTTTTGTGGCTGTGACAGCTGACATCTAAGTCAACCAAAAGAACTCAGTTGTGCTTCCAAACTATGCCTGTGCTAGAGACTTTGTGGACGGACCCGTCTCACAGAGTGCAAACAACTCGGGGCCAATTCTAGGCTTGGTTTCTAAGTTGTTAGGGATGAGCAATGTGCCAAGGACACAGAGTTCTTTCTGGCACAAAGCTCTTGTTCCATTTCATTTTGTTAAACAGTTGAATGGACATGGGCAGCAAAGGGATGTTTTCAATATCCCTGGGGGAGAGACTTTTGTCATTGGAGGTAGTCATTACTCTAGAAGAGTGATCCTGGAAGAGAGCATGCATATGTTTAAAGGTTTTATTAAAATCATTTCTTCTCTTGGTAGCAAACACAGCACGCACGGCACATACCTTAGCTTTAGCTTCCACCTGAGCTCCATCTTGCACCAGATACCGCACGACTTCGGCCTGACCGGACCGAGCTGCCATGTGCAAGGCTGTCTCTCCTCTCTGGGGACAGGAGCCAGAGTGAGTTAAAGACAGCTCTAAAGACTGGCATATTTTCTTTACATAAAGTTTGTGATGGAGGTTTTTGTTTAATTAAAAAGTAGTCCCAAGCACTTCCTTACTGAAAAGAGAGAAGAAGGGAAATGAAATGCACAGGAATTGCCCAGGAGCCTGGTGCATGATGGAAAACTTCAGTGTGAAGTCCAGGGAGCACGGCAGGACTGGAAGCTCAATAATCCACAATGTCGTGTCACTGGGGGTTCAAACGCAAATGCAATAGGACCAAGCAGGAGATGGATTAGTAAAGAGGGCAGGTGGAGAGTGCCCTTGGAGGGAGGCACCCCTACCTGGCATGGGCAGAGTACGGCAGTAAATCTTTGGGATGCCAGTTGTATCATGCCACACCTTTCTATTTTTCAAAAATAGTAGCAGTCTGGGATATCTGTGCACATTTCTTGAGTGTTGGGCAAAAAATTCAGAGTTCAAAACAAAACAAAAAGTGCTGCATAAGCAACACAAAATAAACCCAAGGCCAGATTTGACATGTCCTTGGTTTGCATTCCCTGCTTTATCTCAACAGGTCATTATCCTATTCTTTGGGCATTATCCCAAGGGGTTATTTTCTTTGTTACTGGACCTCCCCCACCTCTGCTGCTTTTCACCAAGTAGACTGTAATTCAGATGATCTCATTTTTTAAAATGAAACAACATAGAAAACACACATGGATCAAAATGTTAAAAATGTTAAAATCGAATATAAGTGATCACATAGAAGTGATGCCCACCTTTAAATTACTTTTGTAAATTTTGCTTTGCTTTGGAGGCTATTCATCTCCATGGAAGGATATGCAGAGATATGGTTCACATGGAACTTGCGGCTGTTATTCCTGGAAAGGTTCTGAGGATGGAGCTGACCATGTTACCCATTGTTCTCTTTGTAAAGGAAAACTCTCTCTTCCTGGCATCAGTACCAGAGAAGACTGCATTCAGCTGAGATCTGGTCTGTTTCTATCTTGTGGATGTGCTGAGCCCAGCTGCTGGAGGACACAGAGCCTCACTGGACGTCTGCCCTCAGGGTAGAGGCACGGGGTCTTAGGGTTTACCCTTTCTGTGCCAGCATGTTGCTTGTCTTACTTTTTTAGTGCCCATGAATCCAACTAACATCCTTATGCTTGTGTCTGGGGTGCCAACATTATTAGGATGTTACACTTAAAATCCTATGAAACAAGGTCAAGGGCCACATGCAGATGGAGAGTGATAAGCTACTCCTTTGACGTTTACTGGGTTCCATGGGTTTGTGACACAATATCAAGCAAACTAAAAAGAAATTACTTCGAAGTTACTTGAAATCACAATAAGGAGGGTGTTGGAACTACTTTTTCAACATACAATACTTCTTATCTGTTTTAATTTTACTGAAGTATAGTTGATTGACAATGTTGTGTTCATTTCTGCTGTATGGCCATGTTTGACTCAGTTATACATGTATATATATATATATATATATATATATATATATATATATAT